>CM064563.1:25257558-25857558 GCA_032716605.1 Paralithodes platypus
CCCCCGAGACGTTGCACCAGATAGTGTTAAGGTTGGTCATGTTAGTATTTATCACTATGCTACGGCCAAATGGTAAAGGTCTTATAGTTGTTCAGTAAGGCCGTTTTTTCCGTCCATATCTCCATGAGCATGTTTGTTCTGGTGTTATTTCGGGACATTTTGGCACTGGTATCGGTGACTAGGTAGACTGAAGGTAGATTATGCTAGGCGGCTGAATTCTGATTAAGTGTTATTTTTTTAAGCTTCCAGACCATGATTGCCCGTAAAAATTGCTCGAAAAAGGTATAAAAGGCTCGTGTGACACTGGGTTAAGAGTCGGTCTTTAAATTTGTTTGCAATTCCCATGGGTACGGGTATGCTAATTCGAGTTCGTGTGTGTGTGTGTGTAAGTGCGGGTGTAGAGTGTATATGTGTGTGTGTGTGTGAGTGTGGGTATACAGTATGTGTGTGTGGGTGTGAGTGTGGGTATACAGTATGTGTGTGTGTGTGTGTGTGGGTGTAGGTATACAGTATGTGTGTGTGTGGGTGTGAGTGTGGGTATACAGTATGTGTGTGTGGGTGTGAGTGTGGGTATACAGTATGTGTGTGTGTGTGTGTGGGTGTAGGTATACAGTATGTGTGTGTGTGGGTGTGAGTGTGGGTATACAGTATGTGTGTGTGTGGGTGTGAGTGTGGGTATACAGTATGTGTGTGTGTGTGTGTGTGGGTGTAGGTATACAGTATGTGTGGGTGTGAGTATGGGTATACTGTGTGTGTGTGTGTGTGTGTGTGTGTTTTATATGTAGCTTTATTGTGCATGTGTGTTTCCTTGCGTATGTGATTTTGTTTTATAGGCGTATATCAACTGCAAATGTATATATGCACAACAGTGTTAATGTATATGAATATGTGTGTGTGTGTGTGTGTGGGTGGGTGTAGGTATACAGTATGTGTGTGTGTGTGTGGGTGTGGGTGTGGGTGTGGGTGTAGGTATACAGTATGTGTGTGTGTGTGTGTGTGGGTGTGAGTGTGGGTATATAGTATGTGTGTGTGTGTGTGTGTGTGTGTGTTGATATTTGTGGGACTAAACTATTGGTACTTTCACTTTTAGCAGACATTCACCCTACGCTCCCCCCCACCCCCCATCCTTCCTATTCAACCCCCCCCCCCCCTCCAACTTCCTCCATTCTCTCCATTCTTCTTCGTCTTTTCTTTATAATGACTTCCTCTCTTTCTGCTTTCTCGTTTGCTTGTTGCGGATTGTGTAATATGCTCTTTCGTTTCTGTCCGTTTTAACCCTCTCCGACATATGACGCAATTTTGAGCCTATTAGGGATACTTTAAAACCTTTGTTACCATCAGGGGTATTGAGAAACCTTTAGTTTAGTTACTTCAACCTCTGCAGTTGTCTTTGAGTTAGCTGTGTTGAGCCTATTGGGGATACTTTAAAGCTTTTGTTACCATCAGGGGTATTGAGAAACCTTTAGTTTAGTTACTTCAACCTCTGCAGTTGTCTTTGAGTTAGCTGTGTTGAGCCTATTGGGGATACTTTAAAGCCTTTGTTACCATCAGGGGAGAAACCTTTAGTTTAGTTACTTCAACCTCTGCAGTTGTCTTTGAGTTAGCTGTGTTGAGCCTATTGGGGATACTTTAAAGCTTTTGTTACCATCAGGGGTATTGAGAAACCTTTAGTTTAGTTACTTCAACCTCTGCAGTTGTCTTTGAGTTAGCTGTGTTGAGCCTATTGGGGATACTTTAAAGCCTTTGTTACCATCAGGGGTATTGAGAAACCTTTAGTTTAGTTACTTCAACCTCTGCAGTTGTCTTTGAGTTAGCTGTGTTGAGCCTATTGGGGATACTTTAAAGCCTTTGTTACCATCAGGGTATTGAGAAACCTTTAGTTTAGTTACTTCAACCTCTGCAGTTGTCTTTGAGTTAGCTGTGTTGAGCCTATTGGGGATACTTTAAAGCCTTTGTTACCATCAGGGGTATTGAGAAACCTTTAGTTTAGTTACTTCAACCTCTGCAGTTGTCTTTGAGTTAGCTGTGGGCAGAAAACTAATTTTGGAGAGGTAATTATAAGAGTGAGAGAACTCTATTTATTATTGCTAATCTGGCAACCTCTGCGTCATATGTGCGTGAAAGGGTTTTAATAACTTTCGTGCCATCTAAGTGTCGATTTTTTCCTGGCGATCGATAGCGAGCCTGTAATTTAAGAGGAATCGGCCTTCGGCCGAGAAATTTTCTACCGAAAAATTTACACATTTATCTTGAAAGGGGGTCTAGGGGGTGTAATTTTAAGCTTGATGGAAGTCTAGGGAACAAACTAAATACCTCCCCTTAATCTATGCCCGAGAGGTAATAGTTGGAATATAGAACAAAACAAAAAATACTTCCTCTTTCTCTCTCTTTCAGGTGTGTCTGTCTGTATGATATCTCTCTCTCACTCTCACTCACACTCTCTCTCTCTCTCTCTCTCTATATATATAATACTCTTTCTTTCCTTCTTTTTCTCTTTCTTGCTTTCTCTCTCTCTCTCTCTCTCTCTCTGTCTTTCTTTCTTTTTATCTTTGTTTCTTTCTCTCTTTTTTTTTTCTCTCTCTCTCTTTCTCTCTCTCTCTCTCTCTCTCTCTCTCTCTCTCTCTCTCTCTCTCTCTCTCTCTGATAACGTCCCCTTAAGTGTTGGAGCTTGTACTGTAGAATAATTAAAATTGAAGACACTCTATTAGGAATTTAAGTGCCGATACTTTGAGTTTAGAAATCACTCGTGTTTTCTATCACCGCAACTGATGACATTATGTTCATCGCCACTACACATACACATACGAACACCCACACATATACACACACATACGAACACACGCACACATACGAACACACACACATACGTAGAAGCACAAATACACCCACACATATGAACACACACATACGAACACACACACACACATAGAAGCACAAATACACACACATACGAACACACGAGAACACACACATATACAGACACACAGAAACACATATTTAGACGATTTTTTGCAGTTTAGGAAGGGTCTGTGGTCAGGTGAGATAGTTTGAAGCCTGTATATTGTTCAAGGCCCTTTTTAAACGGAATAAAATCGTCTAATAGTTGCCAGAATACAATGAAAAGGACGTCACCGGGACTGAATGGGATTGGGGGGTAGGGTTCCTCTATTGAGGGGGTAGGGTTCATCTATTGAGGGGGTAGGGTTCATCTATTGAGGGAGTAGGGTTCATCTATTGAGGGAGTAGGGTTCATCTATTGAGGGAGTAGGGTTCATCTATTGAGGGGGTAGGGTTCATCTATTGGGGGGGTAGGGTTCATCTATTGAGGGGCTAGGGTTCATCTATTGAGGGGGTAGTGTTCATCTATTGAGGGGGTAGGGTTCATCTATTGAGGGGGTAGGGTTCATCTATTGAGGGGGTAGGGTTCATCTATTGAGGGGGTAGGGTTCATCTATTGAGGGGGTAGGGTTCATCTATTGAGGGGGTAGGGTTCATCTATTTAGGGGGTAGGGTCATCTACTTAGGGGGTAGGGTTCATCTATTGAGGGGGTAGGGTTCATCTATTGAGGGGGTAGGGTTCATCTATTTAGGGGGTAGGGTTCATCTACTTAGGGGGTAGGGTTCATCTATTGAGGGGGTAGGGTTCATCTATTTAGGGGGTAGGGTTCATCTATTGAGGGGGTAGGGTTCATCTATTGAGGGGGTAGGGTTCATCTATTGAGGGGGTAGGGTTCATCTACTTATATATTTATGTAATGGTTTAGGTGCTTATGTTCTGGGTGTGCTGTCCAGAGTTGGAATCCCGGGAGGGCCATATGCTTTCATTAGTTTATTCAAGTACATTGGGGTTTGTATTTGATATTAACCCTCTCCGACATATGACGCGATTTTGAGCCTATTGGGGATACTTTAAAGACTTTGCTACCATCAGGGGTATTTAGAAACCTTTAGTTTAGTTACTTTAACCTCTGCAGTTGTCTTTGAGTTAGCTGTGTTGAGCCTATTGGGGATACTTTAAAGACTTTGCTACCATCAGGGGTATTTAGAAACCTTTAGTTTAGTTACTTCAACCTCTGCAGTTGTCTTTGAGTTAGCTGTGGACAGAAAACTAATTTTGGAGAGGTAATTATGAGAGTGAGAGAACTCTATTTCTTATTGCTAATATGGCAACCTCTGCGTCATAAATGTGTGAAAGGGTAAAGAATGGGGTGTTACTTATTATTGTTTTAATTTCCGCCCTAGACCTCCATCAAGCTTAATAAATTATCCTCAAGATCCCCCTTCGAGATAAATTTATACATTTTTCGGTAGAAAAATGTCCTGGTCAAAGGCTTCTTCCGCAAAAATTACAGGCTCGCTATCGCTCGCCAGGAAAACATTGACACCTAAATGGAATTAAAGGTCATGATAATGATGAAGAAATGGGACGAAAGGTCTTAAAATCGACAAACTAATGGATCGAACGTCTTAAAATCTCAAAACTAATGTGGCTAAACAGGAGGGAGAAGGAGGTCCAGAAAAAACTACCTCGCCCTTAAGGGGGTAACCTGCGTTTTTATTTTATAAATGTTGCCAGAAAAATGTTGATCATCGAATGTTGACTATAAAAGCTCTCGTGTGATACCGGCTTAACCCTCTCCGACATATGACGCGATTTTGAGCCTATTGGGGATACTTTAAAGCCTTTGTTACCATCAGGGGTATTTATAAACCTTTAGTTTAGTTACTTCAACCTCTGCAGTTGTCTTTGAGTTAGCTGTGGGCAGAAAACTAATTTTGGAGAGGTAATTATAAGAGTGAGAGAACTTTATTTCTTATTGCTAATCTGGCAACCTCGGCGTCATATGTGCGTGAAAGGGTTAAGAGGAACGGTTAGGGAAGTAGTGATAGTTGAGCTAAATATGGTAATAGTGAGAGGAATGGTTAGGGAGGTAGTGATTATGGTCTATTCGCTGTAAGTAGGCGAGAAGTCATAACCTCTATCCTCTGTAACTCAAAAAAGGGCTAGAGCAAATTAGTTGTACATTTCCACATCTATTCCTTGACTGACTCTTCCCAAATGGTAAACATATTAGCTCGATGACTCTAGTCGTTTTTGAGATACCTAAATTATACAAGAAGTCTTAATATTAACAAAGAAATGGGACGAAAGGTTTTAAAATCGCCAAAATGACGGAACGGACGTCTTAAGGTGAGGTTTTTAGTTGGTTTCCTACTCCTTCAGCAATCTTAAAATTTCAACCCCTCGAACCCCTTTCAAGATAAATTTGTACATTTTTCGGTAGAAAAATGTCCCGGCCGAAGGCCGGTTACCCTTAAATTACAGGCTCGCTATCGCTCGCCAGGATAAAATTGACACCTAAATGGCACGAAAGGTCTTAAAATGATAGAATGGGGCGAAAATTCTTAAAATCCCCAAACTAATGGGGCAAACGTCTTAAAATCTCAGGACCAATGGGCTAGACATGAGGGAGAAGGGGGTCAAGAAAAAAGTCCCTCAAGTGGATATCTCCCCTTAAAACCTCAACACTAGTATTCTAAACATGAGGGAGAAGGGGGGGGGGGGGGCCTGAAAAAAGAAGCCCCATGTCCCCTTATCAGGTTAGGGTAGTAGTATCGATGTAACTCTACGACAGTCTCCCTCCACATTACGTCACGGCTCTAGTGGTGGTGGTCTGTCAGCCAAACAGAACCCGGTCTGGGGGTGGGGGGTAGTGATAGTGACAGATAACTTGAGTGCATAGGCAATATTAATAAGGTTGGGTGGTGGGTGATAACTATACCGTGTTTGATGGAAGAGCAATAATGGTTTGGTAGTTTCCACAGGTACGTCACGGTAGCCTTGTCCGTTTCTTAGTCATTCAGGTGTGACTTTAACCTCATGACACAGGGACAAGTGGCTTAATTCTCCACTTTTGGTGATCTATATAATATTTTCGATTGTCTGTCTGTCTGTGTGTCTGTTCTTTATGCATGGCCGCAGTTTTTAAGCTAGAGCGTTCATACTTGGTATGCATAGTAAGGGGGTCCCTAGGCAGGTTTTAGTGAAAACATAGAATTCCCCAGGGTGAAAGGGACGGAGAAAATGGGCGCGAAATCGGAAAAATTGCTTTTGGTTTAACAGAAAATGGCCGTTTGGGGCAGAAGGAGGCCTCCGATCGAAAAGGTGTATGGAACGAAAGTTGTTCGCAGCCCCCCAAAATGGGGGTACGGATGAGGTCAGATCCAAAATCGGAGGTCATTTAGCGGCCGAAATCGAGGTCGCCGTTTAATGAGGCACAGGGAGGTCGAGGCCGGTGATTATGGTAGTAGTAGTATTGTGATGATTGTGGTAGTAGTGATTGATGATGGTGATTATGGTAGAAGTAGTGGTGGTAGTACCTGGGCAACGCCGGGTACCCCAGCTAGTGCACAATATTAACGAAAATTAGGACACGGTGTGAAACAAACTGTGGCAAAATATCATACTGATCCAACTGTTTGTTAATAAGTTATTCCCGAAAAACTGTGTAACACGGCCTCTGAAACCCATAGTAGATTGAATGTATATGATTTTAAGAGAATTAATTTATATATAACTTTAGCTAGATTTAAATGTATATGATTTTACGCGACTGGAAAATATATATATATATATATATATATATATATATATATATATATATATATATATATATATATATATATATATATATATATATAAATTTACTTAGGGAGATGCCAGACCACAATTGCCAGAAATAATTGCCGGAAAAAGCGCTCGTGTGACACCGGCTTTATGTCTGTATTTTGTATCCTACAGTTCCTAATTGTGTAAGCTGTAAAACAAAATCTGTAAAATTTACAGAGAATATCTGGCAATTAGGCTGCCAAACATTCTCTGTAAAATTTACAGCATTCTGTATAATCATTTACAAAAATACACTGTGGAATTTACAGACTGACTTGTAATTTGTTACATATATAATCTGTTAATTTGTACAGAAAATCTTGTAAAAATTACAAAATTATCTGTACAAAAATTACAGAATACCGGTATATCTGCTAAATTTACATTTCAGTTGTATATTTAACAGTGTTTCTGTCAAAGTGTTTACAGAACCATGTAAATTATACAGATAATGTTTGGCAGCCTAATTGCCAGAAATTGTTCCGTAAATTTACAGAATCTTGTAAATTGTTACACTTAGGCTATATTTTGTCATTCTCGGTAACCTAGTTCTACTAAAGCAAGATATGTAAGAATGAGCACACACACACCGTATATATATATATATATATATATATATATATATATATATATATATATATATATATATATATACTTTTAAGTTAAATACCGGCATGGGAGGGGTAGCTGAGTGGTCATAAAAATGGACATGTGAAACGGAAAATCCACCATCTACCCATGTAGGCATATGGTGCAAAAACAAATTAGCGTACAATATGCATTACCGGGACATTTGATGCATACTTTACCAACAGTAATATTTCTTACATAAATACAATATATTCGCAACACACAAAGAAATAACATCATATTATCATAATTGACCAACGTTGTTTATTATGACCTAGCCTTGGCGAAGTTATACTGAATAGGCCCTATAAACTGTAACCCATAACAATCCCACCCCACCCTCAGTTAGGTTAGGCTATGTTAAACACCGTGAGTTGTTTGATATAATATATAACACAACCTTACCTTGTGTCATGCAAAGGCTGTAGGCTACAAATATAGCAAAACAAAATCCCGATTATGGTAGCCTGTTACGTAACGTAAACATTGCCTAAAACCCAGCTAGGCAGCAACCGTGAAAGTATTTGATTACACATTATAGACATGTACAATTGTATACATTGTCAGAAACTAACTTGGACTGTCATTCATTCAATATCCAATTAAATATCTATAGGGTTGTTTACTTTGGCTATACCGGTACCTGTTGGAAAATGCACACAAGACTACTGTAGGCTACATTACTAGGCTACTACTGTGTTAGCCTAGCATTAAACAAAATATATATACAAGCTATAGGCTAATATTATAATCGAGTGAGTTGCCTCGGCACATGGAAGCATATGAAGGCGATTCATTCACGTCCACGCCCTCTCAGGGATTACGTCTGGCAAGTAGATAGACTATATAGATCTATCTATCTATCTATTGCCGGACGCCTTACTCCCCTTACTGAGGGTGGCCATACAGAGAAGGCCCCCAAGCGGACCTATTCCCTGTAAGAGGGACAACCCGAGCCAGTTTAACTGAAGGACTTACAGGATTGACCACTCAATTTAGGATCCGTCCGACTCCGAGCCCGAGGCCCTCTATGTATAGGCCTATAGATATATAATCATAATATGGTAGGATAGATCTTTTAGTTTTCTACTAAACGTTAAGCAATTGTATTCAGCTGATAAAATTAAACACAAGGGTATATAAATAGGCTAAGCAAAACTTTTCCAGAAACACAAACACATCCGGTAGCTATTTGTTGTACGAGGCTACTTTTGTTAAAGATAGACGTGTTTACTCAGTTTAAGAAAGAGCTCTCGTATTCCCGGCATTAGTCTATATCTTATTACAAATGTAAATGTGCATACAATATTCGCAACTAGGGCTCAACAACTAAAAGTGTCTTACCAGTTACGACATTCCACAGCAAGATACAGCAAATCACACTGCTTATTGTCCATGTTACAGATCTCCTGGCGATAATACTGAGCATTTTCACAGCCCATCACGGTTATTAAGGTTGTGGTAATAATTGAGGTAAGGAATTATATGTGTGGAGGTGGAAATTAGCAAAACTATCACACGAAAATACAGCCTGCCTGCCCTCCCAGAAATTAGGCCTACTCTGCGCAAGGCAGTTTCCAACTTTCCCGCCTAAAAGTCATGTGACTCACATCTGGTATATATCGCCACACATAGGCCTATAGTTTATTGATACAACAACACCTATATTTTGTCAAAATTAATTCCAATGATTTATATAGAAGAAGTTTCATGAAATATAACCTGAAAAGTGTCATATATAGATTAAGGTTATAGAAGTATCCGGTAACTCTGGTGATAAATTATTGCCTCGTTTTCTAGATACATTGCAAGGGTATAAATTGAATTTGACCATTATTTAATCAAATATTAAGTATTTAGTGAACTTAATATATATCCTCCTTCTCCTCTTCCTCTTCCTCCTCCTATTCCTTCTTCTTCTTCTCCTCTTATTCTTCTTCATCTTCATAATTTTATTCTTCTCCTCCTCCTCCTCCTCCTTCTTCTTTGTCTTTTCCTTCTTATCTTTTTCTTCTCAATATGCCTCCTCCTTCTTCTTCAACAAGAAACGAAATAACGGCAAATGCATCAGGAACCGAGTCTGTAGGCGGCTCATGTTTCTCTCGTCAGCCAATGAGAACTGCGTATAGGTGAGAGCGGCGTTGTGATTGGTCCGCGTCCCCCCTGGCAGCGCTCTGACCCCTGTGTAGTACCGCTAGTTAGAGATCTTGTAATAACGAGAGAGAGTGGCCAACCTTGTATTTCTGGACCCCATTTTGCCGCCTCAATTAACACTATCGTCGATGTATTTTAAATTGTATTCTAGAAGATTGTATTCAGTTTAGTAAGGGCCCTAGCAATTAACAGGCTTACGAACTATCACACTTAACCCTTTTAACCACCGCAAAGCCTTCTAAAACTGCACAAACCGTCTTAATATAGCTAGAAGACAAAAAAAGAAAACAAAGACACCAGTGGCACCAAGATGGCGGAGGTTGGCCGATCTTTGTTACTATAGGGTCCATTAGTTTGGCGATTTTAAGACCTTTTGCCCCATTTTGTTGTCGACTTTAAGACCTTTCGTGTTATTTAGGTATCGATTTTTTTCCTGGCGAGCAATAGCAAGCTTACATTTCAGGAGGAACGCCCGGGAAATTTGTCTACCGAAAAAATGTACAAATTAATCTCAAAAGGGGGTATTGTGAGTTGTCCAATCCCTATTTACCGCAGGGTCTGTGTAACCGAGGGAACCGTTTGGGGGAGAGTTCGGTCTTATATATTTTGTCGGCAATGTTTACAAATGCGAGTTCCATTCTATAAGGAAGTTGGAGCTGTAAACATCGGTAGTAAACAGAATGCAATAATAATGTAGGTTTGTGATGGCTAAAGAGCATATCGAATTGGGTCTCATGTATAAATAAGTGAACTACAGCCGTATTTTAGCTGGTAGTTCTGCTAAATATCGATGGCTACAGCTCCAACTTCCTTATAGCCTGTAACTCGCCAGTGGTCAATTGAACTGTCATAAATCAGCAGAATTGACACCTGTTTTTGCCGTGTTTTTGATACGGGGTGTCAAACAAAAGCCGAATCCGTTATATTTGTTGTTTTTATTATTGTGCATGTAAAGATAGAATGGTGGTTTGTTGTTTCGAATATTGTGTTTGGAAGTGATAAAATGGTGGTTTGTTGTTCGAATATTGTGTTTGGAAGTGATAAAATGGTGGTTTGTTGTTTGAATATTGTGTTTGGAAGTGATAAAATGGTGGTTTGTTGTTCGAATATTGTGTTTGGAAGTGATAAAATGGTGGTTTGTTGTTCGAATATTGTGTTTGGAAGTGATTAAATGGTGAACACAATGCAATTTCATGTTAGTTTTCTCGTAAATAATGCCATCTTAAAAAGTATCCAGATTAGAGTTAAAAGGACGTTACCGCTACTGAATGGATTAATCCGTGGAGTACCAGGGACGTCTATGTCATCATATTCTGGCAACTATTAGACGATATTATTCAGCTTAGGAAGGACCTCTAACAATAATAAGGCTTCAAACTACCACAGATCCTTCCTAAGCTGCGTAATATCGTCTAAATATAGCTAGAAGAAGATATAACACACGTCGCTATAGTCTATTTGTTGTAAGTAGGCTAGAAATCATGACTTCTATCCTCTGTAATTCAAAAAGGGCTAGAGGAATCTGGCTGAAAATGCCCACATCTATTCCTTGTCTGGCTCTCCCCAAGTGGTAGAAAGATTAGCTCGATTACCCTATTCATTTTTTGAGTTACAGAGGCTAGAGGTCATGATTTCTCTCTCGCCTACTTACAGCGAATAGACTATAGTACTCAAAGGGTTAATCGACCATACGTTTGTTATTCTTCCTTCCATCTATAAAATTACAGAGTAGGAAAGAGCTGATTTGGTCGATTGCAGTCCTTTCATTATAAGTAGGCTGGAAATCGTGAACCCTAACCTCTGTAACTCAAAAGGGGCTAAAGCAAATGGGCTGTACATTTCCACACCTATTTCCTGGCTGACTCTTCCCAAATGTTAGAACTATTAGCTCGATTACTGAAGTCATTTTTTGAGTTATGAGAGGTTGGGGTGGGGATTTCTCGCTTTCCTATAATGCACAGATTTCCACACCTATTCCCTGGCTGACTCTTCCCAAATGGTAGACATCTGAAGTCCTTTTTGAGTTATAAGAGGTTGGGGTTGGGATTTCTCACCTACCTATAATGCACACAGTACCAGGGACGTCCTGTTCATCATATTCTGGGGAGTATTAGACGATTATAGTAAGCTTAGGAAGGACCTCTAGTAATAATAAGGTTTCAAACTAACTCAACCAACTCTTTGAACTACCACAGATCATTCTTAAGCTCCATAGTATCGTCTAAATATAGCTAGAATAAAATCTAACACACGTCGCTGGTACTCAAAGAGATAATGCACAGAGTATAGATCACGATATTTTTGAGCCGACTGTACGAATAATTCACTCGTGCGGCAATGCTGACCCGATTCAACTGATATTTTAGGCTGTGTTTTGGATAACGAGTGTGTGATTGTGTGTGTGTGAATGTCATGGTGCGTGTTGTGTGTGTGTCATTGTGTGCGTGTGTGTGTGTAAGCATGTGTTCCCTTGTAAATTGGTGTGTGTATATGTGTCATTGTATTTGGGTGTGTATCATTGTGAATTTGAGTGTGTGTGTGTGTGTGTGTGTCATCGTGTATGTGTATTTGGGTGTGCGTGTGTGTGTGTATGTGTATATGTGTGTGTGTGTGTGTATATGTGCATGTGTGTGTGTGTGTGTGTATGTGATTGTATATATATTTTCCTTGGTTAATATGCAACTGTAAATAAAGAAAGAGCCGATATATTGCCTTGCCCCGAAGTATCCAAGGGGGGGGGGGGGGATTTACACAGTGGATTATTTATTTATTTATTTTCTTTTTGACATGATGTTGATGTAGTAACTGTATTGAGAGAGAGAGAGAGAGAGTTATATAGATAGAGAGAGAGAGGGAGAGAGAGAGATGTGATTGTGGTAATGCACGATATGAGACCTCGTTGTGTGTGTGTGTCTGTGTGTATGTGTTTGTGTGTGGGTGTGTCTGTGTGTGTATGTGTGTGTGTGTGTGTGTGTGAGAGAGAGAGAGAGAGAGTGTGTATGTGTGTGTGAAAGTGTGTTTTTATGTGTGAAAGTGTTTTTTATGTGTGTGTATGTGTGTGTGTTTTTATGTGCATGGTGTGTGTGTGTGTGTGTGTGAGTAAATAGAATATAAAATAGATAGAAGACACGCAGTATGGGTGTCATTGTTTCTTGGTGGCTGTGGCCGAACGCAGTAATTAATGTTTCATATATCTCTGGTGCTGAAAGGCTTATACTGTACACACTCAGGAACAATCAATCTTTCCTTCATCCTATGATTTAAACTGCTTCAAACTTCGTGTGCCCAGGCATTTTGACTCCATCTATCTTTGAATTTGACTGTCACTCTTTTGGCTTTGGGGAAGACACTCAAAAACATGCCCCATAGCTGGGGGTGGCTGACTCGAGACAGCAAAACATAGCACAGGCAATTTCATAGTAGCCTTAGAATAAGGTGTATAACACTTAGCTTTTCAAGGTAAGGATTTTTATTTATATTTTGTTACAAGATAATAACCAAGCTGAAATTATGACGATCAGACAAGACTTTTGAAGGTGGCAATTTACAAGGCCATTTAACGTTTGCGAGTTGCTTAATGGTTTGTGCAGGTATGTTTGGTGTGCACAAATCATTAATACACTTCACACACACGTTCAGACTGGCTTGAACAATACTCAACGTTAATATTTTCTTCTTTTTTAGTAAATAGTTTAGCTTCTACTAAGGTCTGTATTTTGGTCTTATGAATTAATTTGTAGATATTAGGTCTTAAAATACCAATATGTATTTTGCCTATACAAATATTAAGATTGTGTCACTACTGAGGATCCATCGATACCTTTCAATATTAATATTTATTTATTACCTAATATAACACTTTAGTCAGATGTAACAAGTTCGTAGCCAAAAATTCATCTTTCAATAGTGTGGAATTTACAGTGTCAGTTAAATTAGCCTAGTTAAAACTGCTTCCCAGAAGCTGGGTGTGCTCAACCGCCTCCGGGAGTTCTTTACCCCTGCGCAGCTTCTTGCTCTGTACAGGGGCACAGTGCGTCCATGTATTTAGCATTGTTCGCATGTGTGGGGAGGATCCTCTCACACAGCACTTCTTGACAAAGTAGAAAAGAAAGCCTTTCGTCTCCTTACAGTAACTCACGTCCACTCACTGATGCTTTGCAATCTTTCACTCTTCGCCGCAATGTTGCATCTCTCTCGCTATTCTGCCGCTATTACAAAAATCAGTGTTCCTCAGAGCTCTCTCAATGTATACAACCTCCTCTATGTAGAGTACGTAGCACCCGTCTTGCAAAACAATCCCACCCCTACTGTGTGAAACTCTCCAACCCATGAGTGAAACTATATTCCTAATCTTTCTTCTATTCAACAGCTGAGCTCTGGAACTCTCTCCCTTTGTCCATCTTCCCCTCATCCTATGACTTAAATTGTTTCAAGCTCCGTGTGTCCAGGCATTTTGGCTCGAACATTCCTTGATTTTGGCCCTGTCACTTGTTCAACTCTGGGGGAGGCACTCGTCACAGGCAGTTCTACCCTTTGTCTCCCTCATCCACATAGAAAAAGTAGACGGATAGTTTTGGGCAAGGAAAAACCAGAAACGGGAAGGGAAGCGTATGGGATGGGCGTGACGAAGCCAAAATTGTGCCTCTCTTTAATTAACTTGAAACCAATTACCGTCACGTCTCAAAACCTCACTAATTACAAACCCATCAATCGAAACTCAAGGTTAACATCAATGTCTTCAAAGCCCGATCATCAACGGAGCTTAACCCCTTCAGCACCATGACGTCTGTTTACCTTTCATTCTGGCCAAATTTAGACGATGTTATGCAGTTTCAGAAGGACCTATGTTATTCAGAGGGTTTGTTGAGATCATATTTAAGGGGAGATTTCCACTTGAGGGATTTTTTCTGGACCCCTTTCTCCCTCATGGTTAGCCCCATTGCTTTTGAGATTTCAAGACGTTCGCCCCATTAGTTTGGCGATTTTAAGAACTTTCACCCCATTTATGTCACTTTTAAGACCTTTCGTCCCATTTAGGTGTCGATTTTTCCTGGCGAGCGATAGCGAGCCTGTAATTTAAGAGGAACCGGCCTTTGGCCGGGAAAATTTTCTACCGAAAAATGTACAAATTTATCTTGAAAGGGGGTCATGGGGGTGTAATTTCAAGCTTGATGGAAGTCTAGGAAACACACTAAAAACCTCCCCTTGTGAGTCATAGAGGTAGATTATAAACTAAAGAAAATTGTCTAATGGTAAGCAGAATATGATGAAAAAAGACGCATTCGTGGTGAAGGGGTTAAACGCCGCCTCAAGAATCCTCAGCCGTATTCAAGATAGCGGTCGTCCTTATTTGTGTCACCCTCTACATTAATCGGTTGATCAGTTTCGCGGTGGGTGTGGAAGGGTTTGGAGGGAGGGTGTAAAAGGGGCGTGGAGAGGGCGTGAATAGGGGTGTGAATAGAGGTGTGAATAGGCTATCTTATAGTTGGAGCGGGACTTAACCCTTTAACGCATTGATGACGCAGAGGTTGCCAGATTAGCAATAAGTAATAGAGTTCTCTCACTCTTATAATTACTTCTCCAAATTTAGTTTTCTGCCCACAGCTAACTCAACTACAGCTGCAGAGGTTGAAGTAACTAAACTAAAGGTTTCTAAATACCCCTGATGGTAACAAAGGCTTTAAAGTTTAAAATATCCCCAATAGGCTCAAAATCGCGTCATATGTCGGAGAGGGTTAAAGTGGCGATCGACTATTTTTTTATTATTCTCTCTCTCTCTCTCTCTCTCTCTGTAACATGAGCATTTCTTTAACATGGAGTTTATACCCTTATCCTTTCTCAAACATCGAAACATTTTAATAGAAAAAGGACACAAAAAATAACTACAAATCGTCTCCAAAATGTTACTCTCTTTTCAAACGGAGATCTTGTCTAGTTGACTATAATTATATGACTTGTGAAGTTTGTGGGGTGTAAGGTGAATGCCCGACGTAGTCTGAAACGGGAAACTGATTAAGGGGGGTCACATTTTTTGTTTGTTTTATCTTTCTCTCCTTTTCTCTCTTTCTCTGGCTTGTATCCATTCGGACAATTCAGCCAACTGTTTTAAGACTTGTATCCCCATCCAGGTGTCGATTTCTTCCTGGCGAGCATTAAGCGAGCCAGCATTGTATGGGGAAATCCGGCTTCGCCGGAGAAATTTTTCTATCGAAAAATTTACAAATTTAGCTTGCTGTCAAAATAAAAATATATATATGCTGGCTTGCTACCGCTCGCCAGGAAAATATTGACACCTGGATGGGGGGTAAACGTCTTAAAACAGCAGGCTGAATGGGGCCGAATATACAGTATACAAGCCAAAGAGAGAGAGAGAGAGAAAGAGGAAAAAAAAGCGAGGCGGGCTCCCTTAAACCAATGTTAGCGTAAACCCTTATCACCTAACCAAACATAATCTAAAGGGGGTATCACACATAAGCTTTTGTGGTCAATTTTCTATGGGCAACATTATTTTGGCAGCATGTGTGGGATAGGAAATCAAATCGAGGCTAGCTTAACCCTTTGAAGCTCTGACGCGCTTTAGCAGTTTATTTTGGCTATCATTAGTCGATTTTATGCAGCTAAGGAAGTATCTGTGGGTATTAAAAAGGTAAATACTATCTTAATCAACCCTTTGACTTCCATATACCGTTACTAATCTAAATAAAATCGTCTAATAGTAGCCAGAAACAGAACAGAAACGCGTATTGGAGCTTGAAAGGGTTAATTTAGGTGACAGATTGATTGCAAAAGTTGACCTCGTAAGCTGCCAGACCAGTGTTGGCGTGCAATAGTCGCTGTTCCAGGCTGGGTAACTCACCCACCACAGGTACTAAAAGGCATAGACACGACAACGAACACTGCAACAAATTTCAGCCTAGTGTACACCCCCAATTTAACCCTTTACTTTTACGTCCACATCCAACTTGACTTCCATACACACCTTCCAACCCCTCCGTCTTCAATCCTAACGGTAGAAATATAGAGACTGTAGGAATGTGTTCTCAGACGTTTCAACCAGTAAACCATTTCAACCAGATGATCTCAACTAGACACTTAAACAAACCTAATCTAATTTAAGCTAACATAATTGGTTGAGTCGGCACTGGTTAAGAGCTACCGTTCGATATGGTCTAGTCACTCTAGTGGTTGAGTTGCCCTAGATACTACAACAAATGCCATCTAACCTAATCTAAGCTAACATAATCGGTTGAGTCGGCACTGGTTAAGAGCTACCGTTCGATATGGTCTAGTTACTCTAGTGGTTGAGTTGCCCTAGATACTACAACAAATGCCATCTAACCTAATCTAAGCTAACATAATTGGTTGAGTCGGCACTGGTTAAGAGCTACCGTTCGATATGGTCTAGTCACTCTAGTGGTTGAGTTGCCCTAGATACTACAACAAATGCCATCTAACCTAATCTAAGCTAACATAATCGGTTGAGTCGGCACTGGTTAAGAGCTACCGTTCGATATGGTCTAGTCACTCTAGTGGTTGAGACTAGTTGCCCTAGATACTACAACAAATGCCATCTAACCTAATCTAAGCTAACATAATTGGTTGAGTCGGCACTGGTTAAGAGCTACCGTTCGATATGGTCTATGGTGGTTGAGTCGGCACTGGTTAAGAGCTACCGTTCGATATGGTCTAGTCACTCTAGTGGTTGAGACTAGTTGCCCTAGATACTACAACAAATGCCATCTAACCTAATCTAAGCTAACATAATTGGTTGAGTCGGCACTGGTTAAGAGCTACCGTTCGATATGGTCTATGGTGGTTGAGTCGGCACTGGTTAAGAGCTACCGTTCGATATGGTCTATGGTGGTTGAGTCGGCACTGGTTAAGAGCTACCGTTCGATATGGTCTATGGTGGTTGAGTCGGCACTGGTTAAGAGCTACCGTTCGATATGGTCTATGGTGGTTGAGTCGGCACTGGTTAAGAGCTACCGTTCGATATGGTCTATGGTGGTTGAGTCGGCACTGGTTAAGAGCTACCGTTCGATATGGTCTATGGTGGTTGAGTCGGCACTGGTTAAGAGCTACCGTTCGATATGATCTAGTAGTTGAGTTACTACAACAAATGCCATCTAACCTAATCTAAGCTAACATAATTGGTTGAGTCGGCACTGGTTAAGAGCTACCGTTCGATATGGTCTAGTGGTTGAGTTGCCCATTTACCATAGGGGTGCGTTCCGGAAGATCACCCAAGGTCGCGCGGCAGATCCCAACGAGCGGCGAAAGAGGAGAGGGAGAGAGAGCGCTTATGTCAACAAAGAGATTCCTTCACATCCTCCAGCTGACCTTGCCTCCTCCCACCACCCTCCCCACTCCACCCCGTCATGAACCGTTATCTCGTGGCCACAAATTATATCACGTTCTAGATATGCACGACTATAATATTGATTTTAGTCTTTGTTTTATTTCTCTCTCTCTCTCTTTTTATGGAGAGGGGGGGGGGGGGGGGGGGGTTGCGAACATGCGGTTTGGGTTTGGGGTTTAAGGGGGGATGGTTCACTTTTTGGGCGATTTTTTGCATGTATTCATTATTTTTCTAGTTTCTTCCCTAGACCTCCATCAAATTTAAATAAACATCCATTAAACATCCATTCTAGATTAATTTGTAAATTTTTCGGTAGAAAAATGTCCCGTTCTTCCAACATTACAGGCTCACTATCGTTCGCCAGGGAAAAAATCGACACGAAAGGTCTAAATATTGACTACGAAAAGGGGCGAAAGGTCTTATAATCGACTAACAAATGGGTCAAACATCTTAACATCTAAAAACTAATGGGGCTAAACATGAGGGAGAAAGTGGTCCAGAAACCCGGCCCATCCCCCCTTAATGGAGTGTGTATTTCCTCGTTTCCCACCGACTTTCTATCGGATCCGGGGAATTACTGGATTATGGTGATTATTAATTTTTTTAATTTTTCCTGCGTGTATTTTTGTGTGACTACGTGGGTCAATATTTGCTGTATTCTTAAATATATATTTATGCATTTTTATATATATATATATATATATATATATATATATATATATATATATATTATATATATATAACTATATATATATATCTATATTATATTATATATATCGATATATATATTTATTATTATATATATCTAAACATTGTGTTTAAGGGGAGGTTTTTAGTTTGTTTTCTACTCCTCCAGCAATCTTAAAATTTCACCCCCTTGACCCTCTTTCAAGATAAATTTGTACGTTTTTCGGTAGAAAAATGTCCCGGCTGAAAGCCGGTTCCTCTTATATTACAGGTTCGCTATCGCTCGCCAGGATAAAATCGACACCTAAATGGCACGAAGTCTTAAAATTGACAGAAATGGGTCGAAAGTTCTTAAAATCGTCAAAATAATGGGGCGAACGTCTTAAAATTAGAAAAGCAGTGTGGCTAAACATGAGGGAGAAAGGAGTCAAGAAAAAAAATCCCTGAAGTGGAAATCTCCCCTTGGTTCACTTTTGGGTCGATTTTTGCATGTATTCATTATTTGTCTAGTTTCCTCTCTAGACCTCCATCAAATTGAAACAAAACATCCAGTAGATCCCCCTCCTAGATTAATGTGTACATTTTTCGGTAGTATTACTGGGTTATGGTGATTATTATATTGTTAATTTTCCCTGCGTGTGTTTTTGTGTGACTGCGTGGGTCAATATTTGCTGGATTCTTAAATATATATATGCATTTAGATCTATATTTGTGTTGCACTTGTTGCAGTCTCGCGTTCAATCCCCGCTCAGATTGAAAACAAAAAGGAAATCTGAAATATAGCCGGCGGTTACCGTCTCCCCATGACCAAGGGGGATGGGTAATGGTCTCTGGTTGATGAAAGAAGTGTCAAGTGTTTGAGAATTCTCGAAGAAGGAGATACAGGCGCTATATAAGTAACCAGACAATTATTATTATTATTATTATTATTATTATTATTATTATTATTATTTTATCATTTTCATTTCAGGTGAGTGAAGTAACTACTGGTTGGAATTCTGTGGTGATGGTAATCGTGAGTACCGTACTCTGTGTATTATAATTTATAATGTAAAACTTGCACAATAAACGAACCCAAACTGGGACGACACAAGATAAACGCAAAGGAACTAATCAAAATCGCTATGGGGAAACAACGCTTAAGGGGAGATATCCACTTGAGGGATTTTTGTCTTGACTCCTTTCTCCCTCATGTTTAGCCCCATTGCTTTTCTAATTTTAAGACGTTCGCCCCATTATTTTGACGATTTTAAGAACTTTCGACCCATTTCTGTCAATTTTAAGACCATTCGTGCCATTTAGGTGTCGATTTTATCCTGGCGAGCGATAGCGAGCCTGTTATTTAAGAGGAACCGGCTTTCAGCCGGGACATTTTTCTACCGAAAAATTTACAAATTTATCTTGAAAGGGGCTCAAGGGGGTGTAATTTCAATTTTGATGGAAGTCTAGGAAACACACTAAAAACCTCCCCTTAAGGGGAGGTTTTTAGTTTGGTCTCTAGATATCCATCAACCTTAAGAATACACCCCCTTGAGCCCCTTTCAAGATAAATTTGTACATTTTTCGGTAGAAAAATTTCCCGGCTGAAAGCCGGTTCCTCTTAAATTACAGGCTCGCTATCGCTCGCCACCTAAATGGCACGAAAGGTCTTAAAATTGACAGAAATGGGTCGAAAGTTCTTAAAATCGTCAAACTAATGGGACGAACGTCTTAAAATCTCAAAGCAATGGGGCTAAACATGAGGGAGAAAGGGGTCAAGAAGAAAATCCCTCAAGTGGAAATCTCCCCTTAATGAAATAAAATATGAAATAAAATAACACAATCTACCTACCAGGAGAGAGAGCGTAAAGTAGAAAGTACAAATTAATGAAAAACACGGACAAAAGATGTACTGATCTTTACGAGGCTGCTTTTAGCTATTAGTCTATTCGCTGTAATGAGGCGGGAAATCATGACCTCTATCCTCTGTAACTCAAAAACGAGCTAATATTTCTACCATTTGGGAAGAGTCAGTCAAGGAATAGACGTGGAAATTTACAGCCAATTTGCTCTAGCCCTTTTTGAGTTACAGAGGATAGAAGTCATGATTTCTCGCCTACTCATAGCGAATAGTATGCATAACCGGTGTGAAAGAAAGGAAACATGACATCAAGGGGAATTATTCGTTTGTGAACGCACTTACACGGTAATTAAATCTGCAGAACGAATATAAGAAATAAAGTCATCCCTCTATCTATCCACCTATTTCTCTCTCTCTCTCTCTCTCTCTCTCTCTCTCTCTCTCTCTCTCTCTCTCGACCAATGACCTCCAGATATTTTCATCTGTCAATCGTCCATCCAACAAAAACCCATTGAACCGTAAATTCTGATGGACTTGGCTTCAAACGTGCTCGAAAGATGTGTGTGTGTATATATATATATATATATATATATATATATATATATATATATATGTGTGTGTAGTGTGTATGTATGTGTGTGTGTGTGTGTGTGTAGGCTATATGTGTGTGTGTATACAGGTATATATATATATATATATATATATATATATATATATATATATATATATCTATCTATCTATTGCCTGACGCCGTGATCCCCGAAGGGGTGGCCACGAACGAACCGCCCCCATGCACCTCTGTCCCCAGTCAGTCGACGCCCCTCCCCCCAACCAGCACCGCCTGCGTTCATGTAGTTCCTCACTCCATCCTTCCACCTCATATTCGGTCTACCTCTCCCCCTCTGTCCCTCCACCTCGCTCTCGTACACCCTCTTAGTCATTCTCTCGCTTTCCATACGTTCCATATGGCCGAACCATCTCAAGTTGTTCCTTTTCACACTTTCCAGCACATCTACCTCCACACCACACCTCCTTCTTACTTCCTCATTAGTCTGTCTATCCCTCCATGTAACTCCGCACGCACTCCTTAAGTAATTCATTTCCACTGCTCTCACTCTTGGTCTGAGTCTCTCAACCAACGTCCATGCTTCGCTTCCGTAAGTCAGTGTCGGGATTACCACACTGTCATGCAAGGACTTCTTCACTTCCATACTGACCACCCTATTTCTTGTTACTGCTTTTAGCGTTCCTACAAAACCCTCTTCCCCTGTTGTACCCTCTCCCGCACCTCTTCATCCATAGTCCCATCTTTACTCAACACACTGCCCAGATACTTAAAGAGTTGACGATCTCCATAGCCTGACCGTTCAGCTTCACCTCACACTCTGTGACTTCACCCCTTTCGAAGACCATAACCTTGCTCCCCGTATTTACCTTCAAATTCCGTTTTTCGCACACTGTTCCAAACTCATTTACCAGACCCTGCAACTCCCATTCATTATCACTCATCAGAACTGTATCATCCGCAAACAGCAGTATAGGTAGCTTCCACTCAATTCCCTCCCTTTTCAGCGATACACCAACATCCACTGCTCTTGATAGTATTTCTTTCATAACTCCATCCATATATACAGTAAACAACCACGGGGACATCACACACCCCTGTTTCAAACCAACATTCAGGTCAAAGAACTCACTCTGCTCACTCTCCACACGTACTGCCGCCTTTGCACCCTCATACCATGCTCTTCACTGCTTTCAGCAACTTGCCCTCTACTCCGTATATTCTAAGTACTTTCACACAACCTTCTCTATCCACTCTGGTCATAGGCCTTCTCTATAAAACGACTTGTTTATTTATATATATATATATATATATATATATACAGTATATATATGTATATATATATATTAATATATATATATATATATATATAGATATATATATATATATATATATATATATATATATATATATATACACACACGTTTTTTTTTTCGTCTGCATGTATTTTCGTCCGATCCTTTGTGCTATAGTATTTCTCGCATATATTTCGCCCATTAGTTTTCTCACAATCTGTTCGCCCACACGTCTTTTCGCCCCTAAGGCTCTTTTGCACAAGTATTTTTCACCAACAAGTCTTCTTCCCCGCAAGTCCTTTAGCCCACAAGTCGTTTCCCCTAAAAGTATTTGCATCCAAAAAAAAAATCGCCAACAAGTCGTTTCCCCTAAAAGTATTTGCATCCAACAATCTTTTCGCCAACAAGTCGTTTCCCCTAAAAGTATTTGCATCCAACAATCTTTTCGCCAACAAGCTATTATGTTTAGAGTGAGCCTGCATGTAGCCTGTATACAGCCTTCAATAAACCCCCTTGAGTAAACAGGGGTGAATCGAAGCCACCACCACACATGACGTTATAAGTTAGCCTTTACGTAACGTACCGCAACAACCACCGGAGCGTAGTCATGAACGCAACAAACTCCTTCACTCTCTCGGGAGGTGGGGTAATTGTTGACCACTTAATAAGGAAAGATTTCCACAGGAGGGATTTTTTTTCTTGACTCCTTTCTCCCAAATGTTTAGCCCCATTGGTATTCTAATTTTAAGACGTTTGCCCCATTATTTTGACGATTTTAAGACCTTTCGACCCATTTCTGTCAATTTTAAAACCTGTCGTGCCATTTAGGTGTCGATTTTATCCTGGCGAGCGATAGCGAGCCTGTAATTTAAGAGGAACCGGCTTTCAGCCGGGACATTTTTCTACCGAAAAATGTACAAAATTATCTTGAAAGGGGCTCAAGGGGGTGTAATCATAAGCTTGATGGATATCTAGAGACCAAACTAAAAACCTCCCCTTAAGGGAGATTTGTATTTATTTGTGTTTATTTGTTAATTTATGCATTCATTTATTTATGATGTTTAGCTTCGTCCCTAGACCCCCATCAAAGTTTAAAAATACCCGTAAGACCTCCATCAAGCTTTTAAAAAATACCCCCAAGACCCTCTTCGAGATATATTTGTACATTTTTCGGTAAAAAAAGAAGACACGACCGTAGGCTAGTTCCTCCTAATTCCATCCTGGGTTCGAATCCACGGACTGCCACATGTGTTTGTAAAATTTCATTAATCGATTTTAGGAGTATAGTTGGTTGTTGGAAGGAACATCAAAATTACAGGCTCGCTATCGCTCGCCAGGAAAAAAATCGACTCCTACATGGCATGACAAACTACACTCGTAATTAACACTTTGTCTATCCCCCCCCCAAGATGAAGTGTGTGTGTGTGTGTGTGTGTGTGTGTGTGTGTGTCTGTGTGTGTGTGGGTGTGTGTCTGTGTGTGTTACTCAGTTACTTGTTCGTCAAGGGGAATCCACGCAATGCGAGCTAAGCTCATTATTATCGCGCCTCCTTAACTGGGAATGTATTGCGTGAAATGCATGTTAAGTGTTGTATGTACTGTTGGAATGGCTGTGGATGTGTGTGTAGTCTGTATTTTAGCCAATTGGCGACATCGGAAACGAAGGCTTAGGGTGGATCTGTATGGTACCATTCTCACTATAGACGGTACCGTCTCGCCCGAAGGCTTAGGTAGCCATCAGCTTAGGTGAACCATATGATACCCATCTCGCCTTGTACCATTTTTGCCAACCCCAGATGGGACGTCACAACGTCGTCCACTTATTCCAGGTACCTATTTACAGCTAGGTGAACTGAGGCTAACACATGAAAGGAGACAAGCCTAATTTGTCTCCGCCCGGCCGGGGATTGAACCCCCGACCCCTCGTGTGTGAGACGAGAGCTCTACCTACTAGGCTACGGGCTGTGTGTGTGGGTGTGTGTGTGTGTGTGTGTATGTGTGTGTGTGTGAGTGTGAGTGTGGGTGTGTGTGTGTGAGTGTGTGTGGTTCTTTCCTCATTGTTCTTGTTTCTTCGTATAATTCCCCACTGTTCATTGTCTTATTAATTTTTATCCCCCCCTCCCTCTTCTTTCTATCTGTCAATTATCTCTCTCTCTCTTTTATCTCTCTCTCTTTCTCTTTTATCTCTCTATCTCTCTCTCCCCCTCCCTCTCTCTCTCTCTCTCTCTTATCTCTCTCCCTCTCTCTCTTTTATCTCTCTCTCTCTCTCTCTCTCACTTTCTGTATAGGCCTACATCTAAATAACCTATGTGCAGTACAGTAAATCTCTTAAAGGGGGTCACCTGCTTTTTTCTCTCTTTCTCTCCTTTTCTCTCTTTCCTTGGCTTGTATCCATTCGGCCCCATTCAGCCAACTATTTTAAGACGTTCATCCACATCTAGGTGTCGACTTTTTCCTGGCGAGCGATAGCGAGCCAACATTGTATGGAAAAATCCGGCTTCGCCGGAGACATATTTCTACCGAAAAATGTACAAATTTAGCTTGCTGTCAAAACAAAAATATGTATATGCTGGCTCGCGGAAAATATTGACGCCTGGATGAGGGTAAACGTCTTAAAAAAGTAGGCTGAAAGGGGCCGAATGGATACCAGCCAAAGAGAGAGGGAGAGAAAGAGAAAAAAAGCGAGGTGGGCTCCCTTAACACATCTACCTATCTACCTCTCTCTACCCTAACCACTCGACCTATAGACCACCACCACTATACCTGCTCTGAATACAGGCCGGGGTTCGACACGGTGACGCTATGTTTGCACTGCAACGAACCACCCCCTCCCCCACCGAGCCCCTATGGTGATGTGATGTTGGCTTTTCTGGATAATTACTGTTCTGCTCTCTCTCTCTCTCTCTCTCTCTCTCTCTCTCTCTCGTATTATTGTTCCCTCTCTCTCCTTTGCTACATTGGTGTTTTCTCTTCCTTGCTCTCTCAGTCTCACTCTCTCTCTCTCTCTCTCACACACACACTCTTCTCGTCTCTTACTCCTCACACACTCTATCTCTCTTCTTTACTCTCTTGTCTCTCTCTCCTCTCTCTCTCACCTCTCTGCTCTCTCTCTCTCTCTCTCTCTCTCTCTCTCTCTCTCTCTCGTATTATTGTTCCCTCTCTCCTTTGCTACATTGGTGTTTTCTCTTCCTCACTCTCACTCACACACACTCTCTCTCTCTCTCGCTCTCTCCCTTGCAGTTTGCGAGAAAAGAACCAACCAGCCAGTTTTCAGGTTGGCTGCAAGTCACTCGGCCACCTCGACTTCCCTCCCTCCCCGTGTATACCGGCTTCCTATAGGGTGCTATTCTTAAGGGGGTAGTAGTACTCGCTTTTTCGGGACCCCCTTCTCCCTCATGTTTAGCATATTAGTTTTAAGGTTTTAAGACGTTTGTTCCGTTAGTTTGGCGGTTTAGAGACCTGCCTCAGTTTGTTGTCAATATTATGACCTTCCGTGCCCTTTAGGTGTCAACTTCCGTGCCCTTTAGGTGTCAACTTTTTTCTGCAAGCGATAGCGAGCCTCTAAATTTAAGAGGAACCGGCCTTCGGCCGGGAAATTTTTCTATCGAAAAATGTACAAATATATCTTGAAAGGGGGTCTAGGGGGTTGTTTTTCTAAGCTTGATGGAGGTCTAGCGAGGAACAAATTAATAGATAAATATATCTACCAAAAAAACAAGCAGTAGGCTACCCCCTTAATCAATTATTTTCCTTCGGAGCCCTGTTAATGAGACGAAATAAGCTGAAATATGACGCTAACTTCAGAAATGGGCATGCTAATCCGTGTATGCCCTGTCAACAACGCTCATTCTCACAATATTCGTTCGGTATCGGGCGCTGCGAAGGGAAAGAAATGTTGAAGAATACGAGACCTTTTGTGCCCTTTAGGTGTCGATTTTTTTCCTGGCGAGCGATGGCGAGCCTTTAATTTTAGAAGGAATCGGCCTTCGACCTGGACATTTTTCTACTGAAAAATGTACAAATTTATCTAGATAGTGGGTGTAGGGGGTGTTTTTCTAAGCTTGATGGAGGTCTAGCGAGGAAACTAAAAAAATATATATATTAATAAATAGATATATAGACCAAAAACCCAGCACTACCGCCTTAATAGAGCCGTTTGCCGAGTCACCTGAAAGAATGCACATGACTTGAGCATTTCTATGTAAGTAGCCTACCCTAGTCATTGGTTGTGAGAAGAACTACATAGTACATTCCTCGGTAGCTTTATTTATGTGGTATGAGGTCATGTGGTATGTGTGAGTTATGTGGTATGAGGTCATGTGGTGTGTGAGTTATGTGGTATGAGGTCATGTGGTATGTGAGTTATGTGGTATAAGGTCATGTGGTATGTGAGTTATGTGGTATGAGGTCATGTGGTATGTGAGTTATGTGGTATGAGGTCATGTGGTGTGTGAGTTATGTGGTATGAGGTCATGTGGTATGTGTGAGTTATGTGGTATGAGGTCATGTGGTATGTGTGAGTTATGTGGTATGAGGTCATGTGGTGTGTGAGTTATGTGGTATGAGGTCATGTGGTATGTGTGAGTTATGTGGTATGAGGTCATGTGGTATGTGTGAGTTATGTGGTATGAGGTCATGTGGTGTGTGAGTTATGTGGTATGTGGAATGTTGTAGTGTAAGATTATTGGATTTTAATGCATGTGGTATGTGGAATGTTAAATTATTTGATGTAAGGTTAGTTGAATGTTATGTGGATTGTTAAATGATGTAGTGTAAGATTATTGGATTATAAGTTATATGGTATGTGGAATGTTAAGGGGAGACGGACCGTTTTTTTGGACCCCCTTCTCCCTAATGTTTAGCCCCACTAGTTTTGAGATTTTAAGACGTTGGTTCCATTAGTTTTGGGATTTTATGACCTTTCACCCCATTTCTTTGTCAATATTAGGACCCTTCGTGCCATTTAGGTGTCGATTTTTTTCTGGCGAGCGATAGCGAGCCTGTAATTTTAGGAGGAATCGGCCTTTGGCCGGGACATTTTTCTACCGAAAAATGTACAAATCTATCTTGAAGGGGGGTCTGGGGGGTGTTTTTCTAAGCTTGATGGAGGTCTAGGGAGGAAACTGCATGAATTAATACACCAAACAGCCGCTGTCCCCTTAAATGATGTGGTGTATGAATATTTAATTAAAGGTTGTGTGGCATGTGTAAGATTATTTGATTATAATTTGATCTAAATATTGACAAAGAAATGGGCGAAAGTCTTAACATTTGGAAACTAATGGGGCTAAACATGATAGAGAAGGGGGTCCAGAAAAAATTAGTACTACCCCCTTAATCTATTATTGATGGTGTTATTGAGTATGTGGGTATGTGGGTATGTGAGTATGTGAGTATGTGGGTATGTGAGTATGTGGGTATGTAGGTGTGTGGGTATATGGGTATGTGGGTGGGTGGGTATGTGAGTGTGTGGGTATGTAGATGTGTGGGTATGTAGATGTGTGGGTATGTGGGTATGTGGGCGAGTGTGTGGGTATGTGAGTGTGTGGGTATGTAGGTGTGTGGGTATATGGGTATGTGGCTATGTGAGTGTGTGGGTATGTGAGTATAGCCTATGGGTGCCGTATCCTCTGCCCAGCTAGAACACACACACACACACACACACACACACACAGAGACCAATGTTGACCTTACCCACCCAGACTGCTGACCCCATACCCAGATAACGGTGTTGTAAAGTTTTTGTATTGATTTATTTTTTACCCCTTTAATTCTCCCTATGTTTAGCCCCATTAGTTTTGAGATTTTAAGACGTTCATCCGATTACTTTGGCGCTTTTAAGACCATTCGTCACATTTCTTAGTCAATTTCAAGACTTCTCGTGTCATTTAGGTGTCGATTTTTTCCTAGCGAGCGATAGCGATCCTTGGACCTTGAGCATGCCTGCATTTTATGAGAAATCGGCCTTCGGCCGGAGCATTCTTCTACCAAAAAATGCAAAAAAAAATCTCAATAGGTGGTCTTTGGTGTATTTTATTACTCATGTCACGCACAGGACACGATTTGCGCTCTTTCTGGGATACTTAAAAGCCTCTGTGACCATCAGGGATGTTTAGAAACCTTTAGTTTAGTTACTTCAACCTCTGCAGTTGTCTTTGAGTGAACTGTGGGCAGAAAACTAATTTTGGAGAGGTAATGATGAGGTTGAGAGAATCCTATTTTTTAATGTTAAATGGCAATCCCCGAGTCCACAGGATAGCGAGAGGGTTAAGGGGAGGTTTTTAGTTTGGTCCCTAGATATCCTTCAAGTTTAAAATTACACCCCCTTGAGCCCCTTTCAAGATAAATTTGTACATTTTTCGGTAGAAAAATTTCCCGGCTGAAAGCCGGTTCCTCTTAAATTACAGGCTCGCTATCGCTCGCCAGGATAAAATCGACACCTAAATGGCACGAAAGGTCTTAAATTTGTCAGAAATGGGTCGAAAGTTCTTAAAACCGTCAAAGTAATGGGGCGAACGTCTCACAATTAAAAAACAATGGGCTAAACATGAGGGAGAAAGGAGTCAAGAAAAAAATCCCTCAAGTGGATATCTCCCCTTAAGCTTGATGGAAGTCTAGGGAGGAAACTTAAATGTCTAAATAATAAATAGATAAAAAAAAAATCGAAAACATATATCTCCCTTGTGTGGCGTCCCTGCTAAATTAACCCTTTCACGCACATATGACGCAGAGGTTGCCAGATTAGCAATAAGAAATAGAGTTCTCTCACTCTCATAATTACCTCTCCAAAATTAGTTTACTGCCCACAGCTAACTCAAAGACAACTGCAGAAGTTGAAGTAACTAAACTAAAGGTTTCTAAATACCCCTGATGGTAACAAAGGCTTTAAAGCAGGGGTTCCCAACCTTTTAGTTCCTCTGTACCACTTGGGCATTCTGATAGGTACCCATGTACCCCTAACAATTTAGGATAAAAATTGATAAAATTATGTTAATTTTATATTATTTTATTATGAAATATGTATGTGTAGACTGATAGGGATCTTAGCATTGATATTATCAATAAAATGAACTCAGTGACTATAAAATATTTTGATCAGTCACATACTCGGACATTATCGGGCGGTACTGCAGCTGTCTCGAGTTGGTATACATACCTGATTGTTTCACGTCCAATACAGATTGTGGGCCGCAGGAAGTCACATAATAGTGAAAACAATAGAATAGTCACCTCACTGATATAATTTTAAGGGAAGGATGTAGTATCCGGGTGTACGGTCCAACAAGTAACCGACCTAGATGTGAGATTTTATATTTTGTTTTGTTTTTCTGATGTGTTGTGATGTCCCTATTCGGGCTCTGTCTTGAGTCAGCCACCCCATAAAAAAAAAGGATAATTGGGGAAGGTGCCAGAGTATACACATATACAACTTTATTTTCCGAAGAAAGAATCTTTAGCAACTAGGTAGTAACAATGACAAAATTCCAAGAGCAAATTACTATATGAGAAGGGATTACAATGATGTGCTAGTTTTGGATAATTAACATATTAACTATACTCTGTTTATTTTCAGCTGACGATAAAGTGAATCCCTGAACAGCTAATTTCTCGATACTTAAGGTTGGACAAATATGAAACTACTATGTCTGTGCATCATAATAAGACCAAGTTTATATAATTAGCACTACATTTCACTACAAAATCTTCAAAATAACTGAGAAATCTTGATGGGAACTTTGCAATTTACCGTCAGTTGAAAAGAAACAGAATATAGTATGTAAATTTGACTATTACCAACATAATAGGTCTACTATTAATATGGTGACAACATTAGTATCACCAACTAATTGATAAACTTTGTACCTACCTGAGCATTGACAGGACCATGAACATGAAGAGATGGGTTGGATGTGAAAGAGATCTGCCATGTGTAGATCATTCGGCTTTCTGCAGACTCGCGTTTTCTTATGTTCCGCGATGAAGGAAGGGTTTGGAAGACTCCCATCGCAGCACAGACCCTACAAAATCTCCGGCTACTATTCGATACAGGGGCCACATTTACAAAACAAACACCTTAATTTCTCAAAGCTTAACATTCGGATTCTTGAGAGATTGTAATTTTAGTCGGTCACAAAACGAACACCTGAATTTCCCAAAGCTTGATTTTCGGATATTTGATGGAGAGATTTGGAACTTTAGTCTGTCACAAAACGAACACCTTAATTGTCCAAAGCTTCAGATGCAGATCCTAAATAGCAAGATTATAAGCTTCTTCATATCAATTTGTAGAGATGTGGATACTTATTAGAAATGTCGGAAACTTCTGCAAATCGCCTTGTCTAGATCTTTTAGTCCTCCTCTTATTCTTACTTTTGATCTTCTCTTCTACGTCTTCTCTTGTTCTGGTCTTCTTGTCATTCTTCTCTCTTGAGTAACTTAAGTAATATCTCACATATACTGGATCTAACTATTATTGAATCTTATTACTACAGCATGGCGAATATTTAAACATTAATCTCGCTTAGTAAAGTCCTCTCATATATAAGCTTAAAGTAGAGTAAATATTGGCGAACACTGTCTATCAGTCATTAGGCTTAGGAAAGATCTCTCATCACAAATAATCAACTCCAGAGCTACAAACAAGGCCAGTTCCATAAATTCGGCTTAGCAGATCTCTCACCAATAATCAACTCCACAGGGTATAAAATCAAGGAGAGTTCCATAAATTCGGCTTAGGAAGGATCTCTCACAAATATAATAAGGTGCGTTTTATCAATCCGGCAGTCACATAAACCGAGTTCATACGAGGGGAGGGTTTTGCAGGGCCTGTGCTCCTCCGGCCAGACTTACCATTGGTTTCCTTCATTTGTTTCCGTATTTTTCTTTGTCTTTTTGGATTTTCCATTCTTGCTAATTCCATCTGGAAATACACAGAAAATATGGTTAATAATAATGATAATAGTAATATTAATAATAATAGTAATACAAATAATAATAATAAAGTAGTGATAATAATAATAATAATAATAATAATAATAATAATGTTAAAAATTATCTTCAGGTCTTTAAAAATGGGGATATTTGTATTTCTTTGTTAATTTATTTAAACAATATCACGTGCAAAGAGAAGAAAATATGAACATACATAGATAACAGGAGAATAATATTTATTCCGAAGGAAGTTACATAATAGTGAAAACAATGGAATAGTCACCTCACTGATATAATTTTAAGGGAAAGATGTAGTATCCAGGTGTACGGTCCAACTCCAACGGTAGTCATGTTTACATAGGTCGATCGCTCGCGGTTAAGTTCCCGTATATTTTTTCTGTTATTTGACCCCTGCTGGCAATATGTATGATGATGATAATAAGTCATGGGGGGTGAGGGGGGCAAAAGCTCCCCTTCAACCTATTATTGTATCCCACGGCAGTCAAAATAGACGGGAACATGATTGCAAGCGTCCGCATAGTGTAAGGCGGGCGGTCCACCGGGTAACTACATTCTTGCCAAATTTTAATATGTTTCGCTTACTGAAATGAGGAAATTTATAAAAATACAACTTTATGCAATCTGCCTGTAGATTAGAACACCATGTTTTGTACACTATGGTTATTCTCTCAGACCCCTATGTACCCCCTGAGAAGTGTAAATGTACCCCTGGGGGTACATGTACCCCCAGGTTGGGAACCCTTGCTTTAAAGTATCCCTAATAGGCTCAAAATCGCGTCATATGTCGGAGAGGGTTAACCATAGTGCCTAGTAATGTAAGCTGAAGTTCCAACACACCCAATCTAAAACAGCGAGTGTAAGTGTAAAAGGCGGTATGTCCACCCTGTCATTTTGATCCCATCCGAGGCTAGTTGAGCGACGCACTATTATAGCATTTTTGTTTTCTTTTTTTTTCATTGTTATTACTGTATCATTAGTATAATTAGTTTCTTTGTTTATATTCTTCACAAACTTTACAAAAATTATGTGTTATTTTCGAATATTTTTATTTGATAGTGACATATAAACTGAATGTAAAGGCGATAGTAGGGTTGGGTGATGGGTGATAACGACCGTGTTTGATGGAAGAGCAATAATGGTTTGGTGGTTTTCACAGGTATGTCACAGTAGCCTTGTTCATTTCCTAGTCATTCAATTGTGACTTTAACCTCATGACTCAGGGACAAGTGGCTTAATTCTCCACTTTTGGTAATGCACTATATTGACGAAAATTAGGGGACGGTATGAAACAAGCTCTGGCAAAATATCATACTGATCCAACTCTTTGTTAATAAGTTATTCCCGAAAAACGAGGCCAACACCACCTCTGAAACCCATAGTAGGTGTCAAGCATGTAATTTAGGAGGAACCAGCCTATGGCTGGGACATTTCTCTACCGAGTAATGTACAAATTTATCTCGAAGGGGCGATCTTGGGAGTAATTTTAAGGTTTAACCCATACGGTGCGGGAAACGTAGTACTACGTTTAGCAAGTTACAGCAATTTACAGGCTTTAAAAGCCTTTAAAACCCGTGTAAATAGAGTGTCAGTGGGCGGGACCACGAAGGGCCCACCTCCGACTGTCAGCACGCCCGTCCATGCACTGAGGTCCCAGACCCGGGTCTCAGCAGTGCTGCCAAAGGCAAAAAAGCGCTACATTGCTAATAAATAGCGAGTTTTCCCCAATGTCTATGGTAGCGCTGCGGGTGAACCCGTGAGCTACCGGTATAAAGCTCATTCTAGTGTCATTTTGAAGCTATTTTTGTCTAGTTTTCGGCAGAATACATTTTATTTCATGCAGACACTTTATTAATCATTCATGAGTTACTGAAAATGCCCTAAATAGCCCAAATATGCCCGCAGATAAAGGGTTAATGAATGTCTTGGAAGGAAATTAGAATTACTAAATAAGTAGATGAACAAAATATATATATATACAAATATATACAAATCGCCTCTTAAAGAAAACGGGACCGCGCCGAAATAATTCCACATTTTCTTTGACAAGGGGTTACTGCTGAAAAATCCCCCCCTGGCATTCACTCAAGACCACTCCTCACACGCGAAAACCGGATTGGCTGTCACTTTTGCGAGCCCCTTCCGTGCCAGTGAAAGGAAAAACACACATTCCGTTGGTGACAGCCACCGATCAAGAGAGAGAGAGAGAAACATGGATGCTGTCGCTTTAATCCTCTTCTCATAACCCCTTCTGTTCCGGCAACGTCTTTTTACTTTTATGCTGATGAATAAATAGATACAAACTGATAGACTGATAAATAAATAGATAAAACTGATAGATAGGCAGACAGACAAACCAATTAGACAGATATAGACAATATACAGATACTGTAAAATACCCGTCCGATTTTGGTCGTTAAAGGGAGGTTTTGGTGTTTTGTGGACCTCCTTCTCCCTCAGATTTAGCCCCATGCGAGTGTGGGTGTATGTGAGCGTGTGTGTGTGTGTGTGTGTGTGTGGTGGGAGTGTGTGTGTTGGGGGGGGGGGAGTGTGTACGTGTGGGAGTGTGTGTGCATGTGTGTGTGGGAGTGGGAGTGTGTGTGTGTGGGGGGGGGGGAGTGTGTACGTGTGGGAGTGTGTGTGTGGGCTTGTGTGGGTGGGGAGTGGGAGTGTGTGTGGGGGGGGGGGGGGGGGGCGTGTGTGTGTGTGTGGGAGGGGAGTGTGTGCATGTACGTGTTTATGTGTGTGTGTTTGTTGGTGATTTGATCAACCAAGGGTGAAGCTGTGATCGTGGGAGAGTTTGTGGAGACAATTGACCTTCCTGAGGGGGGGGGGGGTTGCTCTTGTTGACACTTCTTCCACTCTCACACACACACACATACATAAACGTACATATTCACTCACCACACTATTACGTTCACACACACACACACACACACTATTATCTTTTTCAGCATACCTAGCACATAATGTTTACTGGTCAAATAGCTCCTATGCAATCTATTATCTCAATCTGAAAAATCATCTGCCAACCTAGTACATAATAATGATCTCGTCAAACAGCTCTTATAAGACCTCATGCTTTGGTCCTTATTATAAGATAATATAAGTTAGAGTTAAGCTACAAACTGTTCCTCTGTACATTTTCAGCCTACTGCTGCAATTATCAATAAACCGTTTATTATTATTATTATTATTATTATTATTATTCACTCTCTCATCACACACACACTCACACTCATATCACACACATTCACTCTCTCACCACACACACACACACACGCACACCCTATCCTTTAATCATTACCACATACTGCGTTATAAAGTACCGTAAGGACCTGCACCCACAAGCCGCTAAAAGCCACAATTCTACGCCAAGCATTTTCTCGGAATAAACGCCCACGACACGAGCCTATCTTCAAAATATGCCTAGTCGTGCCGTGTGTGTGTTTGTGTGTTCTGTATCCTTATGTACAGTTGGCTACAGATAAATCACGCTACCACATCAAAGTTAGTTAGTTAGTTTAAATAGCACTTCAGAGGTTATCAACCCGTCTGGATTATTAAGGGGGTAGTAATCGCTTTTTCTGTTTTTTTAGTTGATGTGTAGACAATTATTTGCATAAATTTGTTTCAAGAAATCTATCTGTCTATCTATTTACTGCCTGACGCCGTAATCCCCGAAGGAGTGGCCACGAACGAAATGCCCCCATGCACCTCTGTCCCCAGTCAGTCGACGCCCCTCCTCCCAACCAGCACCGCCTTCATTCATATACTTCTTCACTCCATCCTTCCGCCTCTCTCTCGGTTTAATCCTCCCTCTCTGTTCTTCTACCTCGCTCTCGTACACCCTCTTAGCCATTCTCTCGCTTCCCATACGTTCCATATGGCCGAACCATCTCAAGGTGTTCCTTTTCACACTTTCCAGCACATCTACCTCCACACCACACCTCCCTCTTACTTCCTCATTCGTCTGCCTATCCCTCCAAGTAACTCCGCACGCACTTCTCAAGTAACTCATTTCCACCCCTCTCACTCTTGGTCTGAGTCTCTCCACCAACGTCCATGCTTCGCTTCCGTAAGTCAGTGTCGGGATTACCACACTGTCATGCAAGGACTTCTTCACTTCCATGCTGATCACCCTATTTCTTGTTACTGCTTTCAGCATTCCTAGAACCCTCTTCCCCTGTTCCACCCTCTCCCGCACTTCTTCATCCATACTCCCATCTTTACTCAACACACTGCCCAGATACTTAAATGAGCTGACAATCTCCATAGCCTGACCGTTCAACTTTACCTCACACTCTGTGGCTTCACCCATTTTGAAGACCATAACCTTGCTATTCCCCGCATTTACCTGCAGATTCCGTTTTTCGCACTTTTTTCCAAACATATTTACTTCCATAAATAGAAATAGGTGAGGTCCACCTATGTTTATGAGTGACTGTACATCTGAGCGAGCAAGTTTACGGAGAAAGTTGTGTCTGAAGCGTAGCATCAGCAGACGGTGTGACGAAGGAAAATATTGCATAAGTCAACAAACACCAAGTTGTTGCCATAGCCTTGGTTATAACGTAAGATACAACCATTACTAAACCACTGTATTACACACACACACACACACACGCACGCACGCACACACACATACACACATACACATACATATATACAGTATATATGTATGTGTTTATACAGTATGTATATACACTCACACACACAAAACCAAAACCAGGGCATTACAAAATCATTATATAGCAAGAATCTACAAGCCACACAAATTGATCACCCAAAGATTACAAGATTACCATATAACAACTCCTGACAATCAAATGCCATCACCTGATGAAGTACAAATATAGAATATATAGAATATTCTGCTAACCATAAATAATTATCCTCCATAGTTAGTAATATTCATCAGGATTTCAGGAGTTATACGTATAGTGCAACTTACACCACAGTAAATAGTTTTGAGATTTTAAGACGTTCGTTCCGTTAGTTTGCCGATTTTGAGACCTTTCGCCTCATTTATTTGTCAATATTAAGAGCTTTCATGCCATTTAGGTGACGATTTTTTCCTTGCGAGCGGTAGCGACCCTGTAGTTTTTCTACCGAAAAATGTACAAACTTATCTTGAAAGGGGATCTAGGGGGTATTTTTTTAAGCTTGGTGGAGGTCTAGCGAGGAAACTCAACAATAAAGTAATACATAAATTATATACATTGACCAAAAACCCAAGCATGCACTACCCCCCTTAAGGGGAGATCTCCACTCGAGGGATTTTTTCTTGACCCCTTTCTCCCTCATGTTTAGCCCCATTGCTTTTGATATTATAAAACGTTTGCCCCATTAGTTTAGCGATTTTAAGAACTTTCACCCCATATTAAGACCTTTCGTGTTATTCATGTGTCAATATTATCCTGGCGAGCGATAGCGAGCCTGTACATTTTTCTACCGAAAAATGTACAAATTTATCTTGAAAGGGACTCAAGGGGATGTAATTTTAAGCTTGATGTGGAGGTCTAAGGAACCAACTAAAAACCTCCCCTTAAACAATGTCCTTTTCATGTTATTCTGGCAACAATTAGATGATATTGATAAGCTTAGGAAGGACCTCTAACTATTAAATGGCTACAGACTATCTCATTTAATCCTGTGAGCTACCACAGACCCTTCCTAAGCTGAATGTAATCTTCTAATACTGCCCAGAACACGATAAAAGGGACGCCACCGGTACTGGAAGGGTTAAGCTTCCTATGAGAGAGAGAGAGAGAGAGAGAGAGAGAGAGAGAGAGAGAGGCAAGTTGCAAGTCACAACACTAAAGTAAACAACCATTGCGTGATTGGACAACTTCACATATTTCGACGCCTGTCATTAACCGCTAACAACACACACACACACACACACACACACACACACACAATGAAAAACAAAGAAAATTGAAATAATTCTTATATATACACCATTTCTCTCATTAAGAATTGGTTAATGGCTGCATGTTACGATATATTAAACTGACCTACACACACACACACACACACACACAAAGACACACACACAAAAGAAAAACTAAATAATTCTAAAATATGCAACATTCCTCCCATCAAGAACTGGTTGTCTGTATGTGTGTTAGGATATTTTAAGATGACACACACACACACACATACAGAAACACAGACACACACACCAAAGAAAACAAATCTAAATAATGTTAAAATATAAAACATTTATCTCATTAAGAACTGGTTGGCTGTTAGGATATTTTAGATTGACACACACACACACACACACACACACACACACACACACACAACACCATAACATTCCGGAACATCTTGACAAACAGGACGGTTTACTCACCTCGATATTATAGTTAATTAGTTAGTTATAACAGGACTTCAGAGGCTATCACACCTTCTATAATATTAAGCCAGTACACTGTAAGTCAAGAATAGCGTCAGGACCAACTGGAGCCCCTTATAGAGAACTCTAGTCCCTTGTATGATGCATCTTGTTATTGTTCTTGTTCGTTTTAAGGGCACCTCGGGTGACATGACCACCCGCTACGGCCCTACCTCGCTTCCACTGGCCATACAACAAAATTAATGAAGTTTGTAAGTAATGCCCGGTGGGCTAAACACTAAGGAAACACTTGCCAAATGACATGTTAGTTGATAATGGAATTGCCCTGCTGGCTAATTACAAGCGATGCACTATTTACCACCATATAAACAATTTCAAAACACTAGGCCAGGAGCATGAGGACCTCAAGGCTGCTAACCAAAGTCCGACCAGCCGAGGTTGTATCTATGATCTTGATTCTTGATTTAAGGGGAGGTATTTAGTTTGTTCCCTAGACCTCCATCAACCTTAAAATTACACCCTCTGGAGTCCCTTTCAAGATAAATTTTTACATTTTTCGGTAGAAAAATATCTCGGCCGAAGGCCGGTTCCTCTTAAATTACAGGCTCGCTATCGCTCGCCAGGATAACATTGACACCTGAATGGCACGAAAGGTCTTAATATGGGGTGAAAGTTCTTAAACTCGCTAAACTAATGGAGCAAACGTTTTATAATATCAAAAGCAATGGGGCTAAACATGAGGGAGAAATGGGTCAAGAAAAAAATCCCTCGAGTGGAGATCTCCCCTTAAGGGCTGTGAGGGCAGTGCCCTATTAACCGTGACGCAGTGGTGGCCAAGCCGCAACGGCCTCCCAGGAGGGGCTGCAGAAGGGCAACAATACTCCCAGGGCTCGAGGATGGAATGGAAGATGATGTGATGAACGATGACACCAGCCGAGGTTGTATGATGCACTTGGTCAAAACGGATCATAACAACACCATATAGCCTACTCCAAACGGATCATAACAACACCATATAGCCTACTCCAAACGGATCATAACAACACCATATAGCCTACTCCAAACGGATCATAACAACACCATATAGCCTACTCCAAACGGATCATAACAACACCATATAGCCTACTCCAAACGGATCATAACAACACCATATAGCCTACTCCAAACTCCCACCAACAGCACGGAACATCTTGCTATCAGGACGGTTTACACGATATTTTTGTCAGCGCACCGATTGAAATAACTACTCTATATTTGACTCTTTGAAACATAAACGAGACTTCGAACTGTTCAAACTAAAATCCCTCTATAGTTTGTAGCCGTGACAACTAATAAGGTTACACCCTTTTACATCAGCATCGAACCAAAGCCAGATTTATAGTATTTCATTCCATATCTCGTCAGGGGTCGACATAGATGAAAATTATTAGATTCGAAATAGATCCGAGAACTATTGACTGTGACTGAGAGAGAGAGAGAGAGAGAGAGAGAGAGAGAGAGAGAGAGAGAGAGAGAAAGAATGGAAAGGAAGGAAGGGAGAAAGGGAAGTAGGGGAGAGCATGGAAGGGATGGGGAAGGTATGAGAGAGAGAGAGAGAGAGGAGAAAGAGTGGGAAGGGAAGGAAGGGACAACGAGAAGTAGAAGAGAGCATGGAGGAGATAATAATGATATTATTATTACTAATAATATTTATTCAGTTAGCATTTTACAACGGCGGTACAATAAAATATGTTTCGAATATGACATGTACCAGCTTTGCATAATTCCAACTAAGGATAGCCCAATAAGACCGTTTGGCGTATTTCCACTGGAGAGAGAGAGAGAGAGAGAAAGAGAGAGAGAGAGAGAGAAAGTTGGAGAGAGAGAGAGAGTGTGTGAGTTGGAGAGAGAGAGAGAGAGAAGGGGAAGGGGTGGGGCAGGAGATAAAGCAGCCGTAACTAAATACACAGAGGAAGCAGGGACGCAAGATAAAGAACGATCAATTGCGTGACATTGAACGGTAGCAATGATTGGGTGCAGGGGGTGAAGATGAGGAAGCAATACATTTGGTTGCAGCCACCAAGGATGACGCAGGAAAGGGGATAAACTACACAATAAATGACTAGTAAGGTTTTCCCTGTTCTTGCTCTGTCTTGAGTCGGCCACCCCCAAGAAAAAAATAATAATAAAATATAATAAAATAGAAAATAAAAATAGGAAAAATGGGGATTGGGCCTGAGCATATAGAAAGATAGATAGAAAATAAAACTAGGAAATATGGGGATTGGGCCTGAGCATATAGAAAGATAGATAGAAAATAAAAATAGGAAAAATGGGGATTGGGCCTGAGCATATAGAAAGATAGATAGAAAATAAAACTAGGAAATATGGGGATTGGGCCTGAGCATATAGAAAGATAGATAGAAAATAAAAATAGGAAAAATGGGGATTGGGCCTGAGCATATAGAAAGATTAATAGAAAATAAAAATAGGAAAAATGGGGATTGGGCCTGAGCATATAGATAGATAGATAGATATAGAAAAATGGGGATTGGGCCTGAGCATATAGATAGATAGATAGATATAGAAAAATGGGGATTGGGCCTGAGCATATAGAAATATAGAAGACGAAGAAGCAATATACATGGTTGCAGCCACCAAGTCCTAAATACTAATAATAAACAGATAAATATAATATATAAGCAAATATATACGCCCATCCCCAGACAGACCGTTTGTTTGGTCTATTAATTCATGTATTCATATAATTTTTTTTTAGTTTCTTCCCTAGACCTCCATCAAGCTTAGAAAAACACCCGCTAGACTCCCCTTCAAGATAAATTTGTAATTTTTTCGGTAGAACATTTTCCCGGCCGAAGGCCGGTTCTTCTTAAAATTGCACGCTCGCTATCGCTCGCCAGGAAATAATCGATACCTAAATGGCACGAAAGGTCTTAAAATTGACAACGAAAAGGGGGGAAAGGTGTTAAAATCGCCAAACTAATGGGCTGAACGTCTTATAATTTCAAAACTAGTGGGGCTAAACATTAGGGAGAAGGGGGTCCAGAAAAACGGTCTTCCTCCCCTTAACGGACATAGGGTGGGATGGGTGATGTGAGTATAGGCGTGAGAGTAGGTGGTGGTGGGTGGTGTTAATATGGGCGTAACATTAGGTGGTGGGCGTGTGGGCGTAACATTAGGTGGTGACGGTGTGAGTGTGGGCGTGATAATGTGAGGGAGGGTGGGATGGGTGGTGTCAATATGGGCGTAACATTAAGTGGTGTGGGCGTGATAATATATAGTATTGAGAGTGGGTGGTGGGCGTGTGGGCGTAACATTAAGCGGTGAAGGTGTTGGTGTGGGCGTGATAATATATAGTATTGAGAGTGGGTGGTGGGCGTATGGGCGTAACATTAGGTGGTGAAGGTGTTGGTGTGGGCGTGATAATATATAGTGGGTGGGTGCTGTTAATATGGGTGTAACATTAGGTAATGAAGGTGTAGGTGTGGGCGTGATAATATATAGTGGGTAATATATAGTGTTGTTAATATGGGCGTAACATTAGGTGGTGAAGGTGTTGGTGTGGGCGTGATGATATATAGTGTGATGAGGGTGGGTGGTGTGACGCGTGCCTCAGCCGCCGCCCACATGTCGCGGGCGGGCGGGGTTGACACTCTCATCAACTACCGCACCCACCCACCCACCCCACCACACCTGTCACAGAGATACATAGGCTTTTGTACAGTGTGTGTGTGTATGAGAGAGAGAGAGAGAGAGAGGGACAGAGAGAGATTGTGTATATGTGTGTGTGTGTGTGTGTGAGAGAGAGAGAAAGAGAGAGAGATTGTGTATATGTGTGAGAGAGAGAGAGAAAGAGAGAGAGAGGGATAGAGAGATTGTGTATATGTGTGTGAGAGAGAGAGAGAGAGAGATAGTCACTATAACGGTTGCAGCAAGATCAACTATACGCAGAGAATTAGCTGAGAACCGGTTAAGATATGAATAAATGTATATATACATTTATTTCGCATGTAAGCGTAGTAAAGAAGATGGCGATGGTGATAAACCTGTCCTGCCTGTCACTCAAATCTGGCGACGCAAATTATTAAGGGAAGGTATTTGTTTGATTGTTTTTCTTTGAAGATTTGTTTTTTTTCATTTGAGAGCAGGTCTATCTATCTATATATTGCCTGACGCCGTGATCCCCAAGGGGTGGCCACGAACGAACCGCCCCCATGCACCTCTGTCCCCAGTCAGTCGACGCCCCTCCCCCCAACCAGCACCGCCTTCGTTCATGTACTTCCTCACTCCATCCTTCCACCTCTCATTCGATCTACCTCTCCCTCTCTGTCCCTCCACCTCGCTCTCGTACACCCTCTTAGTCATTCTCTCGCTTTCCATACGTTCCATATGGCCGAACCATCTCAAGTTGTTCCTTTTCACACTTTCCAGCACATCTACCTCCACACCACACCTTCTTACTTCCTCATTAGTCTGTCTATCCCTCCATGTAACTCCGCACGCACTCCTTAAGTAATTCATTTCCACTGCTCTCACTCTTGGTCTGAGTCTCTCAACCAACGTCCATGCTTCGCTTCCGTAAGTCAGTGTCGGGATTACCACACTGTCATGCAAGGACTTCTTCACTTCCATACTGACCACCCTATTTCTTGTTACTGCTTTTAGCGTTCCTACAACCCTCTTCCCCTGTTGTACCCTCTCCCGCACCTCTTCATCCATAGTCCCATCTTTACTCAACACACTGCCCAGATACTTAAAAGAGTTGACGATCTCCATAGCCTGACCGTTCAGCTTCACCTCACACTCTGTGACTTCACCCCTTTCGAAGACCATAACCTTGCTCTTCCCCGCATTTACCTTCAAATTCCGTTTTTCGCACACTGTTCCAAACTCATTTACCAGACCCTGCAACTCCCATTCATTATCACTCATCAGAACTGTATCATCCGCAAACAGTAGTATAGGTAGCTTCCACTCAATTCCCTCCCTTTTCAGCGATACACCAACATCTACTGCTCTTGATAGTATTTCTTTCATGACTCCATCCATATAATTATACAGTAAACAACCACGGAGACATCACACACCCCTGTTTCAAACCAACATTCAGGTCAAAGAACTCGCTCTGTTCACTCTCCACACGTACTGCCGCCTTTGCACCCTCATACATGCTCTTCACTGCTTTCAGCAACTTGCCCTCTACTCCGTATATTCTAAGTACATTGAGAGCAGGTGTAATACTTTAATGAGTAATTATAAAAGTAACTCATAAAAATTCGTGGACCTCACGTATTTCTAATTATGGAAGTATATTTCTGGAAACGAATTTCTGAATATAATTGTCTATACATCAACTACAAAACTATTGTAGGTATATAGTACTATTTATTGAAAAGAGAGTTCCGTCCAAAAATCAATGCATATATAGATACCGGTATAAATAACACACACACACACACACTTTCTCTCTCTCTCTCTCTCTCTGTCAACCTACACCATCACCCTCCCTCTCCCTCCCCCACCACCTTTATTGACCTCCCCCCCTCCCCCCACCCCACTATCTACTTAGCCCACCTTCTACCAACAGACACAATTGACCCCTTACGAGTTTCAGGCTATAAGGAAGTTGGAACCGTAAACATCAATATTAAAGATAAATGCAATAATAATGTGGGTTTCTAATGGATAAATAGTATGATCAATTTGGTTTTATGAATCTATAAATGTATTATGACCGTATTTTAGCTGATAATTCTGCTAAATATGGATGGCCACAGCTTCAACTTCCTTATAGAACGAAACTCGCAAGTGGTCAATTATAACCCTCTAGAAGAAACATAGCTACATATTTTTTACAGTATTTACCAAGAATTGTATATCTCTATTGTGTACAGTGTACAAAATGATATCACAGTTTGAATTCGTGAAACACCCTCACAATTGACTTGTGGATTTACTCTACTTTTAATAGAAAATAATTACCGGTATATAAAAATCATTCATACTAATTCTCATTCAGGTGATGAATAATGATTGGTATTTAGAAAGACAATTAATTAAGATGTTGTATATATACTAATTAATACATCACCTATATACAGTACAGTATATGCATCGCCTCCAACACTTATCTATATCGTGTGAGAAACTTAAAGTTAAAAACAAATTCAAAACTAATGGGGCTAACATGAGGGAGAAGGGAAGGGGGGGGGGGGGGAGAGAGAGAGGACAGAAAAATCAAATCCTCCCCATAACCCATTGTAGCCCCAGCAATCCCCTCCGCACCCACCTCCCACCCTAGCATTGCCCGGGCGTGAGGGGTACATAACGGTGGTGGGTGAGGTAAGGTAAACAAGACAAGGGGGGTACCGAACACTCCTTCTTTACCACCACACTAACATTACTTAACCTCCACTATACCGGCGACGTCCTTATTAGTTTAGCTGTATTTAGACGATTGTGTGCAGTTTAAGAAGGATCTGTGGTAGTATAAGGGTAAAGTGAGATATACTGTATATACTGTATATACTATATATATATATATATATATATATATATATATATATATATATATATAGAGAGAGAGAGAGAGAGCACATATAGTACTATCACACCATACCTGTACTCTAATAGCTTATCTGGATCCCTGCCAATCACGAGTTAGTATGATCATAACTTACCTCGTCCTATAACTACCCTCTTACTGTATTGTACCCCCCCCCCCCCCCCCCTATCTCTCTCTCCTTTCTACCCTCTCCCACCGTTTCGTCTCACCTTCCCCCATGCCCATGCCTTACTACTCTCCCATCGCTTCGTCTCACCCTCTCTCCCACCCCCCCTTTATTCTCTCTCTCCCATCGCTTCTTCTCACCCCCGCCCCCCCCCCCCCCCCCCCCCCCCCCCCCCTCGGTTGGCGCCATAATGTGGAGGTGTGTGGCGATAATAACGACCCCCGCGGTGTCTTGGCTATAATACAGTGGCGACCCTACCGATTATTCTGGGCGGCGCGAAAGGGTTGAATTATCGTGCCCCTCTCTACGTGAACGGAATACGGAAATACGGCGCGTTTTATTTTTTATTTGCAATGTACAGTCGCGCTAATAAGTGATGTTTCGGCACCAAGTATATTTTGTTCTATAATTGGTATCAGCAATATATAATATACAGGTATATGTGTGGGTGTGTGTGTGTGTGTGCATGCGTGTGTGTGTGTGTGTGTGTTATAATAATGGTAATAGATAATAATAATAATTGTTGCTGTTTTATTGTTTACTATTTGTGTGTGCGTGCGTGTGTGCGTATGTATGTGTGTGTGTGTGTGTGTGTGTGTGTGTGTCTTTCAAGTTATTTCAGTAACAACTATACAAGCACTCCGATACCAATAATCATACAATGGTCGACTCATCACAACTGACAGAGATGATTATCTTGACGAACAAAGGGAGTAGTATTGTCCTGTTGATGTAGTAGCTAGGGAGAGAGAGAGAGAGAGAGAGAGAGAGAGAGAGAGAGAGAGAGAGAGAGAGAAAGAAAGAGAGAGAGAGAGAAAGAGAGAAAGCGAGAGAGAGTTTCCATAATAAAACTCTTGAGGTAACAGGTCTCCCCAAACGATTTCCAGACCCCATTAGTAAAACAGAAAACTTTGGGGAGGTAAAAATCACTAAAAAGTTTGCGGGCAGTTTCTTGACCTTCCACGTTCGCAAATAAGAAGAAGAGCGCACAGTCACCGTCAAAAATAGGGGACACCCCGACACCGTATACAAACTAATAAGTAACACCCCGTTCTTAACATTAATCATCAATTACAAACCCCAATGTACTTGAATAAACTAATGAAAGCACATTGTCCTCCCGGGATTCGACCTCGGGACACCACACCCACAACATAAGCACAGATATAACAAAGCCACTCCAACAGCTTCCTCTCTCTCTCCAACACCCCCTTCTCCCCTCTCTACACTCTTCAGAAAATAGAAAAAGTAGAAAGTAGCTTCGAGGTGCCGTTGTAAAGGCTTAACTCTGGTTATCTCTCTATAGTTCCACGAAACCTTAATCAGAAATTTGGGACAATGTTACTTCTATCCTCTAATTCAGGCACCTCGATAATTATATAATTAATGCAATTAGTTTCGCCCACACATCGTTCCTATATAGGAGAAATAAACCTTAGATGTTGCTGATACCAGATATTGATCGAAACATACTTGGTGCCGAGACATCACTTATTAGCGCAATTGTACAGTCGGCCAAATAAGTGATGTCGCGGCACCAAGTATATTTCGAATCAACAATTGGTGTCAGCACTATCTAAACATTCATTCATCGTTTTGAGTGAGATATACAAACATGTTCCTATCTATACACACCATATTCAACATCTGACAGACATTATTACAGCACACAAAGTGCATAGCGGAGACACGACTTATTTGGCCAACTGTAAAGTGGCGCTAATAAGTCATATCTCAGGTGTCATTACGTTTGGATCGCTCTGTGCTGTATTAATGTCTGTCAGATGTTGAATGGGGTGGGTAAGTGTAAGAACATGTGTGTATATCTTAATCGAAATAAAGTTCTCATGTTTAGATATTGCGGATACCAATTATCGATCAAAATATACTTTGGTGCTGAGACATCAATTATTAGGCCGACTGCACAATCGCGCTAATAAGTGATGTCTCGGCACCAAGTATGTTTTTATCAATAATTGGTATCAGCAATATCTAAGCTTCATTTCTTCATATCGAGTGAAATATACAAACATGTTCTCATCTTTACCCACCCTATTCAACATCTGACAGACATTAATACACCCCGAACAAGCCAAACGTAATGACAGCTGGGACATCACTTATTAGGCCGACTGTACCAGAGGTCAGAACAGGGCTCCATAAACTTCCCTCGCTTCTCGCCCCGCCCCTGTTGTAGGCCTCCGATAAATCAACCCGGAATTAGGGACAGTTATAAACTCATATTTTACGAGTTGTTGGGCGCCCTGCTTCAACACGGCCCATACATCTTCCATATACAGATGAAGGGGTCCGCTAGGTGGAAGAAGAAAAAGAAGAAAAGAAAGAAAATTAGAAGATTCCCTTTTTTTCTTCTCCCTCCCTTTCTTTCTTTTCCTCGTCTACCATCCCTTCCCCATCTTTCCTCTCTCCCCCTTTCTTTCTTTTCCTATCCTTTCTTTCTTTTCCTCGTCTACTATTCCTTCCCCATCTTTCCTCTCCTATCCTGTCTTTCTTTTCCTTCCCTACTATTCCTCTCCTATCCTTTCTTTCTTTTCCTCGTCTACTATTCCTTCCCCATCTTTCCTCTCCTATCCTTTCTTTCTTTTCCTTCCCTACTATTCCTCTCCTATCCTTTCTTTCTTTTCCTTCCCTACTATTCCTCTCCTATCCTTTCTTTCTTTTCCTCGTCTACTATTCCTTCCCCATCTTTCCTCTCCTATCCTGTCTTTCTTTTCCTTCCCTACTATTCCTCTCCTATCCTGTCTTTCTTTTCCTTCCCTACTATTCCTCTCCTATCCTGTCTTTCTTTTCCTTCCCTACTATTCCTCTCCTATCCTGTCTTTCTTTTCCTTCCCTACTATTCCTCTCCTATCCTGTCTTTCTTTTCCTTCCCTACTATTCCTCTCCTATCCTTTCTTTCTTTTACTCGTCTACTATTCCTTCCCCATTTTTCCTCTCTCGCACTTTCTTTATTTTCTGCACTTGCTATTCCTTCCCCATCTTTCCTTTATTATCCTTTCTATCCTTTATTCGTCTACTATTCCTTCTCCTCTTTCTTCCCCCCTTCTTTCTTCCTTTCATCACCTACGAATACCCCGCCCCTCTTTGCCCGCCCTTTTTTTCCGCTTTTTTTTCCCCCCGCCCTTTTTTCCCGCCCAGTAGCAAATCCTGGAGGCCTGACTGCCCCTTGCCGAGCCGACCTGATGGGGGACCCATGTAGGTTTCAACACTTCTCGCGGCCGCAACGCCTCGTTATCAGACATCGAAAAATATATAATAATAATGATAATAATAATAATAATAATAATAATAAGAATAATTAATAATAACAATAATAATACATACAGAACATTCCATACGTTAAGGACAAACTTAACTTCACTCTCTTTCTGTATAATATATACAGTATATATATATATATATATATATATATATATATATATATATATATATATATAGAGAGAGAGAGAGAGAGAGAGTGTGATGCCCTCTTAAAATAACACCACACTTAAAATACCCTCCAATTTATGTTATCGTGCGGCAAGAGAAACTAAACGAACCGAAAAATACAACACATTAAATAAGGCAAGCGAGAAAATGAAATGCGAGAGATAAAGGGAACCAGAAAAACAAAATAATACGGCACTAGATTAAGGGGGAGGTAGTTGTTTTCTCCGGACCCCCTTCTCCCTCATGCTTGGCCCCTTTACGTTTGATATTTTAAGTGGGGTGCCCCATTAGTTTCGTCCCATTTGTTATCATGTCAAGACCTTTCCTGGCATTTAGGGGTCGATTTGTTTCCTGCCAGCCTGTAATTGTAATTTTCCCGTTCGTTCAAGTGGTTATTTGGTCTATATATTTATTTATTTATTTATTTTTCAGTTTCCTCGCTAGACCTCCATCAAGCCTATAATAACACCCCCTAGACCCGCCTTCAAGATAAATTTGAAAACAAAATCGGTAGAAAACTGTGCCGGCCGAAGGCCAGTTCCTCTTAACTAAGCATTTTGTGGCATGACAATTATCTGTGAGAGCCAGTGAGAATATGTTAAGTGCAAGCCAAGTTATCCAGATAGATCATTGCCTTATATACCCAAGTTGTTGTTGCTTGGCACCTAATTGGACTGCATATTTTAGTTGCTTAATATGGCGCACACTATTTCCACCTGGCTTAATCTAGTGTAGTCTAAACAGGTAGTGTGGTTTTCGTTTAGCAATTTTCTATGTATTATTTTCTCATTGGATTCTTCTCCTTTGTTAATTTATACCCGGTTCCAAATAGGTAGGCCAGAAATTATGAACGTCAGCCTCTGTAAGTCAACCAGGGCTGGAGCAAATGAGCTGTAAATTTCCACACCTCTACCCTGGCTGATCCTTCCCAAATGGCAGACATGTTAGCGCGATTACCTTAGTCCTTCTTGAGTTATAGAGAGTTTGGGCCTACTTATTAACTTTTTAGTCCCTACTCGCGTTTATCCCTACATCATCTTCTTCCTCCTCTTTCTCTTCCCTTATCCTCTTTTCCTCTCCATCATCATCATCATCTTCTCTCCCTATTCTTGCTGTTGCTCTTTCTACTGTTGTTGTTGTTGTTGTTCTTATTCTTCTTCGTCTTCTTCTACTTCTTCTTTGTTATTATTGTTCTTCTTCTTGCCCATCTTCTTCAGTATCATCTTCATCATTATCATCACCATTGGTTCGGCTCTTATTCTTTGTCTTCATCTGTTTCTGCTTCTTAACCATCTTCTTTTTCATGTTCTTCTTTTCCTTCTTCTGTTCTTCTTTGCAATCACCTTCTTCGTCTGTGCTTCTTAACCATCTTCTTTTTCTTCTCAAGCCTCATCATCTTCACAATCGTCTTCTCTTACTTCGTCTTCTCTTTCTTTGTCTTCCTCCTGATCATCGTCATCGTCATTAACTCGTTCGTCTTGCCCGTTGGTGGTCGAATTAACCGAATGCCCCCTCCGCCCACGCCCCCCCCCCTCACCTACCCACGCACCCACCGTCCCTACAAGGTCTTCGTTCTTGGACACTCAGTTCATTCACCTCACTGAGATGGGTTGGGTGTGAAAGGGATATGCCGTGTGTGGGCCAATCGGCTCTCTGCAGATTCCCGTTTTCTTATGTTCTTATACGAACATAAGAACATAAAATATCAGAAATCTGCATAAGGCCGACCTTATTCCCCGTGTGGGCCACACGGGGCAGATCCCATTCACCCCCAACCCATATCATGCATATGACTATCCAGTTAGCGCTTGAAACTTTCCACCGTTCCTGAGCTAATCACTTATTTTCCTTCTTCTTTTTCTCCTTTTTTCTTCTCCTTCTCCTCCTTCTTCTTCTTCTATAATAACCCCAGAATTACAGCCTCCCTCCCTCTCCCAATAAGGCCTTCTTCTTCTTGGCCACTATATAGGTTCGTTGACCTCACTGTTTCTATATCCCCATTAATATTTATTTCAGTGCGGGAGCTGTCTTATTCATTTATTCTGGCTACCATTAGATGATTTGAGTCAGTATAAGAAGGATCTCCAGCCATTAAAAGACTACACTTAAATTGCTTCAAACTCCGTGTGTCCAGGCATTTTGGCTCGAACGTTCCTTGATTTTGGGCCTGTCACTCTTTCAACTGGGGGAGGCACTCGTTACAGGCAGTATCCACACATATAAATATGTAAAAAACAAAACGAAAACACGATTTCAATTAACCCTTTAACTACCACAGCTCCTTCCCCTAAACTGCATTCATTCTGTCTCCTCACATGGTGTTTAAATTCATTCTATCTGTGTTTATATTCATTCTATCTACTTTTCTAAGTTTATTTTTATGTGTCAAGATTGTTTATTCCACGAGTGTACAGTACAAATTTGGACTGATCACCGTATAGCCTAAAGAATTTCCGAGGGTCAGCGATGGAGGTGGGCGGAGGGCATGGGCGGTTTTTAAGAATCTGGGGCAAAAATTCTTAGCGGGTTTGAGGTCGGGTGAGGGCCGTTTAAGGGGGAGATAGTTGCACTTTCTGGACTCCTTTCTCCCTCATGTTTAGCCCCAGTTGTTTTGATATTTTAAGACGTTTGTTCCATTAGTTTAGCTATTGTTAGACCTTTCGCCCCATTTCTTTGTAAAAATTAAGATCTTTCGTCCCATTTAGGTGTCGATTTTTTTCCTTGCGAGCGACTGCGAGCCTGTAATTCTAGAGAAACCGGCCCTCGGCCGGAACATTTTTCTATCGAATAATTGTACACATTTATCTTAGGGAGTGTTTTTATAAAGTTTGATGAAGGTCTAGCGAGGAAACTAAACAAATAAATGAATATATAAATAAATAGACCTTAAAAACTAACCACTGTTCCCTGAAGAGTCTGGGGCAAAAAAATCTTAGCGGGTTTGAGGTCGGGTGAGGGCCGTTCATGACGCGAGGGCGTAGGAAGAGGTTTGAGGCTGTTGGGCGCAAGAAGATGGTCACTTTAAAAGGGTAAAGGGGTCAAACCAGTTCAACGTAACACATATCCACCGCGAATTTCTTGTCGTAACTGTTCTAGCTCTGTCTTGAGTCGGTCACCCCCCCACCCCCCAAAAAAAAATAATAATAATAATAATAATAAATAGAATAAAATAAAAATAGGAACAGTGGGAATTGGGCCTGAGTAAACAGATAGATAGATAGAACTGTTCATTAACTGTAGGCATGTGGATGAGGCCTAAAGACTGACATACCAAAAAATCCATACAATTCTGTAAACATAAAAGTAAGACTATACAGCTGTATTCTTATACGTGTGGGGTGGGTGTCATCCAGCCCATAATGAACGAAGATATTGGAACTGGCTGTTATTCAATTTATGGCAAAGACCTTAAGGGAGCCCACCTCGCTTGTTTTCTCTTTCTCTCCCTCACTTTAAAAACAAGTCTGTAAAATGTACAGAGAATTTTTGGCAATTAGGCTGCCAAACATTTTCTGTAAAAAATACAGCATTCTGTATAATAATTTTGAAAAATATCTGTGGCATTTACAAACTTACAGATCAAATCTGTTAATTTTTACAGAAAATGTTAAAATTACAAAATTATCTGTAAAAAAAATATAACAGCATAATTATATCTGCTAAAATTACATTTAAATTGTATATTTAACTGTTTCTGTCAAAGTTTTTACAGAATCAGGTTAATTATACAGATAATGTTTGGCAGCCTAATTGCCATTAATTGTTCAGTAAATTTTAAAGAATCTTGTATTGTTACACTTATATTTTGTCATTCTTGGTAACCTAGTTCTACCAAAGCAAGATATGTGATAATGAACATATACACACACACACCGTATAATATATATATATATATATATATATATATATATATATATATATATATATATATATAACGGTATATATAATTATACTTTCAAGTAAAACACCGGTATGGGAGGTGCAGGCGAGTGGTCGTAAAAATGGACATGTGAAACGGAAAATTCACCATCTACTGTAGGCTATCCATGTAGTGTAGGCATATGATGCAAACCCGAATTAGCGTACAATATGCATTACCGGAATACGGGAACCTTTGATGTATACTTTACCAACAGTAATATGTCTTATATAATTATATAGGCCTACTATATATCTGCAACACACAAATAATAACGTCATATAATAATAATTTGTATTTATAATTGACCAACACTATTTATATATAGCCTAGCCTTGGCGAGGTTAGGCTATACTGCATAATTATAAACCGTTACCCATAACAAGCCCACTCCACCCTCAGTTAGGTTAGGCTACGTTAAACACAATGAGTTGTTTGATATAATATATAACGCAACCTTTAACCTTAACCTTACCTTGTGTCACGCAAAGGCTGTAGGCTACAAATATAGCAGAACAAAATTCTGATTATGGTAGCCTGTTCCGTAACGTAGGCATTGCCAAAAAAAACAAAAAAAAACAAAAAACAGCTAGGCAGCAACCGTGAAAGTATTTGGTTACACATTATAGGTTAGCCTAGGCTATGTAGGCTACAATAATACAATTTTATACATTGTCAGAAACTAACTGAGACTGTCATTCATTCAATATCCAATTAAATATCTATAGAATTGCTTACTTCGGCTATACCAGTACCTGTTGCCAAATAAACACAAAGCATCCTACTGTACAGTACATTACTACTACTTGTTTAGCCTAGCATAAAACAAAACAAAACGCTACAAGCTAGATAATATAGTGAGTTGCCTCGGCATATGGAAGCATATGATGGCGATTCATTCACGGTATAAGGGATTACGTCTGGCAATTATAGATAGATATTTAATCATAATAGGCTATGGTAGGGTACATCTTTTAGTTTTCTACCAAACGTTAGGCAATTGTATTCAGCTGATGAAATGAAACTCTGGGCAGTGGGCAAGGGTATAGGCCTAGGCCTATTTCGCCTGCCCTAGGCTAAGCAAAACTTCTCGAGAAACACACATACAGTAGGTATTTTGTGTACTAGGCTACTTTTGTTAAAGCTAGACGTGTTTACTCAGTTTAAGAAAGAGCTCTCGTATTACCAGTATTAGCCTATATCTTATTATAAATGTAAATGTGCACACAATATTCGCAACAAGAACAAGGGCTCAACAACTTACCAGTTACGACATTCGACGGCAAGAGATACACCAAATCACACTGCTTATTGTCCTTGTTACATAGTTCCTGGCGATAATACTGAGCCTTTCCACAGCCCATCACGGTTAATAAGTTTGTGGTAATAGTTGAGGTAAGAAATACTATGTGTGGAGCGGGAAATTAGCAAAACTAACACACGAAAATACTGCCTGGCTGCCCTCCCACAAGGCCTACGTACTCCTCCAAGCGGTTTTCCCGCCAAAAAGTCATGTGACTCGCAGCTCGTATATAATGCCACACGTATAGTTTATTGACACAACAACACCTTTATTTTGTCAAAAAGAATTCCAATGATATATAAAGAAGAAGGATTATGAAATATAACCTGAAACAGATGCTTGAAAACATTTCTTATATAAATGAAGGTAATATAAGTGTCCGGCAACTCTAGTGATAAATTATTGCCTCGTTTTCTAGATACATTGCAAGGGTAAAAATTTAATTTTGCCATTATATAATCTTTATATTAAGTATTTAGTGAACTTTATTTATATCAGTGTATAGGCTGCTACTAGCCCCTTAATACTTGTCCCCGTTTATGGGTGTGTTTATTTTAATGTGAATGAAAGAGACAAAAGTTAAAGCTGCCTGTAACAAGTGTCTCCCCCAAAGTTGAAAGAGTGACAGAGTACCAAAATCAAGGTAGTACGTTAGAGTCAAAATGTCTGGACACACGGAACTAGAAGCAGTTTAAGCCATAGGATAAGGGAAAGACAGATTGAGAGAGAGAGAGAAACAAAATAAAGAGAGAGAGAGAGAGAGTTAGTAATTAAGACGTGGGTGCACCAATGAGTCATGTGTGGGTGTGAGGGAAGGTGGTGGTGGTGGTGGGCGGCGATGATCTAAAAAGGCCTCTCTCTCTCTCTCTCTCTGGAGGTGGGCGGCCATAAAGGGAGGCTGGTGGTGGTGGGCGGTGTGGGCGTGGCTTGACCTTTACATAGAGTCACACTAGCACCTTAACCTACACAATAAAAACTAAAAAACTGATCCAAATCTCTAAGTGGAAATAACACATTGCATATTGAGAAAAACAATATTATGAAATATAAATAATTACACAACCATCCTTGCCTAATTTTTATTTTTTTCCGATGTGTGTGAGGGAGACAAAAGGCAGAACTGCATGTAGCGAGTGCCTCCCCCATAGTTGAAAGAGTGACCGGGCCAAAATCAAGGGACGTTCGAGCTAAAACTTGCAAAATAAACAAACCAAAACAGGGACCACACAATATAAAGACAAAAGAACTTATCAAAATCGCCATGTTGAAATAACGCTGTAGTCAATTATAATTATGAAATATAAACAAAAACGAGTGACCTTGGTGACCCTGGTCTCTGGGTCTTCTCCTGGATGACCTAGTTGTGTGTGAATTTGTATTTTGTCTTTGTGTGTTCATTGTTTTATGTTGTGTTGTCCCTATTCTGGCTGTCGAGTCGCACCCCCCCCCCCCCCCCCCCCCCCCAAAAAAACCCAGGAAAAGTGGGGATTGGGCCTGAGTATATATATAGAATATATAGATATAAAAAACACCAAACCATGATAACTAACCTATACCGTTCTTCTCTTCCCTCAGGTATTGTTGGTGTGTGTGGTGGTGTGCGGTGTGGGTGTGAGGGGGTACAGCCACACGCCGGTACAGTACCACATACAGACGGATGATGGACCAGACAGATACTTCAGGTAACTTCCTTTAAGCCGGTATCACACGAGAGCTTTTATAGTCAACATTCTATGATCAACATTTTTCTGGCAACATTTCTGGAATATTTTGCACTGGTATCGGAAACTAGACTGATAATAGATACATTTAGGCCAAAGAAATATTTTAAATGTTGACCTCATAAGTTGCCAAATCTGTGTTCAGGATAAATGTTGAGGAAAAAAGCGCTCGTGTGATACCGGCTTTATACATACGATTATTGTTATTATTGTTATGGCCTAATTACTGTTCTTATGGCAATTATTCTATCTGCTTATGTGAGACTGTAGAGTTGTTACGGCAGTGGGGTAATAACTATATGAACTCTTTTCAATAAACGAGCCCCCTTAAACGGACAAACTCTCTCTCTCTCTCTCTCTCTCTTTTGTTCTATTATAATTACGTTTGCTTTCTTCTATCTCAGTTGGAGCAGGACCTAGTGGCGATCGTCTTTTGTATTTTATTATCTCTCTCTCTCTCTCTCCCTTAGACTTTGAAGGAGAGCCGCATTGATGGAGGGTAATAGAGAGGACTAGGGGGCGGCGTTGGGAAGAATGAGAAATTAGCTGATAAGAGACTAAGACGTGGATAAGGCTGTGATGAATGGTGGAGAGGGAGAGAGAGGGAGAGGAGAGAGAGAGAGGGTAGAAATGATCTGATAAGAGACTAAGACGGGGATAAGGGTGTGATGAATGGTGGAGAGAGAGAGTGAGTGAGTGAGTGAGAGCGAGAGAGAGAGAGAGAATGAGATTGAGTGTGTGAGAATGAGCATGTATGTGTGTGTGTGTGTGAGGGAAAAAAAGAGGGTGCCAATGACATGTGTGAGAGAGAGAGAATGTGTGTAGGCTATGACGTGTGAGAGTGAGAAAAAGTTATAATTAGTATGTGTGAGAGAAAAATAGAGAGAGGGAGGGGGGGGGAGGGGACATATAGCAGGATTCTATAGGTGATATAAGACTCAGCTAGGGATAATGCTATGATGAATTATACAGGAACGCTGATTTACAAGGGGTTACAAGGCAGCGTCAGTTCAGTTTCAGTTTCTATGGAGCTCGTCCTGGAATCTTTACGACTGCTGAACCTCACGATTCTATACAGGACTGGCCATTTGTATCGGCACTAGCTCAGAGAAGAGTGTTGAGAGGGGAGAAGGGGTGTTGGAGTGGCTTTGTTATGTGTGTTTAGTCTGTATACGTCGTCAGGATGTCCCCTGACTGGGTGCGAGCATGTGAAACATGCTAGGACGTACTACCACACCCACTAAATGTCCGCCGTGGCAGGGATTCGATCCCGGGTCTTGCAGATTCACACGTGAGCGTGCTCACCACTGGACCACCACGACTCACACAGCATCTCAAAACAATTGCAGGCCATTCCAAGGAGATTTTCTGGATTAAAAGAAAAATACATAGCGCAGCACACCCATTATATATGCGCAGAAACACACCCTTAGTTGTATATAATAATAATATTAATAATAATAATAATAATAATAATAATAATCAGAAAATACTAAATACTATAAAATCCTTTCTCCGCTGCTCCACTTCAAAACCACTTACCACCCCAGAGGGAAGTTTGTTCTCCACCACCAACACATCTTTTTCTTCTTCCATCTTTATTGCTCCCTCTCTTCTTCCTCTTCCTCCTTTCTATTCTAATTTTCACCTTCCTCTATTTCTTCAACTTCAATCACCTACTCCTCCCCCCCCCCTTCCCCATCAAATACACCCCATCCCCACCTACACTCTCCACCACCTACACACATTCCACCTCCTACACATATACTCCTCCATTAACTCCACCTTGCTCCACTATTTCCTCCTGATGCTCCCTGCCCCTCCACCCTGCCTTCGAGCGGTGGAAGAAGGGGTAGGAGGGGGGGGGAGTAGGGGGTGTAGTTGGGGTGGAGGAGATGGGGAAGGGGAGGAGGTGGGGAGGGATGAGGAATCTGAATAAAATCGTCTATCGGTAACCATAATAAAGTTAAAAGGACCGGAAAGAAAAGGGTTAAAGAAATGGAGAAAGAGGAAGAATAGGAGGCTAACATTTAACCCCTTCAGTACCGGTGTCATTCTTTTAACTTTTTTCTGGTTAGTATTACACAACTTTATTCAGTTTAAAAAGGGCCTCCAGCAATTAACAGGCTTCCAAATATCTCACTTAACCCCTTTTACTACCAAAGATCCTTCTTGAATTGCACAAAGACTCCTGTTTTCTTATGTTCTAATGATTTAATTCTCTGTCACTCAGGTTCCAGACTTACAACGGACAGTACCGGAAAGAGAAGCGGCTGGACGATGGTACGGTGGTGGGGGCGTACGGATGGGTAGACGCCACGGGTATCCTTCGTCTGTATGACTACATAGCGGACGATCAGGGCTACCGTGTTGTACGTCAGAGGACCCTTAGAGTCGCCAAACCCACACCACCGCCTGTAACAACCACCACCCCGGCCCCACATCGACTGCGACCCACTCCTGAGGCTTTAGGTTCTCCTCAAGGTTTGCGTTCTCCTCAAGGTTTGCGTGTTTCCAGCTTAACCGCAAACCGCAAATCGCCTCGGCCTCTGCATCTGGTGCCTGTTGCTGTCCCGATACACTCACCAGCTGCTCAAGTACACACAGCAGCGGCTCCAGTACACACAGCAGCGGCACCAGTACATACAGCAGCTGTCTCATTAAACAAAGTAGCTGTCCCATTACACAAAACAGATACCCCAGAACACAGAGCTAACTCGGTGCACACAGCTGGGTCCCCAGTACACACAACCACTGCACACGTACACACAGCTGCTGGAAAAGTACACACAGCTGCTGGACAAGTACGCACGGCCGCTGCACCAGTACACACAGCTAATGCGCCAGTACTAACGGGTGCTGCACCAGTTATAACAGCAGCTGCTCCAGTACTAACGGCTGCTGCACCAGTACTAACAGCAGCTGCCCCAGTACTAACAGCCAATGCACCAGTCCATACAGCTGCTGCACAATCACATACAGTTAGAGCTCCAGTACTAACAGCAGCTGCACCAGTACTAAAAGCAGTCACCCCAATACCTAACAGTGAGGCATTACGGAGGCGTCCTAACCGACCTAATACCAGGACCCGTATCAGAGGCAGTACTCGCTGGGGTAGTCGGCGACCTACACAAACCTCGCGGCCACAACGGGTGCGGCCTCTCTCACAGTCTGCCCAAGCTAAGTCAGGTCAGTTACTTTCGCAAGATTATACCATTCATAAGCTAATTTATGTTTTACCACACATTGCTAGAAAGTGTATATATTTATATTGTTTCTTTTCAACTGACGGTAAATTGCAAAGTTCCCATCAAGATTTTTCAGTTATTTTGAAGAATATGTAGTGAAATATGGTGCTAATTATATAAACTTGGTCAATATGATGGAGAGACATATTAGTTTCACGTTTCCATAAGTATCGAGAAAATAGCTGCTCAGGGATTCAATTTACCGTCAGATGAAATGAAACAGAGTATACTAGTTACCATAGTTTTTTTGTTCCTATGTGCATGAAGGAGACAAAAAGCAAAGCTGTTTGTAACAAGTGTCCCCCCAAGGCTGAAGGAGTGATAAGGAAACATAATCAAGGTACCTTAGAGGTAATTTAAGTGTGTTGGAAAGAAGTGTGGTGTGGTTGCATTGGCTGAAAAACAAGCAACAACAGATTTCATATATGTTTTGTTTCAGTGATGTTCTTCAAGATGTTGAATTTACGTTTGTAGGCCTACTCATAGAGATAAATTGAAGTAAAGCAAATGGCTAACTTTATATATCTAACCACAGCAGCTAGAACCTCCACCCTATTTAATTGTAAAAAATATCAATCCCCTCTCTTATATAAAAATAGGTTAGATTTTTTATCAAACGAAAAATAACAATTGTTGATATATATACAGTATATATATAAAATTATACATAAATAGTTATATACATATACTGTATATATACTGTATGTATATACAGTATATATAATATATATATATATATATATATATATATATATATAATATATATATATATATATATATATATATAGAGAGAGAGAGAGAGAAAGAGAGAATGAATGTGTGTTAAAAATATCTCCTGTATACAAAAGGCTACAATCTGAACAAAATCCTACAAGAGTCACATTCCCTAACATTAACCCGTGTCCGCAGGCACGAGTGTTAGCGGCGGCGTAGACAGCGCGGTACAGCGGAAGAAGGAGGAGGTGATGGCGGCAAGCTACGATGGTGATTTACCCGCAGGTGGCAAAACCACCATCAACTACGACCTCGGTAACCAGTTCCACTTTGAGAAGATGTACCCCGATGGTACCAAGGTTGGCAAGTAAGTCTATGGGGTCACCACGCCGGGTTTAACACTACAGTATTTACCCTTAGAGGATCTATGACGCACTTCTTTCATAATTATGCCCTGGCAATAATTAGATGATTTTTATTCAGATTAGGAAAGGTATGTGCATGTCAGGGGTTTAATTAAGAAAGTAGTAAGTGCATAATTATTCCATGGCAGACCTGTCTCACATAGTGCAGAATTTTGATGTGAGTGTCCTGAGTTCGAGTCCTCGGAGTGCCACATGTATTTGTTGATTTCATTAATTGAGTTTAGATATGAAGTTGGTTGGTGTAAAAAACATAATAATACCACGACCTGGTTCTTACTATAGGTTCGAGTCCTTGGAGTACCACATGTATTCATTATTTTCATTGGCTTTATTAGTTAGGTTTATTTGTAAATTAATTGGTGGGTTTGTGAAAACAAATATGAATATTGTACTCCTTCCTTCTGTCTACTAGTCCCTATTAACCTAGGCCGGGGAATTTACAGTTATAGATATATCTTACACATGCAATATATATATATATATACAGTATATATATATATATATATATATATATATATATATATATATAATATATATATATATATGTTGTGTGTGTGTGTGTGTACTATCTATTATTTTGCCCTGTCAAAATATTTAATTTATATATTGTGATGTGATTATCATTCTAAGTGAGCGTAAATAAAATATGTATACAGTATAATTAAGATAATTATCTTTAATAGGAACTTAACACTTACGCTGCGGGCATATTTGGGCTATTTAGGGCATATTCAGGCACTCCTTAATGATTAATCAAGTGTCTGCATGAAATGTAATGTATTCTGCCGAAAACTAGACGAAAATAGCTTTAAAATGACACTAGAACGAGCTTCCTAACCCGCGGGGTTCACCCGCAGTGCTACCATAGACATTGGGGAAAACTCGCTAATTATTAGCAATGTAGCGCTTGGCAACACTGCTGAGACCCTGGTCTGGGACCTCAGTTTGCCTCAGTGCGTGCTGACAGTCGGAGGTGGGCCCCTCGCGGTCCCGCCCACTGACACTCGATTTCTACGGCTTTTACAGGCTTTTAAAGCCTGGAAATTGCTGTGAATTGCCATGGCATTCTGGAACGTCTCCCGCAGGCAAGGGGTTAATTATATGCGCAAAATTATATTTTCAGTATATACAATGTTATAGTTTCCGCAGTTAATATTACTAATTTTTGTGTTACAGACACGGGTATGTGGACCCCCTGGGTATCCTGCGGGTATCCCACTACACCTCCGGGCCCCAGGGTCATACACAGAGGCAGCAGAGTGGTTGGGTGGGCACCAGGGACCCCGCCCCACAATAACATCGACACCAACACCAACCATCTCTACAAATAACTGGATGGATCATTACTCGCGTCATTTGAAGCCGCCGCAACCACCACTTTTACCACTGAAAATGAATAGCAATAGGGATCAGAAAATTCGTCCTACTATATTTGACGTTAGTAGTCCATGCCTGACAATTTACTGCACAAACAGACAGTTTATAAGTTGTGGATGAATATTTTATCAGTAATTAAGTGTTTACTCAAAACACAATCAATATCCAAATTGCCATTTGGCGGCTTCAGTTGTAAACATAGCGCGTTGCTAGGGCGGGCCTTCCAGATTCTTGTAGAGGAGTTTTGTGCTCAACGCTCATAAAGTTATACCACACCGAGGTCGAGCAGGTCGTGCAGTTGGCCTAAGTGCCAATCACCCTACTCCTGCTTACCTAACAATTGATGGTGGTAATAATGATGATGATGGTGATGCAGTTATTAACGCCGTACACTCCCTTAATTGACAGGGTTAGGGCGTGCACTAAATGCTGTAAAATAGTAATTGCGAATGGCGACTGTGATACAATTATATATAGATTAATCAATCACAATCCCGATTTCATACAACCGTTTTTCACCAAGTGTCGGCATGCAAAATTATTAGGATATACTGGTTGTTAGCCTGGGCAACAACAGTATACCGATATGGCATCAGGTAGCGCAAACGAACTTGACAATAATCTGGACCCCTTAACTTCTTATAACTCAAAATTAATGAAAGCAATCGGGATGACATTTCTATCATTTGGGAAGAGTCCACCAGGAAATAGGTGTTGAAATTTACAGCCAGTTTGCTTAAGGTCCTTTTGTGTTACGAAGAGGTCAGGGATCGAGATAATTATCAAGTTCATTGGCGCTACCTATAGTTCATTACAGGTTGCTGGGGGACTTATAGAGAATTGCTCTTCGGCAGCATCATGCGTGAAGAGAAAGATATGGAGAGATTTGGGCGAGTTATAAGTGTTGTATATATATTAGTCAACCTAACATAGCCTAGCCGAGTTTATCTTAATATAGCCTAATTTGCTCGAACCTATTGCATACCTAAGTGAATGCAACAAGTCATTGAAAATGCAGAACATCAGAGTGAGATACTGTGATGCCATATATACAAACTACTCCATCTCAGTTTATTAAAAAATAATAATAATTACATTAAACAATAATGATATACATAAGGGTTTCCAAGTACCAAGCTCACCAAATGGAACTAAATTCGGTCAAGGTTTGTCTCAAGAATAGAAGAGCAGGTGTAACGTGAGAACTATAGGTGTCCCATACGTTAACTTGGTACCCAATCACAATACCCACAGAAAATTATGTATAGTTTAGTAGTTTAGTTAAAAGAAAATAATAATACAAAATAAAAGAAGGTAGATGTACTCAGAGACACAAAGGACAAAACTTGAAACTGTGCAAAGACACCAATTGAGTTGATAATTGTTCTGTTGTACTGTATGTGGAAATACACTAACATGCAGTTGTTGCCATGGATAGTATGAAAGCATATTATAGGTTGCACCAACGAACTTGACAATAATCATGACTCCCAAAATGAATGAAAGCGATCGAGCTGACATTTATATCATTTGGGAAGAGCTCACCAGGAAATAGGTGTGGAGATTTACAGCCAGTTTCCGTTAAGCCCTTTTGAGTTATGAGAAGTTAAGGGGTCAAAATAATTGTCAAGTTCATTGGCGCTACCTATAGTAATCAGTACTTAACAAATGATTAAGCTTGATAAACTAAATAATCGCTTGTTGATTTTAAGAGTGCTTCCAATTATATAAACAATTAATTTAGATAAATATATGTGATTGTTTTCCTGGATGGGGATAAACGTCTTAAAACATTAGGCTGAATGGGGCCGAATGGATACAAGCCAGAGAAAGAGAAAAAAGGAGAGGGAAAAAAAGCAGGTGACCCCCCTTAAATAACTAACTGTTGTAGCCTACTATACAGTATGCTGACAACTGTACCTCTAAAAGACATCCTGCTATATTCACAGTCACTTTAGCCGGAGTCACACGAGTCCTTTTTCGAGCAATTTTTACGGTCAATTATAGTCTGGAAGCTTCAAAAATACCACTTTATCAGAATTCAGTTGCCTTACATAATATACCTTCAGTCTAGTTACCGATATCAGTGCGAAAATGTCCCAAAATAATACAAGAAAAAACTTGCTCGTGGAAAATGGACGGAAAAAGCGCTCGTGTGACAGCGGCTTTACATTCAGAAAAGAGTGTGTGATAATTTGGTAGTACAGTATATATTCTCAACAACATAAGTTGAGAGTTTCAGCAAATGTGCCTCTGCTTAAACAGACATGAAAAATATCCATCGGGACTTTCATTTGAAATTAACTTAAAAATCGAGAATGTGTAGGATTTGCATAGTTTTGGTGTAATTAATTGAACTGTCCTCTCTTTAAAACTCAGTGTAACTATAATAGTAATGGCAAATATTTCATACGATCATTTATATTTTACTGTAAATTATATATCCATAAGAGGTGATTATGTTTTAAATTATTGTTTATCACTTGCAGGGATCTGCCTTGTGTGGGCCAATCGGCTTTCTGCAGACACCCGTTTTCTTATGTTCTTATGTTAATCATGTTTGTCTATGTGTATGAAGGAAACAAAAGGCATGCTGTCTGTAAAGAGTGTCTCCCTCAATGACAAAAGAGTGACAGATAGCCAAATTCAAGGGACTTTGGGATCAAAATGCTAGGGATACTAGTCTATTATTTGTAAGTAGGCGAGAAATCATGACCTCTAACCTCTGTAACAAAAAAACTACGAAAGTAATCAAGCTAATATTTCTACCATTTTGGGAAGAGCCAGTCAAGGAGTATACAGTATGTGGAAATTTACAGCCAATTTGCTCTAGCCCTTTTTGAGTTACAGAGGATAGAGGTCATGATTTCTTGCCTACTTACCATCTTCATAACTCGGCTATTACGAAGATTATGTTGTGAAATATTTTGTTATGAAAATTTGACCTTAATATGATGAAGAGATGCAATAGTTTCACATTTCTCCATTAAGTATAGAGAAATGAGCTGCTAATGGAAATAATTGACCATCAGCTGGAAAACCAAACAGACTGCAGCCCCGGTAAACAAGTGACTGTGTGTATGGGTGATCATGTGCCAATCTTTCTCACCACCAACACAGAAACCCGTTCGAGGCCTGACATAAAACCTTACAACTCTACGGGTACAGTTGCGCCGAGATATGAACGTGGGATTATTAGTGCTGTGGGTGACGTCAAACAAACACAAAATAATTATTAGTGCCGCGGGTGACGTCAAACAAACACAAAATAATTATTAGTGCTGCGGGTGACGTCAAACAAACACAACAAACAAACAAATCAGTAGTAGTGACGTCATCATCATTTAATGGCAGATTATCACTTAAGGGACTTTTTTCTGGACCCCGCCTTCTCCCTCATGTTAAGTATCAAGACCTTTCGTGTCATTTAGGTGTCGAATTTTGTTTCCTGGCGAGCGATAGCTCGCCATTTTTCTATCGAAAATGTACAAATTTATCTTGAAGGAGGATTTATGGAGTGTGTTTTATTTTTATGTTTTTAAAGCTTTATGAAGGTCTAGCGAGGAACTAAAAAAACAAATGAATACACAGTACAGTATACAGATATGGACCCCAAAATATCCACTGTCCCCTTAATCCCAAGAAAAACTATAATATATATTGTGTTTGTGCTGAATAAAACAATAATAATAATATGATTCTGCAATTTAGTTTATAAGATTATGTTTGTGAGTAACCTTTTGCTCTCTTTGTATAAATGTCCGTCACACCAGTTCCAGGGTTATTTTTATTATTATTATTATTTGCATTATTATTATTATTATTATTATTATTATATCATTATTATTATTATTATTTGTATTATTATATGTTTTGTGTCTCATTAATCTGTTGGTGTGTTAGTCAGTGGTTACTCAGGTCACGTGATAACACAATGGTTAAATGGAGTAGAATCTTGTAGTACACGGTATTAGGAACTGGGATTTGCTTGGGTAGTAGATATTGCTTTTAAATCATATAGGGTTCTTGCTTATTTGACCATCTTTCAGGTTTCTAGGTGTTTAACAAGTACTGCATACACTGTATAGCTTACTGTTCTTAAATGTATGGTTATTTTATAGTTTGTGGCTTCAGACTTGTATTAATTTTAAGGACGTTTTATTAATTGGAATTTTAACTTTAACTTTGCTAAGGCGGGTTTGCACGAATATTTTTTTCGGTTATATTTGGTCGACAGACTATTTTTCGATACGATTCTAAATTATATAGGCTATATATATATATTATATATATATATATATATTTTGTTTTTTTTCTGTTTACTTTAATTCTGCATCGCTCTTTGATAAGTAAAGAAAACTGGAATTTATATTCAGTTATATGTAACTACGGTGGTAACTGAAACATTTGCTATTTATCTGTAGTTATGCTTAGCAAACTAAGGTAAAATAATAAGATTATAAAACCAAAGTTATTATTATTATGATAACTGCAGGTATGGTCTGCCAATACAATGTAGAATATATGTTTAATTCTTATTAGATTGCATTAGATCAGTTATAACTCTACACTAGGAAGCGTTTTGTGATGCCGCGGGTTAACCACCGTCCGATTAACTGACAGCACTGATGATGAGACACAAAACTTAATATTCCAAGGGTCAGGGGCAAAATAGGTACAAATGTAACGTACACTCGGATGACATAGCCTCTAGCCTACTCATAATCATTCGTGGACTTCACCTATTTCTAATTATTGAAACATATATCTCTGGAAAAGAATGTATGAATAAATTGTTCTGTACATCAACTACAAAACATTATATACTATTAATTGAAAAGCAAGTTATGTCCAAAAATCAGTCCAGATACAGGTTATAATTGCATAAATAAAAATAAAAATTTAAAATTTGCAAACTAATAAAAAAAACTTGCAAACTAATCAAACCAAAACTTGGACAAAGACAATATAAAGGCAAAATAACTAATCAAATTCGCTATGTGGTCCACAAATTCCTGAGTGGGCTATAGACTATGGCACCAGAGTGTACCATCCGAGGTCTTTTAGCTACAAATATAATGTACATTTGTCTAATAGTTGTGAATATGTTATTTCCATATGATAACCTTGATCAATGAGTTTCCATATCCCTTAGTAGCTCTTGATAGCATTTTTTGTGATTTTATGATTCTGGCCCCGTAGACTCAAAAAGGGCTAGAGGAAACGGGCTGTATATTTCCGCACCTGTTCTCTGGCCGACTCTTCCCAAAAGGTCGATATATTAGCTCGATTACTTAAGTCGTTTTTGAGTTGCATATGTTAGTGGTCGAGATTTCTGACCTACCTAAAATGAACATTAACCCCTTCTGGATGTGAGGACGCATTCTTTTTTCTTTCTTACTTTTTTTCATTATAATCTGGCTTTTAATAGACGATTATATACAGCTTAGAAAGGATCTCTAGACATAAAAAGGGGTAAAAACGATCTCAATTAACCCTCTAAATTTCTCAAAGCCTTCCTAAACTGAATAATGACGTCTAATGATAGCCGAAATGAAAGGAAGAAACGCGTTATTATTCGAGAAATGCGTCTCAGATTCAAGGAGGTTCAAAGGGATCGTGTGACTTTGCATAAACACTTGAAAATATTACTGGAAAACTATTGATAGGGACCATGTGACTAATTTCCATAAACCTATTGATAAAGGGATTGAGTGACATTGCATAAACACTTGAAAATATTAAAACTATTGAAAACTATTGATAAAGAGATCATGTGACATTGGATAAACACTTGAAAATATTACTGGAAAACTATTGATAAAGGATCGTGAGACATTGCATAAACACTTGAAAATATTAAAACTATTGAAACCTATTGATAAAGTGATAACACGACTGGTGGGGTGTGAGGTTGGTTACTGGTGTGACGGACTGTGAAGGACTTACTAACTCTGTGATATTAACTCACATTTATACCTGTACAAAGTGATAAGCTAATAAAAGGATTTGCATCCATATGTCAGTGGTATTCAATTATCCCACAATATATTAATGTTGTATTACACACAGTGGTCACACACACACACACACACACAACCAACCACACATACACACACAGTCACACACTAATAATTACACAGGAAATAACTAATGTGTGCAAATATGAACTCATGGCTTACATAATACTTAAATCATTATTTATACAAAGTCAGGAACTCACATGAATACTAGAAAAATTAATAACGTGGAAATAGTCTTCAGGACACTCAATATTAACTCATAAGTTGCAACATTCCTTCCGGAATGTTTTACTGGGCGAATTGCAACGTTCCTTCTGGTATCTTGCACTTAAAAATAACAAACACACCAGTGCATGGGAAATAGATGCAATATATGAATATATCAATCCTGCTATGTTTGAAGACCTTTTTTAACTCGATGTGCTTAAAAGAGCATGACATCACTTGGTCAAAAAAAGGGACTGTCGCGGTTCCTATAATTTCAAACGTGCGTTTACCTTTATTGTCTTTCTACCATGCTCATATCCATCAGCACTATGAATAGAGTACAGTCAGCTTGTCTAATACGCGCCTTCCTAATTCGCGGGGAGTGTTTTTCTAAGCTTGATGGAGGTCTAGGGAGGAAACTACAAAAATATATGAATAAATGAATTAATAGACCAAACAAACGGTCAGTCTCCCCTTAACTGTGCTACAACAAAGCAGTAACAAGAAATTACTGTAACTGCTGGACTACTGTACAGAGAAATATATCCTTAATCTGTATAAATAAATCCACCAATCAACTGTTTTAAGTATAATTTATTATACAGTATCTTAATAAAATAATCTTTGGAGTAGAGCACATATGATTTTACAATGTAGATAATGCCTAAATATAAAAATATAATTATCATGTACACTGATAACAGTTAACAGGTAGATATTTTTTACCCATTTTCCTAGATGGCAGTTTGAGAGATAGAATTGGTCCACAAGCATAACAGCATAACATAAGAACATAAGAAAATGGGAGTCTGCAGAAAGCCGATCGGCCCACACAAGGCAGATCCCTGTCACACCCAACCCCAATTACAAGGCCTAATTATAGACCCAACTCACTAATACCTTGGGGACTGACCTCACCAAAACGGTCAGAGATCAACACAAGCATAACCCATTCAGTTCCGTGGCGTCACTTTATATCTATTCATTACATGATTCTCTTCAGCTTAGGAAGGAGCTCTAGCAATCAAACAGGAACAATTTATTAAATTTAACCTTCTGGCTGCCAGAGGTTCACCCTAAGTCTGCATATAATCATCTAATGATATTCATAATATTTCAAAAGACGTCCCCCAAACTGAAAAGGCTACAAAATTGGTAAACAAAACTACACATAATTTAGAAGAAAAGCTGGTTGGTGAAAAAATATGAATTATAGACAGTAGAAACAATGGTCATATAATGAACATACTATAAATTAAAACACTCATGTTATTTATTCCACCGAGATGGACTACCAACAAAGCGAAGGGGAGGTCATTGGAATAAGAGTGTGTTTAATCATATCACTACAGTTTAATTCAAAGAAATTAAAAACACAAAATCTAGCGCATATGACTGGAATCGAACACTAGAATATTATTATAAGAATATGAGAATCTATATATTCTATAATAATGGTAAAAGTTTATATTACTAAAAAAAATCTATTCTTAATTTAGGTAAAAGTTCCAATATACCTTGAAAATAGAACAATAATGCATTTAGGAGGTAGCCTATGTGGGGGATTCAGATAAAATGGGAAATACGGATACATGATATACATACCGGTACCTAAAATGTTTGCCCAAAATGTCAGCATATTGTGTCGTATCAATCTCATGACAAATCCCTTGTGATATAATTTTCAAGAACAGCTGAATTCCCAATAAAACCTAAACACTTCAACAAAGAACAAGAACAAGCAAACAGAATCCATGTGCAATCATCAGAACCAAGAAGTAATAAATAATTAGTAAAGTAACAAATAAAATAAAGACGACAGAAATAATACTATAGGTAGTGCCAGCGAACTTGACAATAATCTGGACCCCTTAACTTCTTATAACTCAAAATGAACGAAAGCAATCGGGCTGACGTTTCTATCATTTGGGAAGAGTCCAACAGAAAATAGGTGTGGATATTTACAGCCAGTTTGCTCTAGGTCTAGGCCCTTTTGAGTTACAGAGAGGTCAGGGATCAAGATTATTGTCAAGATCGTTGGCGTTACCTATAGTATGGCTAATCTTCATAGGTAGTTCAGCAACCTATTCATGGAGTCATATCCCTATACCAGCAGCCACACAACAGGATATAAGTCATCATCATAATCCATGGAGGTTATGTTCTTATTGCTGAAATTGAGTAATACCTGTAAAGTCACAAAATAAAAACCTGCTTATCTGCAACTCACTCCTCTTGGTAGGGCCAACAAACTTGACAATAATCTTGATCCCTGACCTCTCTGTAACTCAAAAGGGCCTAGAGCAAACTGGCTGTAAATATCCATACCTATTTCCTGGCGGAATCTCCCCAAATGATAGAAACGTCAGGCTGATTGCTTTCATTCTTTCGAGATATAATTAGTTAAGAGGTCAAGATTATTGTCAAGTTCACTGGCGCTACCTATAGCAACTTAAAATGACTAAGGACACTAATAGAATACAGTACTGTGTAGTATACATACAGCATGTATGGCCTATATCAGCCTTTTTTCATGGAATGAAAGCACTCCAGGTTGCCCAATCATCCACCATAAATGGCAAAATTTCACAAATAAACCCTATCCTGCTTCAGTCAAACAACCACCTCTTTAATAGGAGGGAGAGACCTTTCATGGTCAGTAAGGGTACAGTATATCGCTAACCTCTTCATTTTTACTATCCACCTCTTACTTTTGCACTACCTTCCACTTGAATCACAATATTTAGGTAACACAATTTACCTACACATTCCACATATTTACCAAACACATTCAAGACAGATCTTGAGCCGTTCTCCTTTACAAGTAATGCAATCAATCTCAACTACCACTATCCACACCCTCCTCAGCTCCCCGCCATGGAGTGGCTTTATTGTGGTAGGCAGGGAGGGTTCTGTGAGGGCGCTCAGTTATGGCCTTGGCCTTGCTCGGAGCCTTGGGGCTGTTCGGCCAGGCAGCCTGGGGAACAGTAACAACAAACTACCAGTATCCACAGCAAAGAATCTTTCATCCCACTAAATACACCTTTTAAATACCGGTACCCTGCCAAGGCACATTCACCCTTGAATTTCTTAAAATTAAACCTGACCCAAAACAATGGCATATTATTTTTAACTACTTAATGAAAATATTAATGAAATTAGTAATTGATATTCTATAGTAGCATATTATCATCTTGTGTAAAAGACCCCATATCATTTTCAATTTTGATGGAACTAGGATGCTTTAAGTTTGAGGGATTAGAAGGTTGCAGATTTTGGGTAAGCAAGGGGTGGTGGTGATAAAACTGCTTGTCTTCCCTATGGTCATCTTTCTGGGCCTGACTGATATGTTGTGGCATGGGTTGGTCTTGACCGAGGCTGAGGTCGTGGTCGTGGTGGAGGGAGAGGGAGGGCGAGAGGTTGTCACAGTTACTATCATCGACTGGGAATGACTGGGATAGATCTGATGAGTGTAGGTGTAGGCTGGGATGATGGTCCGAGTAATGCTGCTTGTTCGAGTGTAGAAGGGGATCGTCCCGAGGATACTGCTGTTCGTGTTTGTCTAGAACGGACAGTGAATCATACTGTTGTTCTTTTTTACATGAACTATCTCTGTAGTAATCTTGTTCTAGCTTGCTAATTTTTTCTTTGCAATACTGTTGGTCTTGCCTGTCCAGGAATATCATTGAACAATCTTTGTAGTAGGGTTCAAGCTTGTTTGAGAGCTGCAGCGAATTGTCTTTGTAATACAGCTGTTCTTGTTTACTTGAAAAAGCTAGTGAATCATCTTTGTATAATTGTTTATCACAATTTGGATCAATCTGGAAATGATGATGCCGAGCTTCTTCAAGCTGATAGTGATCAGATTCAGGCGGTGAAGGCAATTGGGCTTGCATACTGGACGGTTCATGTATATGATAATCACGAAGTCTAGACGATTTTAGTCTGAACTGCTTAACAGATTGCTGGAACTGATTAAGGTTTCTAGAGTTTGGCTGCAAAGATTCCTGTACTGAGTTATCGGGCAATTGGAAGGAGTGCTGTGGAATATTGCTATGTCTGGTGTGCTTCAAGGGTTCCTGTGACGTACCATTGATGTACCTGGAGTTGTGTTCTAATGATTCTAGCTGACTATTGCCAGTGTGTCTTATGTATTTCAAGGGGGGTAGTGTGTGACTGACATGCTTGGAATTGTGCTGGTGAGACTGTTGTGAATCAGTGTTGATGTGTTGATGAGATTGTTGTGAATCAGTGTTGATGTGTTGGTGAGATTGTTGTGAATCAGTGTTGATGTGTTGGTGAGATTGTTGTGAATCAGTGTTGGGGTGTTGATGAGATTGTTGTGAATCAGTGTTGATGTGTTGGTGAGATTGTTGTGAATCAGTGTTGATGTGTTGGTGAGATTGTTGTGAATCAGTGTTGGGGTGTTGATGAGATTGTTGTGAATCAGTGTTGGGGTGGTGGTGAGACTGTGATGGGGCAATGATGGTGTGTTGAGAAGATTGTGGTGGATCAGTGTTCATATGTTGGTGAGCCTGTTGAGAAGCAGTGGTAGTGAGTTGGTGGGACTGTGGTGGAGCAATATTGGTATGTTGGTGCAACTGTGGTGGGGCAGTGGAGGTGTGTCGGTTCGCCTGTTGAGGAGCAGTGGTGGTATGTTGGTGTGACTGTTGTGAGGCAGTGGTGGTGTGTTGGTGTGACTGTTGCAGGGCAGAGCTGGTGTGTTGGTGAGACTGAGATGGGATAGTGTTGATATGTTGATGAGATTGTTGAAGGGCAGTTGTGGTATGTTCTTGCAACTGCGGTGGAGCAGTGTTAGTGCGTTGGTGCAACCGTTGTGGGGCAGCAGTGGTGTGCTGGTGAGACAATGGTGGGACAGTGTTGCTGTGTTGGTACATCTGGTCGTTAAGTTGAACCTGGTCCTGATCGAATGGTGAAGGTTGGTGATCACGTAGCTGCTCCGATGATTCTAGGATGTCATTGTAGGTATATTGAAGCAATCGATTTGAATGTTCCTCTATATTTTGCTTAACCTGCTCTGAATATTGCGAATTTTGCATTTGGTGTGACTGCTGCTGCTGCTGGCTGTGTTCTTCTGATAGCTTCAGTATATTGTCTTCGGATAGCTGCTTCAGGGCATTTTGTTGGTGCACCAATTGCTGTAGATGGTTTGATGATAAATGCTGCATGTTATCAGGAAGCTGTGAAGTAATGTGAGGTAGGTGTAGCATTTGCTGTTGGGGCACCTGATAATGATCCGTCTCCTGGCTCACATAACTGGGTGGAAGCTGAACTTGAATGTTGTTGCTGGGAGGGAAGGTAAACATGGTCTGACAGTGAACGTCGTACTTATCAAGGTGCGAGAGGGCGTGAGGCGGAGGTGATGGGTAGTGATGAGGTGAGAGAGGGGATATGGGAGGGTATTGGTGAGGTGAGAGGGGAGATATGGGAGGGTACGGGTGAGGGGAGGGAGTTGACGATGAGGGGTAATGGTGAGGTGAGAGGGAAGGAGTTTGGTAGTGTTGAGGCGAGAGTATAGGGTCCCGGTAGTGTAGAGGGGGGGAGAGTGGCCGGTCTTGATAGTGTTGAGGTGAAAGTGAAGGGTCTTGATAAGTTTTGGGAGAGAGTCGGCTTTGGTAGACTTGAGGTGACAGTGGATTTTGGTAGTGCTTGGGTGAAAGTGATGAATTTTGGTAATGTGTCGATGAGAGTGATGGTTTTAAGTAGTGATTGGTTGAGAGTGGTGGATCTTGATAGTGTTTGGGTGAGTGTGACGGGTTTTGATAGTGTTGAGGTGATAGAGGTGCATGATGATTGTGATGGTGTTGATGAGGTTCTGGATCATGGACACTATTACTACTGGCTACCCCGAGAGCTGCCGTCAGTAGTTTCATGGCGTCCACTTCTTTAGAGTCACAGGGAGTGGGTGGCACGGCAACCGGTACTTTCTCAGGAGACTCAAACTCATATGATGAACATCTGTATGGGCAATATTTCTTGTGGGCTTTAAGCTGTCTCCTACGGAAAAATGTTTGATCACAGTCTTCACATACATATTTGTCCCTTATATGCTCACTGCTATCATCCTCTGGCTGAGGCACGGTGGTGGCGGTGGCGGTGGCGGTGGCGGTGGTGGCGGTGGCGGTGGCGGTGGCGGTGGTGGTGGGGGTGGTGGTGGTGGTTGGGGAGCTGGTCTCGGGGTGACTCGATCTCTTGTGCCGCAACAATTCCTTCTGGGTAGAAAAACTGGTTCGACATAGTGGACAAATATGTAATTCTTCACATTTTAAGCCAACACTAGCTACCTGATGTGATTCTTCTGGTATTGAATTATTATCTGTTTTGTTTTCTTGAGATGCACATTGGGTATTAATTGAAGATTCAGCATCTCTATGAAGCTTCATATGCTTTGTTAAAGAGCCTGTTTGGTTGAATGCAGCTCCACACTCTTCACAAATGAATGGTCTTTCCCCTTTATGCATTCTCATATGTGAACGTAGAGATTCTTTCCTCTTGAAGGTCGCATTACACTCTTCACACCTAATTGATCCCTTTCTGTCATGCACTCGTTTCTTATGTTGACCTAAATACTTAGGGGTAGTAAATGTGGACGGACAGTTATTGCACTGATAGGGTCGGTCTCCCCCATTGTGAACCATCTTGTGAGTCTCTAGCTTCTTGGCCTTGGTGAAGCCGGCACCACAGACGGTACAGAGATACTGCATCTTCATCTTGTGCAGCGCCTCATGTTTCCGCAGATTCTCCTTTTCCCGAAACTTAAAGCCGCACTGCCCACACTGCCAGGGTTTGAGGTCATTGTGGGTCCGCTTGTGGCGTTGTAGGGCCGCCCGCTGAGTGAAGGAGGACCCGCATGACTCACAGACAAACGGCTTCTCCCCCGTGTGCCGTCGTCTGTGGCTCTTGAGGGTGGACAACAAGCGGAAGGTTTCCCCACACTCATCGCACATGTAGGGTCGCTCTCCCGTGTGCTTGCGTTTGTGAGTGGCCAGCATCCCCGCCCCACTGAAGGCCACCTCGCATACATCGCACCGAAAGGGTTTCTCCCCTGTGTGTAGACGCTTGTGGACTTTAAGGCTGCCTGACTCGGTAAAACAGGTATCACACTCCGTACATTGGTATGGCTTCTCCCCCGTGTGCACCTGTGGGAGATATGCACATACATTACCTTTAAGGGAGCCCACCTCGTTTTTTTTTCTCTTTCTCTCCCTCTCTTTGGCTTGTATCCATTCGGCCCCATTCAGCCTACTGTTTTAAGACATTTACCCCCATCCAGGTGTCAATATTTTCCTGGCGAGCGGTAGCGAGCCAGCATATATATATTTTTGTTTTGACAGTAATATTATTTTTATTAATCTCACCACCACACCCCCAATGAAATTAATTAAAGTATATATGATCCACCGGGATTCGAACCCGGGTTATCACACACATATTTTTGCCACCTTAACCATTACACCACCAGGACGGTTAAAGGTTTATGCACACGCCTACGACTTATTATCCATTCTCGAATACTGGATATTAATCTAATCATGTTCATATTCCCAACCGCACTATGGTAGCCTACTGTTTAAGTGAGAGGAAAGAATATAAGTTAGATTTGTACATTTTTCGATAGAAAAATTTCTACGGCGAAGCCAGATTTCTCCATACAATGATGGCTCGCTATCGCTCGCCAGGAAGAAATCGACACCTGGATGGGGATTAACGTCTTAAAACAGTTGGCTGAATGGGGCCGAATGGATTCAAGCCAGGGAAAGAGAAAAAAGGAGAAAGATAAAAGCCGGTGACCCCCCTTAACACTAGCCCATCTGACTGCCATAGGGTAAGTCTACATGCTCTTATGCTCTCGTAATAAAATCAATAAAAGTTATTCCCTTAACCCTTAGAACTCGGCTGGCCTCTTAAACGCCACACCGAACTTTCACCGCGGAACTGGGCTGGTTTAACCCATCAGACCCGGAAGGGCTCTTAAACACCCATAAAAATCACACCCTAGCTACCCGGAAGGTCTCTTAACCCTTGTCTAGCGGGGTGTTTTGGGCTCATTTGGGCATATTCAGGCCCTCCTGCATGATAAATTAAGCATCTGCATGAAAAAAAAATTATTTAGCAAAAAACTAGGCACTAAAAGCTTCAAAATAAGACCAGAACGAGCTACGTAGCACTCGTGGTTCTCTTGCAGTGATGCCACGAACATGGGAGTTTAGCATATATCGGTATATTTTTCCCAGCTATGCTCACTACTGGCTACACTGCCGGCCTCTCGAGAACACAGGGAACATGAGTTAATGGGCGGCGGTAAGCCCTGGGAGTCGGCTGTCTGGCCCGCTGTGCTCCCGGCCATTTGCACTCGATTTTAACCCTTTAAAAGCCTTAATAATGCTCCTAACTTGCTGCAAATTGGTGCACGACTTAAGTTGAGCGCCGCCAATAAGGGGTTAAACACCCATTGGGCGGGTGCCCAACTCCGAAAGGAGTTGAAGTAGGGGAGCTATCCCCCCGCCAAAGGCGGCTTTCTAGGGCCTTTCCTAGCTGATGCTGAGAGGATTGGGTTCTAGTCATGTGGTGATGGGCTGGTCTATCAGAGTGAGAGCTGAGCGATCTCTGCCATACCCATAGCTTACTCTGACTGTTCCTTTTACTTATATATCTTCTAGATCTCAAGTGACGGCGTCTTTTCCGTGGATCGACCTCCTTACTGCCAACCTAAAAGTTGGCAGATTGGGAGCCAAATCGTCACATTTTTCCCTTGCCCCTCAACTTTCCCTTCATAATTGCTGAGGGGCACAGGGCCTTGGGTGGGGCTTTGGTTTCCCGGGCGTTTCCGCGCCCTCCTCAGCTCCCTGCCTTAGAGTGGCTTCGGTCACCTGGGTTTTGTTAGTGGTAAGCAGGGAGGGTTCTGTGGGGGCGCTCGGTTATGGCCTTGGCCTTGCTCGGGGCCTTGGGGCTGTTCGGCCAGGCAGCCTGGGGAACAACAACAAGAACAACAACAACACCCATGAGCTTAAAGCCTGTAAGCTTGGTGTGCGAGGCGTACGTCCGACACATTATACAATAGCCGGCTGGACCGACGCCCCGCATCTCCGACCACAAGAAGTTCGTGTGTGCCTGTATGTTATTGTTAAGTATCGAAAAGTAGTGTAAAGTGGCTGTTTTTGCCATGAAGTTATCTCCAATGAAATCATCATCACAACTGAACCAGTTGACTTAGAGAGCTCTACTTAACGCCATTCTACAGGTACGAAACACATCTACGCTTGGGGATGCGCGGGAATGTGGAAGCAGTCAGAATAACAAAGATACGGTAGCCTAGGCGTAGACGTTTTTCGGCCAAAACCCCCGGATTTCGGGGAATATTTATGTAATGCGTAGCCGGGGCTGGAGGGTTAAGGCAGCACCTACGTGTGGTTTCAGAATACGGGGACAATGGCTTATGAATCCTTCTGCTTTCATGCTCCTCATTATATACTGTGTGTGTGTGTGTGTGTGTTACTCAGTTACTTGTTCGTCAAGGGGAATCCACGCAATGCGAGCTAAGCTCATTATTATCGCGCCTCCTTAACTGGGAATGTATTGCGTGAAATGCATGTTAAGTGTTTTATGTACTGTTGGAATGGCTGTGGATGTGTGTGTAGTCTGTATTTAGCCAATTGGCGACAACGGAAACGAAGGCTTAGGGTGGATCTGTATGGTACCATTCTCACTATAGACGGTACCGTCTCGCCCGAAGGCTTAGGTAGCCATCAGCTTAGGTGAACCATATGATACCCATCTCGCCTTGTACCATTTTTGCCAACCCCAGATGGGACGTCACAACGTCGTCCACTTATTCCAGGTACCTATTTACAGCTAGGTGAACTGAGGCTAACACATGAAAGGAGACAAGCCCAATTTGTCTCCGCCCGGCCGGGGGATTGAACCCCCGACCCCTCGTGTGTGAGACGAGAGCTCTACCTACTAGGCTACGGGCTGTGTGTGTGTGTGTGTGTGTGTGTGTGTGTGTGTGTGTGTGTGTGTGTGTGTGTGTGTGTGTGTGTACCCTATATATATATAATTTATACAGTAGGGTCCCGCATAAAACGTGTTCAGATAAAACGAGTCTCGATTAAAACGAGCGACCTAAAATATTAATATTTAATTTTCGATAAGAACGAATGTGATCACATAAAACGAGCCCGCCGCCAAAGTGGGGCAAATCCGAGGAGTTTTCATATAGAGCGCCGAAATATCGTACAAAACGTACGAAATATCGTACGCTCCTGACGGAAATTTACGCTTACAGTGAACATTGACGATATTGGGCCACCAAAATGCCGTGTTCACATAGAACGAAATCGCATAGAACGCCCTCGTTTATCGACCAATTACTCGTTTTATGCGGGACCCTACTGTATATATATACAGGTATATATGAATATTCTTACATAATACCATAGATAAAATACACTGCAAATAAAAAAAAAACACAAATAAATAGACTAATGGAATGAGTTTTACCTTATGATGTCGAATCAGCATAGCCTTTGCAGAAAAATCAGCACCGCACTCACCACAACCAAAGTGACGCTCGCGGGAATGGGTCGCTTCGTGTTTCTGGGGAAGGACAGTTTATTGTATATTAATATCAATCATATTTGCATAATATAATGTAAAACTTGCAAAATAACGCTATGAGCACCGAACAAATCATTGATGTAGTGAAGGCCAAGCAATAAGAGCCTGAATGGAATGATGAAGAGGTAGAACAAGAGAATGCTCTGTTGTGAATGAAGTTATGAGAGCCATTTTAAAACTGATGTCACACAAGTTATTTTCACAAGTTATTTTTCAGTCAATTTCTACAAGCAATTGTTGTCTGACAGCTTCAAAATATAAGTTCCATAAGAATTTAACTAGCTAACATAATCTACCTTCGATCTAGTGTCCGATGCCAATGCGAAAGTCTCAAAATACTACGAGAAAAAAGTTGTTCATGGAAAATTGACGTAAAAAGCGCTCGTGTGACACCGGCTTAACACTCATAAACCTTGCAGAGATACAAAAAATGTATCACCGCACACGGCGCACAGCAAAAAATGTGGCTTCTCCAAATACAGGATACCCTCCTCACTGAAAGGCACAAGGCCTACTGACCTTGTTAGGGGCAGTGTACAGCATTAAAAAGTGTATTACAGTATCATACATATACTGTATATCTACATGTGGTTTATCTATCTATTCTATTCTATATACAGTACTCAGGCCCAATCCCCACTTTTCCCATTTTTTCCCCCCCTCTTTTCCTTTTGGGGGGGGGGGGGGATGGCCGACTCAAGACAGAGCCAGAATAGGGACACATGGTTTATACTGAATTGTTACAAATAAGGAGGACATTTATAAGAGTAAATTTCACATAACTGAACATTCGCCACAACCGGCACCTGCAAATCTCCAATCATCCCGGATAAGTGGAGTTTTACTGGATTGAGTCTTTATGATCATCTATCGACATTCAGATTCCCTGTTAAGTTATACTTTTTCAAAGCATTTTATAATGGCTATGGTCGCACTAAGATGGTGGAACTGGAAAATTAGGCTCGTTGGCATCATCCTCACAAAAATGCTCTGGGATAGGGGATACGTAGCCCACAACCAATACAGTACTGTATATCTAATGTTCCAAAACAAACCTTACACATTATAATGTCAAACTTGCAAAATAAAAAAAACAAAACTGGGACGACACAAGACAAATGCCAAAGAACTAATCAAAATCGCTATGTGGAAATAACGCTTAATAAAATACAATTTTGAAATAAAAGAACACAATCCACCCACCTTGAGATTATCTGCATTCATAAACTTCTGTTCACAATGGCTGCATTTCAGAGACACTTCTTGATTTTGTACTGTGCTACCAGGTAGTGGTAAACTTGCTGAAGCTTCAACAGTATTATCTCCAGTATCACAAGAACGGTTTGCTTGTTTTCGGTCAACCTGTTGAAGTGATAAAAAAATTCCGGTAAAAAAAAGTATACATTCTATTGCAACAGTAGATTAGATAAGATAAAATATGGCACACAGCTATAATGCTAAAAAGTATAAAGTACAATTAATTCATGCATACATTACATATAAATATATACAAAAATATAATGCGAGTAGGTAGTCGGTAGGCATTTTCTACTGAATAGGAAAGATGCTTATTAAAGTTCTACTGCAGTTGCGTCACTACCTCTAATAGCAACGATGTCTCCAATCTCGCCATAATTCCCTTGTTACAGGGACTTTACTGGACAATTGCCACAAATTGCTAGACCTGAGCGTCCACACTCGACATATACCAGTTGTGAAGATATTGTGTGTTAAACTACCGATAGAACGATCCACGCAACCTACTATAACTTTATCATATCCATAGCTTACTCTGACTGTTCCTTTTACTTATATATTTTCTAGATCTCAAGTGACGGTGTCTCTAACGTGGATTGACCTCCCAATCTACCAAGATTGGAAGCCAAAGCGTCACATTTTTCCCTTGCCCCTCAACTTTCTCTTCATAATTGCTGAGGGACACAGGGCCCTGGGTGGGGCTTTGGTTTCCCGGGCATTTCCGCACCCTCCTCAGCTCCCCGCCATGGAGTGGCTTCGGTCACCCAGGCTTTATTGTGGTCGGCGGGGAGGGTTCTGTGGGGGCGCTCGGTTATGGCCTTGGCCTTGCTCGGGACCTTGGGGCTGTTCGGCCAGGCAGCTTGGGGAACAACAACAACAACTTTATAGAGACAGCATTGCTAATATCTGCCAGATGGGTAACCGAATGCTGCGCCACCTTGTATATCTAGTTCTTCCCAAAAGAGAATACAGTATACTATTTGTAAACCTCATCAAACTGAACTATACAACATACCTTTATTTGGTGGTTGAGTTGAGAAGCGGATGAGAGTGTGTGAGATGGGTTGTGAGAGTGTTTTGGGGGTGTGGTGGTGGCAATGTGGGATAGATCATGTGGCTCTTTTAAATGTGGAGTGGTGATGAGCAAAGGTGATGGATTGTCAGATTGCTTATTGTGTGAGTCTGTTGAGATCATGTGAGATTGTTTGTCTTTTGCTAGAGTCTTTAGCGTGTGTGACTGGTTGTAAGAGTGTTTGTCATATGTGCTTGTGATGAGCGTACTGGAAGGGCTGTAAGGCTGCTTATCATGTGTGATTGTGGAGGGTAAATGTGATTGTTTGTGAGCCTGCTTTGTAGATGAGTTTGTGATGAGCATCTTATTGTTATATGTTCTTGTAGGAGCAACGTGTACTGGAATGTGTGTCTGTTTACTACAAGTGCTGGTGCTGAGCGCGTGCGATGGATTGTAAGACGGATTATCTTGTGCCACTGTGGTGAGAACAGGTAATGGACTGTGAGTTCCATTATCGTGTGTGTGTGTGTGTGTTGTGAGTATGTGTGACGATGAGGTGTGCTGCTGATGTGTGTTGTGAGTGGTCTTAAGGTGAGGGTGTGTGCCTGTAGTGAGATTATTTGCTGGACTGTGAGCGTTGTTATCGTGTGTGTGTGTTGTGAGTACCGGTATGTGAGGTGATAAGGTGTGGTGGTGGTGGTCCCCTTCCTGTGTGAGTGTGTTAGTGGTGGTAGTAGTGGTGGTGGTGGTAGTATGGTGGACTAGGTTGAGAGCCAGTAGAGGGGGTGGAGGTTGTGGTGTCTCTCCCGGGGCGGTGTGTGAAGAGGGGTGCAGTGGGGCCGGAGACAGATCCAGGGCCAAGGGAACACTCCCACCACTCTGAAAACATAACATATAACCTTACTCTCATAACATTTACAATAATGGATAATTATAATGAAAAACTTGTAAAATAAACAAACCAAAACATATACGAACACAGTAAAAAGGCAAAATAACTAATCAAAATCGCTATGTGGAAACAACGCTTAAGTTAACTAATAATAATAGTTTAGCCAACTTGTATTGATCCAATTATTATGCAATATAGACAAATAATACTACCAACCAAAAAGAAGTAGGGCAAGACGGGGTAATTTCGCCGCGACACTAATAATTTGCATTCAAACGCCAATGGCTGCAGTTTGGCTTAGGTTGTAGAGCAGTTTTGGCTTAGGTTATAGAGCAAGTTTGGCTTAGGTTGTAGATCTAGTTTGGCTTAGGTTGTGTTGCAGTTTCGCGGGGCCTGGCGCCGGGGCTAGCGGCGCGTCTGACGGTATGGTCGGGTGTGTGTGGGGGATGTTTGTGGGTGTGTTTGTATGTGTGTTTGTTTGTTTGTTTGTTTGCGTGTGACACAGTGTTGGCAGTAGCCATCAGCTGCTGCCTGGTACTTTGCACTAGCAACCTACACGCCGCACCCACACGAGACACGTCCACACCCGCACTAAATACTTCCACACCCATAGGCCTAATAAATACGTCCACAACCGCACTAGACACGTCCACACCTGCACTACATGTCCACAACTCCACACCCGCACTAGACACAGTGGCGCCTAGGCCTACACGTGTGACACACCTGCATCTCTGCCCACCCTGTTCAGTTGTGTGTGTGTGCGTGCGACGTTTTTCTATTGGCATGTTTAGTGTCAGTTTGGGTTTGTGAATGTTTTCATTGCTTTTACCTGTGTGCTAGTGTTTTGTCTGGCCATTAATCATATAATGTTGTTGTTGTTGTTGTTGTTCCCCAAGCTGCCTGGCCGAACAGCCCCAAGGCCCCAAGCAAAGCCAAGGCCATAACCGAGCGCCCCCACAGAACCCTCCCTGCTTACCACAATAAAGCCTGGGTGACCGAAGCCACTCCATGGCGGGGAGCTGAGGAGGGTGCGGAAACGCCCGGGAAACCAAAGCCCCACCCAGGGCCCTGTGCCCCTCAGCAATTATGAAGAGAAAGTTGAGGGGCAAGGGAAAAATGTGACGTTTTGGCTTCCAATCTTGGTAGATTGGGAGGTCAATCCACGGAAGAGACGCCGTCACTTGAGATCTAGAAAATATATAAGTTAAAGGAACAGTCAGAGTAAGCTATGGGTATGGCAGAGATTGCTCAGCTCTCACTCTGATAGACCAGCCCATCACCACATCAATGTTATCTAGTTTACTAGCTAGATGATGCGTAAAATATGTCGCAGCGAAATTACCCCGCCTGGCGGGGTATGCCGCGACATATTTTACGCATCATCTAGCTAGTAAACTAGATAACATTATATTTTTTTTTTTTGGGGGGGGAGGGGGGGGGGGGGGCATCTATAGTAGAAAGGCTGAATGTATAGATAACAAATTAAAAATTTAAAAATTCCATTTGTGGCAGTTTCTATTCGTCAAAAAACATGATTTTCGGCGAAATTACCCCGTCTTACCCTAATCAAATCAAATTTATTATAAAATTTACAATATATAAATTTAAGGTAAAATGTATGTGATCGTCCCGGGATTCGAACCTGGGTTACCATTTGTCAACATTGTACAGTATGAGGTTTACATCTTACCTGAGAACATCTAGTGGCAGAACCTGGGTTACCATTTGTTAATATTGTACAGTATGAGGTTTAAATCTTACCTGAGAACATCTAGTGGCAGAGGGTGTGACAGATATCTGGGGCAGCATAGAGGAGAATGTCTGAGGGATGAGGTGTGAGGCCACAGTGTAGTGTAGAGAGGGGCTGTCTGGATCTGTATCATCATGGTGGTGGTGGTGGTGGTGGTGGTCATTAGGGTCTAGTAGTGCCGGAACACTCACAACCACCGAGGCTTCATCACTTCCTTCACCGGAGGAATTTCGACTCCAGCACCACTGGCCAGAATCTGGAACTATTTGGAGTATTTAACACCTTACGAGCGGCCTATGCGGTTTATTTATGTGTACCGCACAGCGGGGTGTTTTTAGCCAAAATAGGGCTGTTTACGTGATCATTTTCATGCCTAAATAAGACCCAGAACGTAAAACAAGTACCTATCCCTGAAAGGGCATAAACAGAGCTTTCGAATGACACCATAACGATCCTTGTATGATGGATAGTTTTCTTGCAATAACCGTGCAACGCGAGTGCAAAAAGCAGGTAATTCGGTACTTTCAGTACATAATTGAGTATGTAGCGAGTGAGAGAGGGAGGAGGGAGCTGAGATTTGTGTCAGTAGGTTCGCCGCGGTGGTCTGGAGCAGTCATACGCTCGCTAGTCTCCTGCCACCACTTGTCTCTCTCTCTCAGCCACATTACGTGCTGAAATTGCCACTCGACCTATGTCGAGCGCCGCCACATAGTCCAGCTTTATTTAACTCGACTTATGTTGCTCGCCGCTAAATAAGGGTTAAAGTACTGTAGGCCTACAGTATTGTTAATATTAAATCATTTCAAATAAGATATAATACATACAATACAAATACAGTATGAAAATATTATACTGCAATGTAAAACTTGCAAAATACACAAACCAAAACAGGGACATAATATAAAGACAAAAGAACTTATCAAAATCACTATAAAATTACTGGTACAAATTTTTTCCTGTCTTTCATAAAGTCTAATCATATAATTACCCTGCCGTTTTATATCTAGCACTAACTCATTTTTTCTGAATGTTCAGACATAAAATAGGGGATGAGGCTTACATGAGGGGCCGTTTTACAAGCTCATAAATGGGGCGTATTGCATTCAGACAGGCAAACATTTACACCTAAAGGAATCTAATTCACACTACAGAAAGTAATGGGGAAAGTATAATACCTATATATTCTGGATGTGATAATGGTTGAGGAGCCAGCTGATAGCACCTATAAGTATCAAGAGCTGGTGGAGATGCAGTATATGGGGGGAATGTTTCTGCTTCCCTAGTGATCTCTTGCAGCAGCTGTCCCCGTGCCCTGGCACCCTCGGGGTCCTCCGTTGTGGCATTGGGCCCTACACAACATAAGTCAGGGGTGCCACACATCCTCACCAGACTCTCAGGGTCACTCTTAATATGCAACAAGTCAGAACCCTCACAGTCCGCCAGGGAGCCTCGTAACAAGCTCATGTTACCCTGAAAAAATGCCAGTCAGTCAGTAGCCAATTCCAGAATCCATAAGTAGGGGTAAGGGTAGAATGGTAGATGTCCAGTAAAGTTCCTGTAACAAAGGCATGCTCTAGCCCTGATCAAGGGAATGTACAGCATTAAGAACTGCATCAAGCAGCAGCATCATCATTCATAAAATTAGGGTGCGTATCATCTAGTGAGGTGTCAAAATATATGGTACCGTACCGGTACTGAGGCTAGCTACCGTATGTCAATCATTGAAACATTAACAACTGGTAAGACTGACCTGGAGGGCATGGCGCCAGGCTGGCACGGAGTGTGTCTGTTGGAGTGTAGTATGTGTGTATTGTAATGTGGTAGGTGTAGTGCTGTGGTGGGCTGTGGTAGGTGTATTACTATTGTGGAGTGTGGTAGAGGGGTGTGTGAAATGAAGTGTGGTAGAGGAGTGTGTGGTACTGGTAGAAGGGTGAGTGTTAGAAAGGTGTGTGGTAGTAAGTGTGGTTGAAGGGTGTGATTGGTGATCAATGGAAGGCTGAGTGTGATGTGCTGTAGCACTAGGGTCCATCTGGTGAGGTGTGGCAGGAGGGGTAGAGGGGTGCTGGTGGGATTCCTCAATATGGTAGTATTTCTCCATTGGCACCTCGGAAACAATATCAGGCTCGTCTATGTTCACATTCTGGAATCTCTCCCGAGCTCCCCCTCCCACATCTACCATGATGGCACATTAGCAGGTCCTCTATGCACAATATCAAATCTGAAATTCAATAAGAAAAATTACCATCTTGTAATTTGTAATAGGCCTATAATGATAATATTATTCTTGGTGTTACCAGTACCGTGCTGAAAATGTACCGTACTTCTTTGTCTTGCAGTCATACAACAAATTAGAAACTGCTAATATTTTGAAAATAAATAACTTAGTCCACCACAAATAAGAGTATGGTATCATTATTTTGTTTTGATAAACCACAACGCCCTCCTCTATCGATGGATTGAGGCAAAATTTAATGAATCAGGGTCAGAGAGGATGTCTTTTAAAGATCAGCATTGCAGGAATTGTCGTCTTTCAATGTCAAATGCTGAGCAGTCACAAAGAATATGCGGTACAGTGAGTGTGATATGAGATCATATGACAATGTTGGCATTTGGTGGTTGGGCACGGGGAGTGTGGTACCGGTACTCATTAAGTAACCATGGGTGAGTCGCATATGCCCAATCCGTAAGCGAGTTAAGATGGATTGGTCTGCACGACAAGAGTCAACCAAGGAGGGCCAAAAGTAAATGTAAATGTAAATGTAATCCTTAATTGAGCGGAAGTGGCCAGTCAACGGCTGTGCACTTCATTCAACAATCATGATTAGTAAACCTGGTGGTAAGAGTTGTGTTATCGGGCGTACCACTACCGACATACAACATAAATCATCTATAAATACTTAACCTAGTTACCTAACTAAAAAGCCTAACCTAACCTAGTATTCTCATTACTACATGAATACTAGGTTAGGTTAGGTTAGGTTAGGTTAGGTTAATGTTTTAGTGAGGAGTTATGCTGTATGTCGGTAGTGGTACGCCCGATAACACAACTCTTCAACTCTCCAACCCAAGAGTGAAACGTTACTCTCAAACTTTCTTCTACTCAACAGCTGAGCTCTGGAACTCTCTCCCAGAATCAGTCTTTCCCTCTTCCTATGACTTAAATTGCTTCAAACTCCGTGTGTCCAGGCATTTTGGCTCGAACGTCCCTTGATTTTGGCCCTGTCACTCTTTCAACTATGGGGGAGACACTCGCTATAGGCAGTAATGCCTTTTGCCTCCCTCAATCACATAGAAAAAAAAAAAAAAAAAAAAAAAACACAAAAAAAAACACACACACAACTCTTACCAACCTGGTAAGTAGGAGTGGACCCAACAGTCAACACTGAGCTTTGATGGACTCCACGAGTCCACTGAGTCCACCGAGTACCTTGGTTACATATAAATTGTATAAATTTGTAGGCTTACAATAACAGAATTAGATAGGCTACTGGTAGCCTAAAATTAAAGGAGACTACCGCGGCGATATTCGGACGCTCTACGCGTTGGATTTGACAGTTTTTTTAATTTATTATCCCACGGCCAGCGAGTCTTTGCCCCCTGCTGGCACTATATAACATGACGATGACAATAAGTCCTGGTTATGGTGAAAATGGGCTTCCCCCGCACCTCAATTAAAAAAAAGTTCGGTAAAAATTGAAGAGACCCCGGACAGCCTTTTTACTAGTTAATTCTATTTTTTTTTTTTTTTTTTTCTTTGATATAGTGTTGTTTAATACCGAGGACCGTCGCATTTTAGTATTTTCAACATTAGGCTAGCCTAACCTTAAACCTAACCTAACCAAAAACTAACCGACGGTCTAAACCCAGCTCACGTTCCCTGTTTATGGGTGCGCGACGGTCTAAACCCAGCTCACGTTCCCTGTTTATGGGTACGCGATAACGCGACGGTCTAAACCCAGCTCACGTTCCCTGTTTAGTTTTCGGTTAGGTTAGGCTAATGTTGAAAATACTAAAATGCGACGGTCCTCGGTATTAAACAACACTGTAGCCTATATCAAAGAAAAATAAACAAAAACATAGAATTAACGGTAGCATTCAAGGAAACTACAGCAGGACTCGGGTAGGATGTAGTGAGTGGGCGTACCGCCATCTTTGTTTACATTACGCGTAGTGGCGTCGGACCTTTCCCATCATGTTCCCGTCTATTTTAAGCTAAGCTAACCTAACCTAGTATTCATGTAGTAATGACAGGGGGCAAATAGCAGAAAATATAGCGTCGAAATAGACGGGAACGTAAGTGCGACCGCGGCGATCGCCCTATGTAAACAATGACGACCGTACGCCCGAACTCTACATCCATCCCCAGGTTAAGATAAGGAGAGAACAAGATATTGGGGGGTGGAGGAGGGGGTAAAATAAGGAGAGGAGAGTTCTGCTTAAGCTATATACTTCAATTCTTTGTCTTTAACTATCCTTTCTACGACTACATAATTTCTAAACTAATTCTTAAATCTAGCTCTATCTGTTTCTGGAGAAGTCACCGGTGCATAGGTGAGCTGGCTTTGAGAGGGGACAGCAACTCCACAAAAAGAAGAAGAAGAAGAAGACTCTTCTTCTTCTTCTTACCTCTGACCAGGTATAGGGTATCCTAGTGTTTACTAGCCTATACCCCTTTGAAAGGACATTAGCCTAACCTAACCTAACCTATCCTAGTATCCTATTATGGGTGGGGGCTGGTGCCCCCACACCCCCCGCTAGGCCTATTTGACATCTTTGACAGAATTTTGGTGTATTTTTCTGCGAAATCGGGGTTTTTCAAGTGTCGATAACGAAATTCCTCCATGCGGACTAGGCTAGCCTATAGCCTAGGCTTAGGCCTAATGAGAAAAATATGGCAAGTCTATTGGTCCCTATTTTCCCTAATAAATTGTTTCTAATAAGGCGGATGTAGTGTCCTTGAAGATTATCGAATTAACTAGTAAAAAGGCTGTCCGGGGTCTTTTCAATTTTTACCAAAAGTGCAAATAAGGAGTGAAACGCAGTCTCACAGAGCGTGCGGACTGCGGCGGCGGAAGGCTCCTTGAATGATACCCAGAAATTGGCCAGAATTAGCCTAGGCCTAATAGCCTAAAAGTCAATAATCTAATAACAAGCTACTATGGCTTAAGTTAATAAAAAATGTCTGTAATTAAGCTTCTCTAAAATACCAGTAAAAACTCACCCAAATTAGACCACTAATAACATCCTAAATATTAACTATTTGACAACTGTTTCATATACATCCACAAGAGCTGTGTTCAGGCTAAGTCCTTCCAGTATAGCCATGCATATTTCCAGCTTAATTAACGTGTATTTATATAAATAAAGAACCATTTACGTACCCCATTGGCTTGAGGGCCAAACACACCCCAAGAGGATGGGGAAATATTTACCAGGGGGAAACATAAAATGGTATTTTATTGCCAAATACGACATAAATATATCATACAGACTACATTAAGAGATACTCATAAAATTATCTAAGAGAACAAAACCCAAAAAGTAAATACAATATGGTGTTATTCGTTAAATATGTAATATATCTCGGTATATATATTCCAGCCGTAAACTGTATACCGTGTGTTTGTTTACAAACTTCTCCCACGATTTTTGCCCGTTTGCCGCCGCCGCTCTTATTTGGGAATAATTCACCAACATGGACCTCCTCGATTCTATTATGAGTAAAATGGATAAGCCACCAAGTGTGAATGATAAGCAAAAGAAAATGTTAAAGGGTAAATATATTTAGGGTAAATATATTTTGTTAGGGCTAGCCTAGGCTAGGCCACGCTAGCTTAGGCTAGGCCTAATGTAGGCTAATGCTTTATTATTTCCACGGATAGCTTAGGCCTAGCCTACTAACATTAACTTGGCCCAGTCCTAACCTATCCCGACTGATTGTTGTTATTAGACTACTGGTAGCTTGTTTTTATTAGACTAGCCTACTGGTAGCTTTAGATAGCTTAGATTCTATTAAAAATTGGGTAGGGTTAGCCTAGGAATAGCCTAGCCCATACCAAATAGGCCTAAACAAAGAAATCCATCATCTTGTAGAACAACACACATGTCATAGACCAACACCCAGATTAAATAAAAAAAGATACAAACAACCAGCTAGGCTACCCAAACATATTACATAGGCTACGCCACCTAGGCCTACACCTCATCGCACAATCTAGCTGGAGTATCCGTAGCCTATACCTGTACTAGGGCCCGGACCCTCTGTAAGTATTGTCATGTGACACAAGCAGCAGGCCGCGGCCCCACGAGGTAAGAACTGTTTTCAAGACTTACTTATTGGAATAGGCCTAGCCTAAGTAACAAGTTACTGTTTTGGACTTTTGGTAATTAGGCCTAGGCCTATAGGGAATAGCCTAGGCTCGCACCCTTATTTTTCATGTTTTTTCCTCCAGATTTTGAGAAATTAGTGTTTTCATGGTTTTAGTTATAATTCCAGCAAGAATGTTAAGTGCGGGCGTACCACCAGGAACCACCAGCCTTGTTTACACTACGTGTAGTGGCGTCGGACCTTTGCCATCATGATCCCGTCTATTTTGACTGCCTTTGGATACAATAATATGTTGAGGGGGGGGGCTTTGTCCCCCTCACCCCCCCATGACATATTGTCATCATCATATATATTACCAGCAGGGGGCAAATTACCGAAAAAAAATCGCCGTCAAAATAGACGCGAACTTAACCACGGCGATCGACAAATGTAAACATGACGGCGGCGGCGGTGGGGAAGGCGTCGGACCTTTGCAATCATGTTCCCGTCTATTTTGAATGCCATGGGATACAATAATATGTTGAGGGGGGTTTTGCCCCCTTCACCCCCCCTTGGTCTTGGTGTTGGGCGGGGTATTGCCTAACTTGCAGCGGCACCCCTATTCTATTTTAGTTGCGCGTTTCACTGATTGAGCTCTATTTTCTTTTTCCTTATTTTCCAAAATTCAGTAAGTATTCTTTTAATTTCTTCTTTCTCACAATCCTTCCCAAATAGCAGTTTTCCGATCCAGTTCTCTTGATATGGTTGATTAAATACCGGTAGTTAACATTTATTTCTTAAGTTTTGGTATATAGGACAGTATAGGCAAATTTTTTGCGAAAATAAAATCAAGGTAGTTATTTTCACGTTTTTTTAAACTAGGGTTTTCTCTTATTTTTAATCAGATACGAAAAACAGGTGTTTTTGTTTTTAATTATTGGTTACTTCCACTGAAATGGCAGCAGGCAAGCAGAGTTGCAGTTGCGGGAAGGTTGTGGGCAAGGCCAAATCGCTGGGCTGCTACTTGTGTGGTACATATTTTCACGTTAACTGTATAAATGTTGATGATGAGGACCTCAGAGTACTTGCAAAGAAGAAACCTGGATTTAAATGGCATTGCACTGTTTGCGATACCACCCCCCTGGCTGCAAAGGACGCAGCAATTAGTCAGCAGACCTTGGATGACCTGACGGCTGCCCTAGTTGGTGAAGTGAAGACTGCCATTGTAAACGAAGTGAAGGGTGCCCTTGCTGCGGTGGCCGTGGAGATAGAGAGTATTGGTAACAGAATGGATATCCTTGAGACTAAAGTTGCTGCCCCCGACATTCCCTTGTTTGCCAAGATAGTTCAGCAAACATTTGAAGAGACCAAAAAGGAGCCGACCAAACGCACCACTGAGGTGGTAGATGGTGGAAAGAAAAAAACGTCTGGGACCATCAGGTCCTGGTAGTGAAGCCAAAACACCGATCCTCCGAGCCAGTAAGCCCACCAGATACAAAGGCAATCGAGACTGCTTTGGCTTCGGTTCCGGTTAACAAGTTAACTAGAACTGATTCAGGTGTACTGGTGGTACGACTTCCATCCAAGAAAGCCAAAGAAGACGCAGGAAGGGCCATCAATCAGTGTTTGGGGGTGGACAGTGCCTTCAGTGTCTCCGAACCAAAGAAGATGATGCCAAAAATGACTCTGGTAGGCATTGCTAATGACGCTGAGGATAATGAGATCATTCCCAGCATCCTCAACAAGAACCCAAGAATAAAGTCCCTGGTCGATGATGGCTTAGCTATGAATTTGCTATTCACCAAGCAAAAGAGTGATGCACACACAAAGACTGCGGTAGTAAAAATGTCACCTGAAATACGCTCTTCCATTGTGGATGATGGCAATTCTGTGTATGTTGGACTTGTGAGATGTCGTGCATACGATCGCTTCTGGGTAACACAATGTTACCATTGCCAGGGCTTTGGCCATACCAGTGACAGGTGTTATCGGAAAAATGAGGATCCAAAATGCAACTTCTGTGCCGGTACTCATAACTCAAAAGACTGCACCAACAAGACTTCCCCCAAATGTATAAATTGTATGAGCTCCACATCAGTTACGGAGCCGCCAAATCATTTCGCCTCAAGTAGAAATTGTCCTCTAATGACAGATCAGAGAAATATAGTTATTGAAAACACCAATTTTGTAGGTTCAAAAAACTGAAAAATTCACACGGGAGCCGGTTGAAACTGGGTCTGTTGAATGTTCGTTCCTTGCGTAACAAAATGGATCATATTTGCGAGATCTTGGATGAACGTAACCTTGATGTATTATGTCTCACTGAGACCTGGTTGTTCGAGTCAGATCTGAATATTATCCAGGCGGCATTGCCTAAAACCCATTCCATAATAAATGTTCCTAGGCCTAGGGGAGATCATCCGGGTGGTGGAGTGGCAGTTGTCTACTCCACATCTCTGGTGAATATCTTGCAAATAAGCCATAACCCAGCCCCTCTTTATTATGAACTGTTGGAAGTGGAAATAAAACTCCATCAACAAATTCTAAGAATGGCAGTTGTCTATAGGCCTGGCCATCGTGGCACAGATAGGGGTTTTATGGAAGAGTTTGGGCAGTTTCTCGAGGAATTTTCTGCTAAAACTGGAAGACTTTTGATATGTGGAGATTTTAATTACTGGGTTGACAGCCCTCATCTGAAGCCATTCTCTCCTGAGTTCCTTGAGTTGACTGATCAGAACAATTTTGTAAACCATGTGTCCCACCCAACTCATATCTTAGGACACACCCTTGACTTGGTTTTCTCTCCTGTGGGTTGTGGTGGTGTTCTGGATGTTGATGTTGAGAATGCTGACCCTAATACCTCTGATCATGCTTTGATTACTTTCAGCTTTGATTTCCCTCAGCCACTCACACATGAAAAAGTAATCAGATTTAGAAATTATAAAAATACAGACCAAAATTTGGCTAGCAGTGAAGTAAAACAGTACTTGGGAAGTATTGATACTTCCAACCTTACTTCAGATGAGCTGGTGGAGGTACATAGAAATGCACTTAAATTAGTGTTCGATCATCACTGTCCAGAAGTAGAGAAGAAAATCATAGTACGAGATGATTCACCCTGGTATAGCACTCGAGTTAAATTTCTTAGAAGAGCGCGTAGAAGAGCTGAACGTGAATGGCGGAAAAATAAAAAAGACTCTACATGGTTGCAATATCTGTCGGCCAGAAGAGCCGTGGTCCACACAATCAAAGATGAAAAGAAAGTGTATTATCAGGGAAAAGTTGACTCATGTGGTAACGACCAGAGGAGGTTGGCTTCAATTGTAAACAGTTTACTTGGAAAAACAAGAGTCGGTTTAAGACCTTCTGTACCCGATGCCGAGTTGGCTGCCAACTTTGTGTCATTTTTTGCTGGCAAGATAACTCGCATAAGACAGGAACTGGATGATGCTTCTGTTGGTGAAGAACTTTCAGTTGTACTCCAACCCCGACACGTTCCTAATAATGTCCTCTCATCCTTTCACCCAGTAGAGGTGGACATGATCTCGTCCTACATAAGAAACCTCAATAAAACATTTTGCCCGTTGGATCCCATAAATGTTTCCAAGCTACCAAGAGTCTATGATCACACAGTTGAGTTTATTTCCAAAATAATTAATAAGTGCTTCTCTGAAGGTAGCTTCCCACATTCTGAAAAGCATGCACTACTCCGACCTAGTCTAAAGAAACCTGGACTTGATGTTGAGAACATGTTGAACTATCGTCCTGTCTCCAACCTGTCCTTCATATCAAAGATATTAGAGCGTGCAATACTTGACCAATTACAACCACTACTTCAGCAGAATGAAACTATCCCAATTTTTCAGTCTGTTTACCGACAGCATCATTCAACTGAAACAGCATTGATTAGAGTGCATAATGATCTAGTTGAGAACATTTGCAATTTGCCAGTAAGAGCAAGAATAGAATTTAAGTTGTGTTTGGTGACTTTTAAGGTTCTCAAATTTGGTGAGCCTAGGTACCTTGCGGAGCTGCTCAGGCGCCCACCGGCACACCATGGTGTAGTTGTGCGTCATGACAATGACCCTTTTCGTCTTGATGAACCAAGGGCTTTCCAGCAGTCTTCTTTCTTTGAGAGGTCATTCTCCTACATGGCTCCGAGGTTGTATAACAGGTTGCCGCTGTCCATGAGACAACTGAGTTCTGTTGAATGCTTCAAGAGACAACTTAAGACTTTCTCTTTGAGAGAAGCTATGATCTTGAGAGAGGTGTCATGACAGATGGCTATAGAGTTTAGGTTATTTTGCCACTGCTAGTGATTGTTAAATGTGTGTTGTATATAAGCCTTCTTTTGATGCATTGATTTTGTTCTTTTTTCTTTCTCTTTCCGAGCGCTAGTGAATTCTTCGGAAAAATTGGCGCTTATGAGAAATAAGTAACATGCTTATTATTATTATTATTATTATGGTGTGGCCTCACTATTGGTCTTGCTTGATCTCTCTGCGGCCTTTGACACTGGATCACGAGTTGTTATTGAGTGATCTTTATGATTGTGGTGTGCGTGACTCCGCTCTCTTGCTTCTTGGGTCGTACTTGTCAGGTAGATCCCAGAGTGTGATGGTAAATCAAATGGTCTCGGACTCGACACCCTTGCAGTATGGTGTTCCGCAGGGATCAGTTTTAGGTCCTATCCTATTTATAATTTATATCAGCAGTTTGTCTCTTCTGCTTCGTGCACATAATGTCACCTTTCACTTTTATGCAGATGACACCCAGATTTATGTGAGAATCACAAATGTAGTTGATATACGGAGTAAGATGGAATTGTTGATGTCTGATATCAAGAAGTGGATGAGAGCGAGAAAACTTAAATTAAATGATGGTAAAACTGATATTCTCATCATCCGAGGAAATAGAAGAGCTGATGATATAGTAGGTGCCCTCTCCATCAATGTGGGTGGATCTCAGCTGCGACCGGCCAACTCTGTTCGAAATCTGGGTGTATATTATTGTGAACTCCCGATTAGATTTCAAAGAGCATGTAAACCAGATAGTTAAAAGTTGTTACTTGCACATCAGAAATCTCTATTTGGTGAAGCCGTTTATAACCAGACGTTGCCTCCTGACGTTGGTTCACTCATTGGTCTTCTCTCGTGTTGATTATTGCAATGCCCTGTTGGTGGGTCTTCCAAATTATATTTAAAGAAAGTTCAGTCTGTTCTTAACAGGGCCGCAAGACTCATTTTTGGTGTTCCACCTAGAACTCCTACTACATCTCTTCACATAGAACTGCACTGGCTGCCAGTAAGAGCAAGAATAGAATTTAAGTTGTGTTTGGTGACTTTTAAGGTTCTCAAATTTGGTGAGCCTAGGTACCTTGCGGAGCTGCTCAGGCACCCACCGGCACACCATGGTGTAGTTGTGCGTCATGACAATGACCCTTTTCGTCTTGATGAACCAAGGGCTTTCCAGCAGTCTTCTTTCTTTGAGAGGTCATTCTCCTACATGGCTCCGAGGTTGTATAACAGGTTGCCGCTGTCCATGAGACAACTGAGTTCTGTTGAATGCTTCAAGAGACAACTTAAGACTTTTCTCTTTGAGAGGAGCTATGATCTTGAGAGAGGTGTCATGACAGATGGCTATAGAGTTTAGGCTATTTTGCCACTGCTAGTGATTGTAAAATGTGTGTTGTATATAAGCCTTCTTTTGATGCATTGATTTTGTTCTTTTTTCTTTCTCTTTCCGAGCGCTAGTGAATTCTTCGGAAAAATTGGCGATGAGAAATAAGTAACATGCTTATTATTATTATTATTATTATTAATAAAAAGTGATTTAGGTCTTCTCTTTCCTCTTCACATCCCACGCACATTGTGTCACCACCAACGAAACGGTTCCTGTCATTTAATTTCATTGTGTTAGATCTACACTTAAATAATTGTTTTAATTCTTCTTTATTGAAATACACCACATCTGTACCATGCAGGATGGAGGATAGTGCTAATCCTTTCCAATATGTTTTTCCATGACATAATGTCATCATCATAGGCAATATATTGCCAGCAGGGGGCAAATAACCGAATTAATCGCCGTCAAAATAGACGCGAAGTTAACCGCGGCGATCGCCCTATGTAAACATGACGACCGTACGCCCGGAATCTACATACATCCCATAATTCCAATGTGGGATACACGATGGGTTGAGGGGGGCTTTTCCCCCCCCTCAACCCCCCCCCCCCCATGAATGATTGAAATTGTCATCTATGTTGCCAGCAGGGGGTAAATATCGATTATACTGCATAAAGAAGGCGTTTGTAAACAGTGAGGATTTCCGAAAGAGCTCCGAGATTGATTAGAATGGAAGTTTTTTATATTAATATCGGGTTGTATAAATGGTGGTGAGATAGTGATCGAATGGGTATGGAAAATGTGCAAACTAACATGGGAGAAGGGGAGTGCACCCGATGACTGGAAGACTGGCATAATAGTCCCCCTATATAAGGGCAAAGGGGAAAGAGGAGTGTGTGGTAACCACCGAGGAATATGTCTTCTAAGCGTAGTAGGGAAGGTATACAGTAGGGTAGTGATTGAGAGAGTGAGAGTGAGAACGGAGAAATGGATAGGCGACGAGCAGGGAGGTTTTAGGAAGGGAAGAGGATGTGTAGATCAGATTTTTACCCTGAATTGTGTTGTGGAGAAATATCTGGAGAAGAAACAAAAGGTGTATGTTGCCTTTATGGACTTGGAGAAGGCCTATGACAGAGTGGATAGAGAAGGTTTGTGGAAAGTACTTAGAATATACAGAGTAGATGGCAAGTTGCTGAAAGCAGTGAAGAGCATGTATGAGGGTGCAAAGGCGGCAGTACGTGTGGAGAGTGAGCAGAGCGAGTTCTTTGACCTGAATGTTGGTTTGAAACAGGGGTGTGTGATGTCCCCATGGTTGTTTACTGTATATATGGATGGAGTCATGAAAGAAATACTATCAAGAGCAGTGGATGTTGGTGTATCGCTGAAAAGGGAGGGATTGAGTGGAAGCTACCTATACTGCAGTTTGCGGATGATACAGTTCTGATGAGTGATAATGAATGGGAGTTGCAGGGTCTGGTAAGTGAGTTTGGAACAGTGCGAAAAATTGAATTTGAAGCTAAATGTGGGGAAGAGCAAGGTTATGGTCTTCGAAAGGGGTGAAGTCACAGAGTGTGAGGTGAAGCTGAACGGTCAGGCTATGGAGATCGTCAACTCTTTTAAGTATCTGGGCAGTGTGTTGAGTAAAGATGGGACTATGGATGAAGAAGTGCGGGAGAGGGTACAACAGGGGAAGAGGGTTGTAGGAACACTGAAAGCAGTAACAAGAAATAGGGTGGTCAGTATGGAAGTGAAGAAGTCCTTGCATGACAGTGTGGTAATCCCGACACTGACTTACGGAAGCGAAGCATGGACGTTGGTTGAGAGACTCAGACCAAGAGTGAGAGCAGTGGCAATGAATTACGTAAGAAGTGCGTGCGGAGTTACATGGAGGGATAGACAGACTAATGAGGAAGTAAGGTGTGGTGTGGAGGTGGATGTGCTGGAGAGTGTGAAAAGGAACAACTTGAGATGGTTCGGCCATATGGAACGTATGGAAAGCGAGAGAATGACTAAGAGGGTGTACGAGAGCGAGGTGGAGGGACAGAGAGGGAGAGGTAGACCGAAAGAGAGGTGGAAGGATGGAGTGAGGAAGTATATGAACGAAGGCGGTGCTGGTTGGGGGGAGGGATGTCGACTGACTAGGGACAGAGGTGCATGGGGGCGGTTCGTTTGTGGCCACCCCTTCGGGGATCACGGCGTCGGGCAATAGATAGATAGATAGATAGATAGATAGATAAATGTGATCAAAATTATTCTCCCACAGTGGATTATACATGAGTACAGTACTGTATAAGGATTCCATAGACCTACATTGCCCCTAATAAATTACAGTATGTATAATAAGGCTGCGAGCCTATTCCCTATAATTATCACTGTTTTTAATACTCTGTTAGGGCAGTTATGCTACTTAGGCCTATTCGACTAAGTAACTTTTACTTATTGGAATAGGCCTAAGTAACAAGTAACTTTTCAACTTTTTCAAGACTGTTACTTATTCGAATAAGTAGCCTAGACTAACTATTTCTTATTGGAATAGGCTAAGTAACAAGTGACTGTTTTCAATACTCTGTTACTTATTGGAATAAGTAACAAGTAACTGTTTTCAATGTTCTGTTACTTAGTCAGTGCCCACGCTCGGCGCATTAAAATATTTTTCACAAGCACTGAGTCGTTACCATCCCTCATGAGCAAAGGGATGGGGTAGTAGTACAGGACCCCAATGGAAATACGCCTAATCGGCCTTATTGAGCTATCCTTAGCTAGCTTAGCATGCGCTAGCTTTAAGAACTATTATTATTATTATTATTAATAAGTACTGGTAACAAGTAACTGTTTTCAGTATTCAGTCGGCTAGGCTAGGCTAAGTTAAGGAAACTCAAGGGGATGGTTCCAACTTGAACTTCCTGTTAGTGGAATTTCATAATTCTCAAAGAGGATGTGTGGATAGGATTAATATTATAGGAGAGTCAAAGAAGACTACTGAAATTATGCTTCTCCATTCCAACGGCCAGTGGCTATTTGCCAATTTTGCCCCCTGCTGGCATTATATACTGTAGTCCTAGGCCTATGATGATCACAATAAGCCTTGGGGTGATGAGGATTGAGGGAGGGCTCAGCCAAAAAAATGGTTAGGCTAAATAAAAAACAAATTCTGTACTGAGTCGAGCATGCAAACCGCAGCGGTTGACTTCTTAATTGATACTGATGTGGTCACATTGTGGTGATAGCTGTTTTCCATAGTCGATATGACGGTAGCCTATCTGAGTAGGCCTACCGATATAGTACAGTACAGTACAAGATAACTAATTCTGCAAATCAAAACGACCAACGTTTGTTTGTATAATATAGGCTAGCCTATAGGCCTCGTTATTGTTTTCTAACTTGTCTGGACTACAATGTATATACTGTATATACAGTATATACATTATATCTCTCTCTCTCTCTCTCTCTCTATATATATACAGTATATATATATATATATATATATATATATATATATATATATATATACCGGTATATATATATATATATATATATATATATATATATAAATATATATATATATATACAGTATATACTGTATAATACAGTACAGTATATATGTTACTGTAAGCTAAGACGATATCTTTATTTTATTTTCAGAACAACAAAAAGCAGTTGAAGAAGCTAAAAACAAGGACAGAGAAAGGCTGAATCAATTTCGAAAACATGTAAGTAGCCTACTGTATATGTACGCCTTTATTGTACGGACCAGTAAGGTACCGGTGTTCGACTTTAAATATATTTTTTCAATCAAAATTCATCATATTGCCATCATAATTATCACCATATTAGCCTAGAATTATTTAGAAATTATCTCCAATGCTTTGCTCCTCATTCACAGTCTCACACTATGAGATATTGTTGATATAATGAATGCTTAACGACTACCATATGATTGTAGCTACTGTACAGTACAGTACTGTTTTTATTTTATTTTATTTTTCTATGTGAGTGAGGGAGACAAAAGGCAGAACTGCCTGTAGTGAGTGCCTCCCACAGAGTTGAAAGAGTGACAGGGCCAAAATCAAGGGACGTTCGAGACAAAATGCCTGGACACACGGAGTTTGAAGCAATTTAATGATACGAAAGGCCTTCCTCTCTACTTTGTCTAGGAGTGCAGTGTGAGAGGATCCTCCCCACACATGTGAACAATACTTAATACAAGGACTCGTATGGTATATGGTTGTTGTTGTTGTTGTTGTTGTTCCCCAAGCTGCCTGGCCGAACAGCCCCAAGGCCCCGAGCAAGGCCAAGGCCATAACCGAGCGCCCCCACAGAACCCTCCCCGCCGACCACAATAAAGGGGTGACCGAAGCCACTCCATGGCGGGGAGCTTGAGGAGGGTGCGGAAACGCCCGGGAAACCAAAGCCCCACCCAGGGCCCTGTGCCCCTCAGCAATTATGAAGAGAAAGTTGAGGGGCAAGGGAAAAATGTGACGCTTTGGCTTCCAATCTTGGTAGATTGGGAGGTCAATCCACGTTAGAGACGCCGTCACTTGAGATCTAGAAAATATATAAGTAAAAGGAACAGTCAGAGTAAGCTATGGGTATGGCAGAGATTGCTCAGTTCTCACTCTGATAGACCAGCCCATCACCACATGACTAGAACCCAATCCTCTCAGCATCAGCTAGGAAAGGCCCTAGAAAGCCGCCTTTGGCGGGGGGATAGCTCCCCTATTTCAACCCTTTCCGGGGTTGGGCACCCGCCATCACTTGTGCTGTACAGTACAGTACCTGTATTAGTGAAAATACCCAGGTTGCTCAGGTTAGCTAGTTTCATTAGGTTTCATATCCATAGTAATTACTGGAGTGTTGGTTATGGTGAGTTTCAAGGTGATATTTGCAGAACTTATGGTGAATTTATTATTTTTTCATTAATTATTCCTTTTCTTTACTTTCAGATTGAACAACGCATCAACAGATTCATCCAAAATGTCACATTAATGAAGAAAAAGTTTGAACCAATGGACAGAGTGGCAAGGAATATAATGTAAGAGCATAAATATAATAGGTACTGTCCTTTAATTTTCATACCTACAGTACAAGATTGTGTTTTGTATTTTCCCTGTTCTTGCTGTCTTGAGTCGGCCACCCCCAAAAAAAATAAAAATAAATAGTAAAAGTAGGGATTGCGCCTGAGTAAATAGATAGATAGACAGTACAAGATGGGCTAAACAAATAATACAGGTCTCCCTCACTACACGATGCCCCGATTTACGATATTATTATAGGTTTTTAGGTATTTACCTAATTGCCTAATTGTATTTACCTAATTGTAGTTTACAGGAGTTGAGCTAAGCTCGTGTTGTCCCGTCTCTCAGTCTACTTTTTATCCAATTTTTTCTTGAAAATATGGATATTCCTTGCCCCTACCACCTCCTCCTCCAGCCCATTCCATTTGTCAATACATCTATAGGGGAAGCTAAACTTCCTGATATCGTTCTTGCAGGTAGGTCTTTTTACTTTGTAGCTGTGGCCTCTAGTTATTCCTGTATCCATAATTAATATATCCTCCCTATCCAGCCTCTCCAGCCCCCGGGTGCATTTCTACATCATTATCATGTCTCCCCTCTCTCTCCTCTCTTTTAGACTCGGTAGATTTAATTTGTCTAGCCTCCCTTCATATGGCAGTTCTCTGAGACTTGGAACCAATCTAGTAACTGCTCTCTGGATTCTTTCTAACTTGTGAATATGCTTCTTTAGATGCGGGGACCACACCACTGCTGCATACTCCAATCTTGGTCTAATCATACTCTTCATAATTTTCGCTACCATGGTCTCATCCAAGTAGTTCAGAGCAACTTTCATATTCCCGGCCATTGCATACATTCCGCTAAAGAGCTTGTTAATATGTTTCTCTGGCGACAAATTATCTTGTATAATCAACTCTAAATCCTTTTCTTTTTCGGCCTTGCTAATTATATTATCTCCCATCCTGTACTCCCAATTTGGTCTATTCACACTTCTTCCCATATTTAACACATGGCATTTACTTATATTAAATTTCATTTTCCACTTGGTGCTCCATTCGTATATTTTATCTAAATCCCCTTGCAGCTCCTCACAACTACTTTTATTTGTTATTTGTCTCATAATTTTTACGTCATCTGCAAACATTGACATGTAGGAGTTTATGCCTATCGGCAGGTCATTCACGTACATAAGGAACATGAGAGGTGCCAACACAGATCCCTGCGGCACACCACTCTCAACTTTCCGCCACGATGAGTAAGTTCCTCTAATGTTGGTCCTCATTTCCCTATCTGTTAAATAGCTCTCCATCCATTTCAGCAAACTCCCCCTGACACATCCTAGCGTCTCAAGCTTAGATAACAATCTCTTATGTGGTACCTTATCGAATGCTTTGGAAAGGTCTAAGTAGACGCAGTCCACCCATCCACCTCTTTCTTGGAGTACATCTATCACCCTACTGTAATAACATAGCAAACTGGTAACACAAGATGTCCCTTCTCTGAATCCAAATTGCTTTGGGGTTATTATCTTCTTTCTCTCCAACATTTTCATCCATCTCTTCCTAATTAGCTTTTCACAAATCTTGCATACAATACTAGTAAGTGAAACTGGTCTATAGTTTAGAGGGTCCTCAGGGTTTCCATTCTTGTATATCGGAATGATATTAGCTCTTTTCCATTCAACAGGAACCTGTCCTTTATCTAAGGAAGCTTGAATTATGTCCCTCACTGGCTCCACTAATTGCTCTGCACACTCCTTTAAAACCCAGGCAGACACTTCATCCGGTCCCATAGCTTTCCTTACTTCAAGTCCTCTCATCGCAGATAACAGCTCATCTCTAGTTACTGTATTTCAATTTTACTAAGACCACTCTCCAGTACTCCCGCCTGTGGTTCATCAAAACCTTCCTCTCTAGTAAAAACTGACCCCAATTTGTTATTCATTACCTCGCACATGTCCGATACATTATCATACGTCCTAGCATCAACTCTTAATTTAGTAATTTGTTTCTTTACCTTCAACTTACTGTTTATATATTTATAAAATAATCTAGGATCACTTTCACATTTATTTACTATGTTCTTCTCATAGTTCATTTTAACTTGCCTAATTATGTTAGGTGTTTGGGTTTGGGTTTTGGCTGGTCCCAGAACGCAACCCCATTTACCCCATTAATTTTAGGGTTCGCTATACAATTTTTCCATTTAAGCGTCGTTTCCACATAGCGTTTTTTATTAGTTATTTTGTCTTTTTACTGTGTTCGTATACGTTTTGGTTTGTTTATTTTGCAAGTTTTACATTATAATTTCAGGAACATAACCCAATCATAAATCGAGGGAGACCTGTATTGCATTTCCAGTACAGTACTGTACAGGTAACAGTTACTGTGGTGGTGGCGTAATGGTTTAGATGCTTATGTTCTGGGTGTGGTGTCCCGAGTTCAAATCCCGGGAGGACCATATGCTTTCATTAGTTTATTCAAGTGCATTGGGGTTTTTAATTGATGATTAATGTTAAGAACGGGGTGTTACTTAAAATAGGTTACCTTTGGACAGGGAGGTAACTACAGACACATCTGGATAAAACCAAATGAACCAGTTATGGGAAATGGCTCGATATAATTGAGGACAAAATATGTATGCAGTGTTTTACCATATGTCAACCCATTCTCCCATAACTGTGGCTTATTACATTTTATCCACAAGTACGGTATCTGAAGCATACCTCCCTGTGCAAAGTTAACCCCTTCTGTACCGGCGACGTCTTTTTCATTTTCTTGTAGCTATATTTAGACGATTTTGTGCAGCTTAAGAAGGATCTGTGGTAGTGATAATGGTTAAGTGAGATAGTTTGAAGCATGTTAATTGCTGGAGGCCCTTTTAAAACCGGAAAAATCGTCTAATAGTAGCCAGAAAAAGAATTAAAAAGATGTAGCCGGTACAGAAGAGGTTAATCCATTTTATTGTGCACCTGTATTGCAATAAGAAGATTGTCACTTAGGATTGTAATATCAATAATTATACCCGAAGTATATAGTGAGGGTATTATATGTTTTTTCATTTTAATATATTGCATTTTTTGAGGGGAGAGTTACAACATTGATTGAGGAAGAACTATTCTGTTACATTCTTCCTATAGTGACTAGTTGAAAATAATGACAAAATCTTCAGCTTTCTGGGAACTCAGTAATACTCCATAAGCCATGGGGAGGGTGCGAGGCATGAGAGTGTGCCAGACATCCTCCTGCTACTGTAGCTTAACCCACACAGAGCCATATTGTGTGTGAGTTGCTTGGGCCAGGCAGATGCCATTCAACACCAGACAAAAGAGGAAATCATGCCTGCGCTTGAGAATGTTACCCAGAGTATAAGTGTTAATAAAAGTTTCATGCACAGTAACTAATCACTACCCACAAGTCATCAGCATCTTTATTATTATATACACAAATTTAAAGACCGAGTGCTCCACACAAAGTGGGGTTTCAGTCTCATGTGCTAATGACGGTGCTCCGGGAAGACCTGTTCAAGGCTGCCTCACTTGTCAAGTTTTTGTAATTCAAGATCAGACTGTACGGTCTGATCCCACATCTTTCTTGGTATACCCCTTGGTGGAGTTCCCTCCACACTAACCCTTTCACGCATTTATGACACAGAGGTTGCCAGATTAGCAATAAGAAATAAGAGTTCTCTCACTCTTATAATTACCTCTCCAAAATTAGTTTTCTGCCCACAGCTAACTCAAAGACAACTGCAGAGGTTGAAGTAACTAAACTAAAGGTTTATAAATACCCCTGATGGCAACAAAGGCTTTAAAGTATCCCCAATAGGCTCAAAATTGCGTCATATGCGTGAAAGGGTTAACAGACTTGCATCTATTCACCCAACTTAATTCATCCATCCTCTCTATATACCCAAACCATCCAAGCCTGCTTGTACGTATCTTATTACTGATACCCTTGACAATACCCAACTGTTTCCTCAGCTCTTCACTAGATATCCAATGTTGCAGTTACGTTATATTTATTTAGTGTACAGTCACAATTACCTACAGTATACTAGTTTGCCAAAATAGTTTACTGTACTTTCTTTGTGTGAAATGTAGAGAGGGACATAAATTCAACACTTCTAGAATGTGGACAAAATAAGGGCTATTAGAAATTAATGAAGACTGTTAAGGAAATGTGGTAATAACTTAAAATTACAGTTTATTTCATAAATTTTATTTTAGTAAGCGTTGTTTCCACATAGCGATTTTGATAAGTTGTTTTGACTTTATGTTGTCTTTGTCCCAGTTTTGGTTTGTTTAGTTTGCAAGTTTTACATTTTAATAAGCAAGGTTGTCTTCGAACTGTTGATTTTGACTGTACCTTCTTGTAGACGAGATGTGGCGGACGTGGCAGGCCTGACTACCTACGCCTTTGGCACCGAGGATGTGGACCGCTACATTATGGTCTTCAAGAAGGAATACCCACTCACAGAGGAGGAGCTCGATGCTTATAGGAATGGAGTGGAGTGGGATCCGGAAAAAGCTAAGGAGACAGCAATGTTGGTAGGTTGTGGGTGTGTGTGTTAAGGGAGCCCACCTCGCTTTTTTTCTCTTTCTCTCCCTCTCTCTTTGGCTTGTATCCATTTGGCCCCATTCAGCCTACTGTTTTAATACTTTTACCCCCATCCAGGTGTCAATATTTTCCTGGCAAGCGGTAGCGAGCCAGCATATATTTTTGTTTAGACAGCAAGCTAAATTTGTAAATTTTTCGATAGAGAAATGTCTCCAGCGAAGCCGGATTTCTTCATACTATGCTGGCTTGCTATCGCTCGCCAGGAACAAATCGACACCTGGATGGGAATAAATGTCTTAAAACAGTTGGCTGAATGGGGCCGAATGGATACAAGCCAGGTAAAGAGAGAAAAGGAGAGAAAGAGAAAAAAAGCCAGTGACCCCCCTAAGACCCATACATAATATCATTCTTCATTGCCATTCTTCAAAGCTGATTTTCATCATGCAAAATTCACGATCATGATCACGCTGCATCATTCAAATGTGTGAATTATGATGAGCAATCTTAAGTCGTTAACCCACACAGCACCAGCTTAAAACAAAAACGGGATATGTGGCTGAGTATATAGATATATAGATACAGTAGATAGTTCTTGATTTTAACCCTTGTCTAGCGGGGGGTCTGTGGCCGTTTTGGGCCTTTTCAGGCCATTCTGACTGCTATATCAACCATCAGCATGAAAGGAACTGTATTGTGCCGAAAACTAGGCGGAAATCGCTACACAATGACACCACATACAGCTACGTAGCACTCGTGGAGCCCTGACAGTGTTTCCAGCCTTTTTTGTCTGATGATATCCCGTGTATTTACGTAAACCAATAATTGTACTAGACATATACTTCATGATGCATAACTATTTGATAGGATTCTCTGAACTTTAAAATTCAATTATTATACCAGTTATTGTACACTCGGCTGCCATAGTCTCTAGCCCACTCATAAATATTTGTTAACTTTACCTATTTCTAATTATGCAACTATATCTCTGGAAATGAATATATCAATATAATTGTCTGTACATCAACTACAAAACTATATACTATATATTAATAAGCAAGTTTTATCAAAAAATATGTCCGGATAGTTATAATTGCATACAGAAAAACATAGAGGTCCACGAATTGTTATCAGTGGGCTAGAGACTATGGTGTCCGACTGTACCTACTAGAAGTAATCACGCTGCTACTATTTTTGCAGAAAGAAAAGCAAGTGCATGATGACAAAGTCAGAGCAGCAGAATTTAAGAAAAATCCGGGTTCCAGCAAGTTTATTGAAAAAGTTGAACGCCTAGTTGGTAAAGAAACGGGCAAGGAATCTGCAAGAATTTTGGAAGTTAACAAGCAGTTTGGTTTTGGTAAGTGCCTTTGTGCTACAGTATCTCTCTGGTTAACTACCCAATTATTATGCAGAATCTAACTGTGTTGGTGGTGTAATGGTTTAGATACTTATGTTCTGGGTGTGGTGTCCCGATTTTGAATCCCGGGAGGGCCATATGCTTTCATTAGTTTATTCAAGTACAGTGGGGTTTGTCTTTGATATTAATGTTAACCCGTTGAGCCCCGGCTAGTTATAATATTTTGTTCACCCCAGTCCCAAGCCATTTTCACTTCTTTTTTTTTGTTTGCTAAAATGGAGGACAAGGATGAGAAATGAAAAAAAAAAAAAAAAAAATCGCCTCGGACATTTTTTTTGGGGGGGGGGGGGGCCCTAAAAAAAATGTGTTGAGCCAAAATGGAAGAGAATGGTGAGAAATGAAAAAAAAACTCATTTCGGTCATTTGGGGGGTGGGGGGGTTCGAAAGTTCGTCTCCCCCGCATGACCACCCACCCGGGAGCACTAGGGTAAAAACTGAGTATGGCATTGTATGGCATACATCCTAATGAGTATCTCACATAAATCTCAAGCCTCTAGCTCCCATACGACCGGAGTAATGAAGGTTCAAAGTGGCGGTGAACTAAGGGTGTAAACTATCCCCACTGTGGTGATGGGCTGGTCTATCAGAGTGAGAGCTGAGCAATCTCTGCCATACCCATAGCTTACTCTGACTGTTCCTCTTACTTATATATCTTCTAGATCTCAAGTGACGGCGTCTTTTCCGTGGATCGACCTCCCTACTGCCAACCTAAAAGTTGGCAGATTGGGAGCCAAAGCGTCACATTTTTCCCTTGCCCCTCAACTTTCCCTTCATAATTGCTGAGGGGCACAGGGCCTTGGGTGGGGCTTTGGTTTCCCGGGCGTTTCCGCGCCCTCCTCAGCTCCCTGCCTTAGAGTGGCTTCGGTCACCCGGGCTTTGTTAGTGGTAAGCAGGGAGGGTTTTGTGGGGGCGCTCTATGGCCTTGGCCTTGCTCGGGACCTTGGGGCTGTTCGGCCAGGCAGCCTGGGGAACAACAACAACAACTATCCCCACTAAGCCCACCACCACCAGCCGCGCGGCTGTCTCGGCCCGCTCACACCTACTGGCCCGGCTCCCACACACACTACGGTACCTCCCCCTCCTATTCTACCGCCATTTCCTACCTTACAAGCCACGTAAGTGTTTTTTATATGTCGGACGCACGTGATGCGTCGCTGGGAGTTGGTGATCAAACACTGCCGACGCATCACGTGCGACGCTGGGTCTCACTGGGTTAAAGAACGGGGTGTTACTTATAATATAGTTCTGTTAGATTAATTAATTTAGCATCAAAATGTAATTGTGGAGGAACTGGACTTTGGCCGGGAAATTTTTCTATCATAAAATGTACACATTTATCTTGAAGGAGAGTCTTGTTTTTTTTTTACGCTTGATGGAGATCTAGGGATGAAACTTAAGAAAATAATAAAAAGACACATAAATTAGCAAAATAAATACGCCATCTTAAAACAAAATATTATAGTCTACCGGTACTTTTTCTTTTACCCGGTGAATTTGCACTTGCTCCCTTTGGGCTAGAGAACTCTTATTTTGAACTGATTGGTGGATGACCTAGATGTGTGTGATTTTGTGTTTTGTGTGTGTGATTTTGTGTTTTGTTTTGTTTTTCTGCTGTGTTGTGATGTCCCTGTTCGGGCTCTGTCTCGAGTCGGCCACCCCCAATAAAAAAATATAAAAAATGGGGTATGTGCCAGAGTATACAGTATAGCCTACCTACATACATACATACATACATACATACTTTATTGTGTTTGTTTTTGCCACTGAAAGATGTTATTTGTACACAGTATTATCAGCCAATCATCTCAAAGAAGAGTTATCGAATTCAAAACGACCCAGTACAAATTTGTAACTACATAGAGGGCCTCGGAGTTGGACGGACCCTAATTTGAGTGGCCAATCCGGTAAGTTCTTGAATAAACTGGCACTGGTTGTACTCGTGGAGGACAGTCCGTTTGGAGGAGTTATGTACAGTATATGGCCACCCTCATAAAGGGGAGTAAGGCATCTGGCAATAGATAAATAGAAAACAAAAATTAAACTATAGCTCTTCATCAATTTATTTTATTTATGTAGAGCAGATTAACCAGACCACTGAGCTCCATACGGAACTCTCATAGGTCTGTCTTCATAAATTGTTACCCCATCCAAGTTATAAGTGTAATCCTTGCATGGTTTATTTCCAACCTGCTGTGCCCAGCTCATCACATGATGCGACCTGTCTGATAGGGGTTATACCTCTTAACCACATAATGCCTTTCTTAAAATTAACAAGATCATCTAATGCCAATCAGAATTAAATGAAAGAAAACAAAATAGGGAATGGGCCTGAGTAAATACAGTAGATAGATAATCCCAACTGATAGGGTTAATCTTATCATTTTTGTTCCAGTCCGCAGTGAGCTGAAGAAAGACAAGCGCACCATAGAAGAAACACTAGCAGACATCAAAGCAAAGAAGCAGAAGAAAGGCGTCACAGTAGAAGACGACGACGACGAAGAAAAAAATTCGAGTGATCCCGGGGAGCAAGCATAACGTTTGGCATCGTATAGCTATCTCTCTACCTAACACTAGCCCATCGGACATTTGGGTGTTAATTATGGCATTTTTCTTTAATTGTTATTAAGGATTTAGATTGTTTTGCCATTTTTGTGTAATTTATATTCCGTTTGTCCCCATGTCACAGGCCGTGGCATGGTTGGTAGCGCATCTTGACTGCTGATCGAAGGGTCTGCAGTTTGATCCCACGCCGTGCCATTTGTAGATGGCAGGAGTTTGGGCAGCTCACAGTCTTGTGATTCATGGTAAATGTCCAGTTAAGTCCTTGTGAAAAGGACACGCCCTAGCCCTGTCAATTAAGGGAGTGCATGGCGTTAAAAACTGCATCTGTATCAGTTTGCCCCTAAACAATATAAAATACCACCCAAACCCCCTTCAAGCTATTAAAAACAAAATATTAATCCTCACACCCTTTTTAAAGTTAATTGTTCAGTAGAAATTTTTTCCAGCCAAAGGTTTTGCAGGCTTACCAAGAAAACAATGAGACACATGAATAGGGTGAAAACTATTCTTATAATTGCTAACATAATGGGGCGGAAGAGGGGCGGTTTAAAAAATGCCAACCCTGGATTAGATAGCATTAACCCTCTGAGTACCAGCGACGTGGGTTATATTTCATTCTAGCTCAATTTAGATGACATTATGCATCTTAGGAAGGATCTGTGGTAGGTATAAGGGATGGTTGAGAAAGTTTGAAGCCCTATTACTGCTAGAGGTCCTTCCTAAAATGAATAAAATCGTCCTATAGTTGCCATATGATGATGAAAAGGACGTCCCTGGTACTGTATGGGTTAACTGTATCTGCATCATGGGTTTTCTTTACCTGTTATAAGTACATTACAGTATTCTAAACTAAAGCCAATAGTTAATAAGCATATCAGTTGTTCCTTCATTGATACATACTAGATTTAAATTTTAGAAACGTAATGTTGTCGATTTTAAAGTTTACCACATGTACTTGTATACTGTATATAAAATACAGATTAGTCTACTGTACAATGAAAGTGATTAAAAAGACATCTTAACTATGCAAGTATACAGTATACTCCTTATTTCAACTTTTATTTTAAGTTTTAATTGTATAATATTAGGAAAGAAAATGCACTTTACAGTAGTTGTTATTTTTGTTGTCGTGCCTTCAGCTGGCTGGCCGAACAGCCCCAAGTCCCTAAGGACCGCCATGGCCACGATCGGGCTTTCCCACAGAGCTCTCAAGGGGTGTAGATTATGTTATTGGCGTAAGTGATTGTACAGAATGCAGTCTTCTATGATGTGTTTAATAGTATGGTAGTAATAGTAAAGTAGTTTATTATGCTTATTTACCTTGTCGCCCAGGGGGCTTTTGTAATTTTTTTGTTCACCTATTCATATCTCCATAATAGACACATGTTAGGTAAAGGCAGGAGCTGGTGGTAAACAGACATACCACCTAATCACATATTGCTTCTATTTCAGGGGAGGTGTGGCAGAGTGGTCTTGCCACTGGACTGGTAATCCAATGGACCCGGGTTCGAATCCCAATATGTCAATGGGAAGATATTATTGGGATGGAATTTGTGCTGTACCTAGTTTCAGTGCATTACCACAACACACCGAAATGCCAAAACAAAATACCCTCATTGTTCCCTGATTAAATAGCACTGTATGAATATTCCCATATTCAAAATATGCTACAGGGGGGCAATGCCTAGTGAGTTAATTGCTCAATAGGTGGCGTTCTGAGAGTGAGGGTCCGAGCCTGGGGAGTGAGACTGTGAAGCGCGGAGGCGAAGCAGCTTCAGAGATGGAGTTGGGTTCGAGCCGTGATTAGGTGCTTCGCATGTCTCACTCCCTAGACTGGAACAAGACCTCGCGGACCTCACCGTGTTCAGCGGTAGAGTGTAAAGGCTATCAGCCTATGCCCGAGAGGGAAGTAGTTGGAATATAGAAGAAAAAAAAAAAATCACCAGTACTCGGGGATTTTTTTTTGGTGTTTTTTTATGGGCGATCTTCCAGAAGGCCTATTGCACTTCTTGGGTTCAAAGGAAGCCTGGGCTGCACAGCGCGAGCTCCGAGCGTCCATTTAAAAGGACACCTGGGTTACTTAGGTTAAATTGTTAATGAGAAAAATTGTGTTTAACCCTCCTGGCCCGGTTGTCATTTTAAAATGACACCACGAATTAAGGGCAGGAGCCCGGGTGTCATTTTAAAATCTGTAAGATTGAAAGCCTATTCAGCTTGGTCTGAACGCCGTGCGTCCGACGCATGTAAACAAAGCCGATCGTTACGTCACCGCACCTCCGAAAACAAGAAAGAGAAGACTCGTTTGTTATTGTATGTCTGTATGTCGTTGTTTCAGTAGTGAAAATATCGTCATATTGCTAACATCGCCTGCAAGTGCTCTCCACTGAAATCGTCATCACAACTCAACCAGTTGACATAGAGAGCTCTACTCAATGCCAGTCTACAGATTGGAAACCGCACTACATTTATAGATGCGTGGGAAATTTCTAGCAGTTAAACTAAACAAAAATACGGTAGCCTAGGCCTAGACGTTTTTCGGCCAGATCGCCCGGGTAGCCCACACTGTCATTTTGAGAGCCTGCCCGGGCCAGGAGGGTTAATCGGGATAATAAGGAACGTCTAATATTTAAATTTGCACCAACAACCAATTGAAAACTTAGTATAAGTACATTAGCGTGCTGTGTGTCATTGAGTAGCATAAAGTTAACACAGTACCTACTTTCAATGTCTTCATACTTCTCCACTAAACAGCATTCTACTACTTTCCCTCTTATAAATGGATCTATCTATATACTCAAGTTGAATTATAATGTAAAACTTGCAAAATAAACAAACTAAAACGTATACGAACACAGTAAAAAGACAAAACAACGAATCAAAATCGCTATGTGGAAACAACGCTAAAGTAAAATAATTATTTATAAATAAAAACACAATCCACCACATAGGGTGTACATTACTACATGAGCAAGTTAATCATATGGAGGTAGCAAGAATATAACAAAATATGGTGTCCTGATGGAAAGGATTAACCCTTTCCAGATAAAATATTTATTGACATTATGAAAATCTAAATCTAAATACAGTACCAGTAAATATTAATCAAAAAATATTTTCAGCAAATCATTAAAGCTAGATACCAGTATCAATAAAGCTATCCATATATAAACATTCAGAGATTCAAAACAAGACCTTAAAGTATCAAGATATTACAATATTTATGTAGATTTGCTGTAAGTAGTAATACCATTAATGTGCTACTGTGCGAACAAATGTAGGTCCAATTCACTGAACCCTCTCACTCTCTCACTCACCACAGCAAATTTCCTGTATATATATTAAGTAACACCCCGTTCTTAATATTAATCATCAACTACAAACCCCAATGTACTTGAATAAACTAATGAAAGCATATGGTCCTCCCGGGATTCCAACTCGGGACACCACACCCAGAACATAAGCATCTAAACCATTACACCACCAACACATATAACTAAACACCCCAGGACTCTATACACTTTTACCACAAATAACTGCCGGAAAAATTTACTATTGGCATCAATTATAAGCCTCTTTCTTGGCAAAATAATGCTTTATAACATAAGCACCATAAACAAAGGTAATATAATAATATTTTGAATTTATATTGTCAGCTACCGGTATTACTGTCTTGATAGTGTAATGCATTAGTGCGCGGAATTTCGATGTGAGTATCCTAGGTTCGAGTCCTTGGAGTGCCACATGTATTTGTTGAGTTCATTAATTGAGTTTAGATGTGAAGTTGGTTGGTGGAAAAAGCATAATAATATAATATCTAACAAGAAAAATATTTCTTGGGATCCTTTTCATAATGTAAAACTTGCAAAATAAACAAACCAAAACAGGAACGACAGAATATAAAGACAAAAGAACTTGTCAAAATCGCCATGTGGAATAACGCTTTAGTAAAATACAATTCAGAAATAAAAGAAAAAAATATATATACAAAAGTAAAACCACCACTTCAATCAATTTAAAAAGCACAAATATGATTTTGATATAAACTTAAAAATAAGGCGTGGTTTCAGGCAAGGGATAAAATTAACCCTACAGAAAGTATTTTCAAGTGTTTTTATATTTAACCCCTTCTGTCCTGGTGAGGTCCTTCTTAAACTGCATGCAATCATGTAATTTAGCCATAATAAAAGGTATAAAGGTGTCACCGTGTTGAAGGGGTTAAATTCAGAGCTGCCACACCACGGTCGTCGATAAAAGTTTCAAGAGAAAGTATTCATATTAATCTGCCTTTAACTCTCATGAAGCGGGGTGTGTTGTGTATATCACTGTAGCGCCAGGCGGGTATATTTGTTGAAAATTACCTTCATTCCACACTCTTTTTCATGCATAAACAAGAGCCAGAGTGTAATATAATTATATATCCGTGAAAGGACGATGATAGAGCTTTTCAATGACACTTGAATCATCCCTGTACGATATCTGGTTTGCAAAGATCGTGCAATTGAAGGGCAAAATTGGGAAAATGGTTGCAGTTTGGCTGTTTTTGGTGAGTGAGAAACGGCTAATGAGTGAGACATCCGCGTGTGTGGCCTCAGTGTACACCGCGCGGCCATGGCAAGTGGTTGGAGCCCGTCTATACTCCCTCCAATGCCGGGCCTCTCTCTCAGCGCTCATAATAGCCTCAAAATGGCACCCGCATGATAGGCCAATTAAGGGTTAAGCATACAGCAGAATTATACTCACAGTTTAACAGTGTTGTACAGTACAGGGCAAACACTTAAAAATTAATCTCTTATTAAATCTTCCTGACATGACTAGAAGTAGTTATTTACACATTGGATCTCTACAATATATAAAACTATCCAATTAGAATGGAACCTCAAAACTCATGAACAGTTTTCTACAATTATTTTTTTATCCCTGTTCGGGCTGTCTCGAGTCAGCCACCCCCAGCTAAAAAAATATATACTAATAATAATACAAAATATGGGGTATGTGCCAGAGATAGACAGATAGATTTTTTTTTTTTTTTTAAATATTTAGAGTAGCTGCTGTGGTCAAAAGTACTGTAATAAGACCCCCCCCCCCCCTCCTCCTTAACTATAACATTACTTTTCTTTAGGGTTATATTTAATTTACTCCCTAGCACCTGAGCAATGATTGACCAAAAAACAAAAAAAAGGACCCTTTATGTTTTTCCTTGTTAAAAACCTTCACTTTCATTGAACAGTTCAAACTGTAGAGAAACAAAGGTTGACAATTGTTTCACTCGGATACCATAGTCTCTAGCCCACACATCAATATTCGTGGACCTCACCTATTTATAATTATGGAAATGTATCTCTGGAAACTAATTTATCAATATAATGTTCTATGCATCAACTAGAAAACTATATATACTATTTATTGATAAGAAAGTTCCGTCCCAAAATCAATCTAGATAGTTATAATTGCATAAAGAATAACATAGGGGGTCCAGGAATTTGTGTGAGCGGGCTAGAGACTACGGTATCCGAGTGTACATAATCTTATATACAAGTACAGTACATTACACTATATCTTTATGTCCAGTCAATTAGTATGTACGGTAGCACTAATAAGTCATGTCTCAGTTGTCATTATGTTTGGCTCGCTCTGGGCTGTATTAATGTCTGTCAGCTGTTGAATAGGGTGTGTAAGTATAGGAACATGTTTGTATATCTCACTCAAAATGAAGAAATCCTGTTTAGATATTGCCGATACACATTATAGAACAAGATATACTTGGTGCCGAGACATCACTTATTAGGCCGACTGTAGACTATGTAGACTAATTTTGGTGCCGAGACATCACTTATTAGGCCGACTGTAGACTATGTAGACTAATTTTGGTGCCGAGACATCACTTATTAGGCCGACTGTAGACTATGTAGACTAATTTGGTGCCGAGATATCACTTATTAGGCCGACTGTAGACTATGTAGACTAATTTTGGTGCCGAGACATCACTTATTAGGCCGACTGTAGACTATGTAGACTAATTTTGGTGCCGAGACATCACTTATTAGGCCGACTGTAGACTATGTAGACTAATTTTGGTGCCGAGACATCACTTATTAGGCTGACTGTACAGTAATATGTAGACTATCAGCATTCATCTATTATTTACTTTGACATCTGAGCGAGAACATTATGAGCATAAGTCATGAGAGAGGTGCGGAGGTGTAGTGCGAGGGCAGCGGAGTGACACTGACGGATGTGGCCTCGGAACTCCTGGTGCCGGGCGGCCGGTACCACACGCAGGAACACATCCACCGGCGCCGACAACACCAGCTCTCCCAACACATCTGGACAATACAAAAGGTCTTCATTCATGGGGAGATTTTCACTTATTTTTATTTATGTTTATTTTTATTTTATTTATTTTTTTTTGGGGGGGGGGGGCATCCTCCCTCATGTTTAGCACAATTAGTTTAGATATTCTTAGATTTTTTACACATTAGTTTCGCGATTATTAGAACTTTTGGCCCATTTCTGTCAATTTTAAGACCTGTCGTGCCATAGAGGTTTTGTTTTAGTCACGTATGTAGATCCGGTGCCAAATATTTCCGACTCCGACTTCAAAAATGTTATAAGTACGACTGACCCACTCAAGAATAGCAAACTCTGCAACCGTGTTTTTAGTGATAATAAAGTTAAGTTACTGTCGACTTTACCAGCTATATTAATGGTTGACTTCAGTGTGTCAAACGAAAGCAAAGAGCATTATTTTTAGTCTTTATTATTGTATATGCAAAGATAAAATTAGAGTTTATAGTTCAAATTATGTCTTTGGAAGTGAGAAAATGGTCAAAACAATGCTATTATAATGTAAACCTTGAAAAATAAACAAACCAAAACTGGGACGATACAAGATAAATGCAAAAGAACTAATCAAAATCGCTATGTGGAAATAACGCTTAATAAAATAAAATGTTGAAATAAAAGAACACAATCCACCACATAGGGTTCTTTTTCTAGTATTCCATCTCATATCCATTCAAGTCTTTAAACAAAATTGCTCCGGTTTGACACCCTGGTTGACTTTCCCTGCTGGTGCTGACACTTACCGTTAAGAACATCCGTATAGACCTGAAGGTTTGGGTCAGACTCGGGCAGGCTAGACTTGTGGCTGATCAGCTTGGACACCAAGTCTTCCCACTCCAGAGGGGACTCGTATATATCCTAAGAGGCCCAAAAGATGTAGCATTAGCATTATTTGTACGGTTCCTGGGCAACTCGATCAGTTCTGTGAGAGCCAGTCTCGAGCAGGTATTTAGATTCAGGCAGAATATCTATGTAATGTCTATATTAAATAGATTATTTCAACTACAGGTCTCCCTCGGTTCCTGAAAACCCGATCATAAATAGAATAATCGTATGGCAAACCCTAAAAATTAATGAGGTAAATGGGGATGCGTTCTCGGACCAGCCCAAACCCAAACCCAAACACCTAAAAACCTATAATAATATCATAAATTGGGGCATCGTATAGTGAGGGAGACCTGTAGATCTTAACTAATGCCAAATCAACCAAGGTCAACTATATCAGTGCCAATTTAAAGTAATAATCTAAGTTCAAATAAACTAACTTAAACCTGAAAACTGCTATAAAGTGTTACCGTACCTTGCCAAACTGAAGTAGAGCATGAGGGAACTGCAGCATGACGTACTCCAGTTGCTGTGATGGTTCCAGACAGAGGAGGCGCAGGGACTGTGACCCAAGAGCCGTGGGGTTTGATGTAGTAAACTTGAGGACATTTGTGCGATCCTCAGAGGAAGGCAGGTCGGAGCTTAGTAAAGACTGAAAATAAACACCAGTATAGTTATCAGCAATGTATCGCTATCAGTTGAAAACATCATAGTTCCTTATTTAGAACTAGTATGCCTTGGCTCTGACTTGAGTCGGCCACTTAAAAAAAAAAAAAAAAAAAAAAAAAAAAAAAAAAAAAAGGGAAAAGTGGGGATTAGGCCTGAGTAAATAGATAGATGCCTTGGCTATTTTAGGAATAGGGATGTGGCAACCCCATCGCCCGTTACTTGTGTAGTGCAGATAGCCCCTGGAGGATGGGACTGGGAATCCCACCTCCAGGTTTTACTCCCACCAGGAGATCAGCAAACCTATTCTTCCTGATCCTCCCTACCCCTTTAAAGGAGTATGGGTTTGGCTACTGACTGACTGCCTTGGTTATCCATGCTATACAATTTGCTTTATTAGTAACAGTATCGGTTGAAAGGATGTTTCATACTTTGCACGGGTATGTCTTGGTCAATAGGCCCTTTCCAAAAACAAATTGTTATCATAAAAATGGCTCATCCACACATACATATGGTCAATTTTTATTACTCCACTAAAGGTCACAGGTCTGGGATTAAGTCCCATACACAATGACAAATAGATGAGCATGCTAACTACAGTGCTAATCACTTGGTGCCGGATTCAATCTCAGGTAGTGTGTCAAATGTGCTAACTATAGGTAGCGCCAACGAACTTGACAATAATTTTGACCCCTTAACTTCTCATAACTCAAAATGAATGAAAGCAATCGAGCTGACATTGCTATCATTTGGGAAGAGACCACCAGGAAATAAGTGTGGATATTTACAGCCAGTTTGCTCGAGGATCTTTTGAGTTACAGAAAGGTCAGGGATCAAGATTATTATCAAGTTCGTTTGTGCTACCTTTAAGACATTTGCCTGTTCATCACTTGGTCCTGGTTCAATCCCAAATGGTGTGTGAGGTAGGCTACACTTACAGTAAGAGTGGCAACCATCATGAATACAAAAACAAAAATATAGTGCAAGTAATAGATTTTGATAAATGAAGGAAAGATTGAGTACCTGAAGGACGACCAGATGCAGTAGGGAAGAGGATAGATTGCGTCCGACTTCTTCAGCCTCAGGAGGAGTCTTGGCAGTAGTTGTCCCATCCTCCCCCTCCTCAGCACCCCCGGGCACCTGCTCTGTGCTGAAGGGCAGGATGAGGCTCAGGAAGGTCGGGCGGGGGGCGTACAGTTCCTTCAGGGCTACTCGCTGGTCACTCCAGTTGGGATCTTCCTTTGACTGAATCCATATAGTAATGGATTTTTTTAGTGTGACTGATTCTCTGACGTAAGGTATCCAAATATCAATATGACGACAAAATTGCTCTGAATATGGCTCTAGCTTGGAAGTGCATTATACTGAAGAAAAGAATACTAATAATTCAATTTACTTATTCTATAATTATTACCTTTCGGTATCTGTAAATACAATACAAAGCTTAACTGTCTAACAAACACCTAGTCATACATTTTGAAAGTGCGACCTCGATCCGCCGACCCTTTGATCAGCAGCCGGCGCTCTAGTGACTATGCCACGGCCACTTAACCCCTTCAGACTCATATGACGCAGAGGTTGCCAGATTAGCAATAAGTTAATAAAATAAATATGAAGATAGTTTGTCTCTGTGTGATAATAATGCCTAGTTTTCATAATTAACAACACAATTAGCTACAAAACCTTTGTAATAACTAGTAAACAAGATGGGAACAAGTCAATTTCCCATCAGCTGGAAAAAATACTTGTTAATTATGAGAGTAATCACCTTGTCTCCAAAAGCTCCCATGAGGCTGGCCAAGTAGAGGCTGACCAGGACAGTGATGGCTTGATCATACCGCTCTCGCTGCTCCGTGATCTGTAACGTTATTAACACTTGAGTCGCTACTGCTTTAAAGTTGCCACCTCTCCTATCAATCACCATAAAACAAAAAAATTATAAAAAACCTTAATACTGTATAAGTTCTTTTGTCTCTTTATTGTGCCGTTCCTGTTTTGGTTCATTTTGAAAGTTTTACATATTACAGTAATTGTATGTACAGTATATACACAGGCACATACCCCATATAGCTGGGGTTGGCCGACTTGAGACAGAGCCCGAACAGAAACAACATTTAAAGCTCCAATTCTTAGGGTCCGGGACCACTTTCGTGATCCCTCGCCCCTTGCTCGGTCTCATTTAGTAGGTGAATTTTTATAAGGGGAGGAGGATTCCTAGCCTCCCGCCGGAAAAGAGACAGACAGAAACGGCTAAGGTTGGGTAGAGGATGCCAAACCCGATCTTAAATAGAAAATTTGTATAGCAAACCCAAATATTAATGGGGTAAATGGGGGTGCATTCTGGGACCAGCCAAAACCCAAACCCAAACATCTAGAAGCCTATAATAATATCGTAAATTGGGGCATCGGACAGTGAGGAAGTTCTGTACATGATATAATTATTATGTTTTCTCCACCAACCAACTTCACCTCTAAACTCAAATAATGAAATCAACAAATACATGTGGCACTCCAAGGACTCGAACCTAGGATACTCACATCGAAATTCCGCGCACTTATGCATTACGCTATCAAGACAGTTAAATAATAATGTCCTACCTCTGGATTATGAGCATATTCCAAGAAGAACTTCTCGAGAAAGTCCCTGAGCCAGAGAGAGTGTGTGTTGCACTCGGGGCCGCAAGACACGATGGGGTACACGGCCACGAAGGCGTCCACAAAGGCGTTCAATGAAAGTATACCTTCACCGATGAGAGACACAAACACCTCGGTAAACACTTCTTTCTTGTGCTCCACCAACACCTGCAAAAATAAACATCTCTGTAACACCAAAAAAAAAAAAAAAAAAGAAATGTATTTCTTTATTTGGAGTATTTTACAGTATAAACTAATCAATGTGGGTGTAGTGTGGGAGTTAATTATTATCATTGAACACCAATATCATAAGGATCATGAGACCATTTATAATGAAAACAAGTTCTAGAATGTACAGTGACATATTTATTTATTTATTTTTTTTCTCTATATTCCAACTACTATACTCCCTCTCGGGCATAGGCTGAAAGCCTGTACAGTGTACATCCAACCGCTCAACACGGTGAAGCCTGTGAGGTCTTGTTCCTGTCTAGGGAGTGAGACATGTGAAGCAGTTAGAGCTCCATTCACAGCTCAAAGCAGTCCCATCTCTGAAGATGCTTCACCAAATGTGCAGTGAAACTTATTGAATATGAGAGGTTTTTCCTAAGTTAAATAAATTTTAGTATTGTTAGCCAGACTAAAAAAAAAAAAAAAAAAGTCATTGAACTAACAGTTACTGACAAATTTGTTATAACTGTTGTGGCTTGTTACCTGAGCCAAAGGTGAGAGTCGTTTAACTCCGTCCTGGGATGATAGGAGGAGGCCGGAGTGCTGCAACAACACCACCACCAGCTGATAGGCTCGCAGGGAAGCCACCACCGTCGACACCTACACCAGTACAACAACATTTTAATCTAGATTCACATCACCATTTGTTCGGCAGATTTATTTTTATAACATAACAGGCTTTGTTGATTGTGTTCTTTTATTTATAAATTATTATTTTGCTTAAGCGTTGTTTCCACATAGCGATTTTGATTAGTTGTTTTGTCTTTTTACTGTGTTTGTCCAAGTTTTGGTTTGTTTATTTTGCAAGTTTTACAATTTTATGTGTCAAAACTCAAAATTATCTTAAATTAATATCATTACAAGCTACCAGGCCAAAGTTGAAGTAAAAATTACAGACAAAGCAATTGTGTGAAAACACCTTGAAAGTCCAGTTTACACATTATCAAAATTTAAATGTAAACATTCTTCAAATGTTATCAATAAAAATGTGTGTAAAATTTGAGTGAGAACCTGTTCTGGTGAGCCCCGGTCGAGGAAGACAAGAGCCAGGGCCAGAACATCAGTGGGACGAGGCTCGGTACTCTTGGACAGTTCTTGTTTGATGATCGCCAACACCTGAAACACACACACATCACTATCACACTACAACACTTAAGCCGGTATCACACAAGCGCTTTTTCACTCAACATTTATAATCAACACTGGTTTGGCAGCTTATTAGGTAAATATTTATACTTTTTTGGTTACCTAAATTCATCTACCATCAATCTAGTTTTCGATACCAGTGCAAAAATATTCCAGAAATGTTGCCAGAAATGTTTTGATTATTGAATGTTGACTATACAGTACTGTACTGTAAAAGCTCTCGTGTGATACAGGCTTTACTTCCTTACGTTCCTCATTTGGTTTGTTTGTTTCGCAAGTTTTACATGATATTTGCACAATATTTAATATTATTCATTACTTTATTACATCTTATGCACACTCACTTAAGCCGCTGTCACACGAGGGCTTTTTCCGTCAATTTTCAATGAGCAAGTGTTTTCTCGTATTATTTTGGGACATTTTTGCACTGGTATCGGTAACTAAACTGAAGGTAGATAATGTTAGCCTGCTGAATTCTGATAAAGTATAATTTTTTAAGCTTCCAGACCCTAATTGCCCGTAAAAATTGCTCGAAAAAGGGATTGTGTGACTCTGACTTTACCATATCATATCGCCAGTGTACAATTCTCTAGACTCTAAGGATGGGATAAACAATAATAAAGGTACTGTCTCGAGTCGGCCACCCCAGCTATGGGGTATGTGCCCGAGTATTTACAATAGTTCTTGATAGGTTCTTTTGTCTTTATCTTGTGTCGTCCCTGTTTTGGTTTGCTTATTTTGCAAGTTTTACATTATAATTCAATACTGTACTGTTAGCCTACTGTTATATTTAATTTTGCTAAAGCATTGTTTCCACATAGCGATTTTGATCAGTTGTTTTGCCGTTATATTGTGTCGTTCCTGCTTTGGTTTGTGTATTTTGCAAGTTTTACATTATAATATCAAACACATACTTTATCCTTCTTGTACTCCTTGAAGCAAGCAGACTTGAGGATGATGGTAGACACTTTCTCCGGAGCCACTTTCTCCAACATCTCCAACACACAATTGGCCTAGAAGAGAAGACAAGGTTAAGGGGAGGGGGGTGGGGGGGTTCTGTAACCCCCTTCTCTCTCTTTTGTTTAGCCCCCATTAGTTTTGAGATTTTAAGATGCTCGGCCCATTAGTTTAGCGATTTTGTGACCTTTCGCCATATTTTGTTGTTAATCTTAACACCTTTCGTGTTGATTTTTTCCGGGCAGGCGATAGCGAGCCTGTAATTTTAAGAGGAATCGGCTTTCGGTCGAGACATCTTTCTACCGAAAAATTTACAAATTTATCTTGAAGGGAGGTCTAGAAGGTGTTCTTAAACTTTGATGGAGGTCTAGCGAGGAAACTAAAAAATATAATTATGAAGAAATAAATAAATAAATAAATACATACAATACATACAATACATACAAACATACATACATACATACATACATACATAAATACATACAATACATACATACAAGTTTAACACCTCCCACCCGGGAAGCATTTTAAAATGACACCGCAGCAAATGGGCAGGAGCCCGGGTGTCATTTTAAAATCCGTAAGCTTGAAAGCCTATTAAGCTTGGTTTGAAAGCTGTGCTATTAGACGATTTTGTACAGCTTAGGAAGGACGTCTACTCATTAAAAGGCTATGGACTCTCTCCATTCATCCTTTTAGAAACCATATATCCTTCCTAAGCTTCACAAAATTGTCTAAATGTAGCTCAAATAATATACAAAATACATCACCGGTACAGAAGGGGTTAATGTACCTGTGCTGGCGTGAGGGTGGGTGTGTCCGGGTGTAGCAGGAGGGCAGACAGGACCGGCACCAGACCCGGGTACTCTAGGGGGTCCAGGCGCTCAACCACAGCGTCGGGGGTAAGGCTGGACACCTGGTAATACTGGGTCGCTTGGTGCCACTCCTCGTCTGTCTCACACCTGGTAATGGTTCACTTTTTAGTCAATTTTGTTCATTTATAATTTATTTTTTTAGTTTCCTCCCTAGACCTCCATCAAACTTAAAAACACATCCATTAGATCCCTCTTCTAGATTAATTTTTAAATTTTTGGAAGAAAAATGGCCGGTTCTACCAAAATTACAGGCTCACTATCGTTCGCCAGGGAAAAAATTGACACCTAAATAGCACGAAAGGTCTTAATACTGACAAGGAAAGGGGGTGGAAAGTCTTAAAATCGAATAGGGCTATCGAGTCTAAAGCCAGACAATTTGATGAAACTTTGTAAGGAATATTATAGCAGATATTGATATGAAAATGTTGGAGGATTGTTTGGTAAGATCCTGTGCAGCGGGTAACTGTTTTTCAGATGCCTACTTTAACTTAACCAAAACCTAACCTAACCTAGTATATTAGTGTACTATTTATGAATGTAAAATGTAAAAATATATTGTTACATTACCAAAATATTGAGATGTATATACACGGTAGCCCGCTACACAGGATTATCTATCTATCTATCTATCTATCTATCTATCTATCTATCTATCTATCTGCTCAGGCCCAACCCCCACGTTCCCTATTTTTTTATTTTTATTTTCTATTTTACTCTATTTTACCAATTGTTTTTGTGAGAGACTTACATGGCATAGTAGTCTCCAAGAAGTGCTGCCGAGTCCTGTAGCAGTGAGTGAAGGTCCTCCTCGGTGGGCAGGTTGTGGTGTAATGCGGTGGTGAGGACCAGGTGAGCCTCCAGTAACAGGTGGAGGTAGGTGGAGGGTGAGGCGGACCGATGAGTACGACCCACACGAACCATCTCCTTGTACAGACTACCAGCACTGGGTAGGTGGAGGGAGTAGACCGTGTGTGTCTTGTCACCACCCCTGCAGTAGTACATCAAAATTATAATGTAAAACTTGCAAAATAAACAAACCAAAACTTGGACGAACACAGTAAAAAGACAAAACAACTTATCAAAATTGCTATGTGGAAACAATGCTTAACCCTTCAACCCCGGGTGGTACACGTGTGTACCATTATGTTTTGCCCCCAGGAACCCGGGTGGTACAACATTGTACCATGTAAAGTGGCTGTTTTGGCCATAAAGTTATCTCCAATGAAATCATCATCACAAATCAAGCACTTGACTTAGAGAGCTCTACTTAACGCCATTCTACAGGTAAATAACACAGCTACGCTTGGGGATGCGCGGGAATGCGGGTAAGCAAAATAATAATCTATAAATAAAAGAACACAATCCACCACATAGGGTGTACATTACTACATGTGCAAGTTAATCTGTTTCCCAAGCAAACTAATCACACATATAACAACGCACTATCGTCACATTCAAGGAATTAATCAATTTGGGAAGTCCGGGACATCAAAATCACTTGACAGGGTAGTTACTAGTTGCGGATCCATTAATGCTGCTACTTGTTCTATAAGTTACCAGTATGCCTTCATAAAGCCGGTATCACACGAGAGCTTTTATAGTCAACGTTCCATGATCAACATTTTTCTGGCAACATTTCTGGAGTATTTTGCACTGGTATCAGAAACTAGACTGATGATAGATGCATTTAGGTAACAGAAAAAAGTATTATAGGTTTACCTCCTAAGCTGCCAGACCAGTGTTGAGGATAAATGTTAAGTGAAAAAGCGCTCGTGTGATACCGGCTTAAGCAATACTAAGCATGTTATTTTTATAGTTTTTTTAGCTGTTAAGGGGAGATATCCACTTGAGGGATTTTTTTCTGGACTCCTTTCTCCCTCATGTTTAGCCCCATTGCTTTTCTAATTTTAAGACGTTCGCCCCATTATTTTGACGATTTTAAGAACTTTCGACCCATTTCTGTCAATTTTAAGACCTTTCGTGCCATTTAGGTGTCAATTTTATCCTGGCGAGCGATAGCGAGCCTGTAATTTAAGAGGAACCGGCTTTCAGCCGGGATATTTTTCTACCGAAAAATGTACAAATTTATCTTGAAAGGGGCTCAAGGGGGTGTAATTTTAAGCTTGATGGAAGTCTAGGGAATCAACTAAAAACCTCCCCTTAAGTACTCTGCCACTATATTTCACAATGCAAAGCACTGATTACAGTACCGGTACACTACATGAACACTTTGTTGGGTGAGATGTGGAGTAAAGTTGGTTGGTGGAGAGAACATAATAATACAGTACATGAGAAGTGACGTACTCATCATTAGCAGCCAGTAAAGCCAAGCAGGAGTCGGTAAGAGTAAGAGTCTCCACATTAAGGAAGGGTCGTAGTCCCACCAAGCACACTGTCTCCTCCCAATGGGGCGGTACCTGCAACAATACACAACACCTTCAGTCACACGTCACTACATTTAAGGGGGGGTGGCCGCATTTATTTCATCATTTATATAAATTTATATACTGTACTTACAATTACAGTATATACATTTACTGTATATACTTTTTATATATATATTTTTCCCTTACCCCTCAACTTTCCCTTCATAATTGCTGAGGGGCACAGGGCCTTGGGTGGGGGCTTTGGTTTCCCGGGCGTTTCCGCACCCTCCTCAGCTCCCTGCCTTGGAGTGGCTTCGGTCACCCGGGCTTTGTTAGTGGTAAGCAGGGAGGATTTTGTGGGGGCGCTCGTTTATGGCCTTGGCCTTGCTCGAGACCTTGGGGCTGTTCGGCCAGACAGCCTGGGGAACAACAACAACAACAACAACAACAACAACAACAACAACAACAACAACAACAACTGTATATACTTACAATTATATACATTTATATACTTGCAAGTTTTACATTATAATATTTTTTTATGTTTTCTAGTTTCGTCCCTAGACCTCTATCAAGCTAAAAAAAAAAAAAAACCCAAGACCCACCTTCAAAATAAATTTGTACATTTTTATTTAGAAAAATGACACCTATATGACGAAAAAAGTAATTATACTGACAAAGAAATGGGGTGAAAGGTCATAAAATGGCCAAACTAATAATCAGAATGTCATAATATCTGAAAACTAATGGTGCTAAACATAAGGAAGAAGAGGGCCCAGAAAATTAGTTATTTCGTATGTACTGTAATGCATTAGCAGTAGATAGGAAAGTAATATAGTTTTGGCAATTTGCCCCAGAGTAAAGCAGAAAGGGAGATGTGAGATGGCAATGAATAATAGTATTCAACTTTGGATAATTATAATGTAAAACTTGCAAAATAAACAAACCAAAACTGGGACGACACAAGATAAACGCAAAGGAACTAATTAAAATCGCTGTGGAAATAACGCATGATAAAATACAATTTTAAATAAAAGAACACAATCATGTTAAAAAAAATTCCAAGAGATGAGAGATGACCATATAGATTCAACTTACGATCATGTTGAGATTTTCCGGGAGATGCGAGACAACAACAACGGGGTGGGGCCTTAGGGTGTAAGTCTCTAGGCCGGTGAGAGTGAGAGCGTGTAGCAACGACGCCTCCAGAGCCACCGAGTATACCGGAGCTGTGTATGAGAACACTCCGCCACGTACCACACTGCTACCTACAATATCCATTAACACGTATGAAAAAAATAGTATATCAAAAATACAATGTGAAAAATATAAAAATATATATTAAAACCAGTACAGGTCTCCCTCACTATCTGATGCCCCAATTTATGATATTATTATTGGTCTTAAGGTGTTTGGCTGGTCCCAGAACGCATCCCCATTTACCCCATTAATTTTAGGCTTTGCTATAGGATTTTTTTATTTAAGATCTGGTTTTCAGGAATGTAACCCAATCGTTAATCGAGGGAGACCTGTACCATACTCTACAGTATATGAATGAATTAATAATGATGGAGAAACAAAAGTTCTGTATTATACAACAAAAAATTGAACCTGTGAAATAATATATTCTTGACCATAATTATTAAAGCTAAAATATAATATAATACAACCTAGAAGATACAGTAGTCCTGACCATAAGCATGTTGTGCGAGAGTGATGTGGTAGAGCTGTCCGACGTGTGGTGTGGTGATGAAGACGGAGGCTCCCACACGACCTCCTGCACCACCACTCACCAACGGGTGGGAACCTCGCCGGGGGATACTGCTATCACCTTTTGGAATAATGAATACCAGACCATAATTTAAAATGTAAAACTTGCAAACTAAACAAACCAAAACTTGGACAAAGACAATATAAAGGCAAAATAACTAATCAAAATAGCTATGTGGAAACAACGCTTACTAAAATAAAAAAAATAAAAAATAAAAAAACACAATATTACTCCACACTCTAGTCTCCACTATATAAGTAACATCCCGTTCTTAACATTAATCATCAATTACATACCCCAATGTACACTCGACCACAAAACAATCTTTACATTGGTGAGCTGTAAATAATATACAGTAGTGTGAACGGAATAAATCTGGTGAAACATACGTCTGTGAGGTATTATCATAAGATTTCGACCCACTTCCAAATGTTTAGAGCGTTAGTGTAAAGATTGTTTTTTGGTCGAGTGTACTTGAATAAACTAATAAAAGCATATGGTCCTCCCGGGATTCGAACTCGGGACACCACACCCAGAACATAAGCATCTAAACCATTACACCACCATATCATAACGTGACTAGATAATAGTCCGTCCAGCGCCCGGCCCGGGGAGCCGGCTTAGATAGGAAGGGCTCTGCCTGGAAGTATTGGGCGGGCATTGTAGTGTACATTGTAGTTCCGCTGCGTGTCTGCCTGCTGTGACTGGAACCTCTCAGGGAGATCTGGGATTCTTTTGCTGGGGACCCCTCATGGTCCTTGGTCTCTGTGTCTTCTCCTGGGTGACCTAGATGTATGTGAATTTTCTATCCGATTGTATCAAAAATGTTAAAAGAGTTGATGACTTATTTTAATAAACGTTATGTGAGTATAACTGATACGACTTATGGTTATTCATATCATCACGAACACACCAATTAACTTACAAATAATTAATGAAATTAATTCAACAATTAATGTAATGGGTACTCCGTGGATTTGAACCTAGGACACTCACCGAAATTCGGTGCACTAAGCATTACGCTGTCAAGATAATTAAAGGTTTATGCACAAGCCTACAATATATTACGCATTCTCGAATACTGCATATTAATCTTAGCCTGTACATACTGTACTGTATACTGTACAGTACTGTACTCAACTGCGCTCTGATAACCTAATGATTATATGAATGGAAGGGGTAATTGATGGGGCACTTAACAACTAAGGAAGGCCTCTCGAGGAATTACTCATGAGCATATGCCAGGATTCATGGTCCTTTGATAATATATTATTGAACTTTTGATATTTTATTGAATTTTGTATATGATTCATGACAATTTGTACAAACTTTCATGGCTCTTTGATACAAAATTTATGGTTATAAAACACTGTGACTCTGACCTTTCTTTGTTGTGGTATAGTCATATACAGGGGAGAGCCTGAGGTTGGAAAAGGGTATGTCCGGATCAGTGTTGTGGTCCGCCCGTCGGTGAATCAAAGTGACGGCCTCAAACACACCGGCTGGCAGCTTCCCCGGGGTTGACACACCGCTGCCAGCCACCACCTTCACACGCACACTCGACCACCGCGACGAACTGCAAAAGTTAGATTCCACAAAATAATAATTGTTGGATATAGTTCATACAATTATATTACAGTATATAGTTCTACAAGATAACTAATGATGATCATATACATTACTTGACTATGTGTCTTTTACATGGACATTACATTGAAAAAGTCAAAATTGCAATAACTCATAACTTAAGGGGAGGCAGACCGTTTTTCTGGCCCCCCTTCTCCCAATGTTTAGCCCCACTAGTTTTGAGATTATAAGACGTTCGGCCCATTAGTTTGGCGATTTTAACACCTTTCGCCCCATTTCGTTGTCAATTTTAAGACCTTTCCGTGCCATTTAGGTGTAGATTATTTCCTGATGAGCGATAGCGAGCCTGCAATTTTAAGAGGAACCGGCCTTGGGCCGGGAAATTTTTCTACCGAAAAATGCAAAAATTTATCTTGAAGGGGGGTCTAGGGGGTGTTTCTCTAAGCTTGATGGAGGTCTAGGGAGGAAAATAAAAAAAATATATGAATAAATTAATTAAGAGACCAAACAAACGGCCAGCCTCCCCTTAAAGCAAAATTCCTAGCTATAAGGAAAAAGAGAAGAATGTTAACAGTAATAGGGAGGAGGAATATAAGACTGAAGATAATAAGATGCAAATGTTGATGACTGACAATGCTACTAATGAAAAATAATATTCCTGATGATGGCAGGGAAAGAAAGGAAAATGATGATGATATGATGCCACTTTTTTCTTATTTTTTTTTTATACAATTAGTTTAACCAGACCACCGAGTTCCCAGATAAAACTCCTACAGGGCTGGCCCGAAGGATTAGAACATGATGTGCGATCAATCAAAGCAGAAATGGAAAGATCAGGAAGGGATTAAATGAAGCTAAGGAGAGAGAGGAGTCTTTTAGGAAGCGGAAAAGTCGGTAGGAGGAGAAGGACGGAGATTCTGCTAGTATGGCACAAAGGTCGTTATTGCCAAAATAAAGAATGATGCCACTGGTAATAATAATAATAATAATAATAATAATAATAATAATAATAATAATAATAATAATCCCATACATTACCTGACGGGCCCAATGATCTCCCCAGGTTCAGCCACGGGCCCGCATTGAGCCGCTCCCACCAGTGACGGGAACAGCAGGAAGCGATTGTCATCCTTTTGGCGCTTCCTCCCGTATGACAGTGTTGGCACCCACGTCATGTCACTCAGGTTAACATAGTCATCAGCATCTCTCACAGATTCCAGGGACTCCTAAAGAGAAGGAAAATAATGTTCAGGTCTAATTTATATTACAGTATAATGTTAAACTTGCATAATAGACAGACCAAAACAACGACGACACAATATAAGGACAAAAGAACTTATCAAAATCACTACGTGGAAATAACGATTTAGCAAATATAAACAACAATGCACTATGATAACCATATACATTTAATTTTAACACGGATAATGCCAAGAAAGATGGACAGTTGGTAGTGGAAGACAACCAATGATTTGAGAGAGAAAAAAAAAAGAGGAAAAGCATTTTGAAGAAAAAAATTATGTAGTGGAAGCATTGTGGCACAGGCAAAGAGCGCATATCTGTCAAGCCGGTATCACACGAGCGCTTTTTCCCTGAACATTTATCCTCAACACTGGTCTGGCAGCTTATGAGGTCAACATTTACAATATTTCTGTTACCTAAATTCATCTACCATCAGTCTAGTTTCCGATACCAGTGCAAAATATTCCAGAAATGTTGCCAGAAAAATGTTGACCATCGAATGTTGACTATAAAAGCTCTCGTGTGATACCGGCTTAAGAAATAGCCTAAAGATATATTTGCTGTGACCATCCTCTTTCCCAAGAGGAAGCAAAGCATTGGAGATGATGCTGATATAACAATGAATTAAAATGTAAAACTTGCAAACTAAACAAACCAAAACTTGGACAAAGACAATATAAAGGCAAAATAACTTATCAAAATCGCTATGTGGAAATAACGCTTACTAAAATAAAATAAATAAATAAATAAAAATACGAAATAAACTGCATCCATGGGTATATAGACAATAATGGATTACAGGTATGTATGTATTGTAAAAACTATAATCCAAAAAATAAACCTGTTCTCACTTCTTTCTGACTGAAGCTCCGATCCCTTAGGCCGCACACCGAGCTCAGAGAGTCCACACTGCGTCCTGGAGATCGAGAGGCTGATCTTGTCTTGGACTTGGAACGAGACTTACTACGCTTTTCCTCCATTTTAACATCCTTATCTTCAGAGCCTTTCACCAAGCTTGAATTGATTATTATTTGGAAAATGTGTGCTTCAGATTCCGAAACACAACCAATTAGATCCTCCGAAATAGCCACCTCTTTAATAATGAACGACATATCCAACTCCATGAACTCCTCAAAGTCGATGAACTTCATTTTGGATATATCATGAGTTTTCTGACAAAACCTAAATATAGTGACACTCATGCCACACGCCACAGCCACATTCCCCGTGGACTGGCAACAAGCAACAAATTCTGCCGGTTTGCGAAGAGGAATTTCCACCATCTCCAGAGTGGCCACACCGGACTGGCTGGTGGGGGTGACTCGACCAGCTATCCTGGCCCTCATAGGCTGGTTGGTGTTGTCATGATCCCACTGTAGGTACACTCGGACGTACTTGTGGTCTCCTCCATGACGCGCTGGCTTAGTCTCCAGCGTCACAACAAAATTACCTGAAACATGAAATAAAGACTCTAAAAATAAAATTGTGCTGATGTTGCTCTGCAAGTGACCACATTTGCAACCCCCCCCCCCCACCCCTCCCCTTCCACACACACATACACATCCCTTCAACAATTTTCCCAGATTGTTGCAGCTTGAACTGAAGGGAGAGCACAGAAAAAAAGAAGATTAAAGATTCTTTAAACACTTGCACCTGGTGATAACTGAGGACGCTCATCATTCACTCACTTAAATACAACGCTATCTTTCAAACCAGTGCAGCTTTGCATAACATGACAAACACAAACAGTTTCCATTATCCACCCAGATAGTGCTTTGTGGTAACCATATACAGTAGGTATAAATATGAGCTTAATCCACTGTCAGCCAAGCTTCAAGCAACCTAGAAGCGGCAAGGTAGTGCTGGAGACAGAAGCTCCCACATAGTTCCTGTGAGCAGTTGGGTTTTCCCATCTCTCATTCTGCCTTTGGGTTAACGAAACATATACATATATGCAGGCATCTAACTCTTTTAAAATAAATTATTGATATTTGTTTCGTGGAGTTTAAAAAGATTATCTACTAACGTGCATTCTTTGTTGATTAAACTCAAAGGCAACCTCTTTAATTGGGGATTACCATAACCATATACAGTGACGGGGCTGTTCGGCCAGGCAGCTTAGGGAACAACAACAACAACCATATACAGTACTGTACTGTACAGATTACATTTCTAGGTGGGATTGTATTAAAATTGACAAAGAGCTAATAATATATATTAATATTACAGTATTATTTCTAACATCGTTCTTAAGACCCATGACTAGGATTTGTTTTTTACACCATGACCGAAAGAGGGGTTATGGAGCTCCGATCTTTCAACCATCTTGACAATTTTACCAACACACCTAAACTTCGTTAGATGCTGAAATTAGCCTCCGAAAATAAGCGGAATCGAACCCGGGACCCTTGGGTTACAAGGCAGACACGTTACCACAAGATTAATAAAGGTACCCCACTTAGCCTGGTAGTCTAAGTGTATTTCCGCATCTTGTTCAGCTTAGGCTAACCTATTTTTACTGACTTTACATCACCCCCCAAATGATCTTAAAATAAAACTATATACAGTATAGAGAGAACCTGTGTGACAATAGACCAGCTGCTGCACCAGGTCAACGGTGGGGAAGGAACCATTGAGCGCCCCCCCGTCCTTCAGGTCCCTCACGTCCACCTGGTGTTCCCCCCCCACCAGTAATATGTCCCCCCGTCCCCTGGTGACCCCCCGACCCCCGGACCGCTCCAGACCCGCCACGTCCTGACGGGTGAAGTGGTGCACGGAGATCACGCGGACCATCTTGTTGCTGTGGGGGAAATATATACCTTAAAGGGGGGAGGAAGTCGCTTTTTATGGACCCCCTTCTCCCTCATGTTTAGCATATTAGTTTTCAGTTTTTAAGACGTTCGTTACATTACAGTAGCTTAGCGATTTAGAGACCTTTCACCCTATTTTCTTGTCAATATTAAGACCTTTCGTGTCATTTAAGTGTTGATTTTTTCCTGGCAAGCGATAGCGAGCCTGTAATATTAGAAGGAACGGAACATTTTTCTATCGAAAAATGTACAAATTTATCTTGAAAGGGGGTGTAGGGGGTGTTTTTACGCTTAATGGAGGTATAGCGAGGAAACTAAAAAATATATACAGTACAGTACATAGACCAAAAAACAAGCACTACCCCCTTAACCCGGAAACTGCGGGGAGACTCTTAAGAGTTCCCCCGGCGGACTGCGGGGAGACTCTTATGAGTGAGTGAGAAAAAAAAAAAAAAAAAAAAAAAAATATATATATATATTTTTATTTTTTTATTTTTTTATTTTTTTTTGGCAAAATCTCAGTCCTCTACCTCCCCTCCTTCCCCACTTTCCTCCTCTCCTTCAGTTATCACCTATTTTCCCTGTTATTCCCTTATTCTGAGGTATATTTTCGTGCTAACATTAGCGAGTTGCAAGCAGGGTGTTGTCATCACTGATGGCAAGCGAGTGCAAGCGAGTGCAAGAGAGAGAGAGAGAGTATCGATCGACTGTGTCTCAGTGGCCTTGGGGGAAATTGGCGGGAAAGCAGTTTGCCTCACCCATACATTATACAACTCGCGGGCTATATCTCCGATTTTGACCATCCAAACGCTGTTTTCACTCGTTTTATTGTTGTTTCAGGTTAATACCTTTATAATCAACCCATAATAGGCGCATATGGATAAGTAATAATGCTATTAATGGCACAATGAATATTTTAGTGACGGAAACACCTCAAATACGTCAGCACAGGGGGACGTTTCCAATTACCCCCATGCGCACTTCAGAGGTTAAAACACTTAAATCACACAAGCACTTTTATCAGCATATGTATCAAAAGCCAATGATACAGTGGAATTGGCTGTGAATGAAGATCTTTGAATAGTTATGTAATGTGAGCGCTATTGAATCTGTTGATGTGGAGAACTGGCACAGCTCACTTATAACAATATAAAATGCCAGTTTTTATTATCATTATCATTAAAACATACTGTGATGAAGTTTGTAATCTGGTACTGATTATAATATTACCGATACTTGTGTTTGCTTTTACATCTTAAAGATTTTATTCAAACACAGCATCATCAGACAATTACCTCAGAGTAGAGTTCTCTAGCTCCAAACAACCAAATGCAAACTACCCAGGTTAAAACAAAAACTAATATCAGCTTCATCAAAAATATGGAAGATCACAATATACTAATAACAACAATCACAACAAAATGGGTACAGTACCGGTATATACAGTATATCTTCTTAAAAAAACGTCATAGAAGATCTTATAATGTAAAAAAACAGTAACTGTATAAAAACCTCTACAGTCTCCTCTGACCAAACAGCGAGGTCTCTGCTGCCCCTGTAGACCGGTGTGGCAAGTGGTCTGGTCTCAGTGTCCAACAGGTCTCAGTAGTGGACTAAGCCCTATAATATAAAATAACTTCTTTGCTCAACTTCAGACTCATTTCAAGGGACCAGGAATCATTATATCCATCACATCCAACATGAGAACACTGAATCAAATGTACAATTGTAAGCACTAATAGTTATATACAGTACCTAATTGAATCTATATCAAACTAAAAAAAGGACAATACGTACAATGATTTATTATAACCTGGATGCTTCTGAACTTGGCTTTAAATGTTCAAAGATTTAAATGTGTGTAAATTATATAAATACTTATTATTGCTAATAATTGTACCTGCATGACATGTCAACAGAATGATTCAATCCTTTTCAAATAAAATAAATTATTCAAACGGATCAGTTTATACAAAGAATACAGTACAGTATAAATGTATAATACTGTACCGGTACTCATGTTCACATATTTTATGTATAAGATTATAGCTACTTGTAAGATTAGGGACTGTTTTCTTTACTTACAATATATATATTAATTATTTGTGTCAAATTTTGACCACTTTCACTTCAATTGTTATCTATTTCTAAACAAGCAGCCTGTCCATTTAAAATAGGCTGACAGACACAATAGAATATCATGAATGCCTTTCAATGAAAAGTGGGCAAAACTCAACACAGAATAGTGGCTCAAACAGTCTTACTAGTTACATGAAGTAGATAATCTGCCACATCAATTAGGAAGACATTAGCCAGGGGTATATGGGAAGCTTTGCATGACAGTGTGGTAATCCCGACACTGACTTACGGAAGCGAAGCATGGACGTTGGTTGAGAGACTCAGACCAAGAGTGAGAGCAGTGGAATTGAATTACTTAAGGAGTGCGTGCGGAGTTACATGGAGGGATAGACAGACTAATGAGGAAGTAAGGAGGTGTGGTGTGGAGGTAGATGTGCTGGAAAGTGTGAAAAGGAACAACTTGAGATGGTTCGGCCATATGGAACGTATGGAAAGCGAGAGAATGACTAAGAGGGTGTACGAGAGCGAGGTGGAGGGACAGAGAGGGAGAGGTAGACCGAATATGAGGTGGAAGGATGGAGTGAGGAACTACATGAACGAAGGCGGTGCTGGTTGGGGGGAGGGGCGTCGACTGACTGGGGACAGAGGTGCATGGGGGCGGTTCGTTCGTGGCCACCCCTTCGGGGATCACGGCGTCAGGCAATAGATAGATTATAACAGTAATCTCCCTGCCTTTCTTACACACGATACAGTATGTTTATAATAAATTTTAATAATGGTACCAGTAATTTACAAATAATTATAATACTGTACCAGTATTATTATTCTAAATAGTTATTGGTACTTTTAAAAAAAAAAGAGCAGAGTGGAAGATAAATTAATACAGTATAAAGGTCCCATGACACTCGGGCCGCCCCAACAGATGGTCGTGGGATACAAAAATGGGGTGAGGGGAGCTTTGCCCCCCTCACCCCCCCATGACATATTCTCATCATATTATGTTTTACCAGTAGGGGGCACATAACAGCTGGCCATGGGATAGGCCTAATATCGTAGACTCAAGCGGGCCGCGGTCAAACTAGAGTGCGGCCCAAGTGACTGTACACCAGTATGAATGGAGATTTCAAAGATAAAGAAGAGTCGGAGATGACTGATAGATGGATAGAAATAGAATATAATCAAGGAACAGGAAGGTAAAGAATAGCATGACAAAGTTAATAGCGATATCGGCAAGAATGTAGTTACCGGGTGTATCGCCGACCTTGCTTACACTACGCGGATGCTCGTGATCATGTTCCCGTCTATTTTGACTGCCGTGAGATACAATACTAAATGAGGAGGGGCTTTGCCCCCCCCCCATGAATTATAGTCATCATCTTAAATATTGCCAGCAGGGGCCTGCAGAGCGCTTTGGCGGAGTGGGACCAGATAAAGAAGAACCACAAGTAACAAGTAAGTAACAAATAACAAGAGAAAATAGCTGTCAAAATAGACGGGAACTTAACCGCGAGCATCTGGCGCCGGCGCCGAACGATCTACCTATGTAAACATGATGACCGTACCGTACGCCCGGATATTAGCCTACAGCCTTCCCCAAATCTTTTGCAGTACCTAGGCCTAATCTATATATGCTCTATAGGGCCTATGCTCAGGCCCAATCCCCACTTTTCCTATTTTTTTATTTTATTTTCCTAGGCCTAGACTAATAGGCTACTAAGATAAATTCTGGATTTTCATACTTAGGCTAAACATGTAGATTGTGACCTCTAGGTGTAGGCCTAATATGAATGTGTTTATAGGCCTAGGCTAGGCCATTTTTCAATTCAGAAAATTAAAAAAATGCTAGGCTAGGCCTAATTTTGTGACGAATTAAATTCAAAGATGTATATCACATCATAATATATTTAGGCCTAGGCCTATACAAAAACAAGGCGCAGACCTCCATGGCATTATCTTTTTGAACCATGCAAATTGCAATCAGCTGATCATGTCAATAATGGCCACACCCTCCAGCCTCCACACTTCTAGGGCTCAATCACTGGAAGGACAAAGCTTGCAGTCACTGCTTGGTAACATCATGCTATTGCTTTACAAATTTATCCGGCTAAGCAAAATATGAATCAATAAAGTGCCCCCATTCACCTATACGATATACCGCTGTTGTCCGCCATTACCCTTCCTGTTTATGGCGAGAATTTTAAAGCCTGTGAAACATGAGCTGGGAATATGGGGTAGGCTATGTGGCACGGACCCAAAGATTCTAGGCACGAATATAACAAGTTACTACGCAATGGATATTAAATATGTTATTATATGGTATAATCAGTTGAGATTTAAGTTTTCATAAGAAAAAGGAAAGAAATTCGAGCAATTCCTCTCGAAGCGAAATGCATGAAATAAAGTGTTCGAACTCACAGTGGCTCGAACTACATATCGAACTGTCAAAACCGATCAGCTGATGAGGAAGGGGTCGCTTATTTACTCAGACGCCACGCTCACAATTCCTTAGATATAATTCCCGGGGAAAGAAATGGAAAGGACTACATATAATCTACGTTCCAGTTCCAGATGCTAATAATAATCATGTTTAAAATAAAAATCAGTGGAGTGTAGCCTACTGAGAAAGAGATAAGACGTAAACATCGTCTGTTTGTTTATTTTCTGATAGCGCGACAGGTCCGTGGTGGCGCGTGTCATAGATCAATACCAACAAAAATATTCATGCCATGGCTTCTCCAGTGGGTGAAGAAAACTTGGAAGACGCCCCTATTGAGTTCAAAGGTGCCACTCTGAGGCTAGACCCTGCGTCAGGCCAGCCCTCTAGAAGTGTCAGCCCTAATGGTGATGCTGCCACAATCAGGTACTGGGCCACACCTGTCACCTCCCTCCCTACCCACACCTGTCACCTCCACCTTACCTTGTACCACTACCATATATACTTTTCACTGGCATGTATTTAAATAGGCTAGATTTAGAATATCAGGTAGCCTAGTTTTCTAGGATCGATGCTTATATGAGAGTAGCCTTACTTAAGAATCCTTCCATAAGTTCCATATAGTTACCATATAGGCCTAGGCTAGCTTACTAGCTAGGCTATTACTAGGACTATTTTTGATAATTATAGGTAATAGGCTCTCAGCTTTATTATACATAATTTATTAGGGACAATGTAGGTCTATGGAATCCTTATACTGTACTCATGTATAATCCACTGTGGGAGAACAATTTTGATCACATTAATATTAATAGAAAAAATGCCCATTTGAATCAATCTCGGAGCTCTTTCGGACATCCTAACTGTTTACAAACGCCTTCTTCTTTATGCAGTACCGTATAATCGATATTTACCCCCTGCTGGCAACATAGATTACGTTTTCAATAATTCATGGGGGGGGGGGGGTCAAAGCCCCTCCCTCAACCCATCGTGTATCCCACATTGGAATTATAACTAAAACCATGAAAAAACTCATCTCTCAAAATCTGGAGGAAAAAACATAAAAAATAAGGGTGCGAGCTTATTCCCTATAATTACCACAGTAGTCAGTAAACTTCAATTTACTTTAACTTACTGTATGTCTTTAACTAGATTTCAAGAGGAACGTAATCGACCAGTCTTGCGAACAGCCATCAGTGACCCTACCACGGATATCGTCACACCTCCCACACCAGACCAAGCCAATAATTTCTACTGTGGTCAAGGTTAGTATTGTATTCTATTTTCTCTTATCTCTTTTACTCTGTTCCCATTTCTTCCTCTCTTACTTTCTTTCTTACTCCTTCTTATCCCACCCTCTATCATTCCCTTCCCCTTCCATGTTCTCTCATTCCTTTCACCTTCCACATTCTCTTATTCCCTCCCCTTCCTACTCTACCTCAGTCTCTCCCTCCCTCCCACTCTCCCTCTCTTATTCCCTCTCATTCTTTCCCTCCCTCTCCCATCCTATCTTTCCTCGCACCCATTCTTCCTCTCTCTCATTTCCTCCCCTTCCTTCCCTGACACTCATTCCCTCACTCCCTCTCTCATTTCTCCTTCCCTCTCTTGCCCTCTTTCCCTCCTTCTCACACCAAACAAAACTACTAATTTCTACTGTGGTCAAGATGTGTGTACCGTACTGTATAGTGCATTACAGTATACTGTACTACTGTAGGCCTATACCAGTACCGTACAGTCTATTAATTTAACTATAAATTTTGTTCACTACCGTACCAGTAACAGTAGGCTATGAAAATCCTTCGTCTCCACTTTGATGCTGATATATGGTAAGATTTAAACAATAAAGTGTGGTACTAATATTAAGAATGAATACTGAAAGAAAGTAGCATAGTAGTATTTTTTCTTTTCGTCTTTTAATGGCAAATGTCCAGTTAGGTCCCTGTAACAAGAGAGTGCATGGTGTTAAAAACTGCATCAATGGACTTGTAAAAAAATACAAAAGGAGGACAACTTCACCTACTGGTACTGGTACTTGTAATTAACAGAGTATAGATATGATACTGATATTACTGTAAATTTCAGGGTTGAGCCGATCATTCTACCAGCAGCCTCCCATTGGTCGAGCCAGGCGAGCTTCTTGGCATGCAGACACAGGGCAAGAGCCGGGTATAGATGAGTTCTTCTCCGTGAGGGTGGGGGCCCTGGAGCAAGCTGTGGAAGACTGTCGACACCTCACACAACCTGAAACTGATGGGCCAATTAAAGGAGCTTGGCTTCTGACCGAGTGAGTCCTTTTTTCATAATTTTACCGAGTATCCCTCTAGTTGACTGTGCAATAGCTGTGTATCAATGCTCTAAGATATTTGAAAAAATGAATGAAGTAGAGTGGCTATACTTTAGATGGTTCGGCCATGTGGAACTTATGGGAACGAGAGAATGACTAAGAGAGTGTACGAGAGTGAGGTGGAAGGACCGAGATGGAGAGGCAGACTGAGAGTGAGGTGGAAGGATGCAGTGAAGAAGTATCAGTAGGCCTATATATATGAGTGAAAGCATTGTTGGTTGGGAGGAGGGACATCGGCTGACAGGATGCATGGGGGCGATTCATTCGTGGCCACCCTTTCGGGATCATGGCGTCTGGCAATAGATAGATAAAAAGATGAAAGTGATATGACACTTATTTTACAATCTGTAATAATGCTATGTTATATTTCCAGGATCAACCACTGGGACATAGAGAAGGAGCGAGTGGTGGTGTTGTGTGAGCTGTCCCTCTTAGTGGTGAAATATGACTTTATTGCCCTGCGTTCCGTCGACCACACCCGCATCCACCTCACTGACCTCCATAACCTGCAGATCGGGGAACTCACCTACCCCAACCACTCCCTTGTGCCGTTAGTACTATGCACACCTTTGAGTACAGAATATGCATAAAAGTTTAAAGGCCATTTCGTCCACAGAGACTGTGGTTACAGTCTCACGTCCTCTGTTGTCAAGTTCTTTGTTTTGAGATCGGACCAAAGTACATGATCCCACGTCTTTCTAGGTCTACCATTACACGCAGCTCCCCCATTGTTCACAGTCCGGCCTTTTTTCACACAGTTCTGATCATCCTTTCTCTCCATGTGTCCAAACCAACATTCGGCTCATGCTCATCACTTCACTGATAGCTGGTACTCCTAGTGCCCAGACACCTTGTTAATTCTTCACTCGATACACTTCCCTGAGGTTAACCCCACATATCCATCTCACCATTTTCTTCTCATTCCGTTTCATTCTATTGTTATTCTCCGCTTTAACCGGCCACATCTCTGATGCATAGGTCATCGCACTCCAAACACACAAGATATACACCTTCCCTTTAAGGTTGAGTGGGAGTCCTCTCATGGTCAAGAGTGGCAACAGCTCTCTAAACTTCCCACAGCCACTTCTTACTCTAGAAATGGAGCCACCTTCAGCACCACCTCCGGCAAAAAACGTATAGCTAAAGTAGCAGAATTTATTTACATACTCCAGCATTACACTGCCGAAATCAATACTAACAGGCGGGTCATTCAACACTACTTCTTCCTTACACACTGCACATTGAAAGTCTATGATTCTCGTCAAAGGTCCTCTCGCCCCTCTACATCTCTTGTGTACCCAGTCACTATGGACGCAACATTGAACTGAGTTACTTCCCACCCTCTTCCCACAAACTGCAAATGGAAAGTCGCCGCTTCTTTCCATAGTTCCGTGCCCTACTCCCCTGATCATGACCTTTGTTTTATCTATGTTAACTCTTAGTCCCTTGTTTGCCATACCCTCCCCTATCTATTGAACTTTACCTCCACATCTTTTAATATAAAAAATCAATTTGATAGAACTAATATACCAATAGAGATTCACATTACTGTATTATAATTTTTATATAACTATTTGCTAAGTAAAATATTTGCAATAGGAAAGTGGGACTTCAGTGACCCATGGTGCCATGTTTACAGGAGGATAAGTGGGATCGCAGGTGGTGTAGTGACGGTGATACGTAGCTGCCTCCTGAGTCGCCTGCAAAACACCTTAGCTACCATCAGTTCCCGGGCCACTGGCACAGCTGCCGAGACTGTCAAGGAACCACCACCACCCCCAGGGAATCAATTCTCATTGTCCACAGTCAGCTTTGAACCCAGGTAAAGGAAGAGAAAGTTGTAGTGAGAGATTGTGTAAATGGACAAAGTGTACTGGTTTTGTGGGGATCAACTGTTTTAGAATGTTGTATTTAAAGGCAGCAAAAGTCACTAATGGCGTGGGTTTGACTCCCAGTTCTACCCATGAAAAGATTTTTTTTTCCTCTCCTCCCTTCCTCCCCTTACAGAGTGGAAAGGAAATAGTTATTTAGTTTCAAATTTCAAGTACCCCCAGTTAACTGTTGGACAATGCAGGTACCGTATGTTAATCATATAACCAGGGCAAGATAGGTGGGATCTCTTAACATTGCCATCTACTCACCATTTCCTATCAAGAATGTTATAAAGCCTGTACAGTATAAGACTAGACCATTTCTTTTCAAATGCATCTTCACATATGGGTTGGCAACGGAAAGGCATCCAACCATAAAAATTGCCATATTGCATCATGGTAACTCAAGGCTCACAATATTTTGACTGTTCTTTAGAGCAGTGATTGCACTAGAGTGAGCTTTAATACAGTGCTCTCCGGACCATTATACCAGTGTAGCTCTGTAGAAAGTACAGTACTCTGAGATAAACATATAAAGTTACTCTTATTGTTTTTCGAATTTACTTAAAAACTTCTTCTTTTCCAGAGCAAGAAATATGCAAGGTTTCCGCGTTACTTGGAACAATGGACATCAAATATCCTTTGCTCAAAAGTGGAACCCTTGGAGTCGGGATATTCCGTACACAACATTCACGTCACATCCTCTCTACTGGTATACAGGTAAAGATATGCAACATGCAATAACCCATGGACTGCTAATAAATGGCCAAATTAAAAGGTCAAGTTGAGGGAGGGAGGAAGGGTGGGGTATAATGAGGGGAAGGAGTGGAGGATGTGGTATAGGGAGATACTACTACTATACAGTGAACCCTCAAATTACGCGGGGGATGCGTACTGTGCTGTCGGCGTATAGCTTCATTTGCGCGTACATGGAAGTTAAATATAAATGGGGAAAATAGGTACTGTATTGGTCTGGCTCCGACCGAAAATTTTACTATTTCTACCTTTCATCACCTAAAAACCACAATATATATAACATATTACTGTACAAAGATGTGTTTACCTGTATAACCTAAACTACGACAAAATATATTTAATATATAAAAATAAGACACAAACTTAAATGGACTCACATTGGTAGTGGTTGAGCAACGCTGATGTAATGGATCTGCGCCATCAATCGATAGCACTGCACCCGACATGGATCGACTGAAATAATAGGCCTAGTGGTAAAATTTTGAGTCGAAAAGTAATACACCCTGTATATAGTTTCATACATAGTGTCAAGTGAGATAGTTCAATAGCTCATATACATATTATGGAATTGGCTTCACATCATTTAGCCAGGAGAGAGCAGTAAGCTTTGAAACGACTTTCGAGAGAAGGGTAAACAATCTCGCCTCCAACTCCTGAACAGAAACCGATTTTCCATTTCCGATTTTATTTAACTCGATATGAAGAAATGAAGCTTAGATATTGCTGATATAAATTGTAGAACATCATATACTTGGTGCCGAGACATCACTTATTAGGCCGACTGTACAGTATATTTATTATTTTCTCTCAATGGTTACCTAAAAGCATAACAATTGTCTCTCCCCAGGTTGTGAGAATAGTGTGTATGATGCTAAAGCCTTATCCAAAGAGCTGAAGGAGGCCGTAGAAAATGTCCAGAAGCGGCCGGACACCACCAGCTCTTGCTCTGTCTGCCAGGGGCCCATTGTCATCGAGAACTATGTCGGTATTGCCTCGCTTCTCCACAACGCCACTGAGCTCGGATTTTTCAAGCTTCGAGGGAAAGTAAGTTTTTGAGTGGGTTGTGTAGGGGATGAGATGGATCTGCCTGATTGCCAAACACTGTTAAATAGTTCTTTAGTATTACTCTTGGTGAATTCAAAGTTACTATGAGGAGGTAAGTGTTTGAACTTTTCCTTGTAAAGGTTAACCCCCTGAGCCTGGGCATTTGGACATTTTTCATCATCTTTAAATATAATGTAAAACTTTGCAAATGAAATGTTTTAACTCTTTATAGGGCAAGTGACCAAATTTGATCATGCGAGGGATCAAGCAAATTTGGACCTAATGAGCGCGCAAATTTGCACTATCTCCAAAAGCACTCCGCCCCACAAAGGGTTAAGAAAAACTAAGTACAGTAGCTCATGATCAAGGTCCTTGTCCAAGCTTCAGAATGACACCACAAAATCATTTGTAGCTCTCCTAATTTTCCTGTGCTGATGAGTTGAATATCGGGATTTTTGGCCCTCTGGGGGGCTCGAAAAATCCCCGGAAGGCATCAAGGAGGCCTGGTGATGGAGAGGTAGCATCATAGATGTCCTCCCTCGACTATGGCCTGAGCCACACTAACACTTTATGGATGAGTCTCTTACCCAACTGATGCCACTCAAGGCAAGAATAAAGATGGGAATAATGTGTGCGTTAATAGACGAGACCCGGGGCTAGGGGGTTAAGGATTTACCTTAGATTACCAGGTGAGAGATGTTTCCTGCCAGAAGTAGTGTTTTGCACTTTACCATTTATGAATGTGATGTAGTGTATCAAGAATAGCCTACCCTTCTTCACCCTCAGACAAATGACGTGGATCGCTGTTTGAGCCACCACAAGTTGAATGTTACGAGTGTTTCAGAGTTTAGGTCAAAATATATATCTAGTAGAATGCACTTCCTTGTAGAGCACAACACTCAGATAATACTCTCAGGATTTCAGTTTGTATGATTGATTTTATAAAGTAATAATACAAAAAATACTGTGGGGTTCCTGTTTTGGTTAGTTTGTTTTGCAAGTTTTATATTTTAATTATGTATATATCTAGTTATCATTCGGATCTGATCTCATTTGTGAAAGTTATTATATATTTTGTGTTCAAGGATATTTAGGCACAGAAAAGTATAGTACCAACTATCATGTATAATTTTAAAAAACACATTGTTTCCAGCTTTATAAATATATTTGTGTATAGTCGTTGATATATTATTTTAGTAATGGTTAGTACACTGAATTTGGGTGTGAGTATCCTAGGTTCGAATCCATGGAGTGCCACATGTATTCCTCCTGAATACATGTGGCACTCCATGGATTCGAACCTAGGATACTCACACCTCATTGATTTCATTAATTAGGTTTATTTGTAAGTTAATTGACCACTTGCGAGTTTCGTTCTATAAGGAAGTTGGAGCTATAACCATTAATATTTAGCAGAATTACCAGCTATAAAATGGTTATAGTGCATTCATAAATACATAAAACCCAATTCAACATAGCTTTTATCCATTAGAAACTTACATTATTATTGTATTTCTGTTTAATATCGATGTTTATGGCTCCAACTTCCTTATAGCCTGAAACTCTCAAGTGATCAATTGGTGGGTTGGTGATAATATGAATTTGTGGTTGCCTTAAGTTATATTGTGTTCCTCATTTATACATAATAATTTTCCTGTTAGAAATGTATTTTGTTAATCTTAAGGTAAATACGAAACATAAACCTATAGATTCTGTATAGCATAATACTCGCATATTATCGGGTAAATGGAGCAAGCGATATGATAATAATTTCCGGGTTTTTGTTGATCACACAAGAGTGCTTTATGTGCCAGTAGTGATAAGCTTGTATTTTATACAATCTTTGGTAGAGGTTAGCATTACCCTTCAAAAATATTGTTTGTTAAGCCGGTATCACACGAGCGCTTTTTCACTCAACATTTATCCTCAACACTGGTCTGGCAGCTTATGTGGTTAATATATTCAATATTTTGGTTGCCTAAATTCATCTATCATTAATCTAGTTTCCGATACCAGTGCAAAATATTCCAGAAATGTTGCCAGAAAAATGTTGATCATGGAATGTTGACTATAAAACCTCTCGTGTGATACCGGCTTTACTCCCATTACTTTCTTATGGTACAGTCCATGGGCCAGATAAAAATGGAATAGAAAAGCAGACTGTAGAGGGTGATTTTAACCCCTTCACTACCAGAGACATACATTTGATTTCAGCTCTATTTAGAAGATTTTATAAAGCTTAGGAAGGATCTGTGGTAGTTAATAGGGTTAATATTGAGATAGTCTGTATCCTTTTAATTGCTACACGTCCGTTCCAAGCTGAATAATATCATCTAATAATTGCCAGATTATAATGATAAGTACGTCACCGGTACAGAAGGGGTTAATGCTTTCACTTTTTTAATTATATGATGCCAAATTTTGTTTTTTCTAGCTACCTTTAGATGATGATACACAGTTTATGATGGACAGCAAACGGGTGTCAAACGAAAGGAGAGTACATTAACCCTCTGACGCTTTTGACGCATTTTGACCGTTTATTCTGGCTATCCTTAGACGATGTTATACAGCTTAGGAAGGAACTGTGGGAATTGTAACGGTAAAGACTATCGCGATCAACCCTCTGACTTCCATATATCCTTCCTAATCTGAATAAAATCGTCTAATAATAGCCAGAAAGCAGAAAGGATCGAAGTGCGTCATCGATCCTCAGAGGGTTAGTTTTAGTCTTTGTTATCGTATATGTAAGGACAAAATTATGGTTTATAGTTCAAATTATAAAATGCTCATAACAATCCTATATCAGGTTATTCTTCCTTCCCATATTCATTCAAGTCTTAAGGGGAGATGGGCCACTTTGCTGGGCCCCCTTCTCCCTCATGTCTAGCTCAATTAGTTTTCAGATTTTAAGATTTTTTGCCCCATTAGTTAATAAATTTTAAGACCTCTCACCCCATTTTTTTGTCAATATTTAGACCTTTCGTGCTATTTAGGTGTCAATTTTTTCCCTGGCGAACGATAGTGAGCCTGTAATGTTGGAAGAATCGGCCTTCGGCCGGGAAATTTTTCTACCGAAAAATGTACAAATTAATCTAGAAGAGAGATCTAATGGATGTTTTTTTTAATTTGATGGCGATCTAGGGAGGAAACTAGAAAAATAATGAATACATTGGGCAAACATCTTAACATCTGAAAACTAATAGGGCTAAACACGAGGGAGAAAGTGGTCCAGAAAACCGGCCCACAAACAAACAAAAATTGCTCCGGTTTGACACCCTGAACAGCAAAGCATAGGAGATTAAAATAATTTGTTGTGTGCCAAAAACTACCTTGCTCTTGTTAGATTTTTGTTTTTTTGTGAGAAGTTTAACCAGACCACTGAGCTCCCCAAAAGAGCTCCCATAGGGCTGGCTCTTGTTAGATATTAAACTGGAAATATATTAACCCTTTCACGCTTATGACGCGATTTTGAGCCTATTAGGGATACTTTAAAGCCTTTGTTACCATCAGGGGTATTTAGAAACCTTTAGAGTTACTTCAACCTCTGCAGTTGTCTTTGAGTTAGCTGTGGGCAGAAAACTAATTTTGGAGAGGTAATTATAAGATTAAAATTTAAAACTTGCAAACTAAACAAACCAAAATTGGGACAAGGACAATATAAAGTCAAATAAAATTATCAAAATCGCTATGTGGAAACAACGCTTACTAAAATGAAATTTATGAAATAAAAGAACACAATCCACCACATAGGGTGTACATTACTACATTAGCAAGTTAATCTGAGAGAACTCTATTTCTAATTGCTAATCTGGCAACCTCTGCGTCATAAAAGCGTGAAAGAGTTAATATACCGGTACTTAGTGATGTTCAGGCATTTTTATTGATATTACCTCATGAAAGCAGGAATAGCTAAAGATCTCTCTCACTATCCGATGCCCCGATGTACGATATTATTATTGGTTTTTAGGTGTTTGGGTTTTGAATGGTCTGAGAAAGCATCCCCATTAATTTTAGGGTTTGCTATACAATTTTTCTATTTAAGATTAAGTACCACACCATAGGCAGGGCAGAAACTCATCCATAGCCTTTACATATCTCTTGCAGGTTGCCAAAAAATCAGCCTACTGTAATTAGAAATATATTTTAGTAAATGCTGAATATAATAGCATGCGTGTGAATCTCATTGAATAGCTCTACATAAACTGTGTTAAGGGGAGGTTTTTAGTTTGTTCCCTAGACTTCCATCAAGCTTAAAATATAGATAAATTTGTAAATTTTTCGGTAGAAAAATGTCCCCTGGCAAAAGGCCAGTTCCTGATAAATTATACAGTAGGCTCATTATTGCTCACCAGGAAATTATACAGTAGGCTCATTATTGCTCACCAGGAAATTATACAGTAGGCTCATTATTGCTCACCAGGAAATTATACAGTAGGCTCATTATTGCTCACCAGGAAATTATACAGTAGGCTCATTATTGCTCACCAGGAAATTATACAGTAGGCTCATTATTGCTCACCAGGAAATTATACAGTAGGCTCATTATTGCTCACCAGGAAATTATACAGTAGGCTCATTATTGCTCACCAGGAAATTATACAGTAGGCTCATTATTGCTCACCAGGAAAAAAATGTCACCTACTGTACAGTAAATGGCACCAAGTCTTAAATTTGACAAAAATGGGGCGAAAGTTCTTAAAATCGCCAAACTAATGGGGCGAAGGTCTAAAAATCTCAAAAGCAATGGGGCTAAACATGAGGGAGAAAGGGGTCCAGTAAAAGAATCCCTCAAGTGGAAATCTCCCCTTAAGCAAAGCAGTTGATATTACGGTTTTGACAACCCGTAAGGGAAGGAAGGAAAAACTACTATTTATTGGTGGCTCCTGAAGTCAATGACGTAAGAGCCTATGGTAATATGGCCTCGTTCCGGGCTCCTCTGAGCCCGGGTTAATCCTGATCACTACGGACGAGACCGGTAAATAAATAAATAAAAAGACTGAATACTCTACTGAAGCTTTAGCATTGATACTTTGGATACTCTATGGATACAGTACATGAATATTTTAAGAATGTTATTTATTTTTTAGATTAGGAATAATCAAGACAATGCCTCGTCATATACAGTAATATGTACATTCGCGCGAATAAGTGATGTCTCGGCACCAAGTATGTTTTGATCAATAATTGGTATCAGCAATATCTAAGCTTCATTTCTTCATACATACATACATACATACATACATAAAATTTTAAGACTGAGTGCTCCGCACATACTTGCAGTTTCAGTCTCTTGTCCTACTGGCGGCGTTCCAGGCAACCCTGTTAAGGGCTGCTTCACTTGCCAAGTTTTTGGATTTGAGATCGTCACGTATAGTCCGATCCCAGGTCTTCCTCGGTCCACCCCTTGGTGCAGCTCCCTCCACAATCATAGACCTGCATTTTTTCACCCAATTTTGTTCATCCATTCTCTCCACATGTCCATACCATCCCAGTCTACTTGTACGAATCACCTCGCTAATACTCTTTATACTTAAACGTCTCCTCAGCTCATCATTTGTTATTCTATCCTGTAGCCTGGCCCCACACATCCATCTCACCATTCTCATATCATTACGTTCCATTCTGTTAACATCCTCTACTTTAACGGCCCATGTTTCTGAGGCATACGTCATTGTACTTCTAACCCATGAGGCATACACCTTTCCCTTCAGGGGGAGAGGCATTCTTTTCATGGTCAGGATTGGCAGCAGTTCTCTGAACTTCCCCTAGCCACATCTAATTCTAGCGACAGTGGCAGCCTCGGCCCCACCACCGGCAGAGATGGTATTTCCTAGGTAACAAAACTTGTCCACCAGCTCCAAAGACTCATTTCCAAAGTTCACAGCCACAGGATCATCACTTAACACAAGCTCGCCTTTGCACACTACGCACTCAAATTTCTCTATTTCTAACTTATCCTTCGGCAGGGGTCCTTTTATTCTACTACAGCGCTTACTCCCATGGTGCACCCAACATCGACAGATGCTACATCGAATCGAGTTAGTGGCCACACCCTTTCCACACACTGCACATGGGTATGCACCGCTCTTTTCCACATTCATATCGAGTGAAATAGACAAACATGTTCCTACACTTACCCACCCTATTCAACATCTGACAGACATTAATACAGCACAGAGCTAGCCAAACGTAATGACAGCTGGGACATGACTTACTAGCGTGACCGTACACACAGTATACAGTATGCTTGAATGAGAAGATCATATAGTCCGTTCATTCTTGGTTGGATAGAAATCCTAGTTATATTTAGACAATTTTGTGCAATTTAAGAGGGATCTGTGGTAGTATACAGGGTTAAGGGGGTAGTGCACACAAAAACAAAACTCAAACTCACGCACATCTAGCACATTGAAGCACCCTAATGTGAATAACAGGTTTATAGTTGAGCATTAACTTAAGTCATTATTAGTCACTGATTAGGGTAAGTTTATTTATTTATAAACTTTCATACTGTTTTTGTTTTTTTCTTAAGGAGTTTGTTATCTTAATTTGAACAGTAACTTTTGAGTTAATTTTCAAGTTTTGTATTTTAATTTTAGTGTGGGTGACATTTATTGTATTTCATTCTAGTTATATTTAGACGATTTTTAGCCTCTTAGGAAGGATATGTAGTAGGTAAGATGGCAAATGAATATAGTTAGTAGCCTTTACATTGCCAGAGGTCCTTCCTTAACTGAATAAAATCATCTAGTAACATCCGGAATATAAGGAAAACACGTGATCCGTAGTGAAAGTGTTAATAACCTTCCATGTACAGTACCTTCTAGCTTGCTGGTATCTTTTGGGGGTCTGTATGCCAGTTTTACAGTCAAGTATTTTTGGGTTTGCTCCTACAAAACAAATTCAGGTGCCCCATATATTATATCCTATTATTAATGCATATTTTTGTTTTTCTATTCTTCTCTGTTTTGTTTTGTTTTTTATTCTATTTAGTCCACTTTATAGTGCTACAGTAAACTCCCTTTTATTAAAGAAACAGGAGTCTTGAAATTTTGGATAAGCGATTTTTACGGATAAACGAGTCTCTCTCTATAAAGCTAAATATGTGTACAAATGGCCAACTATACTGTTTTCAATGCATTTAAAACCATTTCTAGGGTGTCTTAACTTTAAATTATCATCTAATTCAAGCTATGTCTACTTCAGAGAGGATAAATGGATACAATTAAGCACAGAGAGAGGCTTAAATAAGTGAAAACTAGTGAAAAATATGGATAGCAAAAACTGGTTAACTGAAATTTTTGGATACTAGAATTTTGGATAAAAGGAAGTGTACTGTACAGTACTTCACTCTACTCTATTATTTACTGTGCCTTGCCTTTTACTGTAAAGACGTTCTTCTTCCTCAATTTATTTTTAGTGATCTTGAAAAGACAAGAAGCCTAAAAGACAATATTTTATACTTGTACTCTCATTGTACTTGTATATATGTATAGCTGGGGGTGGCTGACTCGAAACAGAGCCCGAATAGGGGAAAAAAATAGAAAATAAGTCACACAAATCTATGTTGCCCAGGAGAAGACCCTGAGAGCCAGGCCCATTTAGGGTCTCCACCAAATTATTCCCAGGTCCCAGACCTCCCGGAGAGCTTCCAGTCTCAGCAGGCAGACACGCAGCGAAGCTTTACCACCACAATGCCCGCCACTCTCATTGTACATGCCATACCTTTATATGTTTCAATTTAAGGAATTTATAAAAAAAATTTAGAGACTCACTAATGCATAGTTGTGTGTCCGTAGGGTGCGAGGCAAAGATTGAGTCTGGAATAAAGCATTGTTAATTTTATTATTAATGGGATGGTCCGATTATAGAGCATGTTGACAAATCGCACTGAATGAAGGATTGGATAACAGATTATTTGTTCTAATAGATCTTCCTTTGTGTTCAAAGATTGGAACCCTGAGTTGGCATTTAGTTTTACCAATACACACTGTGTTACAGTAATCGACACTATAGGTAGCGCCAACAAACTTGACAATTATCTCGATCTCTGACCTCTTCGTAACTCCAAAGGACCTTGAGCAAACTGGCTGTAAATTTCAACACCTATTTCCTGGTGGACTCTTCCCAAATGATAGAAATGTCACCCCAATTGTTTTAATTCATTTTGAGTTATAAGAAGTTAAGGGGTCCAGATTATTGTCAAGTTCGTTGGCTCTACCTATAGTACTTATACACTACAGAAGACTGCAGTTCCTCAGGGATCGAATCCTTGAACTTAAAGAAGCTCTTTCTGGGGACCAGAAGAATGACCCATCTCCCCTTAAATGGTCAAAACAATGCAACTTCTTTCAAATTTTCCTGTTTTCCCTCACACATTCAATCCATGGAGTCCCAAAATAACATTACCCCATTTTGAATCCCTGCGTGACATAGGCTACTCAATCAGGGTGTCAAACGAAAGCCGAGTTCATTATTTTTAGTATCTATTGTTTATATACAGATAAAGTTATGATTATTAGTATCAATTATGTCTTTGGAAGTGATAAAATTACCAAAACAATGCTATTTCATGCTACCTTAGGATACTGACTGCTTCTTTATGGATCGAACGTACCGAATATTGTGGCTTCACTTTTTGCGTATTATTATTATTTTTTGTTGTAATGCTTGCTTAATTGTTGACCTCGCATCTACTTTACTTGTTAATAACGTACATCAAGAGCAGTGTACACTACTCATTAGTGATTTTTCTAGATTGTTGTTTGCAGAGAAAGGCTGTTGTGATTGGCTAATACTTGATTTGTTTAATGCAACAACAAATATGGTAATAATGAAAATAGTACACTTTTTTAAGACTGTATTGCTTTGAAGAGTCTACTGGTTTTATTTGTATATTTTCCTGTAGTTATTGGTAATATTAATTTTTGTAACCAAATTAAATTAATATTAAATACCAGTTGATTTCTTGCACAATTAGTGTTTAAAGTAATGTATTTTTCAAATATAAAGTAACTGGTTATGGGAGAGTTGTAATAGAATTAATCAATACTATATAAAGTCACTCACAGGATTACACTGTACAGTACTGCCATTTTTTCAAGGATCTTTCTCTGTTATCAGGTAGATATAATCATGTATTTGTCATATTTTTCAATTTCTTCACAAAAATATATATTGTACTGAAATGACTACTGTATATTTGTGAATACTGTACTGTATGAAGTGTATAATCACTTAAATATATACTTTAACTCTACAATAGTATATTTTAATTTCAATAAATATATCTGTACTGTACTGTATATATCTTAGTACTGTACAGTTTTTAAAAACATAACATTAATAGGGTGTCCTGTGGCACTCTATCGGGTCAAAAGTGAAAGGATCAGGGTTAATTTCCCGGGCAGTACGAGATATTGGGCATGTCTTCTAACATACTGTTTATGTCCACCTATTGTTTTTTTTTTTTTTTTTTTTTTTTTTTTTTTTTACCAGCCACCATAATTCCCGAGAAGGGGTGGGGTGGCCATGAACATTAGGCATTTGTCACAAATCGTTAGGTCAAGTTACCCGGGCTTGACATCTACTAATAACATTTTGACAGTGTGAGCCCGATCCGCCGACCCTTTCATCAGCAGCCGACGCTCTACTTACTATGCCACGGCTCGCGACTACAGCACCAATATAAATAGGAACCTGGAATTAGTGGACATATACCATTTATCCGAGGAGGTAAACTGTGGTAACCAGGATAATATACAGCATCCTAGGTTCGAGTCCTTGGAGTGCCACATGTATTTGTTGATTTCATTAATTGAGTTTAGAAGTGAAGTCGGTTGGTGAAAAAAATATATAATAATACCAAGCTGGACGACTCACTCAAGTCACCCACCACAGGCTCCGATGGACAGTGAACCGGCTCTGGCTTAGTATGCTATAGTCAGTTTATTTCCAGCTGATAGTAAATTGAACCCTTTAGCAACTGATTTCTTGATTGCTAATGAAAAAATATGAAACTTCTATGTCTGCAATATATAGATATCAAGATTTCTTTATTAACAACATATTTCGCTACCAAAATCTTCGAAATAACCGAGTAATGGAGATGGGGACATGGCAATTTATCCTCTTCTAGAAATAAACGGACTATTGGTTCGCTTGGTGTAGTGACTAGCGTCTCGGACTTCCACCCAGAAGGCCCGGGTTCGCGCCCACGCTCGGCGCATTAAAGATTTTTCACAAGCACTGAGTCGTTACCATCCCTCATGAGCAAAGGGATGGGGTAGTAGTACAGGACCCCAATGGAAATACGCCTAATCGGCCTTATTGAGCTATCCTTAGCTAGCTTAGCATGCGCTAGCTTTAAGAACTATTATTATTATTATTATTATTATTACTGTATAAGAATACTTCATAGTCATCATTCTCTCAGAGCTTGGTACCAAAGCTGTTTTGTCTGAAATCCCCAGCAGCCAAGGTCATCTGCTGATACCATTGTGTTTTCTGATAGCTGCGGGCCGTGGCATGTTCAGTAGCACATCTGACTGCTGATCGGAGGGTCTGCAGTTCCATCCCAGCCAGTACATACATATATACATACATACATACATACAAATTTGTTTAAGACCGAGTGTTCCACATATCAGTGCAGTTTCAGTCTCTTGTCCTAATGGCGGCGTTCCAGGCAACCCTGTTAAGGGCTGCTTCACTTGTCAAGTTCTTGGATTTGAGATCGGCGCGTATAGTCCGATCCCAGGTCTTCCTCGGTCCACCCCTTGGTGCAGCTCCCTCCACAATCACAGACCTGCATTTTTTCACCCAATTTTGTTCATCCATTCTCTCCACATGTCCATACCATCCCAGTCTACTTGTACGCATCACCTCGCTAATACTCTTATACCTAAACGTCTCCTCAGCTCAACATTTGTTATTCTATCCTGTAGCCTGGCCCCACACATCCATCTCACCATTCTCATGAACGCCAAGAGTTTGGACACTCGGGTTTAGCGATTTGTGGCAGTTAAGTCCCTGTAACAAGGGCACGCCCTAGCCCTGTCAATAAAGGGAGTGTACGGCATTAAAAACTGCATCATCAAAATTATATCCTTTATTATCTAAGTAGATTCACTAGTAATTTTGGTGCAGTGATTTAATTTATTTCAGATAATCCGAGTTGAACTGTTTATCTCACGCCAGAAACAGGTGTTCAAAGATCCTCTTTGTTGTCCACTGTGATTCAAGTTCTTATTATGTTATTGGGATCAGAACTCTGATCTTGAATACAAAAACCTGATAAGTGAAGCAGCTCTGAATAGGACTGCCTGGAGCACCGCCATTAAGTCATGAGACTGGAACTGCACTCCATGTGGATCACTCGGTCTTTAAATTTATGTACAGTACTGTATGTGGTTTGAGGTAAATGTAGGTCTGCGACAGGGTTGTGTAATGTCACCATGGCTGTTAAATGTATTATATGGATGGTCCACCTGGCCAGGTGGACTCTGACCTCGTGAGGAAGGGATCAGGATTCAGAAGGATGGATTTTGGGAGGTCGTGCCTGCAGCTGCGTGTTGACTATGAGTGATTGGATGGAACGGAGAGAGATAAGAGTATGAATGTGCTTCTGGAAGCTGGTTTGGGGTGGGCAGGGAGGGAGAGATGACAGTATTTGTGTGATTCCGTGTGCTGGGTGTTGTTTTGATATTCCTTGGTGTCTGTGGGTGTGCTGCCACGTAGTGTAGTAGGTGGTACGTGTTGGTTTGTGGAGGCTGCAGCCAGGAATTGAGTGCCTCTCATGTCCAGGTGGTCTTTGACTTTGAGGACTTTGGTTTCTTGATGTAGGATTGGTAGCTGTGCAACCTGTGATGGTTTTTAGGGCTTTGTTTTGAATAGTGTGTAAGGTCTTGTGATGTGTATCAGCTAGGTTAGAAGCCCAGACAGGGCTTGCATATTCCATCACTGATCTTATGTATTGTTTGTATGCTGGTGGTAGTTTCTTTGTTGTGTCCAAATTGTGTGTGGGCAAGTGACCTGAGGGCGCTAAGTCTGGGTGTCAGCTTATTTTTTGTTTGTGATATGTTGTTGAATGTCATTAGAGTATCATATGTTACTCCTAGGATTTTGGGTGCGAGTGTGTGTATTAGGGGGGGTTGTTTATGGTGAGGTGGGGGCCTGTTGACTAACGTATAGTTATATGCGAATGAATTACCTTCAATACTGACAGAATTTGTTATATGTATCTACCATATAAAGCATTATTTCTTCTCCATGTGTGTTTATTTTACATATATGATGAACATATGAACCTTGAAGAGCAATAATAGAAGTGGGAACAGCAATTGGTACATGCAAAACATATAATTTCACCGCCCGGTCGTATGCTGAGGCAGGAGGCCACGAGACATACACTTTCCCTCTCCAAGCTCTAGCGCTACACTGAGCTTGCAGTAGAAATCTCAGTGTTGCCTATAGGGTCTCTAAGTGACTCACTTGTGTTTATGAAACGGCATGAGAGAAATTCGCGCAAAAACTAATGAGAGAACTACAGTATGAGAAAAAATAGCCGATAATTAAGGAGGGGGGAAGGGGGGTTGAGACACATGAGGATGAGCGGTAAGAAGTACTAGAGAGGAATTATAAGAACATAAGAAAATGGGAGTCTGCAGAAAGCCGATTGGCCTAAGCAAGGCAGATCCCTGTCCCACACAACCCCAATTACAAAGCCCAATTATAGGCTCAACACTCTAATACCCTGAGGATCATCTTACCAAAACGGTTAGAGATTAACGCAGGATTACGGGGTCTGCAAAGCGCTGATTGGCCCAACCCGGCTGATCCCCGTTCACACCCAACCCTTCTCGTCCATATGCTTATCCAATTTTATCTTAAAGCTCCCTACCGTTTTTAATCCCACTATAGCACTTGGTAGTCCATTCCACCCATCTACAACTCTGTTACCAAACCAATATTTGCCTATATCTTTTCTGAAACGAAATTTATCTAATTTGAAACCATTGGTACGAGTTCTTTCGCTATCACTGAGCTTTAGTACATTTGTCATGTCCCCTTTGTTAATCCCACTAACCCACTTGGGTTATTATCTCACCTAATGACATATTCCTTTGTTTTGAGAGCCCCTGGGGTGGTTTGGAAGGTTTTTTTCATGATCTTTACTTCTGTGAGGCCTATCGCATTCGCTATACACATACTTCCGTGAGGCTTATTGCACTTCTCGGGTTAATGGCATTTAAATAGCCTCTAATACCAGGATACCCCAGCACTGCAACCAACTCGCTGACAAGCCAGAGAAACACCTGAGAAGCAGAGCTGCCTGGTTGCTGCGGAGGTCCACCATTAGCAGCGTCTACAGAGGACAGAATCATCATTCACCCAAAGTAAGTACCCTTCTTCTTCTTCTTCTTCTTCTTCTTTTTGTGGAGTTGCTGTCCCCTCTCAAAGCCAGCTCACCTATGCACCGGTGACTTCTCCAGAAACAGCTAGAGCTAGATTTAAGAATTAGTTTAGAAATTATGTAGTCGTAGAAAGGATAGTTAAAGACAAAGAATTTAAGTATATAGCTTAAGCAGAACTCTCCTCTCCTTATTTTACCCCCTCCTCCATCCCCCAATATCTTGTTCTCTCCTTATCTTAATTTATCTTTTCCCCTCTCTACTATTTAATCTAATTTTTCTTCCTCCCCCGCTCTGGTCTCCTTCTCCCCCTCACCCTATTCTATCCTATTCCGTTTTCTCTTCTGCCACACCTGCTCCAGGAATCTTTTCACTACCTTCATTCTTTTCCCCATTTCCCCATCTACCCCCTCTTCTGTCTCGAGACCTAACACAAATTTTACACCCTCATTCTCCTCCTCTTTCTGCTCTTCCCATTCCCTCTCCCCTACCACCCGTTTCAACTCATTTTCCAACCCCTCTCTCTCCTCTGCATACCCCTGGCACTCTGTCACTATATGTTCTATTGTCTCCTCCACTCTCCTCCCTCCCACCTCACACTGTAGACACTCTTTCACCCCCCCATTCCACCTCCATGTTCTCCTATTTGTCTCTAATGCTCCTGCCTTAGCCTTAAACAGTAGTTCAGCTCCCCAACTTCCGTCATAGAACTCCTCTTTTCTCGGTCTCCCCTTGCTTCTATATCTTATCAGTGTACTTTTCTTCTCCATAGTTCTCTTCCTACTTCCTTCACTCTCGTTCCTATCTCTTTCTCTAGTCTTCTTCCCTGACCTAGTCCTGTATTACTCCCTACATCTCTCCACTCCTCTCCCACCCTTCTTTGTTTCACTCCCGAGTGCTCTCAACAGCTATCAAGAAAAAGACTGTGGCAGGGTTTGTTGGGCCTGCTCACTTTTTAACCACAGACTCCACTTCTCCACAAACCTCCAAGCTAACTGCACATTAAACAATAATAATAAGAATCTCCAGACTCCAGTGGCAGTGACGGATGGTCCAGTACGGTCACTAGAAAATAGACCCGGACCCAGACCGCAAGAAAAACCCTACATCAGGGAGTGCCGCTTACTCCCGCCAATCAACTGAACTGAACTGAACGCAGTGGAAGTGCCGTACCGTTGTTAAGGCATTACTTCCCGAACCACATCTGATCTAATCTGAGTACCGGGCCCCGGGGGCCGCGGCATCCTTGATCGAAGTCCCACGGATAACCGACGTGTTTCTTCACACAAAGGAGAATTTATCTTAACCTAAATACAGTGGTAAGATATTACGGTGTGACAGGCTGACAGCTACCAATACAGTTAGGTTTTACCTTTTGGGGGGAAACCTTACTGATGCGCGGGTGGCGGACTTCATTAATAATTAATGTCACCTGTAGGCCTATTAATTAATAATTAATGTCACCTGTAGGCCTATTAATTAATTCATTCCACCTTTAGGCCTATAGATAGATAGATAGATAGATAGATAAATGCTGCCACGAGTAATGTCAAATATCCCAACAGGCGGTAAATGTTTATCACCAACCAGTCACCGTTAATAATAATAATAATAATAATAATTCTTTATTCCAGACACATAAGATAGATACAGTATAAATACAGTACGACCTAGTGGTCCATATCACATACACTTCTCGTCAGAGCACAGATAATAATTATACACAAAGATATATTAATAAAGACACAATAAAATAAAATATACAGTAGGCCTATTTACAGAATAGAGCACATATCACATTTTGTCACAATATAACACAGATAGGCTAACTAAGGCTATTGCTCAATGTTGGTTAACACCTATTGCACAGATCATTGCTCATAGTTCAATTAGACCTATATATTACATTACAGTACATACTATGTGTGCAGCAGCTTCTGCCAGTGAGATATAATACGGGATTCATAGATATGATCACTAGACCAAAGAGCTACAATCAGCGTGTTACTGGAGGATTGCAGTCGCTGCGAAAAGCTGTAGTATAACTAAATAAGTTAAAGCTGTACACCAGTCTCCTGATGACAGCCCGACAGCACTGCACATCCAACAGTGTGCACACCATACTAGTGCTTTCATATTTAGAGAGACCAATGAACATCTTGAGTATATTATGATAGGATGTACACAGACCATTTACTCGTTACCAGTGACGAGTTTTTCAGGTTATTTTTTGTTGTTTTTTATTTGTTCTTTGATACACAGTGTTGTTTAATACCAAGGACTGTCGCATTTTACTATTTTCCCATTAGGCCCTAGGCCCTAGGCCTATCCATCAATCTTAAGACGGCCCCCGATAGTGGGGAGGGCTCGGGTTTTTTTGTTTTTTCAACGTGGATAAAGCCAGTGGCAGTAAGAATGTGGTTAAAATTAGCCTAACCTCACCTAAGTTCCTAACCTAACCTAACCTAGTAGGCTATACTGAAATCCGAGCCAAGTTTTGTCATTAACCTAACCAAATAACCAAACCTAACCTAGTATTATGGGATTAATAGGATTAAGGGATTTAGCGGGGGTGGCAGCCCCCACCCATAATACTAGGTTAGGTTAGGTTAGGCTAAGGTTAACCCCATAATACTAGGTTAGGTTAGGTTAGGTTAGGTTAGGTTATGTTATTTGGTTAGGTTAATGACAAAACTTGGCTCGGATTTCATGGATTTAGCGGGGGTGTGGGGGCGGCAGCCGCAGCCCCCACCCATTATACTAGGTTAGGTTAGGTGAGGTTAAGCTCATTTTAACCACATTCTTACTGGCTTTATCCACGTTGAAAAACAAAAAAACCCGAGCCAACTTTCGAAATGAGGTTACTGTGATTTTGGACTCTGAAAAATTTAAAAACTCGAGCCAAGTTTGGTTAAAACTTGGCTCGGGTTTTTCCATTTTTAGGTTTTGTTACTTTTAAATATTGTATTTTCAGAGTTCTTCCAATATTACCCCTTTATTTATGCCTTTTACCCCGCAATTTCCCTGATCTTCATAGCCCTCCCCACTATCGGGGGCCGTGTCTTAAGATTGATGGATAATGGGAAAATAGTAAAATGCGACAATCCTTGGTAGGCTATTAAACAACAAGCAACAAAAAATAACCTGAAAAACTCGTCACTGGTTGGAATTTTTGCAATGTGCATGGAGGAGTTGGTGAGGAGAATTAAGAGTAAGGGACAAGGAGTGAAAATAGGGCAGTATAGGCTAGCAATTCTGACGTTTGCTGATGATGTTGTGTTGATAGCAGAGACAGAGGAAGATATGGGGGAAATGTTACAGGAGGCGGAAAGGTTTGGCAGAGACCTAGAAATGAAGTTCAGTGTAGAGAAAAGCAGTATGATAGTAGTAAATGGACCAGAAGCAGTAGAAATGAGGATAGGAGGGGAAAGAATAGAAACAAGGGAGGAAGTAAAGTATTTAGGGGTATGGATAGGGAGGGAAGGGCGACAAAGGACAATGAATGAGAAAATCATGAAGGTGGAGCAGTGTAGTGGGAAACTGTGGAATGTGACAAAAACCAGAGTAAATAAATATAAAATAGTAAGAGAGGTGTGGAAGGACTTTGAAGTGCCGAGAATAATGTACGGGATGGATGTGAGAGGGAGTACAGGGGGAGAAATAAATAGACTGGAGACGGGACAAAATAAAATAGGAAGAATGGGGTTAGGAGCAAGAAGGTGGACAGCAAATGAAGCAGTGAGAGGGGAGATGGGATGGAGTAGTAGAGTACGTTTGAGGAAAGAGTGGCGAAGGCAAAGTTGAGGTACAAGAGTAGGTTGGAGGAGATGGAGGATAATAGGTGGCCAAGGAGAGTGAATGAATGGGGGGAGGGGAAGAGTAGATGGGCAAAAGAGTGTAAGAGAAAACTGAAAAAAATAGGAGTGAAACAAAGAAGGGTGGGAGAGATGTAGGGAGTAATGCAGGACTAGGTTAGGGAAGGAGACTAGAGAAAGAGATAGGAACGAGAGTGACGGAAGTAGGAAGACAGGAATGGAAGAGAAATATGGAGAAGAAAAGTACACTGATAAGATATAGAAGCAAGGGGAGACCGAGAAAGGAGGAGTTCTATGACGGAAGTTGGGGAGCTGAACTACTGTTTAAGGCTAGGGCAGGAGCATTAGAGACAAATAGGAGAACATGGAGGTGGAATGGGGGGGGGGGTGAAAGAGTGTCTACAGTGTGAGGTGGGAGGGAGGAGAGTGGAGGAGACAATAGAACATATAGTGACAGAGTGCCAGGGGTATGCAGAGGAGAGAGATGGGTTGGAAAATGAGTTGAAATGGGTGGTAGGGGAGAGGGAATGGGAAGAACAGAAAGAGGAGGAGGATGAGGGTGTAAAAATTTGTGTTAGGTCTCGGGACAGAAGAGGGGGTAGATGGGGAAAAGAATGAAGGTAGTGAAAAGATTCCTGGAGCAGGTGTGGCAGAAGAGAAAACGGAATAGAATAGAATAGGGTGAGGGGGGAGAAGGGGACCAGAGCGGGGGAGGAAGAAAAATGAGATTAAATAGTAGAGAGGGGAAAAGTTAAATTAAGGTAAGGAGAGAACAAGATATTGGGGGGGGGGGGGAGGAGGGGGTAAAATAAGGAGAGGAGAGTTCTGCTTAAGCTATATACTTCAATTCTTTTTCTTTAACTATCCTTTCTACGACTACATATTTTCTAAACTAATTCTTAAATCTAGCTCTAGCTGTTTCTGGAGAAGTCACCGGTGCATAGGTGAGCTGGCTTGAAAAGGGACAGCAACTCCACAAAAAGAAGAAGAAGAAGAAGGTGATAAACATTTACCCAATAGGCTACTTGGATATTTTCCAAAGATCCTTGGATTTTTTGATCAAAATAGCCCAAGATCTTGGGATTTTTTTACTAGGCTAGGCCTAGGCCTAATTTGGCAAAGTTTTACTTTGGACAATCACAACTTCTGATATCCTAATAAAAAAAAAAAATTTTTTTAATAGGCCTATCTAGGCCTAGGCCTATTTTGGGTATTTATCAAGGAAACCGGCCACGAATTTTCCTGGAAATTTGGAAGTCACCCATCGAATGAACATAACCTATACTGTACATCATATTAATATACGTTCCAACTTTCGGAAAAAACGTTTTCAATTACTGTACTTTGAAAAAGTTAATATTTACCTCCTGTTATCCACAGCCAAAACTGAAGATTGTGGAGTAAATACTGTAGACTTCATTCAAGTTTTTTTTTTGGGGCAACCGTCAACCTTTTATTAATTACATACCAAACCAGCGAGGGTGTGGGGGCGGGAGCCCCCACCTAATATACTAGGTTAGGTTACGTAAGGTTGTTAGGTTAGGCTAATATTACCCCTTATTTTCGTCTTTTACCCCTCAAGATGGGTTGGGTGTGAGGGGGATCTACCAGGTGTGGGCCAATCGGCGCTCAGTAGACCCCCGTAATCTCTGACCGTTTTGGTGGGGTCAGTACTCAAGGTATTAGTGAGATGGGTCTATAATTGGGCCTTGTAATGGAGGTTGGGTGTGACAGGGATCTGCCTTGTATGGGCCGATCGGCTTTTTGCAGACTCCCATTTTCTTATGTTCTTAATTTCCCCGTACTTCATAGCCGTCCCCACTATCGGGGGCCGTATCTTAAGATTGTTGGATAATGGGGAAAACGTTTTTTCCCGAAAGTTGAAACCTATATTAATATGATGTATAGGTTATGTTCATTCGATGGGTGACTTCCAAATTTCCAGGAAAATTTGTGGCCGGTTTCCTTGATATTTTCCTTATTTTGGAGTTGTGTAGGCTATGGGTGTTTTGATGTGTGATAATACCTAGTAGGAAATGCATATTTACCCATTAAACAACCATCTAAAAATACGTCCTCCACTAGTGAAAAATAACAGATTTTTTTTATTTAGGCCTAGGCCTATTTATTATTTCCGAGTGTTTTTATATATTTTTTTTTTTAAATTTGCATCAATAGGCTATAATTATAGTGTTTGTAATTAATTAGAAATCTCGGGAAAACCTATTTTACCCATTAGGCCTATCGATCGATATTGAGAGACACCCCCCGATAGTGACTTGAAAAGACGGTAGCATTCAAGGAGACTACTGCAGGACTCTTCTTCTTACCTCTGACCGGGTATAGGCTATCCTAGTGTTTACTAGCCTATACCCCTTTGAAAGGACATTAGCCTAACCTAACAACCTTACCTAACCTATCCTAGTATTATAGGTGGGGGCATCCGCCCCCACACCCCCGCTTTGACTTAGATTTTTGGTGTATTTGTCTGTGAAGTGGGTATTTTTCAATTTGTTGATAACGAAAATCCTCCATGCAGACTATATGGAGAAAAATATGGCGAATCTATTGGTGCCTATTTTCCCTAGTAAATTGTTTCTCATAACGCTGCACTAGTGTCGTTGAATATAACCGAAAAGACATTAGCCTTACCTAACCTAATCTAGTATTATGGGTGGGGGCTGCCGCCCCCACATCCCCGCTGGTTGAGTACTAATCCCATAGTAAATAAAACAAAAATTGGCTGTCGATTATACGAAGGTGAAAGAAAAGTCGAGGAAGTCTACGGTGTTTACTCTGCAATCTTCAGCTTTGATTGTACATTGATAACGGGAAAGTACCGTATTGACAACCTTGTTACGAAAATTATATTTTAATACCTGTACCATACTTTTATATATTAGGTTGTTCCGAGGGTTTAACACATTTTCATCTGATCTTTAGAGCTATCGATAACTGGAAGTACCGTATTGACAACCTTGTTGTAAGCAGTAACAAGAAATAGGGTGGTCAGTATGGAAGTGAAGAAGTCCTTGCACGACAGTGTGGTAATCCCGACACTGACTTACGGAAGCGAAGCATGGACGTTGGTTGAGAGACTCAGACCAAGAGTGAGAGCAGTGGAAATGAATTACTTAAGGAGTGCGTGCGGAGTTACATGGAGGGATAGACAGACTAATGAGGAAGTAAGAAGGAGGTGTGGTGTGGAGGTAGATGTGCTGGAAAGTGTGAAAAGGAACAACTGGAGATGTTTCGACCATATGGAACGTATGGAAAGCGAGAGAATGACTAAGAGGGTGTACGAGAGCGAGGTGGAGGGACAGAGAGGGAGAGGTAGACCGAATGAGAGGTGGAAGGATGGAGTGAGGAAGTACATGAACGAAGGCGGTGCTGGTTGGGGGGAGGGGCGTCGACTGACTGGGGACAGAGGTGCATGGGGGCGGTTCGTTCGTGGCCACCCCTTCGGGGATCACGGCGTCAGGCAATAGATAGACCATACTTTTTTATTAGGTTTTGCCGAGGGTTAAAACATTTCTTATGATCTTTAGAGCATATAGATAGGGGGGGGGGGGGGGGGGGGGCGGCAAAGCGACCAAAGCCCCCCTCAACATATTATTGTATCAAAAGTCAGTCAAAATAGACTGGAACATGATGGCAAGCATCCCACGGCGCTCCGCGTAGTGTAAACAAGGCTGGCGGTATGCCCAAATTCTACATTCTACCCAATTTTTATGTGCATTTAAACACTTATAGGAATGAAATACATTGTATAAGATACCTATAGGCCACGATAAAATCGATGTCTGAATTTAATTACTGTACATAAGCTTTATTTTATCCATAATTTTTGGTTTTATAGGCTAGTGCCTTCTTAAAATTATTCGGCAAGAGTTGTGTTATCGGGCGTATCACCTACCTCTGACCGGGTATATCCTATAGTGTTTATTATACCCCTTTGAAAGGACATTAGCCTAACCTAACAACATTACCTAACATATCCTAGTATTATGGGTGGGGTCTCCCGCCCCCACACCCCCGCTGTTTGACATCAACTTACGTGTTTACACGACATATTGTACGCCCGGTAACACAACTCATTCCAATGATTCAGTCATGTATAGCCTATGTACTGTATAGGCTTCTTTACAGATGGAAATTATGGTCAGATTGTGTCATAGAAGTTAAAAGGTTTAATGAAAGACTGATTTTACTAAGATGTTATATCAGCATATGCCCCCCAAGCAGGCTTAGGTAGAGATGTCAAAGAACGGTTCTGGAATGAATTACTAGGGGTGGTTGTTGGATGCAAGGAAGGGGAGGTATTAATTGTGGGAGGAGACTTGAATGGGCATGTCGGGGCAGGTGCCGACAGATATGAGGGCGTGCACGGAGGAAAGGGTTATGGCCGAAGGAACCTGGGAGGCGAATACATACTGGAGCACTGTGCTGCCACAGGGATGGTGGTGTGTAATACTATGTTTAGGAAGAGGATGAGCCATCTGATAACATATGAATCAGGTGGCTCCAGTAGCCAGATAGACTACTTCCTTACCACAGGCCGTAGCTCGATTGATAGAGCGTTCGCCTGCTAACCGTGAGGTTGACGGTTCGAGCCTCGGGCCAGCCAGTGAGTTTATTGGCAGATGTCAGTGCTGTTGGTGAACGGTGCGGTCTAGCAATCTGTGGCAACTATTCACTAAGTCCCTGATTCATCAGGGCACCCACCCTAGCCTTGCTATTCAGCAGGGAGTGTATGGTGGTAAAAACTGCATCATTATCAGCAAATCTGACGGGAAATGGGTTAGAGACACTAAGATCATTCCAGGTGAAGAATGCATCCCCCAACACAAGCTCCTATTGTGTGATATGTGCCTAAGCAGAGTTCCTGTCAGAAAGAAGTTAATTTGCCAAAAAGGAAAGAGTACAGAGACAGATTCCACAACAAAATGGAGGCTCTGTCAAGGGAATTTAGGACAGGACTCCCATGGGAGTTGTTATATGCAGATGATCTAGTTCTTATCGCAGATAGTGCATAGGAAGCAGAGGCCGCGAGAGAGGCGAAGTTCAAAAGATTGAGGGAAGGTATGGCAAATAAGGGTCTAAGAGTTAACATAGATAAAACAAAGGCCATGAGTAGTGGAGTAGGGCGTGGAACTATGGAAAGAAGCGGCAACTATCCATGCGCAGTATGTGGGAAGTAACTCAATTCAATGTTGCGTCTGTAGTGACTGGGTACACAGGAGGAGATGTTGTGGAGCTAGAGGACCTTTGACAAGAATCATAGACTTTGAATGTGCAGTGTGCAAGGGAGATCTTGTATTAGATGACCCGCCTGTCAGTGATGATTTCGGCAGTGTAACGCTGGAGTGTGTGAACAAGTTCTGCTACCTGGGCGATACGGTTTCCGCCAGAGATGGCGCTGAAGCTAGCTCCATTGCTAGATTCAGAAGTGGCTGGGGAAGGTTTAGAGAGCTGTTGCCACTCCTGACCATGAGAGGGCTCCCACCCCACCTTAAAGAGCGTGTGTTAGGAGCGCGATGACCTATGCCTCGGAGACGTGGCCGGTTAAAGTGGAGGATATCAATAGAATGGAACGGAATGAGAAGAGAATGGTGAGATGGATGTGTGGGGTTAATCTTAGAGACAGGGTATCGAGCGAGGAATTGAGAAGGCGTCTGGGCATTAAGAGTGTCAGTGAAGTGATGTGCACGAGCCGACTTGGTTGGTTTGGACTTGTGGAGAGAATGGATGATCAGAACTGGGTGAAGAAATGCCGGACTTTGAACGTGGGGGGAGCTGCATGTAGGGGTGGACCTAGAATGATGTGGGCTCGGGTACTCCGGTCCTTCTCAAAATAAAGAACTTGACTAAAGAGGCAGCCCTTGACAGGGCCGCCTGGAAAGCTGCCATGGAAACAGATTAACTTGCTCATGTAGTGATGTACACCCTATGTGGTGGATTGTGTTCTTTTATTTAATAATTTTCATTTTTAGTAAACGTTGTTTCCACATAGCGATTTTGATAATTTAATTTGACTTTATATTGTCCTTGTCCCAATTTTGGTTTGTTTAGTTTGCAAGTTTTACATTTTAATTTAGGACGTGAGACTGTAACCACATTCTCTGTACGACAAAACGGTCTTTAATAAACTTGTATGTATGTCAATGTGGATTGTGTTGCATTTTGGAAGTCGCCAAATTGGCCTAGGTCTAGCACAGGGCAATGGTGAGTCCTAGGGGGGGGGGTCTAGCAGCCCTCTAGTTAATCATCTTGCGTGGTAGATATATTATTGTGCAACTGAATACTGTGATTATTATGATTAAGAAATGTCACTTCAGGTGTGGTAAGATGAATGGAGTAAAGCGTCTGTGGTCCAGACTTTTTGGGCGTTACCTTTGGCTGACCAACACTTTGAGCGGCGGAAGCCTACTGGCGACAGGGGACATCATACAGCAAAAGGTACGGCTAATAAGTACATCAACACCATTCTCTATGCTGCGAGGTACATTACTATAACAAGTGTTTTGGTAATGTTCAGAATACATCCAGTAATTTTTTAATGTTATTGTTTTTTTTTAGTCTCACCTTATTTAGGAAGCCCTACTGATGCTGGGGGCTCAATTTAGTTTAGTTGAATGGCGGGAAGTTCATGATGCCTTTCTATTGGCCCTTTATAGGCAGTTTTATTTTACTCTGAAAGTCTTTTTACCTTGCTCTTATTTCTTAACCCCTCCAATCCCAGAGACGACTATAGTCGTCAGTAGATAAGTAACTCCCCAGTCCCAGCGACGGATATAGTCGTCAGTAATGTACTTTCCTTGTAACTGCCTGTACAACCCTGTACCAGTTACCACGACCGCTTGATCACTGCCTCCGTTATGGCAACATTTTTCAGTAGAAAAATGTAAATTGCAGGCTCGCTTTCGCTCGCTATGAAATAATCGACATCTAAATGGCACGAAAAGTCTTAAAATTGACAACAAAATGGGGCGAAAGGTGTTAAAATCGCCAAACTAACGGGCCGAATGTCTCATAATCTCAAAACTAGTGGGGCTAAACATTAGGGAGAAGGGGGACCAGAAAAACGGTCTGCCTCCCCTTCTATCTATCTATTGCCTGATGCCGTGATCCCCGAAGGGGTGGCCACGAACGAACCGCCCCCATGCACCTCTGTCCCCAGTCAGTCGACGCCCCTCCCCCAACCAGCACCACCTTCGTTCATGTACTTCCTCACTCCATCCTTCCACCTCTCATTCGGTCTACCTCTCCCTCTCTGTCCCTCCACCTCGCTCTCGTACACCCTCTTAGTCATTCTCTCGCTTTCCATACGTTCCATATGGCCGAAGCATCTCAAGTTGTTCCTTTTCACACTTTCCAGCACATCTACCTCCACACCACACCTCCTTCTTACTTCCTCATTAGTCTGTCTATCCCTCCATGTAACTCAGCACGCACTCCTTAACCCTTAAAGATCGGGGCCGGACTTAAGTCCGCCTCCAATTTGCAGCAAGTTAGGAGCATTATTAAGGCTTTTAAAGGGTTAAAATCGAGTGCAATTGGCCGGGAGCGCAGCGTGCCAGACAGCCGACTCCCAGGGCTTACCGCCGCCCATTAACTCATGTTCCCTGTGTTCTCGAGAGGCCGGCAGTGTAGCCAGTAGTGAGCATAGCTGGGAAAAATATGCCGCTATATGCTAAACTCCCATGTTACTGGTATCACTGTATGAGAACCACGAGTGCTACGTAGCTCGTTCTGGTCTCATTTTGAAGCTTTTAGCACCTATTTTTTTGCTGAATAAATTTCTTTTCATGCAGATACTTGATTTATCATTCAGGAGGGCCTGAATATGCCCAAATAGGCCCAAAACCCCCCGCTAGACAAGGGTTAAGTAATTAATTTCCACTGCTCTCACTCTTGGTCTGAGTCTCTCAACCAACGTCCATGCTTCGCTTCCGTAAGTCAGTGTCCGGATTACCATACTGTCATGCAAGGACTTCTTCACTTCCATACTGACCACCCTATTTCTTGTTACTGCTTTTAGCGTTCCTACAACCCTCTTCCCCTGTTGTACCCTCTCCCACACTTCTTCATCCATAGTCCCATCTTTACTCAACACACTGCCCAGATACTTAAAAGAGTTGACGATCTCCATAGCCTGACCGTTCAGCTTCACCTCACACTCTGTGACTTCACCCCTTTCGAAGACCATAACCTTGCTCTTCCCCGCATTTACCTTCAAATTCCGTTTTTCGCACACTGTTCCAAACTCATTTACCAGACCCTGCAACTCCCATTCATTATCACTCATCAGAACTGTATCATCCACAAACAGCAGTATAATAGCCTTTATACCCCTTAACCCTCCAGCCCCGGCTACGCATTACATAAATATTCCCCGAAACCTGGGTGTTTTGGCCGAAAAACGTCTAGGCTAGGCTACCGTATCTTTGTTATTCTGACTGCTTCCGCATTCCCGCGCATCCCCAAGCGTAGCTGTGTTATTTACCTGTAGAATGGCGTTAAGTAGAGCTCTAAGTCAACTGGTTCAGTTGTGATGATGATTTCATTGGAGATAACTTTATGGCAACAACAGCCACTTTACACTACTTTTCGATACTTAACAACCACATACAGGCACACACGAACAAGCGACGCTCTCCTTCTTGTGGCCGGAGATGCGGGGTGTCGGTCCAGCCGGCTGTTGTTTACATGCGTCGGACCGAAGCCTCGCACACCAAGCTCACAGGCTTTCAACCACTGGGCGTTAAAGAGCCCTTCGTGTATGCTTTTTTATGGGCGTTCAAGAGCCCTTCTGGGAACAGAGGGTTAATACCCTTTATATATAACCCTCAGGTGGAGCACATCCGAGGCGTGAACCTGAACCCTGGCTATGACTGGCACAGGACCACTCGTCTATTCCTTGTGGGTCTTAGTCAAGGACCACCACACCATTTCTTCTATATTTGGCTTGATAAGGTAACATCGCAGAATGAATTATGACCTAATTTGTTGTAGGCTTCAGTTTTTATCTCCCTATTTCCTTTTTTTTTTTTTTTACTTATTTTAGCAGGCTTTTATTTGCTTGGGAACCATATTAACTTGCTCATGTAGTAATGTACACCCTATGTGGTTGATTGTGTTCTTTTATTTATAAATTATTATTTTACTTAAGCGTTGTTTCCACATAGCGATTTTGATTAGTTATTTTGTCTTTTTACTGTGTTCGTATACATTTTGGTTTGTTTATTTTGCAAGTTTTACATTATATTTACAATATTATCACTATGACATCTTACAGTATCTTACAGTAGACATTATGGAAGAGGCATTTTTAGACCTGTGTATGCAGCTCGGGACCTGCACCAAAAGTGGTGGCTGTGGCAGTGGCAGTCATGTACAATTTTATCATACTGAAGTTTAGCTTTATAATTATAAAATAGATCTTGTCTTAATTACGCTCAAACGTTTGTAAAGATTCTGACATGACATGGCATATATTGTTCTGATGATATTTTGAGGATATAGCTTTTGTAAATGTGTATCATTATAGTAGTTGTGTAGCAGAGTGGTAGCACTTTGTTAAACTTCTGGCATATTTTATAATAATACTCCCATGTGTACCTTTGTATCATTCTGTGTCGGAAGAGTGTTTGGTCTATCATTGGTCTCCTCCCTACACATACATCCACAAGTACACAGCCAATCCCATCCACCTCTGACGGCTGGTCTATCAGAGTGAGAACTGAGCGATCTCTGCCATACCCATAGCTTACTCTGACTGTTCCTTTTAATTTATATTCTAGATCTCAAGTGACGGCGTCTCTTCCGTGGATTGACCTCCCAATCTACCAAGATTGGAAGCCAAAGCGTCACATTTTTCCTTTGCCCCTCAACTTTCTCTTCATAATTGCTGAGGGACACAGGGCCCTGGGTGTGGCTTTGGTTTCCCGGGCATTTCCGCACCCTCCTCAGCTCCCCGCCATGGAGTGGCTTCGGTCACCTAGGCTTTATTGTGGTCAGCAGGGAAGGTTCTGTGGGGGCGCTCTGTTATGGCCTTGGCCTTGCTTGGGGCCTTGGGGCTGTTCGGCCAGGCAGCTTGGGGAACAACAACAACCTCTGACGCCACCCTCTTACCACCCCATCTACTTTCCTATCACCCACCTTCCCATTTAAATCACCAATCAGAAATATCCGAGACAATCTGGGGAACTACTACTACTACTACTAACTTCTCTTTCACTCTTACCAAACTTATCCAGGCATGCCTCAACACTTACCTAAAAGTAAAGTTCTAAAACTTCTTTTACCCTTTCCGTTATATCCTGTCGGTGCATAGGCTACGCACACACAACCACTTATGTCTGCAATTCCACTTTCATTCTTACCCACACAATCCTTGAACCTACAGATCCATTCTTCATTACATGCTCCTTCCACTTATTACTTATAAACAAACACCCACCTTCTTTTATCTTTCATTTTCTTTCACTCCAGCACACACACCCATTCCACATCCCATTCTTTCACACATGTACCGTTCCATTTGGTCTCAGTCAGTCCGCATACATCCAGCTTGGCATTTGCTAGCACTCCCAGAACCTCTCTTTGTTGTGCCATCATTCACGACTCTTAGATAATTATGTATGTACAGTATTGCATTCAATTCTAGGTTGGTAGCCAAATACAGTCCTTTTCCGGTCGATGTTTATCAACAGTTAGTTTGTCCGGGTCCGAGGCTTTTCTTTCGATATAGTACAAGTGTAATAATAATAATAATAACTGATGTTCTCTATTGACTTATTGTATGTATGTATGTATGTTCTCTATTGACTTAGTGCCAGTTCTCTGCTTCAGCGGATTCAATAGCGCTCACATTACGTAACTCTTTCAGAAGTTTCCCCAAAAGACTGGGAAGGTTGTGTTCAAGAAGGTCATGTTGGACCAACTTCTGGCGGCACCTTTCTTTGCCATCGGCTTCTTCCTCGGCACAGGGCTCCTGGAGGGCAAGTCACTTCAGGCGGCAATGGACGAGTTCAAAGAAAAATTCCCGGCAGTATATGCTGTAAGTTATGATTATTTCTAGGGTAGAGTATAGGTAGCGCCAACTAACTTGACAAAAATCTTGATCCCTGACCTCTTTGTAACTCAATAGGGCCGAGAGCAATCTGGCTTTAACCCTTCCAGCCCGGGTGTCCTGTTAACCCGGTGAGACCCAGCGTCGCACGTGTTGCGTCGGCAGTCTTTGATCACCAACTCCCAGCGACGCATCACGTGCGTCCGACATATAAAAAACACTTACGTGGCTCGTAAGGTAGGAAATGGCGGGAGAATAGGAGGGGGAGGTACCGTAGTGTGTGTGGGAGCCGGGCCAGTAGGTGTGAGCGGGCCGAGACAGCCGCGCGGCTGGTGGTGGTGGGCTTAGTGGGGATAGTTTACACCCCTAGTTCACCGCCACTTTGAACCTTCATTACTCCGGTCGTATGGGAGCTAGAGGCTTGAGATTTATGTGAGATACTCTTTAGGATGTATGCCGTACAATGCCATACTCAGTTTTTACCCTAGTGCTCCCGGGCGGGTGGTCATGCGGGGGAGACGAACTATTGAAACCCCCGCCCCCCAAACGACCGAAATGAGTTTTTTTTTTTTTCTTCATTTCTCACCATTCTCTTCCATTTTGGCTCAACAAATTTTTTTGAGGCTTCCCCCCCCCCCCCCCCCAAATGTCAGGTGATTTTTTTTTTTTTTTTTCAATTCTCATCCTTGTCTTCCATTTTAGCAAACAAAAAAAATAAGTGAAAATGGCTTGGGACTGGGGTGAACAAAATATTATAACTAGCCGGGGCTCAACGGGTTAAAAGGACACCACAAAAGAAGGGCAGGAGCCCGGGTGTCCTGTTAATAGGCAGCAAGCTTTCAAGCCTATTCAGCTTGGTCTGAACGCCGTGCGTCCGACGCATGTAAACAAAGCCGATCGTTGCGTCACCGCACCTCCGAAAACAAGGAGACGTCGGATCAATGTTATTGTTGTTACATAAGACGAAATTAGTGTCTGAAAAGCTCCGATATTGTCAACATTGCGGAAAAATTCGCTCCACTGAAATCGTCATCACAATTGAACCAGTTGACTTACAGAGCTCTACTCAACGCCAGTCTACAGATTGAAAACCGCACTACGTTTATAGATGCGGGGGAAATTTCTAGCAGTTAAAATTAAAAAAAAAAAAACGGTAGCCTAGGCCTAGACGTTTTTCGGCCAGATCGCCCGGATACGACCTCCGTCCTTTGGAGGACCAGCCCGGGCCAGGAGGGTTAAATATCCACACCTATTTCCTGGTGGACTCTTCCCAAATTATAGAAACATCAGCCCTATTGCTTTCATTCATTTTGAGTGATAAGAAGTTAAGGGGTCTAGATTATTGTCAAGTTCAGTGGCACTACCTATAGCCCATTTATACACAGTAGTCCAATTAGTGCATGATATTGGTAAAGTTTGTACTGTACATGGTTGTCCAGTTAGTACACAAAGTCAATCAAAGGTGTTCACAGTTGGCCAATTAGTACAAACTATCAATAAAGTTTGTACATAGTGAGCCAATTAGTAGCCTACATGATGGTCTAATTAGTATGTCATGTTAATTAAGAAAATACCCAAAAGAAGTGTCGAATTTGATTACCTAAGTCAGTTTCAGAATGTACCTTAATTATATTATACATTTTGGTACTAAATTTATTACTCTATCTACCAATTCTAATAGGTAGTAATTATATCAAATTGTTGCACTAATTGGACCACCACTTGTGAATCTGCCAGTCTACCCTAATTGTCTTATTAATTTGAAATGCTTGAGGTTTATAAAGATTTAAGTGTCATATGAAATAATTTGTTGGCATTAGGATGCAGTTTGGTGCAGTTTTTAACGCCATGCACTACCTTGATTTATTTATTTTTTTACACCAACCAATTTCACATCTAAACTCAATTAATGAAATCTACAGGCCGTAGCTCGATTGGTAGAGCGTTCGCTTGCTAACCGTGAGGTTGACGGTTCGAGCCTCGGGCCAGCCAGTGAGATATTGGCAGACGTCAGTGCTGTTGGTGAACGGTGCGGTCTAGCAATCTGTGGCAACTATTCATTAAGTCCCTGATTAATCAGGGCACCCACCCTAGCCTTGCTATTCAGCAGGGAGTGTATGGTGGTAAAAACTGCATCATCATCATCTCAACAAATACATGTGGCGCTCCGAGGACTCGAACCCAGGATACTCATATCAAAATTCCGCGCACTATGCATTACGCTATCATTGACAGGGCCAGGGTGTGCAAAAGGAGGATAGTTAAAAGGAGATGAAAGCGTGACGTCATACGGCCAGTTCCGCGTGCGTCCAAGGGATTTGGTAGCGCCACTGTCGTGGGACATACAACCAAAATACCTCGGTTGTTTCTCCTTATTAGATACTCCTTGATATCTGCGCGTCTGGTTTGTCTGCAGTGTTACCATAGTTAGGGAAACTTCCACATAATAAGGGGGCGTTAGACTTAACCCTCCTCTAGCGGGTGCTCTGTGGCCGTTTTGGGCCTTTCCGGGCCGTTCTGACTGCTATATCAACCATCAGTATGAAAGGAACTGTATTGCGCCGAAAACTAGGTGGAAATCGCTACACAACGACGCCACATACAGCTACGTAGCACTCGTGGAGCACTGACAGTGTTACCTCGAAGATGGAAGTTTAGCTGATTTTGCTACCTTGCTCACTTTTAGCGAACTATTGGTTACACTGTCATCCTCACGCGCGGTGGGGGAACTGGAGTTAGTGTGGGCCGGGAGGCCACAGATGTCGGACGTATGGATCATTACTATCCCACCCATTTTCACTCTATTTCAACCCTTTTTTCACCCGTTTTTTGCCAGTTTTTTCAACTCGACTTATGTGGTGTGCCTCTTTTTAAGGGTTAAGCCGGTATCACACGAGCGCTTTTTCCCTCAACATTTATCCTCAACACTGGTCTGGCAGCTTATGAGGTAAACATTTAAAATGTTTCAGTTACCTAAATTAATCTACCATCCGTTTAGTTTCCGATACCAGTGCAAAATATTCCAGAAATGTTACCAGAAAAATGTTGAGTATCGAATGTTAACTATAAAAGCTCTTGTGTGATACCGGCTTTTACGAGGGAATATCTTTCAGAGTGAGTTGATATGGGTAGAAACACCTGTGATTCATTAGAGATAAAAATCATTAATATGTAAAACTTGCAAACAAAGCAAACCCAAACTAGGACAAAGACAATAATAATATTTATAATACAGTGGAGCCCCCATCCTCGCTACACCGGTCTTCGTTGATTCAATTCTCGCACCACTCACCAAATATTCCCCATTTCAATTCTCGCGCCAAAAGCCTCATTCCTCGCATCAAAATCCCAGCCGAAACCCGAAAAAATTGCAAAAATAACGAAAAACTCGACATAAAACTAGAAAACAAACAAAAACAATAATTTTATTTTAACATAACGAAAGAATCTGCCAGTAGCTTGCCGTTTAGAGACGAAATCCGAGTGAATCCGAGATCCAGATCCGTCAAATGCGCAAGATGCCGCCATCTTTGTATGTCGTCATCACTAAGCAGACGCTTGCAGTTTAGCTAGTATCTGTGTTGACAAAACAACCGTTTGCAAGCCTTTTTTGTGCCTGAACCCCTTATCTCTCGCGTTTATTATAACCTCTAGTACATCTAGTGATAGGGATGGTTGGCCTGGTGGTAGCAATGAAGGAATTTCATGCTCAAAACACAGCAAAGACCAGTCCATGTCGGACGAAAGCGATTGAATTGCCTAGCCTAGACGATGTTAGCCTAGGCTAGGCTAAGTATGACAATGATTTATAATAAAATCTGTGTGGTAAGTAATCTTCTCATAATACGTATTTATACGTCTTTTCCTCATAATATGTATTTATTGGATGTATTTGGGGCGAAATGGGTACTTGAGCAGTGGCTGGACGAATTTAGAACCTAAGCCTAGGCTAGGCCTAAAAAAATTCGCATGATAGAAACAATGCCCCAATCTACAGTATTTATGGTTAGGACTGTCATTTAGCCATGTCTATATTATTATTTACAATGCATAAGATTTAGGCCTAGGCTACTTGATGTAGCCTAGACAAAAAACATGTTTTCATAGCCTAACACTGGGAAAAAGTGCGGTAATTGTTTAGATATTGGGCCTTTTTTTTTCTAGTTATTAAAAACTTATTCTATGGTGTATTATATGATACAGTATAGCCTAATGCATAAAATTTAATTTGTGTACAATAAAACATGTTTTCATAGGCAAAAAATAGAAAAAGACGCAAATTTTGGCATGAGCACGGAACCGATTGAATTTTCCCCATAAGAACAGTGCCCCGATTAGCAGCTAGGATGGGGGCTCCACTGTATATAAATATATAATTACTATATATATATACAGTATACTGTATATATATATATATATATATATATATATATATATATATATATATATATATATATATATATATATATAATTATATAAAAGCAAGAGAGAAAGAAATAGTTATACTTATGATTTCACTAATGTTCTTTTTTCCACTTCCTCCCCTAGTTTGACTGGTTATTATGGCCACCAACGCAAGCCATCAACTTCTACTTTGTGCCAACGCAGTATCGAGTCTTATACATCAACTTCGTCACCGTTATCTGGAACGTCTTCCTGTCTTTCATGAAGCATAAGGTAATGAACAGGCTTACAATACAGCTACTGGACTGTACTTTCATAGTGTCATTGTGAAGGGAAGCTATCTATTATAATGTAAAACTTGCAAAATAAACAAACCAAAACTGGGACGACACAAGATGAACGCATGGAACTAATCAAAATCGCTATGTAGAAATAATGCTTAATAAAATCAAATTTGAAATAAAAGAACACAATAACATATTAACCCTATCAGTGATGATGCAGTTTTTACCACCATACACTCCCTGCTGAATAGCAAGGCTAGGGTGGGTGCCCTGATGAATCAGGGACTTAGTGAATAGTTTCCACAGATTGCTAGACTGCACCGTTCACCAACAGCACTGACATATGCCAATAACTCACTGGCTGGCCCGAGGCTCGAACCGTCAACCTCACGGTTAGCAGGCGAACGCTCTACCAATCGAGCTACGGCCTGTATATTGTGATTACTTTCCGGGTGGATGGGATTCGTTACCCTTGGTCGGCAACCCATCTAGGTAAGGCAACCTGATAAAATGTTCACATGTGCTTCACACTTGACCAGTCTATTAATATGTAAAGAAATAGTTTCAAGATTATTGGAAAATGATTCATGCAGCATTTCTTTTTCAAGCTCATAGGAATAAGCTGCCATGATACATAGAGAAGGCTGATTTTTAAAATGTTGGTAATCTTAACATTTCATATTTGTAGCTCCACAAGCATGTAATTTTCAGGAATGATTGCATCATACAGGCATACTGTACTATGAATCTTAATATTTGATTAGTTGTTTTGTCTTTTTACTGTGTTCGTATAAGTTTTGGTTTGTTTATTTTGCAAGTTTTACATTATAATTACAATCTCGAATGCATTAGGGACCAAAAATAACGGGCGAGATTTGAATGTTCGAATTGCGAAGTTAGCCTCTTATAGGGAAACTACAACATGGACCGGTTAGTTGGCAAGTAACCCTCACCAAATCTAACAATGACCACTTTTGAAAACCAAAAATCAGACATAGCATTTCACATGGTATATTTAAAATTGTAAAATTTTCCTACTTTACGAGACAGAGTAAGGGGCGAGGGAACGGGAAAGTGGTCCCGGACTCTAAGAATTGAAACTTTAAATGTTGTTTCTGTTCGGACTCGTCTCGAGTCGGCCACCCCCAGCAATGAGGTATGTGCCTGAGTATATACCCGACATATACAGTGTACATACATACATATATAGAATGGTAAAAACACAAAGTTATATTCCCCTTATAATTCAGTGGTGTTTGCACATAGCGATTTCGATTAGTTTTGTCTTTTTACTGTGTTCATCAAAGTTTTGGTTTGTTTATTTTGCAAGTTTTACATTATAATAATAGTTGAATAGAAGCTTGATTGTTGCTGTTCACATTCCTTATACATTGCATTAGTATGAAGACTGGTTTTATCATGGTCATCCTATAACAAGTTGAAGTAATGCATCACTTAACCCCTTCTGTACCGGCGACGTCTCTTTAATTTCATTCTTGCTACTACAGTATTAGACGTTTTTATTTAGTTTAAAAAGGGCCTCCAGCAACTAACAGGCTTCGACTATCTCACTTATCTCGTTTTAAACCTTTAACTATGTTGGTAGTGTAATGTTTTAGGTACTTATGTTCTGGGTGTGGTGTCCCAAGTTCGAATCCCGGTGGGGCCATATGCTTTCATTAGTTTATTCAAGTACATTGAGGTTTGTATTTGATATTAATGTTAAAGAACGGGGTGTTACTTATTACTACCATAGATCCTTCTTAACCCATCAGACCCGGCTATGTATTCTATACCGAAACCCAGGGGGTTTTGGCTGAAAAATGTCTACGCCTAGGCTACCGTATCTTTGTTATTTTGACTGCTTCCGCATTTCCGTGCATCCCCAAGCGTAGATCTGTTTCATACCTGTAGAATGGCGTTGAGTAGAGCTCTCTAAGTCAACAGGTTCAGTTGTGATGACGATTTCCGTGGAGATACTTTGTGGCGATATCAGCCACTTTACAATACTTTTCATTACTCAACAATAACATACAGGCACACACGAACAAGGACGCCTCTCCTTCTTGTGGTCGGAGATGCGCGGCTCGGTCCAACCGGCTGTTGTTTACATGCGTCGGACGGACGCCTCGCACACCAAGCTTACAGGCTTTCAAGCTGCCGGAGCCTCAGAGCTCTTCCGGGTTCCGCGGCGGTGTTTTTTATGGATGCCTCAGAGCCCAACCGGGTCTGAGGGGTTAAACTGCACAAAACCGTCTATATATAGCTAGAATAAAAGTACAAAGACGTCGCTGGTACAGAAGGGGTTAACTATATTTTGTATTTGTCGTGATTATTGATATATTATTTCTTGTTTACAGGACCAAGTAAGAAAGCTGGAGAAGCAAGAATTATGATGCAGATCATTCGCACTAATTTGTAATAATTCCCTCGGGTATGCATATACCTGTATTACAGTACTAATATGTCTTTCACTGCTAGTGTTAGAAGATCTACTACATTGTCATTGTCTCAGGCCAGGTCATAAATCACTCACCAAATCTATATTTTAATTGTTTGTGTCTCTTCTTTCTGCAAGGAAGTGTCTATTACACTCCAACCTCCATTCAACGGACAAATGCGTGCAAGCACCTGTCCGTTCCTGCTAAATGTCCGTTGCTGCTAAATACTGTCCAGTCCGGATGTAAATTCCTTGAGAAAAATCCGGTGTTGAGTACAGGTGTCCGGATCGTGACATTTAACTGTTATGCATCCTTTTTTTTACTGTACCTGAAATAAATCCTGGTAATCCCTTGTGCTACACCCTATTGATAATGCAAAACTATTGAACACACTTAAAAGTGTATGTTATTTGGTCTCCATATAATCTGTGAATCATTTCCGATATGATAGAATTAAAGATTTTTTTTTCCACCAACTCATAATCAGCAAAAACGACACAAATGTCAATTAAAAACATGTTATAATATTTCCCCATCATTTTGTGTATACCGTGGGAACAAAAAAAAAAAAAATCTATCAAACGTAAATCTCCCGTCTGGGAAGCTCGGCGCCTAGACGGAGGGGAGGGTTGAACTATTTTTTATGACTAGGCTATCTTATTTATTGTTTATCTATGTGCTGGAAGGATATTATATTTTTCAATTCCATCCCATTATAAATGATTCAAAGATTACAAAAAGTCCAAATAAGACATAGTTATGTTAATGTATAAGGGATTTAGGTAGATGAATTAGAGATAGATAGATAGATAGAAAGAGTGTGTATATCGAAGGAAAAAAAAAAAAAAAAATCTATCAAACGTAAATCTTCAGTCTCTGCTGGCACGGAGGGGAGAGTTGAAATATTTTGTTGACTATCTTATTTATTATTTATCTATGTGCTGGAAGGATATTATATTTTTCAATTCCATCATATTTCATATTAGAAATGATTCAAAGATTACAAAAAGTCCAAATAAGACATAGTTATGTTAATGTTAATTAAAATGTAAAACTTGCAAACTAAACAAACCAAAATTGGGACAAGGACAATATAAAGTCAAATTAAATTATCAAAATCGCTATGTGGAAACAACGTTTACTAAAATGAAAATTATTAAATAAAAGAACACAATCCACCACATAGGGTGTACATTACTACATGAGCAAGTTAATCTGTTTCCCAAGCAAACTAATCGCACATATAACAACGCACTATCGTCACGTTAAAGGAAGTAGTCAAGTTTGGGAAGTCCGGGACGTTCTGGCAAATTTTACTAAACTAAGTAAGGGATTTAGGTAGGTGCATTAGAGAGATAAATAGATAGAGCAACGGACTTTGCTCCAACTTTTTTTCGAGCAACGGACTTTGTCCGTTGCTGGGTCCATTGTCCGACTACGTTTTTTGACCGTAATTGCCGATATCCGGAGAATCGGAGTCCGTTGAATGGAGGTTGTTGTTGTTCCCCAGGCTGCCTGGCCGAACAGCCCCAAGGTCCCGAGCAAGGCCAAGGCCATAGACCGCCCCCCCACGAAACCCTCCCTGCTTACCACTAACAAAACCCAGGTGACCGCCACTCTAAGGCAGGGAGCTGAGGAGGGCGCGGAAACCAAAGCCCCACCCAAGGCCCTGTGCCCCTCAGCAATTATGAAGGGAAAGTTGAGGGGCAAGGGAAAAATGTGACGCTTTGGCTCCCAATCTGCCAACTTTTAGGTTGGCAGTAGGGAGGTCGATCCACGGAAAAGACGCCGTCACTCGAGATCTAGAAGATATATAAGTGAAAGGAACAGTCAGAGTATGGCAGAGATCGCTCAGCTCTCACTCTGATAGACCAGCCCATCACCACATGACTAGAACCCAATCCTCTCAGCATGGAGGTTCGAGTGTATTATGTTTAATTTTAATTCCTACATGCCACATTTTTACAATTTAATTTATTAAACTAGTGGCAACAACTTGCATCTACAGTACTTATGTGAGTAACTGATGTAAGACCTGGTTGGGATATCTACCTATGCAGTACTGTACTATGTGAATTCTCACCCCCAGCTATGGGGTATGTGCCGGAGTATATACATATACAGTATTAACAAAATATTATTGCATTATAGAATTTATATACTTGAAATGGTTACCATGAATATGATTAACATAATTATACAGTACATATTTATTATTTTTGTCCATGAGTTTAATCAGACTGAGTCACATGTAGAGACTTTCATAGGGCTGGCCCTTTCTTGATGAGGTAAACGAGGCTGTGTCGAAGTTGAAGGATGGAAAGGTAGTAGTAGTAGCAGCAGCTGCTGCCTGGCCGAACAGCCCCAAGCTCCTATGGAAGGCCAAGAGTGGGTTTTCCCAAAAAAGCTCTAGAGGAATGTATAGTGTGTTGTTGTTCCCCCAAGCTGCCTGGCCGAACAGCCCCAAGGCCCCTAGCAAGGCCATAACTGAGCGCCCCCACAGAATCCTCCCTGCCGACCACAATAAAGCCTGGGTGACCGAAGCCACTCCATGGCGGGGAGCTGAGGAGGGTGCGGAAACGCCCGGGAAACCAAAGCCCCACCCAGGGCCCTGTGCCCCTCAGCAATTATGAAGAGAATGTTGAGGGGCAAAGGAAAAATGTGACGCTTTGGCTTCCAATCTTGGTAGATTGGGAGGTCAATGCTATGCAGTCCTCCATTATGGAAGGGTGGAAAGGTTTCTGGTATGTGCTATTTCTGGAGAACTTCTGAAAGCCAGGGATGAGTCCATGATCCATGGGTTGCTTGCAGTCGTTTGTCAAACTGGTTCCATATCCCTTCGACTGGAAAAGGGACTTGGTCATCCTTATCTGGAAAGGGGACCAAAACAACTGCGACAGTGTTGCTGTTCCCCAAAGTCCCGAGCAAGGCCATAACTGAGCGCCCCCACAGAACCCTCCCTGCTTACCACTAAGAAAGCCCAGGCGACTGAAGCCGCTCCCAGGCGAGGAGGGCGCGGAAACACCCAGGACACCAAAGCCCCACCCAAGGCCCTGTGTCCCTCAGCAATTATGAAGGGAAAGTTGAGGGCGACTGTGTTATGCTGCTCAGTGTACCAGGCAATGTATTTGCTCATATATTGCTGAAACAAATTTGGGGTTATCTGCTAAAAGGTCAGAGACCTGAGTAATTTGGTTTCAGAAGTCGACGATTGACCGAATTCTGGCATTCTGGGTTCTTGTGGGATAAAACTACTTGAGAGTGGCTGTCTACCGTGTATGTCGATCTAAAAAAAAATCGCTTGATTCGGTGCATCGAGAGAGACTGGGAGGTTCTCTGACTCCGTTGGATAGCTGCACTGATTATTGATCTGGTGTCCAGACTTCATACAGGAACAGATAGTGTAAGTGTGGTAGGCACTGTACCACCATGAAACTGAATTGTTTCCATAAACTTTCTATTCTGACCAATTTTAATAATATATCAGCCAGACACTCTCCTTAAAAACCTCCTCGATATCATTCCAACCTTGTGAGGAGTATGCTATACAAAATATATTTTAATAATAATCATTACTATCGTTGATAACTAATTTTCCATAATATGCCCCTAATCACAATTTGTCTCGCACTACAGTAGTGAGCCACCCCACCCCAACCCCCTTTACACACTTTGAATATACATAGTAAAATATTAGGGGATTTTTTTTTTAGAAATATACATATTTTTCTGTACATTGGTAAATATAGTATGAATGAAGGAGTACATTTCTATTATTTAAATTTTATTTAGGTTTTATATTAATACATATATGAAGATGCGGCTCCACCTCCAGTTCCTACTGTTACACCTCAACTGCACTTCCATTACAAAACATTTAAGGTCAGTAAGATTCAATGATGTTTATACATGTGCTTATAGCTGCATCGTGGCACTTTACATAGGGCTTCATATTATACGGTTTGTTATATAGCTTATAAAACAGCCTACCTAAGAGCAGAGCATCCAGTGGTCTTGTCAGTCAATTTAAATGCCCAGAAAATGTATATCAGTGTTGTAAGTGTTCCAGTTCTTATTGATTTGTGAAATTTCACTTAATTGCATATGTAGAGTATTGAAATTAAATGACTAAATATTAATAAGTAAATTTGAAGAAAACAAATTACTTCTAATCAACTACTTAGTGACAAGAAACTGGGACACACAGTGTACACTGGTAACATGAAAACGCCTCAAAATTCTGATACAAAACATGAACTCGGCTGATCCCAACACAATCTCCCTAAAATTGGGTTCAGGAGTAATTCCTTGAGAGGCCTTCCCTAGTGGTTAAGTGCCCCATCAATTACCCCTTCCATTGTATAATTATTAGGCTATCCAGAGTGCAGTTGGGTATATGTACATGCTAAGATTAATATGCAGTATTCGAGAATGCATAATATATCGTAGGCTTGTGCATAAACCTTTAACTGTCTTAATGTAATGCTTAGTGTGCGGAATTTCGATGCGAGTATCCTAGGTTCGAATCCATGGAGTACCACAAGTATTCATTGTTTCATAAATTAGGTTTATTTGGAAGTTAATTGGTGGTTTGGTGATATGAAATTAAATGTTCATTACAACTTTATAAATGTATCTTTGACCCATTGCAATAAATAATATAGCTCGACTCCAGTCAGGATAAACCAAGTGAAACCAAGTAGCCTGACTAATCTCTATGTTGTGGTTTAATATGCAGAATAAATTCTTAAGACACACCCAAAATTCAGAGAAGTTGGGATATAATTTGAATAGTCCTTTTTTGGTAAGCATATCTTAATTGATACTAATTAAACCACAGCATATAAATTAACTATACTAGGTTTAATTTCATCCAACGGTAAATTGAATTCCTTTGCAACTGATTTCTCTATAACTAAACAAAAACCTAAGTAACTACTATGCCTCTGCTTCATATTAGTGTCACGTTTTCGTAATTGGCTACAGATTTCGCTACAAAATTGCATAACAGCGAATTAATCGAGAGGAAGACATAGCAATTTACCGTCAGCTGGAAAGAAACCGAGTATAGTCTACCTTGTGGAGTTCTGGTACAGTCACGCTAATAAGTCATGTCCCAGCTGTCATTACGTTTGGCTTGCTCTGTGCTGTATTAATGTCTGTCAGATGTTACATAGGGTGAGTAAGTGTAGGACCATGTTTGTATATTTCACTCGATATGACGAACTTAGATATTGAAGTTACCAATTATTGATCTAAATATACCTGTACTTGGTGCCGAGACATCGCTTATTAGCGCGACTGTACCTCCTTTATATTTGTTCTCCAGTGTAAGGTAGACTAGCCAATTATGGTTATATTAACACGTTCAATATCAGGACATAATCTAAAGTTTATTCCATTTAACATTAGACCATTTTATTCAGCTTCAGAATGTCCTACAGGGATTAATTACAAAAAGCAATCTTTTACAGAGCTTTCTCAGTGTATTCTTCTTCCATTATGGAAAGTAGGTGGCACCCGCCTTTGATACATTCCCTATTCTCTCTACTGTATTTAGTTTGAAAGTTTAAAAAAAAAAAAAATCAAAAGGGAACTGGGTTTTCAGTATTTCTTCAACTCGACCAGTAAAATATAGAACTCGCTCCAGAGTACAGATATTTTGACTGTCATATTGTACCTTAAAATTGGCTCTCGCTCTCTCTCTCACTCTTATCTTAAAGAACACTAGCTTCAGGCAGTCTTGCCTTTTGTCTCCTTACATTATAGGCAGAGAAAGAAACAAATCCAACTCCCACGTCTTTCCAAAATTGAAAACGGTAATAATATTGAAAAAAATTAAGAAAATGTAAAGACCATTAGGTCTTTTGTTCCTCGCCTTCCTTTGTATTAGATTTCCCATTTCTGATGGGTCATTAGGTAACTAAATTTACTGGCAAATTTGGATTGGCAGTTTTTTCTTTTAAATTTTGTTTAACTAATTTGTATGCAAGATTGTCAAGCCACTGTCCACGACCAGTTTTCATGAAATTGTTTATTATTAGCCAGAGTACTAGAAAACAGAATTATTGTATTAAAGGAGTTAAAAACGCATGGAGGGATAGACAGACGAATGAGGAAGTACGAGAGAGGTGTGGTGTGGATGTAGATGTGCTGGAAAGTGTGAAAAGGAACACCTTGAGATAGTTCGGCCATATGGAACGTATGGGAAGCGAGAAAATAACTAAGAGTGTAGGAGAGCGAGGTGGAAGGACAAGAGAGGGAGAGGTATCGTCATCAAAACCAGGTATAAACTTGATACTAGAACTGGGGCATTTTATTAGTTTATCAAAGCCAAAATTGGATACAGTACTGGCTAGTAAATATGCTGGAAAACTGACAATATATTTGAGGCATTTAATTGAAGTTATAAATCTTTTGACAATGAAATGTTTTTTCCAAGGTGAATAAAATTGTCTAATGTGAACCAGAATACTGTACTGTAAAAATAAAAAGGTATCATGGGGCTCAAACGGTTCAGTTCTTCAATCAGGCGGGGAATTATGTACAGTACTTACTTAATGTCGAATGGTCACGAGCCATGGCATAGTCAGTAAAGAGTCGGCTGCTGATCAAAGGGCCAGTGGATCAAGCCCTGTCAAAATGTTATTGGTAGATGTCAAGCCCGGGCAACTTGACTAGCAATTCGTGACAAACTTACGATATTCATGGCCACCCCTTTCCGGGAATTACGGCGTCTGGCCAGAGGGTATTACCATAAAATTAATGTACCCTCCAGTACCAAGCAATTTGGCCAAAATGGCTTCAGAGTTGAGAGAGAACAACCTTCCACCTCAAAAGATGGAGGAATACTGCCTCTCCTTGCCTGTGAGAGCTTGGATATAAGCTATGAAGTGTTGCCAAGGTCTTAGAGCAGTGCTCAAACGTTGTGGTACCAGGCAACGATCGATACGGGCTGTTAAAAGGACCGCAAATTATTGACGCCGTCGCTGGGACAAGAGGTGTTAATGCTACCGAACCATGATTTTACTCTGCTTAGAGAAGGACCTCTAGAGATCAAAGGGGTAACAGATCCTCTCTATTAATCTTCTTACTCTGATAGGTCCTAGCTAAGTTAAGGGGAGATAGGTAGTTTTTCTGGTCACCCTTCTCCCTCATGTATAGCCCCATAAGTTTTCAGTTTATAAGACGTTCAGCCCATTAGTTTGGCGAATTAAAAGACCTTTTGCCCATTTCTTTGTCAATATCAAGACCTTTCGTGCTATGTAGGTCTCTATTTTTTTCCTGGCAACCGATAGTGAGTCTGGAATTTTGGAAGAATCAGCCTTTGGCCGGGAAATTTTTCTAACGAAAAAGTACAAATTAATCTAGAAGGGAGATCTAATGAATGTTTGTTTTAAGTCTGACGGAGATCTAGGGAGGAAACTAAAAAAAAAAAATATAATAAAACTAAAAATCAACCAAAAAGTTAACCATCCCTCCAAGTATTTGGAGGTAGGTAGGAAAGAACAGAAACTACCGGTGTGCCATGATTGAAAGGGTTATCGTACGCTCTGACCAGACCACCTCATACCTCAGGGGCTCTACCTATCACACACCACCCACCCGGAACTTCATACTATGGTCTATTTTTATAAGTTTTTGTTTTCAGCCGATGGTAAATTGACGACTTGCGAGATGAAGCCGAAAACATCGATATCAAACTTAAATGCAAAGATAATCTAGGTTTCTGATGGATAAAATGTATGATGAATATGTTTTTATGCATCTATTCATTACTACGACACTAGTTTAGCTGGCAATTCCGCTAAATATAGATGTAAAAAAATTAAACTTCCTTATAGCCTGAAACTCGCAAGTGGTTAATTGCTATCTCGCTATTCTGATTTCTCAGCTATTACCAAGATTTTGTAGCAAAATATGTTGCTAACTATGAAAACTTGGCAATAATATGACATAGACAGCACTATCAATTATTTCCATTGAATTGAGAAATCAGATACTAAGGGATTCAATTTACTATCAGCTGGGGAAAAAATTATAGAAATACCACTTTATATTTTGATCCATGAAGCAATGGAATTGCATCTTATACCCAGTATTCTGCAGCAAACATAGTAAATAAAAAGAGGCTTTATACAACAACCTAACCACATTCAACAATAATTTAAATAATAAAAATTATACCGGTATATATATAAATATATACAGTATATATTTTTCAAATATACATCTTGCTGTGTTCTGGTTTATAAATCAATTGACAGTAAAAAAAAAAAAAAAAAAAAAAAAAAAAAAAAAAAAAAAAAATTTGGTAATATTTGTTTTTTTCAGCTTTAATTCATGTGATTATCACTGGTATTAGTCCAAACTAAACCATACTATACAAATTGTCATCATCATACTCTCTTCAGATACAGCCAATCTTTTTCATCTTGACTGATAGAAGCTTGAATCTAAGAAATGCTTGCATAAAGTAGAGGAATTTCAAATACAGTAGTGTAGTCTTTTGAGCTTTCACTTCATTATCACTCGTTCACCATATATAATAAATTCAAACTAACCACATATAAATGTCCATATTCTAAGTATCCCTTTAGACAAAGCCAAAATTTTTGGTCTTGATAGCTAGGAGGAGCTTGGATCTGAGAATGGCTCTGGTAGAGTAGAGCGGGATGTAGAGTCGACTGATACAGGTGTTGGCGGTAGGGAGGTGCGAGTCGTCTGCTGGTCGAATGGTCACTGACGGCATCGGCTGGAACCCTTCCTCAGAGGCTGGCAGGGCCGGGGAACCGGTCCAGAAGTAAACCTAAGGCAAATTTTCAAAGTTTAAATTAAATGTAACTATTGAAACATTAACTGATCAGATTAATTTGACCACTTGCTAAACCTAAAGGCTGCCATACACTTGCTGGCCCGGCCTGTACAGCCAATGAAAAGGGGCGGGGCTAGAGGCGACCTATGTGTGTATAGCGGTGTTTTTTATCCGACCAGATGAAAATCAGTTGGTGCTTGAAAATTCAGTTCGTTGCGGCCAGCCGCCTGCGTGTGTCTGGGTGCGTTCAGGCGCGGTCCACCCCTAGCTTGCAAGTCTCGCTGTCAGCTGTCTTGTTATCGGACAACCAACTCCTGTTATCGACACGGTGGTCCGACGTATACCGTGTATTTTCATGAGGCGGCCTGTGTGTGTTTGTGTGTGTAGGTCTCGTCCGGCCCCTTTTCGTTGGCCAGACAGGCCGGATCTGCAAGTGTATGGCCACCTTAATGGTTCCATAATGAGAGTAAAAGCTGTTCATTATATATAATACAAAACATGGTTAATATAAGTTTTGTGCACCACGGCTAATTTTATATTTTTTAATATTGTATTTTTAGTTTGTGTTGTTTTTTACGGTTTTATGATAATGCAGACCACCGGATATAATTATTTATCCATTATCCATCAATCTGAAGATATGGCCCTCACTAGTGGACAGGGCTAGGAATCAGAGGGAATTTTTTATTTATTATAGAGCTATTTTATATATTCATATATTTGGTTTTGTAGTTTTTGTTGTTTTTCATGGGTTTTTTTAATATTGCAGACCACTGAAAGTTAGTACTTACCTATTATTCATCAATCTAATAATGGCGGGTGAGTCACGCTCGCGCCATTTTGAGTGTCTGCCACCCGAGCAGGGCGAGCACCCTACCAATCCCACAAGAAGAAGTAGAAGCCATTTATTGGGTGAATCGCGCTTTTACAGTAGGTGAGGGAAATTGTGGGGTAAATTGGATACATAATGGGTCCTCTCCCACCCCCCTTTGATTTATTGTCATCCTCATATATGTTGATATGTAAGGAGGCAATAACAAATTGCCGGTTTTTGTTTAGCCGAGTCACGCTCTCGCCATTTATTGGGTGAATCACACTTTTACAGTAGGTACCGTATATATAATATATCATTTTCCGGAAGCTGGGACTTATATGGGAATTACTTATAGGTCCTAAATATTTTATATAATCCATAAAATTCAAAGTCCTAGCTGTTGTGCACAAAACCTATATTGTCCTAAAATATTGTTTTAATAAATCACCAACAAAATAACTACTTTACAGTACAGTACAGTACACCACTCACCTGTCTTTTTGTTTTCTTCAATAAAATATGAGAAACTAAATATAACATTACAGTCTACATACCAGATCCTGCTTTTCCTGGTTTGTCATTTTCTCGACAATAGACCAGAGCCAGCGCTTGAATTTGTTTAGCCTGTCGTTGGTCTCGGCACTCTCGTCGTTGAAGGAAGTGTAAGAGATAAGAGTGGCCACGTTGATGTCTCCCACACCATTCAGCAGCAGCCTCAGGTCCTCGGCCGTCAGGGAGTCCAGCGAACCACCGGGGATCACATCAAACACACCATCACGAATGTTCTGACAAAATATTATCATAATGTAATGTTCTTTTATTTCAAAACATTTATTTTATTAAGCGTTATTTCCACATATCGATTTTGATTAGTTCTTGCATTTATCTTGTGTCGTCCCAGTTTTGGTTTGTTTGTTTTGCAAGTTTTACATTATAGTAGAGTATTATTATAATGTAAAACTTGCAAAATAAACAAACCAAAACTGGGACGAACACAGTAAAAAGACGAAACAACTAATCAAAATAACAGATAAGTGAGGAAGTAATTATGAAATGAGTATGGAAGTGCATGACGTGGGTTAAATCCAAACTGAAGCCCTTACAATAATATAGGCCTATAGCACTGTATTATCTTATTTTGGTTCAATACAGATTAATCAAGTACACTTATTATGGCTTGTGAATACCAATATCACCAAATAAAATCCAACTTGAAACAGATTAACTTGCTCATGTAGTAATGTACACCCTATGTGGTGGATTGTGTTCTTTTATTTCATAAATTTAATTTTAGTAAGCGTTGTTTCCACATAGCGATTTTGATAATTTAATTTGACTTTATATTGTCCTTGTCCCAATTTTGGTTTGTTTAGTTTGCAAGTTTTACATTTTAATTAATACTGTACTGTTGTTATAAGTAACAATGGGTCATTTTGGATTCAATATCACTCACATTATGTAGATTCAATATTACTCGCATTAACCTTCGGAATCCGGGAGGCCTCATATGAGGCAAAACAAAAATTGGCAGGAATCCGGGAGGCCTCATATGAGGCAAAATGCATGGCTAAAAATCATCATAACTCGGCAATCACACGTCGTAGCGATGTCATCTCAACGGCATTGTACAGACAACAAATAGTTCTACAATTTTCAAAAAAATTGACTGCTCTAGGTGGTCTCAATCAGTAACTACTGAATTATGAAGTTTGACTGTACCAAAAGGGCCCCGGACACAGCAATCGGGATCATATGAGGCCCCCCGGATCCCATGGGTCAAGTAACTACAGTATTCCTATATCTTAATAATAATAATAATCTTATATCTATCTATATACTCTGGCACATACCCCATTTTTGTTTTTGTTTTTCCTCAGACTGCCTGGCCGAACAGCCCCAAGGCCCCGAGCAAGGCCAAGGCCATAACCGAGCGCCCCAGCAGAACCCCCCCCTGCCTACCACAATAAAGCCTGGGTGACCGAAGCCACTCCACGGCGGGGAGCTGAGGAGGGTGCAGAAACATGTACCCGGGATGCCAAAGCCCCACCCAGGGCCCTGTGCCCCTCAGCAATTATGAAGAGAAAGTTGAGGGGCAAAGGGAAAATGTGACGCTTTGGCTTCCAATCTTGGTAGATTGGGAGGTCAATCCACGGAAGAGACGCCGTCACGTGAGATTTAGAAAATATATAAGTAAAAGGAACAGTCAGAGTAAGCTATGGGTATGGCAGAGATCGCTCAGTTCTCACTCTGATAGACCAGCCCATCACCACATGACTAGAACCCAATCCTCTCAGCATCAGCTAGGAAAGGCCCTAGAAAGCCGCCTTTGGCGGGGGGATAGCTCCCCTATTTCAACCCCTTTCGGGGTTGGGCACCCGCCAATAATGATATATCGGAAAGGTTGGGAGAGCGGTATCCTGACCATGATTCGAACCCACTCACCCCAAGTATATTTGGGAGAGCTGGGCACCGTAACCACTCGGACATTGGGGTGGCCGACTCGAGACAGAGCCTATATCCTATATCTAAAGTATATAATAATCTTACTTACTTGTAATATTTTCTCCTGAGATTTCACCATACGATACTCGGCATACTTGCGCACGTAGTCATACACGTTGCCTGTTGTTACTTCCACATTACGTCCTCCACTGATCAGTTCCACATTAGTACCACCTTCCTCAGGGATCACATCGATGCTGTTGGCCAAATATATAAATAATTAGTTGGAATCCGGGAGGCCTCATATGAGGCAAAACAAAAAATTGGCAGAAATCAGGGAGGCCTCATTTATGAGGCGACTGAAAATTGCCGCTAAATTTATCATAACATGGCAACCACGCATCGTAGCGATGTCATCTCAACGGCATTCTACAGACAATAAATCGTTCTACATTTTGCCCGGACACAGCGGTCGGGATCATATGAGGACCCCCGGATCCCATGGGTTAATCCCGGACAATTTTTACATACAAACCTTAAAGACAGTGATACATAAAAAGTACTTTGTTTCACAAGCAAGTTAATAGCTGCTTCAGTGTGTGCAGTCTGAGAAGTATGCATTACTGCGGCCTAATATTAAGAATTTTGGACTGGACATTGAGAATATGGCAAATTATTGCCCTGACTTGTTTTTTTGGGGTTTTATTTTAATGTAAAACTTGCAAAATAAACAAACCAAAACAGGAACGACACAATATAAAGACCAAAGAACTTATAAAAAAAACATTCTAAGATCATAGAGTGAGCTGTACTTGATCAACTTCAACCACTACTGAAACGAAAGTGTCATTCAGCAATACTGGTACAGGATTTGGTCTCCATATAAATTCTACAAAATAAAAATTATGAAAAACTTGTAAAATAAACACACCAAAACAGGGACGACACAATATAGAGGAAAACAAACTTATCAAAATTGCTATGTGGAAATAACACTTTAGCAAAATAAAATGTAATACAGTAAACTTCCGTTAATCCGAAGGGCAGCGGACCGGCCCTCGTTCGGATTATCGGACTTTACCCCTATGAACCTGTGTATTAATGGCCTGACGAAAACATTGAGGCATTAGGCCACCCAAATGACACGCACACATATCATATGTTCATGAAATAACTTCAAAAGTTTACCATTGTCATTGTAACCTTCTTCAAAACATTCAGATTAATGGTCAAAGGAATCTGCTGATATAAACGTAAACACCATATATCCGCATCGTCTACTAGCGAGTTTGTCTTGCTCTTGAAGATCAGATCAGATGTGGTTCGGGAAGTAATGCCTTAACAACGGCACTTCCCTGAGAGGTTCTTTTAATTTTCCTTTTGTGACGTGCTCTGTTATATTATATTGTATTGAAAGCACCCTTGTCTTGTTGTCTTGAAAGCACCCTTGGGACACTCCGATCACTGAACTATAAATAGTAGCGTATCGGAATGTCCAAAGGTGCATTTTCAAGCTCAAGACTGAATGCGCTTGCAGAAAATGCGGTGCAAGCCAGTAGCGCATCGGAGCGTCCCAAGGATGCGTTCAAGAGCAAAACAAACTCTCTAGCAGACGATGTGGTGTTTACGTTTATATCAGTAGCTTCCTTTGACCATTAATCTGAGTGTTTTGAAGTAGGTAATACATTACATTACATTAATGAAGTCGACGCACCAGGCGACAAAGGCCATATGGCACGAAATATTTAAAGACGGGAAGGAAGTTAACTAAATATCATCGAGAACTCGAACATGATGAAGGAAGGACATAATACGGGAGATAGAAAACGAGGGAGATTCAGAAAGAAAATCTGCAAGACATGGCGGCCGGCGGAGGAAAGCCAGAAAAGGGAAGAAACGCGTGCGGGCAACGGAAAATAAGGGGCAATCGAGGAAAAGATGGGAGACAGAAAGCTGAACGGTACAGCGCGGTCAGAGGAGAACGGGACATTAAAAACGAATGGGTAAGTCTGGTGTGGAAGTAGGTAATAGGCTACAATGACAATGGTAAACTTTTAAAGTGAATTCATGAACATATGATGTGTGTGTACTCCATTATATGTCATTTGAGTGGACTAATTCCTCAAAAAGGGGACTTTGGGACTTCTTGAAATTCGGACCATCGGGTGAATTCGGATTTGGCCTCAAATTGAAAAATTCGGACTATTGGGAGATTCGAATCATCGGTCGTCGGATTAAAGGACTTTTACTGTAAATTAACATAAAAAATAAACATCACCCCGTTGTTTGATAATTATGGCAACACAATGGTGTCCTTAGAAAAACATAGTCCATCTCTCTAACCCAGTCTGGTCTAACTCCCCGCATGGTACCTGAAGGTGAGGTCGAGAGCCTTGAAGACATCCGTGCCTGTGTCCTTGTTCTCTGCGTCCACCACCAGCTTGCGGAGACTCTCGTACATCACCGGGTCAAAGAACGCAAGGTCATGGAAGCGGATGGGGCGACCGAGGATGTACTTCAGCACGTGGCGGTTTAGGTAGATTGGGCACAGCTCGTTTTGTAGCAAGCACAGTCCTAGCAGTCTGGTGGAAAGGAGAGACAGTGTAAGATACTATAAAATTATAATGTAAAACTTGAAAAATAAACAAACTAAAACGGGGACAACACAATATAAAGACATTTGAACTTATCAAAATCACTATATGGAAATAACATTTTGATCCAATGACATTTTGAAATAAAAGAAAAAAAAAATCAACACAGCTGTACATTACTACATGAGCAAGTTAATCAGTTTCCAAAGCAAACTCATCGCACATATAACGCACTATCGTCACATTCAAGGAATTAGTCAATTTGGGAAGTTCAGGACGTTTTGGTAAATTTTACTAAATTCTGTATGAATAATGAATCTACAATTTTTGTTAAAATGTTCAATTAAAGCACGTTTGCAAACCAAAACAATGCCTTCTTACCTGCCAACATTTCTAAATGCATTTATTCTCTCTAGTGTAGGTCGACTCTGCCTGGGTGAGTAGAAGCCTCTCTTCCCTGGCTGGTAGAAGAGTGGTGCGTTGGCATCTTCTGGCTCATCTCCACCCTCATCTGTGTCTGTAAGTAAGTATCACCAGTTCATTATTATTGTACTTATAATTGTCCTATTAAAGTAAAGAGGAAACTAGATATTATCATAAATAATAGTGTTATTTAACAAATAAACCCATAATGATAAAGATAAATGTCTAACAGTTTAGGCGGTTACTAACACCCACCTCAGTGGATGTACAACAAACTATCCCGAGTGTACTGTATTCATTGATGTACAACAAACTATCCCGAGTGTACTGTATTCATGGATGTACAACAAACTATACCGAGTGTACTGTATTCATGTATGTACAACAAACTATACCGAGTGTACTGTATTCATGGATGTACAACAAACTATACCGAGTGTACTGTATTCATGGATGTACAACAAACTATACCGAGTGTACTGTATTCATGGATGTACAACAAACTATACCGAGTGTACTGTATTCATGGATGTACAACAAACTATACCGAGTGTACTGTATTCATGGATGTACAACAAACTATACCGAGTGTACTGTATTCATGGATGTACAACAAACTATACCGAGTGTACTGTATTCATGGATGTACAACAAACTATACCGAGTGTACTGTATTCATGGATGTACAACAAACTATACCGAGTGTACTGTATTCATGGATGTACAACAAACTATACCGAGTGTACTGTATTCATGTATGTACAACAAACTATACCGAGTGTACTGTATTCATGTATGTACAACAAACTATACCGAGTGTACTGTATTCATGGATGTACAACAAACTATACCGAGTGTACTGTATTCATGGATGTACAACAAACTATACCGAGTGTACTGTATTCATGTATGTTTGTATATCTACAGTAGGGTCTCACATAAAACGAGAAATTGGTCGATAAACGAGGGCGTTCTATGCGATTTCGTTTTATGTGGACACGGCATTTTGGTGGCCCAATATCGTCAATGTTCACTGGAAGCGTAAATTTCCGTCAGGAGCGTACGATATTTTGTACGATATTTCGGCGCTCTATATGAAAGCGTACGATATTTCGGCGCTCTATATGAAAACTCCTCGGATTTGCCCCACTTTGGCGGCGGACTCGTTTTATGTGATCACCTTCGTTCTTATCGAAAATTAAATATTAATATTTTAGGTCGCTCGTTTTAATCGAGACTCGTTTTATCTGAACACGTTTTATGCGGGACCCTACTGTATGTATATATATGTATGTATAATGTATATATACTCAGGCACATACCCCATTGCTGGGGGTGGCCAACTTGAGACAGAGCCTTAACAGAAACAACATTTAAAGTTCCAATTCTTAGAGTTCGGGGCTATTTTCGCTCTCCCTCGCCCCTTCCTGTCTCGTCTAGTAGGTGAATTTGACTGTATTCATACTGGTAATGTCATGAAACCTGAAGGCTGTATACAAACCTTGATGTGATGGTGAGTACTCTGGGGTGTGGTCTCTGCCTTGTGCCAGAATGAGGTCCACAGCTTCATCAACCTTCTGCCTCAGAGCGTCCTCACTGGCTGTCAGCAACAACAACTGGGCGTGGGTCAGCTCCATCAGCATCCCTGTGATCTTGCTTGCTAGGGACTAACAGGAAACAACAATTTATAACACTATTATTATGCACTTGTTTTTGGAGGGGACTGTACCCAAACTGAAATAGGGAATGGGGTGGGGGGGATAATACAAATACAATAATATATTTTGTCTCTCTCTCTCCTTTACTGTAAACTACATAATGGCATAAGTACAATTATTATATATGAATATATTATTATAGTGTTAAATTCTAGGTAGGTTCAGTGCAAGTGAGGCTATTTTTAATTAGACTAGGTTAGATAAAGGGTATGTCATTAGTTGTAATGCTAGGGGAAAGGGGATTCATTGACCAAAAGTCTGTATAGATATGGAGGTATGTCATGAACGGGAATGATATACATACTGGTCTAAGACTCTGTACTTTGGAGAAGAGAGCCTCTCCCAGGTCGAGCATGTTAGATGGGATGTGTTCGTTACTGGTGCCTTCCCCAGTAGTGTAGAAAGGTCGGGCATCCACTGACAGTGTCTTGCGGGACTCACGACGCTGCACCGACCGAGACGACGACGATGACGATGATGCTCCCTGACGACGGTCTCGGTCACGACCCTTATATTGACCATATAAGCTATACCTCACAACTGATAAGCCAACCTGTAGAAAAATAGCAATATTGTAATTAGCAAACTGTATAAGCGCGAGGACTGTGGCAAGCTATGGATTAAGAATATCAATCATTAATTATTGTCAACACCAAACAGAATAGCAATAATATTTTAAAATGTAAAACTTGCAAACTAAACAAACCAAAATTGGGACAAGGACAATATAAAGTCAAATTAAATTATCAAAATCGCTATGTGGAAACAACGCTTACTAAAATGAAAATTATTAAATAAAAGAACACAATCCACCACATAGGGTGTACATTACTACATGAGCAAGTTAATCTGTTTCATTAGCAAACTGCATTGAGATCATTATTCATGAATGATTAATGGCCGTAGTAGCTATAGTATTTGGGCGAGGGAAAGTAAATAGCAATAAAAGGGAGTAGGGTAATAGGAGATATATTGCTTAAATCTAGGGAACAAAAACAATAAGGCAAGAAGTTAATACATTTAGTGTGGAACATGTGGTGCTCTTACCTGACAAGATTCCAGACTAGGTAGTTTTTCACCGGATAAAAGAGCTTCAGCGATGGCGGTGTAGAAGGATCGAGCCACTCCTGAACCCTCCCCCGGCTCATCTCTGAAGGTTACCTTAACACGGTTCACAGCCAAGGGAGGTGATGACTGGGTACCACGCCGGTGATAATTGTTGTACTGAGTATTTAGTTCCTTAAATGTCTGTGTTATTAGCTGACCTCTCTCACGGTCAATCTGTGGACACATACAATATACCATATTAATGATCATAAACAAATTTGGTCAACTGACTTTTCTCACGGCCAGCCTGTGGACATCATATAGGCTACCATACTAATGATAATTAATAAACTTGTGATTAGCTAATCTCTCTCACAGTCAATCTGTGGAAGTATTCATATTTGTTTTTAACAACCCAACAATTAACTTACAAATAAACCTAATTAACCCTTCTTGCCCGGGCTCGCCTTCACATCCGGGCGATCTGGCCGAAAAACGTCGTAATAGGCCTAGCCCTATCTTTGTCATTTTAACTGCTAGATAATTCACTTCCAAGTTGACCGAGGTGAAAACGCCGAAACTACGACAAGTGAGACAAGTAAGATATATCAAAACGTAGCCCTGTTTCGTATCTGTAGACTGGCGTTGAGTAGAGCTCTTTAGGTCAACTGGTTCAGTTGTGATGACGATTTCCGTGGAGAACATTTAACCGCGGATTGAGCAATATCGGACATTTATAGACACTAATTTCGTCTTAGCAGACAACAACAACATTGATTAGACTTATTCTTGTTTTCGAAGGTGCGGTGTCGCAAAGACCGGCTTTGTTTACATATGGTCGACGCACGGCTTTCAAACCACGCTTAATAGGCTTTCAAACTTACGGATTTTAAAAGGACACCCGGGCTCCGGCCCATCTGCCGCAGTGTTATTTTAAAATGCTGCCTGGGCGGGAGGGGTTAATGAAATCAATGAAAGTAATGAATACATGTGGTACTCAAAGGACTCAAACCTAGGATACTCACACCGAAATTCCATGCACTAAGCACAGTTCTAATGATTGATAACAAACTTATATCATTCAACTAATAAAGTCATTAATTAAGCTTAAAAAGTATCCATTATAAGTATCCCTTGCTTGAGCTGGTTGCTGGCTTGGAGAATATCTCCTACAACATATACTGTATACAGTACATATATGCAAGCTTAAATACCACTTCATCCATAGAGTGTGTGGTTTCAGTCCTTTATAGTACAGTACAATAGTCTTGCCACAACAATGACCCAACATGTCATCACTGTGGCTGATGTTGGTATAGCACTAACAATGACTCAGCAAGACTCAACAAAGTCCCCCTGTAGCACTTGCCTTGCACCTGTAGTATTTGTACCACACCAGTCTTAACTGTGCTACAACAAGGCAGTAATAAGAAATTACTGTAACTGCTGCAGAGACAGGCATAAATATATTCCAAGTAGTAATAACCATACCGGTATACCACAATCTACTCTCCTTGAGAGCTCTGTGGGAAAGCCCGACCGTGGCCATGGCCTTCCTTAGGGACTCGGGGCCGTTCGGCCAGGCAGCTTAGGGAACAACAACCACAAGAGCGCATAAAGTACCTCCGCTGGTCGTTTCTTTACCATTAACCCTCCGGGCCCGGGCTAGCCCTCCTAATGACAGTGCGGGGTACCCGGGCGATCTGGCCGAAAAAAGTCTAGGCCTAGGCTACCGTATTTTTGTTTATTTTAACTGCTAGAAATTTCCCATGCATCTATAAACGTAGTGCGGTTTTCAATCTGTAGACTGGCATTGAGTAGAGCTCTGTAAGTCAACTGGTTCAGTTGTGATGACGATTTCAGTGGAGCAAATTTTTCCGCGATGATGACAATATCGGAGCTCTTCAGACACTAATTTCGTCTGACGTCACAACAATAACATTGATCCGACGTCTCCTTATTGTTTTCGGAAGTGCGGTGACGCAACGATCGGCTTTGTTTACATACGTCGGACGCACGGCGTTCAGACCAAGCTGAATAGGCTTTCAAGCTTACGGATTTTAACAAGACACCCGGGTTCCTGCCCATCTGCCGCGGTGTCATTTTAACATGCTTCCCCGGGCCAGGAGGGTTAATATCATAGACATGATTTTTCTTCTGGATCTGGGTTACAGGATATGATCTGGGATTCTGGATCACCTCCTAAATTGAATGATTTCTTCCTTGGCGCACATTCTATCTCCCCACCAAATTTCATGAAAATCGGTTTATACTACTGTATCTTATCTGACTACCCCAAATTTCGTGAAAATCTCCGGATCGCCTCCTAAATTAAATAATTTCTTCCTTGGTACATAATCCTATCTGCCCACTAAATTTTGTGAAAATCGGTTCATAACTTGGTAAGATATCCTGTTTATAGACAAACACACAAACTGAGACGAAAACATAACCTCCGTCCAACTTTGTAGAGGTAAGTAAATGGGTTCCATGTCATCTCAACCAGTAGACCATTTCAACCAGTAGCTCTCAACCAGTGCCAAATTAACCCAGACCAGTGCCAAATTAACCCAGACCAGTGCCAAAATATTGTACTAACCTAACCTTACTGTATTGGTTGATTTGGTACTGGTTGAGAGCTACTGGTTGAGTTGACCGATCACCAAGAAAATACTACTCCTCACAGTGAATATTACAAACCTTAGTGAGATTCAAGTCCCGTTGCTGACAGTTTCGTAGTTTCTCCATTTCTCTTCTGAACTTGGCTTCTTTGACTGGGAACCCTCCAAGCTGGGCGATAATAGAGCCCGGCTCAGCCCCGACGTCATCAATAAACACACGACCAAACAACTCCAGGGTTAATCTCCAACGCCCCAGGAGTAAATCTTGGGTTACTCCGTTCCTTAATAATGCTGGCCTGTAGAAAATGAATAATAATTATATAATGTATATTGTAAAACTTGCAAAATAAACAAACCAAAACAGGGACGACACAATATAAAGGCAAACTAGTAATATATCTTAAGTTACTCAAAGATAATTTTACTAAACTTGTGAATAAAATGTAGTTTCAATGAGTTAGTGAAGTTTCAAAAAGCATAGTTGGTTACAGTGTACGTACTTCATCTGGTCGTGAGATGTATCGATGGTAACGTTAGCGGAGACATCTTGTGGTGTATGTAGGTTGGCTTCGGCCCCTCGGCTACTGCGACCATCTAGCGGTACCACCAATAAGTCTGCACCACCACCACCAGCAGCAGCAGCAGCAGCAGCAGCACTACCACCACTCCCACCGGTACTACCAGTACCACCACTCAGGCCTCCAGAACCACCAGGGTAACCTGGGGGACCAGTTCCACACGAACTCAACCCGGTTGTCATGGTCGAACTTCCACCCTGAAAAAATAGAAAAGAAATAATATAATTATTAAAGCTGTGATAATTATTTAACTCAGACCATAAGGCCTGATTCCAAGTCTTTCATGGTCTACTCCTTGGTGCATGTCCCTCCACGTTCACAGACTTGCATCTTTTCAACCAAGTTCATCCATCCTCTCCAAACCATCCAAGCTTGCTAGTACTCATCTCATCACTGATACTCTTGATACCTAACCATCTTCTCAGCTCTTCACTAAGTATCCATCTTGCAGTTTGGCCCCACATAGACCATCATGATTGAGAATTTGATTTGATACTGCTACACCATATAGAATCGTCTTTACAGAATCAAGAAAATATAAACTCAAGCTTGAATGCTTGAACATGTCAAAATTTTATTTTTATTATGACAATATAGAAATATATCTGAATAATAAATATAGGACACCTGACTGACCTCTGGCTTGAACGCTCCCGCCACAGGTGAAGATCCGACCCTGACGATGACACTCTTGACACTGGCCCGGGCTGGTGTAGTGGACTCCGAGGTGAAGGAAGACGTCCCCCCTACACCACCACCACTGTGTTGTTGTTGTTGTGGTTCCCCCAGACCGTCACTGAGGCTACTACCGCTGCGCCTCGGGGACACAATGATCGGGGCACGCTCCTGGGAGGTCTCACCACTGTCCTCACTCACATCCTCATCCTGCACAAAACAGTAAACACCTTTTATAGTCCATGGGTCACAGTTAAAATTGGTACCGTATACCACCAAAGAGGCCAATACATACATAATATATACCGGTACATAATTTAGTTTGCAAGTTTTATATTTTAATTTAATACACAAATTCCAAGGCTGCGTGCTCCACACGAAGTGTGTGGTTTAAGCCTGTGACGGGGAACCCCTATTGAAATTGTTCAGATAATTTATTTTATTTTATTATTTTTAATCTTCTAATTTATCCTTAATATTGTTCTTATTATTAATAGCGGTACTATTATTATTAGTAGTATTAAAATTATTATTATTGTTCTCAATATCAATAGGCTAGCGGTACTATTATCATTAATAATATTATTATTATTATTATTATTATTGAGGTAGATGTGCTGGAAAGTGTGAAAAGGAACAACTTGATATGGTTCGGCCATATGGAACGTATGGAAAGCGAGAGAATGACTAAGAGGGTGTACGAGAGCGAGGTGGAGGGACAGAGAGGGAGAGGTAGACCAAAAGAGAGGTGGAAGGATGGAGTGAGGAAGTATATGTACGAAGGCGGTGCTGGTTGGGGGGAGGGGCGTCGACTGACCGGGGACAGAGGTGCATGGGGGCTGTTCGTTCGTGGCCACCCCTTCGGGGATCATGGCGTCAGGCGATAGATAGATAGATAGATAGATATATTTATATTATTTATATTATTATTATTATTATTATTATTATTATTATTATTAATACTATTAGTGTTAACTGTACCTTGATGTCTGGGATGTGTGAGGTAGAGTAGAGGGACAGGTCGGTGGGTTGGTTGTCAACAGACCGAGGTGCTGAACTCAACATGTGAGCATAGGACTGTTGGGGGGTGGGGGGGTATGGCCCAACCATGTGCAGGTTTTCCAGCACCCCTAGTCGGAAGAGTGGGGTATTTAATGGAGTTTTGGTGCCCTGGCCTGGAAGAGAAAAGCTGTCAATATCTCCGCTTCAAAAAAATGCTTCCCTGGAAAAGAAATGCTTACTAAATAAATATAAAATACTAAAATGAAGAAACGTATACAGGTTCTCTCTCACTATCCAATGCCCCGATTTACGTTATTATTATAGTTGTTTTTAAGGGAAGATGGGCCGGTTTTCTGGACCACTTTCTCCTTCATGTTTAGCCCCATTACTTTTCAGATCTTAACATGTTTGCCCCATTAGTTAGTCGATTTTAAGACCTTTCACCCCATTTCTTCGTCAATATTTAGACCTTTTGTGCTATATAGGTGTCTATTTTTTCCTTGACGAACGATAGGGACCTTTAATGTTGGAAGAACGGGCCTTCGGCCGGGACATTTTTCTACTGAAAAATTTATAAATTAATCTAGAAGGGGGATCTAATGGATGTTTTTTTAAATTTGATGGAGGTCTAGGGAGGAAACTAGAAAAATAATGAATGTACAAAAATCGCCCAAAAAGTGAACCATCTCCCCTTAAAATATTAATAATACTGTAATAAAAATATAATAATAATATTAATATTTGTCAACAGCATATTCTGCCAAGACGAGGTGGCTATATTTACTTGACCAGCCAGATTCAATGGTCAACCCTTCCACTATCTGGGCAGCCAGTAGTTATGAAGCACCTGCCCCCAGGGAGGGTGCCTTTGGTATGGGACAGTCAGGAAAGTGACAGATGCGGTTTTTACCACCATGCACTCCCTGCTAAAGAGCTGGGATAGGATGGATTAAGGAACACCTCATTCTTAATATTAATCATCCATTACAAACCCCAATGTACTTGAATAAACTAATGAATGCATATTGTCCTCCCGGGATTCCAACTCGGGACACCACACCCAGAACATAAGCATTCTAAACCATTACACCACCAACACAGTTGGTGTCCCTGATGATCAGGGACTTCAGTGAACAGTTGCCACAGATTGCTAGACAGCCGTTCACCAACAACACTGGCATCTGCCAATAACACACTGGCTGGCCCCAGACTCAAACCATGAACTTCACAGTTAGCAGGCGAGTGCTCTACCAACATCGCTACGGCCTGTGGCAAAGTGATATAGTTCTGTATTTACCAAGGAAAATTAACTATAGCTGGTTTTATTTCAGCTGATGATAAACTGAATCCCTTAGTAACCGATTCCTCGATACGTAATGGAAAAGTGTGAATCTCCTCTATATCTGCATCGTAGTAATGGCAAGTTTTCATGATTAGCAACATATTTCGCAACAAAATATTCGTAATAGCTGAGGAATCAAGCTAGTAAATTACCGTAGCAATTTACTATCAGCTGAAAAAAAAATAGACTATAGTAGTGTACTTACCATCATTGTGAGTGTGGGCGCGAGGGATGCCGAACAACTCTTCCCTGCGTGCGTTGGGCTGGAGAAGGTGAGGCTTATCAGCGAGGGGCAGAGACTCCGATAAACTGCTGCTGAACGCGTCCGCTCCCACAGACCCCAGACATAACGTTGACTGAGATCTCTTCACAGTGAGACATGTGCGTGCGTTATTCACACAGTTTCAAAACTACCTACGCTACACTATTTAACCCATTTAATCAGCTAAAACCATTGAACAATTTATTTTAGATACTTTCAGACGATTATATTCAACTTATGATGGATATGTCGGAATGAGTGATAATTGAAATGTTTACCTTTTTATTCCAGTTAATTTATCATAAGCTTAATAAAAATTGTCTAGCAGTAGCATTAATAAAAAAAAATAATCCTCTGATTAAAGGGGTTAAGTATTTACAGTCAATTTAAGCCATAGTGAGCAATACTAAACTATTTAGGCAGCAAGTACCCTTACAGTATTATATAAATCAGTAATATATGCTTAACCCACGAAATCCAGGGGGCTTCATATGATCCCGATCGCTGTGTCCGGGGCCCTTTTGGTACAGGCAAACTTCATCATTCAGTAGCTACCGATTTAGACCACCTAGAGCAGTCAACTTATTTTTGCAAATTGTAGAACTTTTTGTTGTCTGTAAAATGCTGTTGAGATGACATTGCTACGAAGCGTGGTTGCCGTGTTATGATGGTTTTAGCGGCGATTTTTAGCCGCATATTTTGCCTCATATGAGGCCTCCCGGATTCCGTGGGTTAAACCATAGTGAGCAATACTAGATACTGTAAACTATTTAGGCAGCAAGGTCTTACAGTATTATATAAACCAGCAATAAATGCTTAATATTGGGCATATTTAGATGAGGCATGTTGCTATCTGTGAGTCAAGGACAACTACCAATTTGTCTATTATTCTGAACCTCATGGAAAATCTAATCTATTATAAATTGATTTTTCGATACTTGATGGGATAATATGAATTCACAAATTATCTCAATAATTCTACAGTAAAAATTGATAATGTTACTAGCCAATTAATCCCTTCTGTACCAACGACGTCTTTTGAATTTTATTCTTGCTATATTTAGACGATTTTGTGAAGTTTAAGAAGAATTTAATGTAGTAAAAGGAGTTAATTATGATAGTTCGATACCTTTTAATTGCTGGAGCCCCATTTTATCTCTATTTACTCGGGCCCAATCTCCACTTTTCCCATTTTTATTTTATTTTATTCTATTATTATAATTTTTTTTTTTAAAGGGGGTGGCGTATTTCATACTGACTAAAATTGTCCAATAGTAGCCTCAATAAAGCTAAAAGATGTCGCCGGTACAGAAACCCCTTGGGTTATGGAGTAGATCTATGGAAATATTCACATAATTTTGTTTTTAATATAATTAATAAAAGTGTAAAACTTGCAAAACAAACTAACCAAAAACTGGAACTGCACAATATAAAGACAAAAGAACTTATCAAAATCACTGTGTGAAGATAATGCATTGAAGATTTACTAAAACACTATAGGTAGTGCCAACGAACTTGACAATAATCTTGATCCCTGACCTCTTCGTAACTCAAAAGGGACTAGAGCAAACTGGCTATAAATATACACACCTATTTCCTGATGGACTCTTCCCAAATGAGAGGAATTACAGCCCGATTGCTTTCATTCATTTAGAGTTATAAGAAGTTAAGGGGTCAAGATTATTGTCAAGTTCGTTGGCACTACCTATACTACTGTCTTGATAGCGTAATGCAGAAGTGCGCGGAATGTTGATGCGAGTATCCTAGGTTCAAGCCCTTGGAGTGCCACATGTATTTGTTGATTTCATTAATTGAGTTTAGAAGTGAAGTTGGTTGGTGGAAAAAACTTAATAATTTAGTCAAACCCCAAACCACCACATAGAATGTACATCACTAAACAAACAATTAAGCTTGATTTCCAGGAATATTACTTGCACGTATATTAACATACTCTCATAATATTCAAGGAATAAGGGCCTACTTAATTTTTTACCGTCTTAACTATTGTTGTATATTATATTATATAAAACTTGTCAATATATAATGCGGTATGATAAATGATTATTTTGCTTAAGCGTCGTTTACACAGCGATTTTGATAATTTTTGTTGTCTTTTTACTGTGTTCGTCTAAGTTTTGGTTTGTTTAGTTTGCAAGTTTTACATTTTAATACATCTCTCCTACACCAATGTTTGCTTTGCACACTTCACCTCTCTATTCCCCAGTCGTAAGCCGTACGTATAAAGCTATATGAATCTTTTAATCATTAAAACTAGGTTCTAAAAATCTGAGCTACAATAGTGCATTGTATTGTTTTGATCAAATGGGTACTGGGTATGTATCTATTAAGGGGAGCGTCCGCCATGTATTTCAAAATGGTCCGATCGTGTTCATTGTTTTACAGATGATAGATACCACTTCTAGGAACAACGTATCCAAAAATGAATAAATTCGGATGAATAGTTTTTTCGCTACCTCGGATTTTCGCATTTTGGCCAAATTTTCAAAACCTAAAAACTAAAAAACTTTTGGTCCAATCTACATCAAAAAAATACTATTGGAAAGAGGAGAAAAAATGCAATAACATGTACAGAGGGATTTTTGATACACCTTATAGTTTTTTATTATTTTATTTTTTTTTTTTTTTTATATATATTTAAACGGTTTCAAGCCTCCTGCCAAAAATGTTATGGGTTTATCAAAAATTCCTCAGTACATTCTACTGCATTTACTCTCCTCTTTCCAATGGGTTTTTATTTATTAAAATCGGACCAAAATTACGCAAGTTTTTAGGTTTTTTGTTCTAATAATTATAGTTTTGAGAAAAAGGCGAAAAACTAAATTTATCCATTACCCAACGAGGGGGGTGGGTGGTGGGGGGGGGGGCTGTATTTACGGTAATTTTTATTTTACGAGTCTAAAATTTTGCCAGATGCCTAGAGTGTTGCCCTCACGGGAGCAGTGAAAATCTCAATTTCGGATTTTTCAACTTGCACCTCTAATACCCCATGGCGGACGCTCCCCTTAAGCCGGTATCACACGAGAGCTTTTATAGTTAACATTCGATGATCAACATTTTTCTGGCAACATTTCTGGACTATTTTGCACTGGTATCGGAAACTAAACTGATGGTAGATGAATTTAGGTGACTAAAATATTATGAATGTTGACCTCATAAGTTGCCAGACCAGTGTTGAGGATAAATGTTGAGTGAAAAAGCGCTCGTGTGATACCGCCTTTACGACTCACGACTGTTGGGTAGATATATGTCTGGTAAAATTACCCTTAATGTCGGGTGGTAATTTAGAAAGCTTGTATCCTTTAGCACACTCACCATTAGGGCCAAAAGTTCTACCAATGGGGTACTGCTATGCTGGGTGGAAGAGAGGTTCAATGATGCTGAATTGGTGGAGTAAGAGTGGAGAAGAGAGTAGAAAGAGTAGAGATAAGAGGAGAGAGAAGAAAAGAAAAAGAGAGAAAGAAAAGAGAAAGAGAAGAGATAGAGAGAGAAGAAATGAGAGATAGAGAGAAAAGAAAAGAGATAGAGAGAAAAGAAAAGAGATAGAGAGAGAAGAAAAGAAAAGAGAGAAGAAAAGAGAGAGAGAGAAGAAAAGAGAGAGAGAGAAGAAAAGAGAGAGAGAAGAAAAGAGAGAGAGAAGAAAAGAGAGAGAGAAGAAAAAGAGAGAGAAGAAAAGAGAGAGAGAAGAAAAGAGAGAGAGAGAGAGAGAAGAAAAGAGAGAGAGAGAGAGAAGGCGAGAAAAGAGAGAGAGAGAGAAGGGGAGAAAAGAGAAGAGAAGAGAAAAGAGGAGATAAATAGAGAGTGAGATTGAATAGTCTCACACACACACTAACCTGGAAGAAGGTATGTTTCCTCCCCCTTGAGTTAGAAAGGTTGGAGTCTTCGTCGGCTGATTCACTGTCGCCGGCAGAGGGTGTGATGGAAGGCAGGTCGTCCATGTCATCCTCGTTCTCGTTCTCGTCACGCTCCCAGGAGAACCCGGTACACTCGGCCCCGCCCGAGTCGATGTGGGCACTGCTTTCACTCTCACAACACCGTAGGTAGCTTATCAACGAATCAAACACGTACGCTGCAAAGAAAACGCAGGATATTGTAGCCTATAATAATCCTACTTAATGTATATACAGGTAGAGCATATAAACTTCATTTACTTGATCATATATATCGTACTTCATATTTAACCCAATTCAATTTGTCAGGTTATTTAATTCAAGATCAGTCCATATGGTCTGATCCCACATCTTTCTTGGTCTACCCCTTGGTGAAGCTCCTTCATGGACTTGCATCTTTTCACCCAACTTAGTTCATCCATCCTCTCCACATGCCTAAACCATCCAAGCCAGCTTGTATACATCTTATCACTGATACTCTTGATACCTAACCGTCTCCTAAGCTCTTTACTTGGCGCTTGTGAGAAATAAGTAACATGCTTATTATTATAATTATTATTACTAAATATCCTATCTTGCAGTAGGGCCCCACATTTTCATCTTGTTACGCTCCATACCCGGTAATGTTAATATCATTGACTTTGACAGGCCACATTTCTGAAGCATAGGTCACTGCATTTCTAATACACGAATAATAAAATATGTAAATAAATAAATACAAAATTCCTATACAGATCTCTCTCGATTATAATGTAAAACTTGCAAAATATACGATTGGGTTACGTTCCTGAAAACCCGATCTTAAATAGAAAAATTGTATATGAAACACTAAAAGTAATGGGGTAAATGGGGATGCGTTCTTAGACCAGCGAAAACACAAACCCAAACCCCTAAAAACCTATAATAATATCGTAAATCGGGGCATCGGATAGTGAGGGAGACCTATTAAATGTAAAACTTGCAAAATAAACAAACCAAAACTGATACGAACACAGTAAATAGACAAATACAACAAAGCAGCTCACCTATATGTTTAAGAGAGCCAACATCAATGTCGGGCAAAGTATCACAGTGTTCGTTTTTATGAGCCCTAAGGAGGGACACAACATAGGAGAGTGTGTCTCGTCTTGCATTTTGTGGATCAGCTGTTGTGGTGGATGGTCGGGTGGAGCGACGGGCACTCTGATACCTGGACAGAGGGCCCGTCAGAGGGTCCCTGATGAAAGGTAGACCAGTACGACCGCCTGTACGTTCCCTGGGTCTAGCGGGAGGTAGGCCAGCTGGGGTACTGCTACTACTGCTACTGCTACTACTGCTGCTACTGCTACTGGTTCCTGTTGTACCACCACTGCCCTCAACCAGCTGATTCAACTCACGACCAAACCTGTAATACAATCATTTATGGCAGGATTTTAAAATTATATAAAAATAAAATAATGTACAAATTACCGTACTCAATAAATATTGAGGATAGATTTTGACGACACTTATAGGAAGAGCGTGAAAATACTTCTTATGCTTTTGCTTGGGAAACAGATTAACTTGCTCATGTAGTGATGTACACCCTATGTGGTGGATTGTGTTCTTTTATTTTTAATTAATATATAATATATAAAATCCTAGTGTCGTCACTCAAAATTTTGAAGAAAAGCAACGGGAGTTGTAATGTAAAACTTTCAAAATAAACATACCAAAACAGGGACGACACAATATAAGGGCAAAAGAACTATGTGGAAATAACGCTTTAGTAAAATATAATTTTGACATAAAAGGACACAAAACCACCATATATTAAGATTTCAGATTTACAGTACAGTACAGTTGTTGTTGTTGTTGTTGTTGTTGTTCTCCAGGCTGTCTGGCCGAACAGCCCCAAGGTCTCGAGCAAGGCCATGGCCATAAACGAGCGCCCCCACAAAATCCTCACTGCTTACCACTAACAAAGCCCGGGTGACCGAAGCCACTCCAAGGCAGGGAGCTGAGGAAGGTGCGGAAACGCCCGGGAAACCAAAGCCCCACCCAAGGCCCTGTGCCCCTCAGCAATTATGAAGGGAAAGTTGAGGGGCAAGGGAAAAATGTGACGCTTTGGCTCCCAATCTGCCAACTTCTAGGTTGGCAGTAGGGAGGTCAATCCATGGAAAAGACGCCGCCACTTGAGATCTAGAAGATATATAAGTAAAAGGAACAGTCAGAGTAAGCTATGGGTATGGCAGAGATCGCTCAGTTCTCACTCGGATAGACCAGCCCATCACCACATGACTAGAACCCAATCCTCTCAGCATCAGCTAGGAAAGGCCCTAGAAAGCCGCCTTTGACGGGGGGATACCTTACCTTTTGATACCTTTTGATGTGTTCGCCACTCTTCTAGCAGCACCAAGAAGCTCCCCTATTTCAACTCTTTTCGGGGTTGGGCACCCACCCTGTACAGTACAGTACAGTACAGTGGTTGAAAAAAAAAAAAAAAAATCTAAGAATATATTTGATTTTTATGATATACTGTACCTGTATTGGCCTCTATTCATTCCTTTATCCTGAGTACCGTGCTCTCCGTAATTATTCACATTGTAAAAAATATAAGTATACAGTATAACAAGCAAAACATACCTTAGCTGAGATTCAGTTGAATCCATAAGACTGAGGAGCCAATCCCAGGTTGGTTGAAGGCGAGCATCCACTTGCTTGAGAAGAGCAGCAATGATTGATGGAGTGAGTGTGATGTGAGTGGTGGTGTTAGTACCTCCACTACCACCACCACTACCAGTACCACCATTGGTCCTGGAGCTAAGACCACCATCCCTTACCACATCACAGGCCAGACTCAACAAGGAACTCATCTGTCTGACTACAATGGTGAAGGCTCTGGCTAATGTGTTGTTAGTGGTGGCTAGACTGACTGGTTCGTGTGAAGATGGAGTCACAGTGGAGCTGGAGGCTGGACCATGTCTCAAGGAAGTAGGATCAATGTATATTAGACCACCTGATGTAGTACTAGAGGACCCAGTGGTAGTGGGACCCCCAGAAGTTCCTCCTGACCTAGAACTGCTATCGCGGGGGTTCCTCACTGCCCACTGTAGGTTGTGTGGAGCAATGTTCCTGGCTGTTGTGGAAGTATTGCCCCTCCTCTCTAACTGTTCATCATTAAACAACTCTCCAGAATCAAACTCATCTGTCTCGGCTGCTTCACTTTCATCGTCTTCATCTTCTCCCGGCGACGACTCCCCAGAATCATCTTCACCGTCACTACCAGCCGTAGCTCCAGTCTGAACAGATCTTTGAGCTGAAGTATTGTCCACAGCTGACTGGTTATCATCACTGTCACTATCAGACTCGGCCAATAAGTCCAGTTCCATATCTGACTCCCCGGCCTCAACCTCTCCCCCGGCATCATTGTCCTGTTCTGATCGATCCACCGGGTCATCACGTTCACTAGACGCCTCGTGGTCCTGGTCATCCACTTGGGGCTGAAGTATATGGTCGGCCCTGGATCGTCGGGCACGAGGACCAGGGGCTGGCCGAGACATACTAGGAGCCACATCTTCATCCCCACCTTCCTCCATATCCTCTCCACCACCCCCACTGTTGCCACCACTGTTACCTCCACCATTCAGCCCACCACCACTACCTCCTCCTCCCCCACCACCACTACTACCACCACCACCACCACCGCCGCCACCGCTGCCACCACCACCACCACCACCGCGACTATTGGAGCCGTTGGATGTGGAAGGCTGGTCACTGTTGCCACCACCAAACCTTTGATACCGTTGCAGGGGCTCCACCTCAAACATCTCCTGGCAAGACCAAAGAACACAAAATTTAGCAAAGAGAATATAATAGATGTCTGATTTGCTGTATACAGTACTGTACTTCATTAGTTTATTCAAGTACATTGGGGTTTGTAATTGATGATTAATGTTAAGAAGGGGGTGTTACTTATTCATAAAGGACAATAGGGTCACTTATCTCTGCTAATGTGCAACCAACCTTTAAAAAAAATATTTACCCCATCTTTACATTCGATAACAGTAGTCGCAATTCGGCAACTTGTAAATACAAAATTAGTTAATTTGTAAACAGTGTAGGGACTTACTTTACAGCCGTGATTAGCATCAACGTGCGTGGATGAAAGAGGGAAGGGTGCCGTGGGCTTGACGTAGTTTAGTCTGACTGGCAACATGAGGGCGTCGGCAGCGTCACACAGCTCTGTTACCGCCACCGGGATCAACGATTCAAATACCTGCAACAAACAGAATACCACATATGAACATATATAATTAATCTAACATGGGAAATTAAGAGTATAAAAGAGGACTGGAGGGAGTGATTACGAATTTGTGCATAATGCATAAAAGGCAAGATAAAATGGATAAATGTATCGACACCTGGATGGGGATAAAAGTCTTAACCCGTGGAGCCCCGGCCATACATCGCCGACGCGTCAGGCGCGTCGCTGGGGCTGTACGGGTTAAAACAGTTGGCTGAATGGGGCCAAATGGATACAAGCCAGGGAAAGAGAGAAAAGGAGAGAAAGATAAAACAAAAACAGTGACCCCCTTTAACAGTAATAGGATGAATGGAAATGAAGGGGGTCAAATAAAATATAAAAATATTTCCTACCTTGATACATTTGGCCAGGGGTTGTGTGTAGGAACTGCCTGGCTTCTTCTTGCTCACGTTGGGGATCATTTCAATGGCCAGGATTACAAAAATTCGCACCACCGAGGCAATAAACCTGCGTGCCACCTGTGGAAAAAAATAAATAATAATAAAATAAAATTAAATTAAAATAGAAAAAGTGGGGATTGGGCCTGAGTAAATAGAAATAGATTAATAAATATAAATTCATATTTTATGAATAAAGATCATGGCGTCTAGCAATGGATAGATAGATGAATAAAGATGTTTGAATCCTTTAACTACATTATAGACAATAAGTATAAAACAATATATTATATAGTTCTTTGCATGAATAGATCTATCCATCAATAAATCTATCTTCCCTTATGCTTAAGTACATAAATTACAGTCGTTTCACTTACAGATTTGATAGATTCTTTTCCGTTTAGAATAGCACGTTTTATGGACTATTATACTTGTGATTATCCACGGACAACTTCTAGTGGCAGTGTCATGTACTTACATTTTCTGCTTCTTGCTTTCGTCCCGGCACGGTGTCGTTGTGTAGCTCCCTGATAAGTGTGTTGATAAGTGTGGTAACCATGGTGTCGGCAATCATCTTCCTTTCATCTTCGTCACTGTTGATCAGCTGCTTCAACTTGAGATTGCGATGCTCCACCTGTTGCAAAAATTATGATTATGAGTTAAAATGTAAAACTTGCAAACTAAACAAACCAAAATTGGGACAAGGACAATATAAAGTTCACAGAAGTGGACATAGTGTAAAGCTGGTATCACACTAGCACTTTTTCCCTCAACACTGGTCTGGCAGCTTATGAGGTTGACATTTTATATATTTTGATTACTTCCATTTATCTATCATCAGTCTCATTAGTAATGTTCACCGTATGTAGTGGATTGTGTTCTTTTATTTCAATAATTTTCTTTTAGTAAGCGTTATTTCCACATCGCGATTTTGATCAATTATTTTGCCTTTATATTGTCTTTGTCCAAGTTTTGGTTTGTTTAGTTTACAAGTTTTACATTTTAAATTATACCACCTCAAGTAGCATCATATAATATAGTTCTTTGACAGGTGGACATTTGGGCAAAGGTACCTGATTTATTGATTCATATTTCATTCCCCCACACTCCTTACCTGAGTTGCCAATTTAACGAGGAGGCAGTAGGTGAACTTGTCAAGGTGTGTGGTGTGTCCCTGGTACTGCATAAAGTTAATGTCATCTGTGGACGCGGTGGATGGGGGCATTTCCTCCTTGTGTCCGGTCATAATCATTGACCTCACCGCGGCCCAGTCATTGAGCAGCCTCTCTAGTGCCCGACGACTGAACTTGGGCGGCTCCAGGTCGTGGTCCGGAACTTCCATGTTTACATCAGACAGAGGGTTCTTGCGAGTCGATGACGTGGATCGGCTCCTGGAAAGAATATCAAGTTAGTTTGTTAGTTGCAATTTATATATGTCTAATAGTGATACAAAATGGTGGAGATTACATACATACATAAATACATAACGAGATGAGAATGGTGAGGTGGATATGTGGGGCCAGGCTGCAAGATAGAATAACAAATGATGAGCTGAGGAGACGTTTAGGTATAAAGAGTATTAGCGAGGAGATGCGTACAAGTAGACTGGGATGGTATGGACATGTGGGGATAATGGATGAACAAAATTGGGTGAAAAAATGCAGGTCTGTGATTATGGAGGGAGCTGCACCAAGGGGTGTACCGAGGAACACCTGGGATCGGACTATACGTGCCGATCTCAAATCCAAAAACTTGACAAGTGAAGCAGCCCTTAACAGGGTTGCCTGGAACGGTGCCATTAGGACAAGCGACTGAAACTGCACGTATGTGTGGAGCATTTAGTCTTAAGATGTTATGTATGTTTTATGTATGTATCGAGTGGCATACACAGATTTAATCCACAATGATGAGCATGGTAGTAACTGCTGAAAATATTAAGCATATTTTTGTCAGCTAATCTGGATTTACTTCTTTAGTAACAAACATGGAATGGAGAAAGTTTATGAGAACAAGTGTATAATAATTAGAAGCTAGGGGGGTTGAGTTATAAAATATCTGAAAGCTATAACACAGAACATAGTATGCAGTATATTAATGAGAACAAAATATACAGTATATTATACCGTTACAGATAAACTATTAGCAGCAATGTATAAGATCATATATAATGTAAAATATTTGCATATTATAATGTTCCTTACCTAGACCATTGCTTCTGTTCCGTCACCTGGCGTCCAACTGTCTGTACCAGGAACAGCAGCAGATTCTCTCCTCTCCCATTAGCTACATTAACAAGGTCGGTCTCGGTGATTAGGCGAGATAAGAGGTCGAAGCGAGCAGACTGGTGACCAGACTTGAGTGCTTTACATTTACATTTCTCCCAACAATCACAGTAAGCAGTGGGAGAAGTCTTCTTGAGCTTACAGTCGTGTCCCTTGTGACACACTCTAGCACACTCCGTACAGCAGCACAGGGATCCCACCAGTCCACAGGTTCTGCACTCAAATATGTCTTGGTTAATATGCTCGGCCCCAGTCCAGGTGAAGGAGCAAGTGTCGTTATAACATAATACGTGAAGAGGGGAGTCGTCTGGATTACTGGTACGAGGAAATATCATCTGCGTCACGGCCTTCTTCTCGCTCTCACTGTCCATGGCACTGTCGTGGGCTACACGGTGGATCACGTCGAACAACACCAGGGCCGCCTGGTATGCTCGTCCTGAGACGGCCAACATGAAGGGTGTAAAACCGTTTGAGTCACGAGCCGTCAGCAAGTTCCTCAAGTGCGGTGTCAGGGCAGGACTCTCACAAATTGTTCGCAGGATGGTTAATGAAAAAGATTTACGTTCAGATGGATCTGATGTTCCTAAGCTTGGCATACTAGGCCCAGGTGTGGTTTTAGAAGAAGATGGTGTCATTATATCGTCATCAGGGCCGGCTCCAGCACTAGCGTCGTTCAAAGTGTCGGATGAGCTGGGTGGCCAAGCAAAGCTGCCTAAGATTGGATCCTTCTCTAAAACAGAGTCCCCTTCTGCCTCTTTACTTGTCACTGGACAACAAGTAGATATACAAGCGTGGAGTATGTTACGATTTCCATCACACTTTTCTTCTACAATTGATTCCGTAGTCAGACTAGGTACAGCATCTAGAAGAAACAAAAATACATATATGAAGCATCAAAAGAGTATACATTGCTAAACCATCAAATTACCATAGCATAACTACATAATGTTTTAAGTGTGAACAGTACCATAGTTTATGTATGGGGACAACGTCAAATCAACTCCCCAACTAACATTAGACCACACTTTCCTCACTCAGGGTTGGTCAAAATCATCCAAACATCATTGTCTGCTGCTGCCTGTGGAGGCTGTCCAGCCAGGAAGTTGGGAACATTTAGATATATGACCCAGAGGGTACCAGTACTAGGTGTTATATACAGTACTATCAGACTGTTGTTTCTAACTAAAGAGGCCCTAACCATGGAATACCAGTATACCACCCTAGGAAGCTACATAATCAATGGGTGTAAAATACTGCATCACGTAAGTCCAAGGCTGCCTAAAATAATAATTAGTGTAATACTTCGACCACCCAGAGAGGTTCCAATCTCGGCAGGCAGACATGCAGCAGAGCGAAATCAATAAAACCAATGAATATATGTGGTACTCCAAGGATTCAAACCTAGGATACTCACACCAAAATTCTGCGCATTAACCATTACAGAAGCTTATAATTCTATTTATAAATACCTGGGGAATCCGAATCCAAGAGGGCCAGCACCTGCCTGACTCCCTCTGGATCACAGCGCAGGATCTTGGGCATCAGTGTTTGAGTCTTAAGAGCCAAGACAAGCAGTGCCACATGATTCTTCTGGTGGGCCGCAGCACCATGTAGGAAGTGTGTGGCCACCCCCAGGCACCATACTGGGGGCAGGTCCGGCCACAGGGGGTCCTTGATGGAGTCCACACAGTCCTTACTCAGGGGGTAAATGGTGTTGTTCCCATCACGTAGTACACCCACATTCTCACTCTGCAACAATAAGTTATCATTAGTCCACACAGTCATGCCTCAGGGTATAGATGATGGTAGCCTATTCCTGTCGTGCACACTCGGTCAAAGAAGTATCTGCACCCCTACGCTGATCATCTGGTGTGTACAGCTCGGTGGGGTTGGCACCTCTGCCTGCAACTATATCCATGTGTCAGAGACGATCGTCTCTGACACATGTCGATTTTTTCCCTGGCGAACGATAGTGAGCCTGTAATGTTGGAAGAACCGGCCTTTGGCCGGGTAACTTTTCTAACGAAAAATGTGCAAATTAATCTAGAAGGGGGATCTAATGGATGTTTTTTTTTTAATTTGATGGGAGGTCTAGGGAGGAAACTAGAAAAATAATGAATACATGCAAAAAAATGCCCAAAAAGTGAACCATCCCCCTTTAAGCATTACATATGTATCTCACCAATTATACAGTACAGTACTAGAAATAAAGAACAGTACAGTACTGCCGGGAAAGTGCTGGAGGGACCTTGGTGACTCTGGTCTCTGGGTCTTCTCCTGGATGACCTAGATGTGTGTGAATTTGTATTTTGTTTTCGTGTATTCATTGCTTTCTGTTGTGTTGTCCCAATTATGGCTCTGGCTCTGTCTTGAGGCCCCCCCCCAGGAAAAGTGGGGATTGGGCCCGAGTATTCACATCTAAACTCAATTAATGAAATCAACAAATAAATGTGGCACTCAGAGGACTCGAACCCAGGATACTCACATCGAAATTCCGCGCACTATGCATTACGCTATCCAAGACAGTTAAAGAAAAATGGACAAGCATATGATTTATTATGCAGTTTCGAATCCTGCATATAGAATAAAATAGAACAGAACAGTATAAGTCTTACCTCGCCTGTGATAGTCAATGATATTCCTGTAGGTTCAGTTCCCATGAAAGCTGTGCTGTCTGTCGGAAACACGCACTCCTGTTCAGATTTACCGGAGCTTAAGTTGTAGATCACATAAGTCATCCGGGTACCATTTTTAACTATGGCATGGATACCTGGAAAGATAAATGTAACAAATTTAATATTAAAGCTCTGTATAATTCTGGCTCTGTCTTGAGTCGGCCGACCCCAGAAAAAAAAAGGAAAAGTGGGGAATGGGCCTGAGTAAATACATACCGTACATACATAAACTAAATATATTGACATTGAAATGTACAGTAACACAAAAAATAACTATATAAGCTATTTAGATATACTATTTAGCCAGAAGAAGCATTTACCCACAAGAATTTTTAAACCTTAACACTCAAGCCTCGGTGTCCGTCATATGACGGGCGAGAGATAAATGGCCTATCCTCCGGTGCCCGTCATATGACGGGCGGCATTCTGAGCACATTAGGGGCTCTGAGAAAGAGTCTGTGCGTTGGGAGGACGATAGGCAGGCTCTGACTGCTCGGCACCACCACTGGGCCGGTTGTGGGACTTCCGCCACCTCCCTACACATACCTGTTCTCTTGAGACAAGGAAAAAACTAAGGAAATTACCTTATTTAGGGTATTTTCACCTCCGGTTGCGCGATCGCTACAGAATAACCCGTGGTCGTACAATGATGATTCAGGTGTCATTGGAAAGCTCTATTATCGCCCTTTCACGGATACATAATTGTATTACACTCTGACTCTTGTTTATGCATGAAAAAGAGCATGGAACAAAGCTCGTTTTCGGTAAATATACCCGCCTGGCAACTAGGTCATGTCAACAAACGGCCCCGTCCTTAACCCTTCTTCCCCGGGCTCGCCTTCTAAAGGACAGCACTGAGAGCCCGGGGGATATGGCCGAAAAACGTTGTAATAGGCTAGCCCTAACGTTGTAATAGGCTAGCCCTAACGTTGTAATAGGCTAGCCCTATCTTTGTTATTTCAACTACTAGAGAATTCACACACATCTCAAAACGTAGCCCTGTTTTGTATCTGTAGACTGGCATTGAGTAGAGCTCTCTAGGTCAACTGGTTCAGTTGTGATGACAATTTCCGTGGAGAGAGTTTCGATGTGATGTTAGCAATATCAGACAATAACAAAGACTTGTTCTTGTTCTCCAAAACAATAACAACAGAAGTCGGACTTCTCCTTGTTTTCGAAGGTGCGCGTCGCTCCGACCGGCTTTGTTTACATACGGTTCGACGCACGGCTTTCAAACCATGATTAATAGGCTTTCAAGCTTACGGATTTTAAAATGACACCCGGGCTCCTGCCCATCTGCCGCGGTGCCATTTTAAAATGACAACCGGGCAGGAGGGGTTAAGGGCTTAAAGTCAAATTCTCTCAAAGGAAGTTATGAACACATTAACACAAATATTATTACCTTACATGGGGTGTCACAAATGTTCACTGACTCTAGGTTACTATTGCTACCAAGTGACCAACTATAAAACAATCCACACAAGCTGAACACAGATTGAAAGACTGTTGAAACGGGTGGCCGGTCAACTCAACCAGTAGACCATTTCAACCAGTACCAAATCAACCAATACGCTTAGGTTAGGTTAAGTTAGTACTATATTTTGGCACTGGTTTGGTTGGTCTGGATTAATTTGGCACTGGTTGAGATGACATGGAACCATTAAAACGCTCTTTAAAATAAGTAAAATTATGATTATTACCTCTACTATCCACCGCCACTGTCAATATCTGTCCTTGTTCAGTGACAGGGATCCTCTTGGGTGTCTTCTGGTAGCAGTCCGGTACACGGGGGTTCCCTCCGGCACGGATCACTTGTAGTTGGTCTCGGTGTATCACGCGGAGGTTACCCTTGCCTTCTTTAGTTTGGGGCACAACCACCACCTGTACAAATAATTACCAATTATTATTAAGGGAGCTCAGACGGTATTGTGCAGCATAATTTCTGGTTTGTAATGGACGATTAATGTTAAGAACGGGGTGTTTCTTAATTTATATATATTGTTATGTGTTGTTATATGTGCGATCAGTTTACTTGGGAAACAAATTGACTTGCTCATGTAGTTGTGTACACCGTATGTGGTGGATTGTGTTCTTTTATTTCAAAATTTTATTTTATTAAGCGTTGTTTCCACATAGCGATTTTGATCAGTTCTTTTGCATTTATCTTGTATCGTCCCAGTTTTAGTTTGTTTATTTTGCAAGTTTTACAAATTATATATATATATATATATATATATATATATATATATATATATATACAGTACGGTATATATATACAGTACGGTATATATATACTGGTATACAGTATATATACCGGTATATATATATATATATATATATATATATATATATATATATATATATATATATATATATATATATATATACAGTATACTAAGATTTATAGATCTCGAGTCACTCCGAGAGCTAACAAAAAAGGATATAAAATCATCTGACAGCAGCCTAGGGAAGAACAACTACTACAGTACATTCAAAATGTATTAGATTGAAAGTCCACCAGAATCGTACACACCTGATTTCCATCGACGGCCAAGACCTCTCCGATGGGCACCGGTCGGGTATCCTCCACAAATATAACATCTCTCAGGGGCCATTCCTCCTCGTCAAACCTCTCAATCTCATCGCGGGGCGCCGGTCTCTTCCCTCGCTTATAGGAGGCCGGGGAAGTGATGGAACCTGAAAATTAGTTGTTTTGTCTTCTTACTGTGTTCGTATAAGTTTTGGTTTGTTCATATTGCAAGTTTTACATTATACTATACAAATACAGTTGATCACTTTGACTTAACCTTTGTGTTTTGTCTGTGTGTGTGTTGTTTTGTGTTGTGTTTTCCCTGTTCTTGCTCTGTCTTGAGTCCCCCCCCCCTCAAAAAAAAAAAAAAAAAAAAAAAAAAAAAAAAAAAATGGGGATTGGGCCTGAGTAAATATAGATAGATAGACTTCGACTATGGCTGGCCTTTCCTTAGCAATTCAAAAGTGTCTAGTGTTAGCCAATATAAAAGTTGCAGTGCAGAAGTTGCTTGAGGTAGTACAGTACTGTACATATATTTTCTTGTTGTAGATATATTTTGTCCTAGTCTGAACAAAAGTGTAGATTGTCTCGAGTTGGCCACCCCCAGCTATGGGGTATGTGCCTGAGCATATAAGTAATGTATATGCATAATCATCTTGTCAACATTCCTATCTATTCTATCTATCTATTTACTCAGGCACAATCCCCACTTTTCCTAATTTTTTCTTCTTTTCCTTTTCCCTCTTTTTTTTTGGGGGGGGGGGACTGAAGACAGAGCAAGAACTGGGAAAACAACATAAAACAACGAACACAAACAGACAAAACACAAATTCACACACATCTACTACATTCCTACTACTCACAAATTTACAACACTTCCAAAACAGCATTGATAGAATATATGAGCTGACGGTAATTAACTAACCAGTGTCGGAACAAGTGCTGGAGGCAGGCGAGGGTGGCGGCGGCATATCTAACTTATCAGACGTTTCCTTGCTATCTCCACACTTAAGGGCCTTGGCTGCCGATCCAACCACCTCTGAAGTTGAGCTCTTCTTCTCCACCACCCCCCCACCACCACCACCACCACCACCACCACCACTACCATTGCTGCTAGTGCTGCTGCTGCCGGTGCTGCTCCCAACGCTACAAACCAAAAAAGGACTCATTAAAGGCAGAGAATAATACAAGTATAGGTAGCGCCAACGAACTTGACAATAATCTCGATCCCTGACCTCTTCGTAACTCGAAAGGACCTTGAGCAAACTGGGTGTAAATTTCCACACCTATTTCCTGGTGGACTCTTCCCAAATGATAGAAATTTCAGCCCGATTGCTTTCATTCATTTAAGTTCTAAGAAGTTAAGGGGTCCAGATTATTGTCAAGTTCGTTGGCGCTACCTATAGTAAAGCATAATAAGACACCAAAGATACTCATTATAGCATACCAGACACCAGACATTTACCAATGGTAGGTCATGATAAATTGACCTATGCCTCAGCATATGGAAGCACATGAAGGCAATAATTAATTCAAGGTCACCGCCTCTCAGGGATTAAGGCATTTAGCAATAGATAGATCGGCTTTGACACCAGTTCCATCACAAAATATAACATAACCAAAACAAGTAACTAACCCTTGAGGGGCTGCAGCACCAGTTCCAACAGACTGGAAGGGTGTGGTGGGTGTGGTGGTGGTGGCGTTGGTATTATTGGATGCCCCAGCACTGGCACTGGCACTAACACCACTACCACCACCACTATTGTTGCTGGTGTTGCCGTTACTATTACTGTTAGTGTTGCCACCACCACCACCACCGCCGCTGCTGCTGCTGCTACCGCCACCACTGTTGACACTCGTAGCCACACCACCGGGAGGCAGGATCTTGAATCTGAGAATAGGATAGATGAGGTTAGCTTGGTCTATTTTGTTCTATTTACTCAGGCCCAATCCCCACTTTTCCTATTTTTATATAATTTAATTTTATTTTATTATTTTTCTACTTTTTTTTTTTGGGGGGGGGGTTTTGCCGACTCAAGACAGAGCAAGAACAGGGATAACAGAAAACAACGAATACACGAAAGATATATTTTTATATTAACCTATTGAGGTTGAGCCCTTATTAACCCTTTGGTGCACGATGACTATGTGAGTCATTAGGGTATTTTTCCCTAAGTGCAAGATGTGAGTCATTAAACTTAAAAATATTCGCCAAAAATTAAGTTTTCGTCTGACGTGCGTCATATTTGGCACATATACTCAGTATTAAGTCTAGTTTAATGGGTACAATTGGCAACCCCCTCAGTTTAACGGTTGACTCACGGCTGGCATGGGAAGAGAGCAGAGTACAGCTCAGTCTGTTTTCGATACTTTCACGTTTATTCGTGTATCTCAGTAACTATTTGGGTTATAGTAATTTTGAAGTTACCAGTGGAATCCTCATAAAATTCCGCTTCCATATATGTATGCAAATCAAACATGTTGTGGGCAAAATTTTGAGCTAGCACGAGTTGGAGACAGGTATTTCGCTTTTTGTTTTACAATTCTTATTTCGGAGTGCCCCAATGTGGTTGTTTTGTATTTATTCTATGTTTTTACTTGCTTATCTTCAAGTTCAATCAATACCGAAGCCGATGGTACCTCATTTATCCAAATACAAGGATTTTTTGGTGGATAAAAACGTCACAGAAACAAATTATCGCCAGGCACAAAACTGGCTCTGAGTGAGCTGAGATATACTTTGGGAGTGGGAAAAAACTTGTTTGGAAACTATAGGTGCACCAAAGGGTTAAGCTAGTACAAAGCTTAGCTTGAGATTGCTTGGGATAGGTAAGGTTAAAATATTTTGAATCTGATGTTATATTTGGATCGGTGACGTTAGGAGTTGTGAACTTGTGATTAGTAAGGTTGAGTGATTAGTAAGGTTGAGTGATTAGTAAGGTTGAGTGATTAGTAAGGTTGAGTGATTAGTAAGCTTGAGTGATTAGTAAGGTTGAGTGATTAGTTAGCTTAAGACAAGACAGACATTCGAATATATTGGCAGATTTTTTTTTTTAAACAGAGGAGAAATAAATCATATCATACCTGCACGTGTCACTGAGATTCCAGGCAGCATTGAGTAACTGTCCAATTTTAGGAACCCCGCCGGAGGTTGAAAACGCCAAGGCTCCTGGGTGGTACATCGGGGAAGACCTCATCCCCACCTGTAAATATAATTAAGTTAAGTAGGGTACAGTTAAAGTCAATAGATTGCTAACAACTGTACTGGGTACCGGTACATTAAGGGGACCCACCTGCTTTTTCTCTCTGGGTATTATCCATTCGGCCCCATTCAGCCTACTGTATTAAGACGTTTCTCCCCATTCAGGTATCAATTTTTTCCTAGCGAGCGATAGTGAGCCATCATTGTATGGAGAGATCCGGCTTTGCCAGAGATATTTTTCTACCGAAAAATGTACAAATTAACTCGGCTGTCTAACACATGATCCAAAATATGCTGGTTCGCTATCGCTCGCCAGGTATAAATCGACACCTGGATGAGGATATACGTCTTAAAAACAGTAGGCTGAATGGGGTCGAATGGCTACTACCCAGAAAGAAAAACAAGATCTCATAAAGTTATGAACCGACTTTCATGAAATTTGGTGGGCAGCTAGGATACTAGAAGTTACTAAAATAGTTGTAGGTTATTATAGGTAGCCCCAACGAACTTGACAATTTTCATGACCCCTTAACTTCTCATAACTCAAAAGGGCCTAGAGCAAACGGGCTGTAAATATCCACACCTAGTGCCTGGTGGGCTCTTCCCAAATGATAGAAATGTCAGCTCGATTGCTTTCATTCGTTTTTGAGTTATGAGAAGTTAAGTGGTTAAGATTATCGTCAAGTTCGTTGACTCTACCTATAGCCTAGTGATAATGACTGTACAGTGATAAACACAACGAAGATGATCTAACCTGGACACCTTCTGTGATTTCCGAGCGCTGTTTGCGACTCTTGCTGCGGAACTTCTCCCACAGCTTTTTGCGTTGGTTGAATGGTAGTACCCCCCACCAGTAGAGAGCTCCAGACTCACACCAGGCACAGGTATACAGCTGGCAGGTGTGTAGCGACAGGATGCGCTCATTCTGTAACTTTATGGAAATTATCCACATGAGTTTGGCAATTTTAAGAAGATTCACCCTATTATAATGTAAAACTTGCAAACTAAACAAACCAAAACTTGGGCAAAGACAATATAAAGGCAACATAACTAATCAAAATCATTATTTTGTCTTTTTACATTTTGATAAGTTATTTTGTCTTTTTACTGTGTTCGTCCAAGTTTTGGTTTGTTTATTTGGAAGTTATACATTATAATTTCATACGGATATTTGTTCGATAATAAAAAAAATCAACATACTTCGGCGTACTATTATTATATCTTACATTGAGTACCAGTATGATATTTTGGTGGGTTGGTGATAATATAAATGTTTATATCAAATATCTATCTATCTATTTACTCAGGCCCAAGCCCCACTTTTCCTATTTTTATTTTATTTTATTTTATTTTATTATTTCTATATTTTGGGGGGTGGCCGACTCAAGACAGAGCAAGAACAGGGATAACACAAAACACAACAGACTTAGCAAAACCAACTGAAAACGTACCTCCGGGAATAACTGTGCCGGCTGTTCCAACTTGGTGGCCACATCCGCCAGCGTCTCATCAAGCCAAGTAGCCACCTTACCCGACTCTGTGACCACACTACACCGTACACCAGCCGCACTGATGCCCACCACACGCTCCCCTACCAGGCCTAATGGTACTGTCTTTGGGTGGTGAATTGTTGACATCTGCAAAGAAAATATAATCATAATAAATAATTTTCAATCAACAAAAGATTAAGTGTTTTGATGAGTACGTATGGTTTAGTTTGTGGGTGTGTCTCTTGGTGTGTGTACGTGTGTGGGTGGGGGTGTGTGTCAGTGTGTGGGTGGGGGGGTGTACCGTACGAGAGCGAGGTGGAGGGACAGAGAGGGAGAGGTAGACCGAAGGAGAGGTGGAAGGATGGAGTGAGGAAGTATATGAACGAAGGAGGTGCTGGTTGGGGGGAGGGGTGTCGACTGACTGGGGACAGAGGTGCATGGGGGCGGTTCGTTCTTGGCTACCCCTTCGAAAGGGGATCACGGTGTCAGGCAATAGATAGATAGACCGTATGTGTTTGTGTATGTAATCATTAAATTATCACATTCACCAGAGCAATCATGATTGCATCAAAGATCAGTATTAATACACCCATGATAGTATATACGCCACATGTGAATATAATAAACAAAATAAACAACAAAGTAATAAGTGAAGATGGTGGTATAACGTACCTCCGGGTGAACATATGGGTCCTTGTCTGCCCAGCGCCACTGATAGAGCTGTCCGGTGTTGGAGACGGCCACCAGCTCTGAGTGAAGGGCAGCAATGTGGGTGAAGCGAGGACCAGCAGTACCACCAACACCTCTCTCCGGCCAGTACTGCAGGTTGTCCGCTACGTCTATGGCATCCGGCAGCAGGGAGTCTTTCTTCTTTCCGGTCTCTGTGCCAAGTACTAAAGTTTAATAAGTAACATTGTACTGAATTTTTAATTAATAATTGATAAAATAGATCTACACTAATTATAAAGATAAGTAATAATTTAAGTTAAGATTAATGTACACTTTAAAAAAGAACTACTCTAGTAATAATATCCCAATAAGCTAAATTTTGTATATCAAAATCAAACGAGGATCAATTTAAATTAATTTATTCCTTGTTTAACCCCTTATTGGCGGCGCTCGACTTAAGTCGTGCACCAATTTGCAGCAAGTTAGGAGCATTATTAAGGCTTTTAAAGGGTTAAAATAGAGTGCAAATGGCCGGGAGCACAGCGGGCCAGACAGCCGACTCCCAGGGCTTACCGCCGCCCATTAACTCATGTTCCCTGTGTTCTCGAGAGGCTGGCAGTGTAGCCAGTAGTGAGCATAGCTGGGAAAAATATACCGATATATGCTAAACTCCCATGTTCGTAGTATCACTGCAAGAGAACCACGAGTGCTACGTAGCTCGTTCTGGTCTCATTTTGAAGCTTTTAGTGCCTATTTTTTTGCTAAATAACTTTTTTTCATGCAGATGCTTGATTTATCATGTAGGAGGGCCTGAATATGCCCAAATGAGCCCAAAACACCCCGCTAGACAAGGGTTAATATGTCAGCTGTTTGTCCTGCAAGAACAACCTCGCAAACACATTCACATTGTCATTCACTCACACACTCAGTTTCTTGTCATTTGGAAAAGCAATAACCCAGCACCAAAAAAAAAAAAAAAAAAAAAAAAAAAAATCAAGCCCCCTCAACTTACGGCATCACACCCACTTCTTCACTGCTTGGTTTGTTTCACTTGGCTCTAAATTGCTCTCTCTTGCATATCTCCTGAATGCATAGGCCCCTGTTCACCAATGCATCTTTCAAATTATCTCTCTATTTCTCCCTTGGTCTTCCTCTCCTTCTCACACCCTCCACTTTTTGCTTTATAGATTTTCTTGATATGCACATACCACTTGAGCAATCCTAGATATGCTCTCTCCATTAAACTGAACCTATTCCCATAATCTCCCTCACCCGGTCATATCATCTAACACTACTTTTGACCTCAGACATTTCATGGTTAGCACTTCCATCCTCCTACACCAGCGTTTTCCAACCTGGGGGGGGGGGGGGGTAAGCAAAGTTCAAAATAGGGCTAGGCCATTCAAATGCACACAGGGTAATCCCAAAGATAGGTATGAATAAGAAATATTGATAGGAAAAATTCACAACTGTCATTCTGAGTAACCAAATGTAGTGTTGCCACAAACCATTAATCAGTTTTAATCCTTGCATGCAGATTGGTTAATTTTTCGCCCTTTTTACAGTATCTTTTGTCTTAAGGGGAGATCTCCACTTGAGGGATTTTTTTCTTGACCCCTTTCTCCCTCATGTTTAGCCCCATTGCTTTTGATATTATAAAACGTTCGCCCCATTAGTTTAGCGATTTTAAGAACTTTCACCCCATATTAAGACCTTTCGTGCCATTCAGGTGTCTATTTTATCCTGGCGAGCGATAGCGAGCCTGTAATTTAAGAGGAACCGGCCTTTGGCCGGGAAATTTTTCTACCGAAAAATGTACAAATTTATCTTGAAAGGGACTCAAGGGGGTATAATTTTAAGCTTGATGGACGTCTAGGGAACAAAGTAAATACCTCCCCTTAAGAACCCATATGGAAGGGATAAAATAAATAGTGTTCTAGGCATCAGAGGCATGGGGGGGGGGAATCATGAATACAGTCCTAACCAAAGGGGGGCGCAGTGTTAAAAAGGTTGGGAACCTCTGTACACCGTCTGGCATTCAGGACTCGTGTCTTGGGAAACAGTTTTACTTGCTCATGTAGTGATGTACACACTGAGTGGTGGTTTTGTGTTCTATTATTTCATATTTTTATTTTGCCAAAGCATTTTTTCCACAGTGAAAATTGTTGAGAAGTTCTTCTGTCTTTATAGTGTGTCGTCCCGGTTTTGGTTTGTATATTTTGCAAGTTTTACATTATAAATTCTTTCAATCATTCTCATCTTCACAAAAGCCAACAGATCTACTGTATTTCTCCACACATTCCACAAGGCCCCCAATATTTTTGCCCCTCTCATACCCTATGCTCCACTTGGCACTTGTGGCAATTACTTGTTGTAGTCTTCTCTCAAATATCTGATGGTTTCTGCCTTTTCCATTTCTTTCCAAAGTAAGCATATGCTCATTCCATCCAAATCCTAATTGTGATTCGAAGTACCGGTAAAATAGCGTAACTTCGGACTGGGACACAACCTCGGACACTCTGGAAAAAAATATAATGAACCGCAGTTATGGGAAAAACGCACGATGTTATGGAAAAACAAGTATGTCTGAGGTGTTATTCCATAATGAATAGCCATTTTCCCATTTTTCCACTGTAGCTTATACACTGTTATCCAGAATTGTCCGAAGTAACAGCCCTTGACCGAAGTTAGACCATTTTACGGTAACAATTCCTCACCTTATCATAATAAAAAGACACAAGGTGGTAAAACCTCTAAAAACTAACCTGTATGGGGTTGGGTGACTCTGACAGACAGGAGGGCGTTAGAGAGCCACTTGCGGGGTCCTGAATAATGCCGGTCACGCCACCTAAGCTCCCGGTCTGCGCGGTGTTCCGACCCGGTAGAGCAGCCCGATCCCTCGCGCTCACGTTCACCTGCACGACCTCGACTTCCACCAGATCGGCTGCAAAGAATAGATATATACTTTAAATTATCTTGACCAGTTCATTTCTATGACATAATTTAATTCTAACTAACCCTTAAACTTTAAAAGGCTTAGGAAGAATCTATAGAAAGGGATGAAAAGTTAACTTAAACTTTAAAAGGCTTAGGAAGAATCTATAGAAAGGGGTAAAAAGTTAAAATCTATCAAAGTCCCTGCATTGTCAGCAAGGTCCTCCGGGCCAGTGAAGCCAGTGAAACCTGCAAAATAAATATGGGAATCTGCGATCCACATAGCGATTATAATTAGTTCTTTTGTCTTTTTACTGTGTTCGTCTAAATTTTGGTTTGTTTATTTTGCAAGTTTTACATTATAATGTCATTTACCAGCACCCACACTCTCAACATCCTTATTTTCATCCTTACTTACAAATTGGCAACTATTCCCTATAACTTCTGAGCTCAACTTTGCACCAAGGAGTATCTAAACATGTCATTGGAGAAAATAATATTGTATCACTATTATTGATAATGAGTACTAAATGGCACATTACATTCAAATTGGCTACTCTACCCTACAACTAGCGAGCTTACCTTCGCACTGAGGAGTAGCCAAACATGTCATCGGAGAACATAGCGTCGGCATCAATGATAACAGATGGGTGGTCGGCAGCCACAGAGATCCCAGCGTCCAGGAGTGAGATGAGGTCCTCGGGGACGTAGGAGTCACCACTCTCCTCCGGCTCCTCAACGTCCTCATCATCGCGGGAGAGAAGGTTGTTCACTGCCAGGTTCACATCCAGGTTGGTCCGCTGTAAATCAAGGGTGGGTTTAAAAGGTCTCCTCCTCCAATCACGCTACATATACAGTAGAAACCCTCCCATCCGGTGCTCTCAGATTCGGAAACCCAAGAGATCCAGACTCATGTTTCAGCCAACCAGACTTGTCTGGATGGTTTGGGAAAACTATAAGTCAATCCGGAAATGAATGAGACGAATACAAGTTTCCACACATATTATTTACTTCCAGTGTTAGATATCCAGACTTGTATGTCAGCCATCCAGATTTGTCTGGATGGCTGAAACCTAAGTCTGGTTATTTAAGTTAGATATCCGGACTCATGTTTCAACCATCCGGATTTGTCTGGATGGCTGAATATATGTCCGGACTTTTGGCAGATCCAGACAGGGTTCTCCCCCAATTAGTCTGGATGGGTGAGGTTTTACTGTACTGTACAGGTCTCCCTCACTATCCGATTATTATTTTTTCTGGACCCCCTTCTCCCTCGTGTTTAGCCCCATTAGTTTTGAGATTTTAAGACGTTCAGCTCATTAGTTTGGCGATTTTAACACCTTTTACTCAATTTTCTTGTCAATTTTAACACTTTTTGTGCCATTTAGGTGTTGATTTTTTCCTGGCAAGCAAAAGCAAACCTAAAAATTTAAGAAGAACCGGCCTTCGACCGAGACATTTTTCTACCAAAATTTTTACAAATTTATCTTGTAGGCGGATCTAGGGGGTGTTTTTCAAACTTAATGGAGGTCTAGCGAGGAAATAAAAAATAAACGAATAAATAAAGAAATAGCTCAAAATATAACCAATAATGATATATTTGATCAGCCCATAAATGTTTAGTTTTGTAACTCAGTGGTTTGGTTAACCCGTTCAGTACCAGGGACGTCCTTTTCATCATATTCTGACAGCTATTAGACGATTTTATTCAGTTTAGGAAGGACCTCTGGCAATAATGTGGCTTCCAACTATCTCAACCAACCCTTTAAACTACCACAGATCCTTCTTAAGCTGCATAATATCGTCTAAATAAACCTAGAACATTATAATACACACGTCGCTGGTACTCGAAGGGTTAAACTTAAAAAATAAATGATGTATGTCCTGACCTGCAGCTCCCTGATGATGAGGTTGCGACTGCGCCCCTGAAGCACCACCTGAGCCTGTGAGATGAGCTCTTCCGGCACATACTGGGCCGGCAGCATGGGACGCGAGGAACCCATGATGACCCCCCCAGCACCACGACCCCTTACACCACCAGAGCCAGAGGTGGTACGCACGATCCTCCGACCACCGGTAGACATGCGGGCTGTTAACTTGGTGCTGCTCTGGCTGCTGCTTTTATTGCAGTTACCACTAGAACACCACAAAAAGAAGTGAATGTATAGAAAACGGTGACCGGTCAACTCAACCAGTAGACCATTTCAACCAGTGCCAAATCAACCAATACGGTTAGGTTAATACTATATTTTGGCACTGGTTTGGTTGGTGTGGGTTAATTTGGCACTGGTTGAGAGCTACTGGTTGAAATGGTCTACTGGTTGAGATGACATGGAACCATAGAACACTATAATAAATATATTGCATATTATCAGCTTCATAAATATATATATATATATATATATATATATATAAGTTGGTCCTCCGGTAACGCGTGTTTTGGAAACGCGGTTTTGGTGGCATGCGGTACACCCCAAATATCCAAAATGTTGCTAACACGGTCAATACTTACACTGGCGCGGGGTCCAGCTGGGCGCCGAACCTTTACTCCCGACTTTCGTAGCTCATATCTCTGCAAATATATGGCCTAACCAAGGGTTTATGCCTACCAGAGGTAGATATGATCATTCCTGTGCATTGGGTGAAGACTAGAACACTCCACATTGTGTAGTTAATGTGTGAGGTGAGAATAATTACCGAAACACACATAATGTTATTGTTTGGCTGTCGAGTGAGTGTGTGTGTTGTCATTGTGTGGAAAACATGGCTATAGGCGATCTCGGTCGCCGAATCTTTACTCACGACTTTCGTAATTTACCGATGCTCATATCTCTGCAAATAAATGGCCTAACCAAGTGTTTATGCCTACCAGAGGTAAATATGATTGTTGTTGTGCGTTGGGTAAAGACTAGAACACCCTACATTGTGTAGTTATTGTGCGAGGTGAGAAATAATAAGACGGCGAGTTATGCGGGAATTCCGAAGGTACGATTTTCGTCATTTACCGATGCTCATATCTCTGCAAATAAATGGCCTAACCAAGTGTTTATGCATACCAGATGAAGATATGGTTGTTGCAGTGCGTTGGGTGAAGACTAGAACACCCTACATTGTGTAGTTATTGTGTGAGGTGAGAAATATGATGGCGGGATTTCAGAGCTTCGATCGAAAAATGTCAGCTACTGCTGTGACTCTCTCTCCTTAGCCTAGCTGCCTAGCCTAAATGAAATATTTATTCAGAGGTAAGAGTTGTTGCAATGGGCAAATCAACGCATTGTACATGTCAAATAACCTTTATAATTTATTTAATTATTATAACATAGGCTTCTATGGAGAAAAAGTGGACTTTGTGAAAATCCCCAGAACACCAAGGTACCTTTAACATGTAAACATATGGGTTCGGTAACGCGGATTTTGCTAATACGGGAGGTAACCAGAACACATTGGCCGCGTTACCGAAGGACCAACTGTATATATATATATATATATTAAAGCTACACAAATGATAATGTAAAACTTGCAAAATAAACAAACCAAAACAAGGACGACACAATATAAAGACAAAAGAACTTATCAAAATTGCTATGTGGAAATAACGCTTTAATCAAATACCAATGTTTGGAAAACCATAATACATAAATACATAGTTTATTATCATCTTCCCCTAAATATACACCTTAACCCATGGAATGCTAACACATGTATAAAATAAAGGGGAAGTTGAATGAGGGAGGGGGGTGGGTATAGAGGAGGAAGAGGAGTGGAGGATGTGGTAGGCCTATGGAAAGATGCCACTACCGTAAACTGGGCTAATTTCGGACATTCGCGATTGTCGTTAAATAATGGAAATGCTAACATTCGCGATTGTCATTATAGTCTGATACTATATAATGGAAACACTTTTTATTTTTTTTTATTTTTTTTGTGGGGTACGTTTAGAGAAATGGCAAAGGAAGAGCATTTAAAGCTAGTATTATATATAATGTACGACAAAAGAGTTTAAATTTTTCGCTACCCTGCCAAACTTCAATCACCTTGAAGAAATGGGTTTGTAGGAGTGATTTTGTGACTGATATAATTTTTTAGTAAAATTACCAGATAACATCCACCAAAGGAACTTTGTAACACTTGTATAACGTTCTAGCTAGAACACTGTCATGAGAAATTGTTGAAAAACTTTTGAAAATTTCCAGTTGTTGTTGTTGTTCCCCAAGCTGCCTGGCCGAACAGCCCCAAGGCCCCGAGCAAGGCCAAGGCCATAACCAAGCGCCCCCACAGAACCCTCCCTGCCGACCACAATCCCAGTTTACAGTACCTTCTATGTGTCACACAATTTTGAGAAATTTTCCAGCACTGGTGTGGTATTTGATTACCGTGCCTCATATGAGACCTATAGCGGTACGTTGGATAAAGGCTGTATGATCTATGAGAAGTATGGTTTCAGTTTCATATCCTAATGGAGGCATTACAGGCAGCCCTATTCCAGGATGCTTAACTTGTTAAGTTTATAAAGTAAAGCAGCCTGGAATATCACCAAAATGCTGCCATTAGGACCTGTGAGACTGAAAACGTACATTACCGTACCGTACATTATCACTCCATCCCAGGCTATATGTCAAACACCTTGACATGGTACTGCAAATTGTAACTGGTCAATTGACCTGATACCGGTACAACTAAGGGAAAATATAATTATAATTCATCTTCTGACCAAAACATTAGCCACAGAATGTAGATGATGGGCATCCCCACCTAATAATTGTGATATGAACATATGCAATACTTTAGATGCAAAAGCATTTTTTTTTTTCATTTCATGATTTACTTATAAACATTTTAAGTTAAAATGTAGCTAAAACTGTACAGAAATTGGATGTGAGGGACAGAAAGGGAAGAGGGGTAGGTCAAGAAAGAGATAAGAGGTTGCAGTGAATAATGCATGACATTTGAGAGGATTAAATATTCAATAGGAGATAAATAACCTCTCACTCTTCAACCCCAAGCCCATAGAAATCCAAGGCTTTTGGAAGAAATAAAAGTAAAAAAGTGTGAGGTAAATGTTTGAGCACATGACATTCAGTTCAGACACTTACTCAGTCCTTAAGATTTTAACCTTTGTCTTCCACATAAAGTCTGAAAGATTGACGTTTACAGTAAATATATTACCTTTGCTTGTGGTCTGCTTTATTGAGGTCAAGAGCATCGGTGTTGATAGAAAATACAAGTCTTGCAACCCGTCCATCCTCTGTGAGCACTGCGATGTGTGATGGTCCAATGGCTACCTGTCTGATGTTCTCACGTAGTCCAGCCACAGCACTCACACCTACACCACCAGACCAGTTCAGCCGGACACCAAGTTCTCTCAATCTGCAAAACAGCAACAAAGGAAGTGCAAGTTAAATAGAATTCATAGATAAGAAAACACAGTACTTATTATCGAAACTACCACTAATTATTTCTCAATATTTCAAGTCTATTATAGAATAAGAATGGGGATGGATGTAGTTTTCGGGCATACGGTCGTCATGTTATGCGCTCGCAGTTACGTTCCCGTCTATTTCGACGCTATATTTTCTGCTATTTGCCCCGTCATTACTACATGAATACTAGGTTAATCTGGTGAATCTGCTCTACATAACTAACTAACTAGGTTAGGTTAGGCTAATGTATTTTTATATCCAAAGGCAGTCAAAATAGACGGGAACATGATGGGAAAGGTCCGACGCCACTACGCGTAGTGTAAACAAGGCTGGCGGTACGCCCGCACTTAACATTCTTGCCTAAGGATGTTGCAAAGATCATATTAAAGTGCGTTTCAACCTCCGGAGATATATGTTATGTGCACTATATAAAGTACTGTAAAAACAAAAAACTCTCCTTATTGACAGCAGTGAAACTCTTATTAACCCTCTCCGTAATATATGACGCAATCGCGTCATATGAACTTAGTGAAGTAGCTCAATAAGTAAGTTATATGACGCATTTGTGTCATATTGAGCTTAGTGAGTTAGCTAAATTAAATCAGAATCTGTCGGTTGGTGGCAACCCCAAACACCTTCAACTTATACCAGTACCTCAGTATCTTAGAGCGTGTTGTGATGGAAATACCGGGCGCTCCGCCACCCCGTCAGTAAGTTAGAAACTTATGTCGGACAGGGTTAACCCTTCCTACCCGGGCTGTCTCAGCCAATGACGGTCGCCCCTACCCGGGCGATATGGCCGAAAAACTTCTAGGCCTAGGCTACCGTATTTATGTTTATTTTCACTGCTAGAACTTTCCCACTCATCTATAATCGTAGTGCGGTTTTCAATCTGTATTTTGGCATTGAGTAGAGCTCTGTAAGTCAACTGGTTCAGTTGTGATGACGATTTCAGTGGAGCCAATATTGCAGAGATGTTGCCAATATGGGGGCTTTTCAGACACTAATTTCGTAATGACGTCATAACAATAACATTGAGGAGTCTTCTCCTTCTTGTTTTCGGAGGTGCGGTGACGAACGCTTGGGTTTGTTGACATACGTCGTACGCACGGCGTTCGGACCAAGCTTAATTAGGCTATTAAGCGCATGACTTAGATAAGGCATACCGGGTATTGGCCCTTCTTTCGTGCTGTCATTACCTAAGGCAGCCCGGGTAGGAAGGGTTAAGCCCCTTACTGTTAAAATAGATGCTGATTTTAATAAGTCATGGGGGGGGGGGATGGGGACCCATCCTGTATCCAAAGGCAAAACAAATTGGATATTTACTCTGAAAATTACTTACATCTGAGTGTTTTAAGATTGTTGGATAATGGGAAATAAAAATTTCCGGAGATTGTAACTAACTTCAACTATATACTGTATAATGAAGGCGGGTGCCCAACCCCGAAAGGGGTTGAAATAGCGGAGCTATCCCCCCGCCAAAGGCGGCTTTCTAGGGCCTTTCCTAGCTGTTGCTGAGAGGATTGGGTTCTAGTCATGTGGTGATGGGCTGGTCTTTCAGAGTGAGAACTGAGTGATCTCTGCCATACCCATAGCTTACTCTGACTTTTCCTTTTACTTATATATTTTCTAGATCTCGAGTGACGGCGTCTCTTCCGTGGATTGACCTCCCAATCTACCAAGATTGGAAGCTAAAGCGTCACATTTTTCCTTTGCCCCTCAACTTTCTCTTCATATTTGCTGAGGGGCACAGGGCCCTGGGTGGGGCTTTGGTTTCCCGGGCGTTTCCGCACCCTCCTCAGCTCCCCGCCATGGAGTGGCTTCGGTCACCCAGGCTTTATTGTGGTCGGCAGGGAGGGTTCTGTGGGGGCGCTCGGTTATGGCCTTGGCCTTGCACGGGGCCTTGGGGCTGTTCGGCCAGGCAGCTTGGGGAACAGCAACAACAAAAACTGTATAATGATGAAAACTACCATTTTGGTAACATTCAAGACAGCTAGAGCCGCCTTATTTACCAAGTTTTCTTTATATTTTTGTTCAAGGAATATAGTGTTTTATTGTTGTTTATCATGGTTGGAGTGGAGGATTTGCATTAACTTACCCATTATTCATTAATCTGAAGATACGGCGTCAAATGGTGCCATCTATTGGGTGAAACGCGTTTTTACAGTAGGTAAGGGAAATTGTGGGATAAATTGGATACACGATGGGTTGGGGCCCCCCCCCTCATCCCCGTTTGATTTATTGTCATCCTCATATATGTAGATCTGTAAGGGGGCAAAAACAGGTTGCCGGCATTTTGTTTTTGTGAGTAACGCTCTCGCCATTTATTGGGTGAATCGCACCCACCGCATCGTTCAAAGCACTTTCTAACAATAAAATACACACTTAGCCTACAAGAAATTACAAGAGGCCTAGGCCTATAAAAATAAAAATATAGAATAAAAGAAGTTGTTGTTCTGCAGAATTACCTCATATCTTTGTAATGAAGCAAGTAAATTATCAAAACACACATCACATGAAAATAGCCTAGCCTAGGCTATAGCCTAGCAGAAAGTCATGTTTACTAATAAAAACAGAATTTATCTAGTTTTACACCGGGTCGAAACCATCGATATATTATTTAGACAAATATGTGGTAAGATTAGGAGTAGTGGGCGTACCACTACCGACATACAGCATAAATTATCTAAAACATTAACCTAACCTAACCGAACCTAGTACTACATGAATAGCTGGTTTAATGTTATTTTAATACCACAAATTTTGTTGATATATTTGAAGATAAATATTGAATCTATATGCTCTAAAGATCATAAGAAAATTTGTTTTAACCCTCAGCAAAACCTAATAAAAAAGTATGGTACTAAAATGTCTTTTTCGTAACAAGGTTGTCAATACGGTACTTACAGTCATCGATAGCTCTAAAGATCATATGAAAATGTGTTAAACCCTCGGAAAAACCTAATTTAAAAGTATGATACTAAAATCTAATTTTCGTAACAAGGTTGTCAATACGGTACTTTCCCGTTATCAATGTACATACAAGCTGAAGATTGCAGATTAAACACCATAGACTTCATCGACTTTTCTTTCACCTTCGTATAATCGACAGCCAATTTTTTTTGTTATTAAGGGATTAGTACGCAACCTGCGGGGGTGTGGGGGCAGCAGCCCCCAACCCATAATACTAGGTTAGGTTAGGTAAGGTTGTTAGGTTAGGCTAATGTCTTTTCAAATCACTATCAGGGGGGGGGGGGTCTCAACATTGATCGATAGGCCTAATGGGAAAAATAGGTTTTCCCTAGATTTCTAATTAATTACAAACACTGTATATTGATGCAAATGACCAATTTTGTTTATAAAAAACACTCGGAAAATTTGTGGTATTAAAATAACATTTTTTCCGAATAGCCTAGTGGAGCAGATAACTGGAAATTTCAGGAGAATCGTTCATTTCCGGAAACAAGCACCAAATTTGGCACACATACTCCTTGGGGATTGCTCTTTTGATAAAACCCGTTAGCCACCTAAAAATTCAAGATGGCGGCCATTTTTCAAGATGGCGGCCATTTTTCAAGATGGCCGCCATTGAATATACAGAAATATTGCATTTCGCAATAAAATCGCAAAGACTTATCCTATTTGAATGATCTTGGTGTCAAATCATACATGTTTCACTATGTAGAATCCGAATTTGGAACCATGGACTTACTCACTAGCTTCCTTGTACCATAATATCAGTCCCGGAATCCTAATATTCTGCTAAATTAGAGGTTTATGTTATGTCTGACTCGGCTAAAATGCATGGTAGTGTATATCGTAGTAGTGTTAGAGGTTTAGTATGTGTAGCATCTTCCTGTACAAGGCTTCCAAACTGGACATGACACGATGCAGTGGGGGGGGGGGGAGGACGTTGAGAGACTTGCAGCGGAAGGTGTAGAGTAGTAGCTCAACAGAGCGGATGTCAACGCACAGCCAGGGCACACTGGTGGCACCGCTGCTGTGAAACTCAGCATGGGGTTCAGTATCAGCTGAATAATTAGTTTAGTGTAGCTAAATAATTAGTTTAGTGTCCCAAATGCTGTCTAATAATCCCCGCATCAGTTAGCTACTGTAGATTACATGTAGTTTAACATAGATGTTTAGTTAGATAGCCGCGCCTGAATTGACAGGGTATGCCAGCGCGGGAGAGCCGCGTTACCAAGGGTAACGGGGCTTTACATTGCTTTGCATGTAGTTACCTGGATGGTGTACAGATCGCACAGGACTTAAATGATACTGGATGAACGATTGGGCTAGGTGTAGGTCATATATTTTTATTTCCGAACCTAGTCGTATCCCATACCTTATTGTGCATGATTGTGATCAAGGTGGTAAAAGGATAACCCCTCGGCCTTGATTCACTGAATACAGATAATTATCATAGGCCTACTGTGATTATCTGTTATCATATAACATACTGTGTTATATCATTTAAGGGGGCCTATTTTATCTCTAAAGTTAGAGATAAAATAGGCCCCCTTAAAACTTCGATAGGAGAAATGACAGAAAATGATTTAGAAATGTGCAGTACATTAAATAGTCAGTTTCTATCCGTTTTCACTAATGAAAATTTGGCACAGATTCCAGAAGTCCGTAAGGTATATAGCGATAGTATAGAAAATAGGTTAAGTACGGTTACTATAAGTAGAAATGATGTGCTTAAGGAAATTGACAGACTGAAACCTCAGAAATCGCCTGGTCCCGATGAGGTATATGCCAGAGTATTAAAAGAATGCAGAGATGAGTTAAGTTACCCATTAACATTTCTTTTTAACAATTCATTAGAAACAGGTATAGTTCCAGAAGCTTGGAAGCTTGCAAATGTAGTTCCGATTTTCAAAAAAGGTGATAAATCAATAGCATCCAATTACCGTCCCATTAGTCTCACTTCAATCATAGGAAAGCTACTAGAGTCAATTATTGCTAGGAAAATGAGAAACCACTTAGAAACATTTAACTTAATCAATTCTTCTCAGCATGGATTCACTCAGGGACGTTCTTGCCTTACTAATTTGCTTAGTTTTTTCTCAGAGGTATATGAAGCAGTAGATAATGACAAGGCATACGATATTATATTTAGATTTCAGTAAAGCTTTCGACAGAGTCCCTCATGAGAGATTGATGAGAAAGGTTGAGGCACATGGAATAGGTGGGGCGTTGTTGGGATGGATTAGGTCATGGCTAATTGGTAGGAAACAGAGAGTCAGCATAAATGGTACCAAGTCAGAGTGGGGAGCAGTCAAAAGTGGTGTCCCCCAGGGATCGGTATTAGGTCCCCTGTTGTTTCTTATATACATAAATGACCTAGATTTAGGTATAACTAGTAGGATAAGTAAATTCGCAGACGATACTAAAATGGGGAGATCAATTGATTCAGATAGCGATATAGAGTGCCTCCAAAGGGATCTAGATACCTTACATGAATGGTCAGTAAATTGGCAGATGAAGTTTAACATTGACAAATGCAAGGTATTAAAGATAGGGAAGATGCAAACAAATGTTAAATATAAACTAGCTAATTTAGAATTAGAAAATTCAGACTGCGAGAAAGATCTAGGTGTGTTTGTTAGCAATGATTTGAAGCCTAGAAAACAGTGTATAGGCGTTCGTAATAAGGCAAACAGGATTCTCGGGTTCATCTCTAGGAGTGTGAGTAACAGAACTGCTGATGTTATCTTAAAACTTTACTTGTCATTAGTGAGACCCCATATGGATTATGCTGTCCAATTTTGGTGTCCTTATTACAGAATGGACATAGATTCATTGGAGAGAGTACAGCGTAGAATGACAAAAATGATCCATAATATTAGAAATCTTCCGTATGAAGAAAGGTTGAAGAAATTAGGTTTACATTCGTTAGAGAGACGCAGAGTTAGAGGGGATATGATAGAGGTGTTCAAGTGGGTTAGTGGGATTAACAAAGGGGACATGACAAATGTACTAAAGCTCAGTGATAGCGAAAGAACTCGTACCAATGGTTTCAAATTAGATAAATTTAGTTTCAGAAAAGATATAGCCTAACCCCCCCTGGGGGTTAGGGAATAGAATATGCCCCACGTGCCTTCTGCGTGTCGTAAGAGGCGACTAAAGAGGTTGGGTCGGTGGGCTTGCGACCCCCACCCGGAAAAAATATCTAAGCAAGGAAAAACGAACGAACAGCCTCGGATGCGGACGGAACCAACGTTGACGAACCACGACCGACTAAGGACATGCCTTTGGACATTCTGAGAATGGCTAAGTGGAATGTTAGTGGCATGAATGATGGCACAAAAGAGAGAGAGGTTCTGGAAGTGTTAGTGAATGCCAGGCTGGATGTACAGTATGTGGAATGACAGAGACCAAATGGAAAGGTTCAGATGTGAGAGAGTGGGAGTGTGGAATGGGTGTGTGTGCTGGAGTGAGTGAAGGAACAGCGAGAGAAGGTGCATGTTTGTTTGTAAGTAGCAAATGGAAGGAATGTGTAAGAGAGTATGGGTCTGTGGGTTCAAGGATTGTGTGGGTGAGAATGAAAGTAGGAATACAAACGTGGGTGATTGTATGCGTGTATGCCCCGACAGAGGATATACTTGAAAGAAAGAAAGAGGAGTTCTGGATGAATGTGGAGGCATGCCTGGAGAAGTTTGACAAGAACGAAAGAATATTTCTGATTGGGGATATGAATGGTAAGGTGGGTGATAGGAAAGTTGAGGGAGTGGTGGGAGGGTGGGGGGTACCATCAGAGGTGAATGGGAATGGTAGTGCACTTGTGGACGTATGTGTGGGGAGGAGGCTGTGGATAGCCAACACCTTCTTCCGACACAGAATGATCCACAGGTACACGTGGAAATGGATGTTGACGATGAAGGATAAGACAGTGGTGGAACGAAAGTCATTGATTGATTATGTATGTGTGGATGAACGAATGAAGAAATCTGTGATGGATGCTAGGGTGTATAGGGGTATTGGAGGGGGTCTGTCTGATCATTATGTAGTGGTAGCTAAGGTTAGGATACAAAAGAAGTGGGTGAGGAGAGCGGGAGGGAGGCGAGAGGAGGGTGGAATGGTGAGGAGGGTGGAGAGGTTGCAGGAGGAGGAAGTCAGGGAGGAGTACAGGAGAGCAGTGGAAAGACGACTAGGTGGGTTCGACCTGGAAGTTATGGAGGAAGTGGAGGAGATGAGCAAGGTGTTTAAGGATGAGATCTGTGCAGCATGTGAGGAGGTGTGTGGAGTGAGGAGAAGAGGGAGGGGAGTGAAAGGTACAGCATGGTGGACAGAAGAGGTAAGAATAGCTGTGGAAGAAAAGAAGAAAGCATATAGAGAGTGGTTGGGTAGTAGAGGGAATGAAGATTCCGAGAGACAGAAACGAGCGAGGTACGTGGAGAGTAAGAGGGTGGTGAAGAGAGTAGTGAAGGAAAGTAAGAGAAGAGTAGATGAGGAATTTGGAAGGAATCTGAGTGTAAAATGGAGGGAGAGTAAGAAACTTCTGGAAAGAAGTCAAGAAAGTTAGGGAAGGTAGCAAGGGAAACAGTAAGGGTGTGAAAGATAAGAATGGGAGAATGCTAGCCGAGAAGCAAGAGAGAGTCGAAAGATGGAGGGAGTACTTCAGTGAGTTGCTAAATGAAAGGAATGAAGAGCCAGCAAACATAGCTGGATATGGTATGGGAGGGAGAAGAAGAGAAGTAGTGGAGGAGGAGGTGGGGATCAGGAGGTCAGAAGTGTGGGAAGCCATGAAAAGAGTGAAGTTGGGGAAAGCACCAGGAACAGATGGAGTGTGTGGGGAAATGTTGAGGTATGGTGGTGAGATAGTGATAGAATGGGTATGGAAAATGTGCAAACTAGCATGGGAGAAGGGCAGTGCACCCGATGACTGGAAGACTGGCATAATAGTCCCCCTATATAAGGGCAAAGGGGAAAGAGGAGTGTGTGGTAACCACCGAGGAATATGTCTTCTAAGCGTAGTAGGGAAGGTATACAGTAGGGTAGTGATTGAGAGAGTGAGTGAGAGTGAGAACGGAGAAATGGATAGGCGACGAGCAGGGAGGTTTTAGGAAGGGAAGAGGATGTGTAGATCAGATTTTTACCCTGAATTGTGTTGTGGAGAAGTATCTGGAGAAGAAACAAAAGGTGTATGTTGCCTTTATGGACTTGGAGAAGGCCTATGACAGAGTGGATAGAGAAGGTTTGTGGAAAGTACTTAGAATATACGGAGTAGAGGGCAAGTTGCTGAAAGCAGTGAAGAGCATGTATGAGGGTGCAAAGGCGGCAGTACGTGTGGAGAGTGAGCAGAGCGAGTTCTTTGACCTGAATGTTGGTTTGAAACAGGGGTGTGTGATGTCCCCGTGGTTGTTTACTGTATATATGGATGGAGTTATGAAAGAAATACTATCAAGAGCAGTGGATGTTGGTGTATCGCTGAAAAGGGAGGGAATTGAGTGGAAGCTACCTATACTGCTGTTTGCGGATGATACAGTTCTGATGAGTGATAATGAATGGGAGTTGCAGGGTCTGGTAAATGAATTTGGAACAGTGTGCGAAAAACGGAATTTGAAGGTAAATACGGGGAAGAGCAAGGTTATGGTCTTCGAAAGGGGTGAAGTCACAGAGTGTGAGGTGAAGCTGAACGGTCAGGCTATGGAGATCGTCAACTCTTTTAAGTATCTGGGCAGTGTGTTGAGTAAAGATGGGACTATGGATGAAGAGATGCGGGAGAGGGTACAACAGGGGAAGAGGGTTGTAGGAACGCTAAAAGCAGTAACAAGAAATAGGGTGGTCAGTATGGAAGTGAAGAAGTCCTTGCATGACAGTGTGGTAATCCCGACACTGACTTGCGGAAGCGAAGCATGGACGTTGGTTGAGAGACTCAGACCAAGAGTGAGAGCAGTGGAAATGAATTACTTAAGGAGTGCGTGCGGAGTTACATGGAGGGATAGACAGACTAATGAGGAAGTAAGAAGGAGGTGTGGTGTGGAGGTAGATGTGCTGGAAAGTGTGAAAAGGAACAACTTGAGATGGTTCGGCCATATGGAACGTATGGAAAGTGAGAGAATGACTAAGAGGGTGTACGAGAGCGAGGTGGAGGGACAGAGGGGGAGAGGTAGACCGAATATGAGGTGGAAGGATGGAGTGAGGAACTACATGAACGAAGGCGGTGCTGGTTGGGGGGAAGGGCGTCGACTGACTGGGGACAGAGGTGCATGGGGGCGGTTCGTTCGTGGCCACCCCTTCGGGGATCGCGGCGTCAGGCAATAGATAGATAGATAGAAATATTGGTTTGGTAACAGAGTTGTAGATGGGTGGAATGGACTACCAAGTGCTATAGTGGGATCTAAAACTGTAGGGAGCTTTAAGATAAAATTGGATAAGCATATGGACGAGAAGGGTTGGGAGTGAAGGGGGATCAGCCGGGTTGGGCCAATCAGCGCTCGCAGACCCCCATAATCCTGCGTTAATCTCTAACCGTTTTGGTAAGATGATCCTCAGGGTATTAGAGTGTTGAGCCTATAATTGGGCTTTGTAATTGATTTGGGGTTGTGTGGGACAGGGATCTGCCTTGCTTAGGCCGATCGGCTTTCTGCAGACTCCCATTTTCTTATGTTCTTTTCTTATGTTATCATACTGTGATTATCTGTTATATACTGTGATTATCTGTTATCTATTATATCTGTGTTACAGATAGCCTAATTATCATACTGTATTCACCAAGATGGCAAATAAATATCCAGGACCGTCTAAATTCCGGACTGACTGGAGCAATTGTTGTCTTTGCCAGAAGAAGAAGAGTGAAGAGCTCAAGTCACCACGTGCACAACAACATAAGACCATAAGAAAATGGGAGTCTGCAGAAACCCAATTGGCCTAAGCAAGGCAGATCCCTGTCCCACACAACCCCAATTACAAAGCCCAATTATAGGCTCAACACTCTAATACCCTGAGGATCATCTTACCAAAACGGTTAGAGATTAACGCAGGATTACGGGGGTCTGCAGAGCGCTGATTGGCCCAACCCTGCTGATCCCCCTTCACACCCAACCCTTCTCGTCCATATGCTTATCCAATTTTATCTTAAAGCTCCCTATCGTTTTTAATCCCACTATAGCACTTGGTAGTCCATTCCACCCATCTACAACTCTGTTACCAAATCAATATTTGCCTATATCTTTTCTGAAACGAAATGTATCTAATTTGAAACCATTGGTACGAGTTCTTTCGCTATCACTGAGCTTTAGTACATTTGTCATGTCCCATTTGTTAATCCCACTAACCCACTTGAATACCTCTATCATATCCCCTCTAACTCTGCGTCTCTCTAACGAATGTAAGCCTAATTTCTTCAACCTTTCTTTATACGGAAGATTTCTAATATTATGGATCATTTTTGTCATTACGTTGTACTGTACTCTCTCCAATGAATCTATGTCCATTCTGTAATAAGGACACCAAAATTGAACAGCATAATCCATATGGGGTCTCACTAATGACAAGTAAAGTTTTAAGATAACATCAGTAGTTCTGTTACTCACACTGCTAGAGAACCACAAGAACATGATGGCTACACTATGATTGCGACTACTATTCCCCTCTTTCACGCAATTAATGAGATGCCTATTGTTCTGGATCCAGCCAGACTTGATGATGGTGGTGGCATTGAAGAAACTCTGAGGAGGAACAAGGCGCAGTATCACCAAAGTTGTCGCCTTATGTTCAACAACACGAAACTGGAGAGAGCCAGAAAAAGAAGAGCAGAGTGCTGAGCCAGAAAAAGAAGAGCAGAGAGTGCTCAGTCAGAAAAAGAAGAGCAGAGAGTGCTCAGCCAGTAGAATGCCAGACCAAGTTGCGTAGAACCAGCCTTGAATGCCAAACGTGTTTCATATGTGACAAAGAAGCCCCATCCTCTGAACTCAGACAAGTTATGACAATGAACCTCAATAACAGACTTAATGAATGTGCCCAAACTTTAAATGACGGAAAACTTCTTGCTTGTTTCCAGAAATGAACGATTATTCCAGTTATCTGCCCCACTGATAGTGGTACGCCCACTACTCCCGTAACTCCTAATCTTACCAAATATGTTAGTTATGCTAGGTCATGTACTTCATTGCCATATAGCCTATGTACACCCCGTCGGAAATTAATTATAAAAAAAATATAAACAGGGAACGTGAGCTGGGTTTAGACCGTCGCGCACCCATAGACAGGGAACGTGAGCTGGGTTTAGACCGTCGGCGAGACAGGTTAGTTTTCGGTTAGGTTAGGTTAGGTTAGGGTATTTTTTTGCATTTTCCGATGGGGTTCATAAAAAAACATTCCTAAAAAAACCAACAAGAAAAAAAAAAAAATAGCCTACTTGTAAAAATCGTCCCCGGTGTAAAACTAGATATTTACCATAAAAACTCATAGGCTAATGGTGCATAATCCTATAGAAATTTACCAAAGAAATCACTTAGGTGTTGTACCCTATAGAACAAAATAGGCCTAGCCAATGCCTAGATCAGTCAACCTCCTCTCAACTAGGCCCTAGGCCTAAGGCCTACCATAGTCTAGGCCTAGGCCTATCATATTTCAAATTTATAAACTTCCTTGAAATTACCTGCCTAACCTAATTCCCATAACACCATGCTTCCAGAAAATTGGGCATTTAATGCTTAGGGACGAGGTCATTCAGGGCCGATATCGACGGATGCCACTTTTCTTGCATCAGATGGCGAAGGTTTTAGCCTACAAAATTAATTAATTAGGCCTAGGAAAAAAACGTCATATAAGTAAGTTTGACCTTATATTACACATAAATGATAATAGAGAACTCAGCATTTCTAATCGAAATTTTCCCAAAAATATTAGTTCCATCAAGATTATCTGAGAAAATGGCGAACAAACTCGGCGAGTGTCAATGCTGGATGTTCCTGTTAATCTTTCTCTTCACCTTTCATTGAGCTGGTCCTCGGTGCCTGGAAGTGGGTGAATCACACAGTGTAGAGAAGTCATCTTGATCCTGTACAATATTTCACAAAAGATGGAAACGAAACAGAAAACAGGATCAAAACATCTGTAAGTAAGAGGCCTTCCTCAAGTCCGAGCCGCCATGTTGTCTGACTAGGTTTTCCAGTGTTGTCAAGGCTGAGAATGAGCGACTAATGGTTGTTTCTTTCGCCCCCTAGTAGCAATCAGATAGCAATACTTCCAGTACCAAAAGTTACATTTACTTCATTTTAATGGTAATGTTGTTGGAATACTTTCTATATTTATGTCATGTTATACGTATAACATATAAGAACATATATACTGATTCAATTTAACTTGATAGGAAAAATAAAAAAATAATACATACCGCTCCAAAATTGTCAATACAACTCACCCTGTCAAAAACATAGCCCAAGAAAACTAGCCCAGTCGGAAAAAGTGTGGAATTACAAGGAATCTGCTTGACCTGGGTCCGATCGCAGCCAAGGCGGACATTTAGCGGGTGTGGTAGTACGTCCTAGCGTGTTTCACATGTTTGCACCCAGTCGAGAGACACATCGACGATGTATACAGACTAATAACACACATAACAAAGCCATTCCAACAGCGACCTCTCTCTCCAACACCCCGGACCGCTGTTCCCCTCTCGATCTATAGGCCTCTATAGGCTAGGCCTACACTCTTCAGAAAAAAAATAGGAAAAGTAGAAAGTAGCTAAGAGGTGCCATTGTAAAGGCTTATCCCTCAATACCTTCACCTGACCAAGGAATATAGCCTATGTATCTCGAAGACCTTGTGATCTACTTCGAAGAGATAATCTATGTGGAAATAGAGATATTGTGGCATGAACTACAGTACACTCAATACAGAGTGTGCAAAATACTATCTGCTCTATTGATTGGCCAAGAGAAGTTGCGCGTACCGGTGGCGGTCATGGTCTTCCATAGAGGAGACCATGCTGTACACAGGAGGCCAAGGAATCACCCAAAACCCACACGTCAAATGCCTTAATTGGAGTAGGCCTACACCTCAGTGATGAAGTATACTGTATACCTTCAAATACCACATCAATTAGAGACAGTGAAGATCGGCCAAGGGTCCTTACAACATTTGCGTCTATAGGGAACAAAATGTAATTAATGCATATGTATACCCTATGGAAAATGCTCATTCAACCCACTCTGGACTAGCCTACTGCAGTCAACTGTGGTCACCAAGCAAAAACGGTGAGATCCATGGCGAGGCTATAGAATCTATACTAAGGACGTTCACCAAACAGATCAGAGGGATGTGGGAGCTCAGTTACTGGGACCGGCTAAAAAAAATGGGACTTAACTCCCAGCAAAGAAGACGGGACAGGTACCGAGCCATCTATGGAAGGTCTTTAAAAATTTGGTACCTGACCCCGTGCCCTCTTCCCTTCAACCACACAACAGTAAACGGACTGGACGCAAGTGCAGAAGAAGAGCCCTCCCAACAAGAGCCTCTGGAAAAACCCGAACTCTGCTAGCATCCAGTCTGCTTGGGTTATTTATAAGGGTCCAAGGATCTTCAACGCTCTCCCAAAAGAGGTGAGAGCAATCACGAGCTGCCCGGTGGAGAAGTTCAAGGCAGATATTGACAAATTCTTGAAGACGCTACCAGATGAACCCTCGACAGTACCCGGCTACACTGCCAACTGCCGGGTAGACTCTATATGCCATATACCAGACCAGGTCGCACTCGCAAGGAGGAACACCAGGACTGGAATCAGCGGTGGATCACCATGGCTCTGAAGCGTTGACTTCTGGACATCACTAAGTTAGTAATTGAGTAACTTAATTAGTATAAGCATACTGAAGAACGTACATTTACAATTTCTTCTTGTTCCATGTACGTAGAACAGCTCTTTTAGGCTATGTGAAAAACAAATCCACATATAATAATGTTGCATGACACTCTTCAACTGCATATAGCCTGCAGCTGATGGTAAATTGAATCCTTTAGCGTCTATAATTTCTTAATATTTAATGGAAAAATATGTTATAGTCTTCCAGCTATATGTGTCTGCGTCATATTATTACCAAGTTTTCACACTTAGCAATTAACATATTTCGCAACAAAATCTTGGTAATAGCCGAGTAATCAGCAGGATGGCGAGATAGCAATTCACCATCAGCTGGAAAAAAAGTACATATTATGTTATGCCACGCAGCCACGCTTTTATAGAAGCGAGGTATATTCTGGTCGCACTTCCCAGCTCTGGGAATTGTGCAGTATCTTCAACTTAGGATGCTCTCGACTGGGCGAGGACTGACCTTAACTCTATTTATAGGCTACCAAACAAATGACAGGCAACAATTAACAGAAACTCAATGGTTTTTATTCACAACAGTACTTAAGGACATAGACATTCACTTTACACATGGGCAATCGGGTTAGTAGGCTATAACATACAGGAGATAAATAATTAATAAAACAAAGAGGCAATGGGCCCCTACACAAGTAAATCATACTGAACTGGTAAGATAAAGGTGCAAGTCTAAGAGCACAACACATATTAACTGAGAATAGTCAGGTAAGATGGCAAGTATATCAATCACAAGAGGGAGTGGTAGCTTCCTAAATTACAACAAAAGGTTGGTTGAATAACCTTATGAATTCATTTCATCTGGGAGAAAATCCCCAACTGTAATTAATTCTACAGCACTAAGCGACGAGGGCTATATATATAGCACTGGAAACTGTCGTAGCATAGCCGAGATTCGAACTCACGCGGCTAGTGGTCACCAACATAGCGCGTAGAGCCTTAGCCCGCTAGACCACGACAGCTCCTAATTACAACAAGAGATTGGGCGGGTGCCCAACCCCGAAAGGGGTTGAAATAGGGGAGCTAACCCCCCGCCAAAGGTGGCTTTCTAGGGCCTTTCCTAGCTGATGCTGAGAGGATTGGGTTCTAGTCATGTGGTGATGGGCTGGTCTATCAGAGTGAGAACTGAGCAATCTCTGCCATACCCATAGCTTAGTCTGACTGTTCCTTTTACTTATATATTTTCTAGATCTCAAGTGACGGCGTCTCTTCCATGGATTGATCAATTCCTCCCAATCTACCAAGATTGGAAGCCAAAGCGTCACATTTTTCCTTTGCCCCTCAACTTTCTCTTCATAATTGCTGAAGGGCACAGGGCCCTGGGTGGGTCTTTGGTTTCCCGGGCGTTTCCGCACCCTCCTCAGCTCCCCGCCATGGAGTGGCTTCGGTCACCCAGGCTTTATTGTGGTCGGCAGGGAGGGTTCTGTGGGGGCGCTCGGCTATGGCCTTGGCCTTGCTCGGGGCCTTGGGGCTGTTCGGCCAGGCAGCTTGGGGAACAACAACAACAACAACAAGAAGAGATCAATAGTGGAACACAGAGTGTCTGCATGAAAAGACTCGATCTAACTCATGAGCAATGTGAATGCATGAACTCTAGAATAGAAACACTTTACGGTCCTTAAGTCTAATTAAATTATGTATAGTACGTAGGCCTATATATAGACTCAGATATGCGGCAAGGAATAAGACCTCCATTGAGATGGAGTAACTGTGTAGGACAAGCGTTGGAAGATAGAGGAATGGCTATAGATCAGGCAAAAGAAGTGGTAATAAATAGGAATGAATGGAGAATGATATAGTGAATAGATGAGTGTAAACGTGGTCGTTTGGGAGAGGGGGTCGGGCGCCAGTTAGACTAGATAATAGTCCGTCAGGCGCCTGGCACGGGGAGCCGGTAGAAAAGAAGGGTACGCCTGGATGCATGGTGAGCAGGAATTATGGTGTGCTCCACCAAGTGTCTGCCTGCGGAAATCGAAGCATCTCCGGGAGATCTGGAACCTGGGAATCTTGCTGGAGACCCCAAATGGGCGTGGGTCTCTGGGTAATTCTCCTGCACGGATGACCTAGATGTGTGTGATTTTATGCTCTGTTTTGTTGTGTTGTCCCTGTTCGGGGTCTGTCTCGAGTCAGCCATCCCCAATAAAAAAAGAAAATAAAAAAAGAAAAAGAAAAAGGGGTATATGCCAGAGTATATAGATAGATAGATAGATATATAGTGACATTACTGAGGTCCTATGGTAAAACTTTGGGTGAGGTCCTTTCGCAGTTCGAACTCCGAAGTTCAGACGCGAGACAATAAAAAAATTAGCCAAGCTTGGCGAGAAGTGTGTAACTCTGTCGTTGACAACACTGGTAGCTCCGAGCTAGTCCCTTGGGTTTTCATGAGAACAAAAACAATAACCTAATACTAATTGTCTTATTATTTTAAAAATGCATGGTCTTTCTGTGCTCATTATTATGTAACTTTATTTTAGCGGTTTTTTGAAGTAATTTCAATAATCCATAGCTATAAGGAACTGGTAATTAAGATAATGATAAATGTCGATGCCAGTAGCATTTTATCATTCTTAAATATATTATATTATGCTATAAAACAGGTGATACATTTATTTGATAAAACTGTGAACTACGAATTCCCAAGGAAAAGCTGCCAGCTGATTGGATGACGTCGTTCCCGATTAGCCAATCACGGACACCGTCACAGGCGTCACTTCACAACAAAAGTTTTCGAATGTCGTTTACCCAGAAATTTAATTTTACCCTTAAAATACTAAATTTTCCCGTTTTCTAATAAATATGAGGGCCTGAAAAAAATAACGGTGAATGCTACTGATGATAGGTAAGTTGAGGTAAAACTTAACCAATTTATGCAGGCAAGGAAAGAAGATATTGGAAGAATGGTAATCGAGTCTTCAACATGCCTAATTTCTAGGCCCTATTTAAAAGTAGGCTAGCTTAGTTTACATTAATATTTAGATATTGTGTGTAGGCTACTGCACTCTTTTAGAATGACAAATTATGGTAATTGAAGTTAAAGTGATTGTATTGGTTTTCATTAGGCTAGGACTATTCTAGGCCTAGGCCTAGCCTAGCCTATTTACTTTCGTTTATTATTAGCCTAGCTTAGGCTAGAATATCCTAACTTGACCTAGATTGTGGTAAGTTTAGCATGGTAAGATTAGGCCTAGAAATGAATGCCAATGAAATCAGGTGACAAAATATGGCACAACTAGCCTACGTTGAAGTGAACCGCAGTGAACAATGCGGTAGCCTAATGGACAAGGATATGTAGTATTGTACTAAGCATTCGGGCGTACCGCCCGCCTTGTTTACACTAAGCGGATGCTCGCAATCATGTTAGGCTACATCTATTTTGACAGCCGTGGGAACGGTGGGATACAATAAAAGGTTGAGGGGGGGGGGGGGGGGGGGGTTTCCAAGTTTGCCCCACCTCACCCCCTCCCATGACTTATTATCATGGTATTTATCAAGGAAACTGGCCAACTTTTATTTCGTGATTTTTTTTTGGTTTTAGGCCTAGCTAGTTTTCATCATTATACAGTGGTTGTCATTAGGCCTAGGCTAATTAGAATTTCCGGAAAAAAAGTTTTCCCCATTATCCAACAATCTTAAGATACGGCCCCTGATAGTGGGGAGGGCTATGAAGTACAGGGAAATTGAGGGGTAAAAGGCGAAAATAAGGGGTAGGCTAGTATTGGAAGAACTCTGAATTTAAAATATTGAAAATTAACAAAAATAATAAAATGGAAAAAACCCGAGCCAAGTTTTGGCGAAAGTTGCATTAAGTTTGCATAAAGTTTTTGCATTATGCAAAAACGAAGGTTGAAACATATATTAATATGAAGTATAGGTTAGGTTTTCGCCAAATATTGGCTCGGGTTTTGCAAATTTTTCGGGTTTTTCCATTTTAAGGTTTTTTAAATTTTCAATATTTTATAATTCAGAGTTCTTCCAATATTACCCCTTATTTTCGCCTTTTACCCCTCAATTTCCCTGTACTGTACTTCATAGCCCTCCTCCGCTATCGGGGGCCGTATCTTAAGATTGTTGGATAATGGGGAAAACGGTTTTTCCGGAGATTCTAATTAATGACAACCACTGTATAATGATGAAAACTAGCTAAAACCAAAACAAAAATCACTAAATAAAAGTTGGCCAGTTTCCTTGATATTTTCCATTATCATCATCACATAGGCTAGGCTATATTGCCAGCAGGGGGCATATAACAGGAAAAATAGCTGCCAAAATAGACGGGAACTTAACTGCGAGCGATCATCGTATGCAAACATGATGACTGTACGCCCGGATACTACATCCTTCCCCAGTAACTTTGAAGAGTTGTGCAGCCAATTTTATTGGCTAGTTACTACCGGTAAGTTATATTTGGTGTTAGCAGGCGTTACGGCATATCGTTGCTTTGCTAAATTTATAGGCTATTAATTACTGCCATTCCTTTAACCTGACAAGCGCGATATAGACCTAGGTGCTAGGGTAGTTATTTGTGCATTTCTAGCCCTGGATTCTGACAGAATTCGTTATATTTACAATATAAACCATTATTTGTTTTCGGTATGCTTTTATTTTACATATATGATGTATATATGAACCTTCAAGAGTGCTAAAATAAGTGGGAAAAGCATTTGGGTGGTGAAAAACGAAGATATTGGCCACCCGGTCATAATCTCAGGCGAGAGAGAGACACAGGCAGCCCTCCCCTCTCGCTGTCTGGGAGTCAACTGAGACGAGCGGGGCGGTGTGTGCCGGTGTCTGGGTGTTGCATAACGATCTTTTATGCAACCCACTTGTGCTACATTATCGCGGGAGAGAAAAATAACCGATAAATGATGATAATAAGTGGATAAATAGGTGATAATTGAGGAGGGGGGGAGGGGGGAATAAGGAGGGGAGGGGGAGGGGTGAGAAACACATGGATGAGTACTAGAGGGGAATTATCTCACCTAGAGACAAAATCCTTTGTTTTGATAGGCCCTTTTTTTTTTGGAAGGCTTTTTTTATGGTCCTGCTTCCGTGAGGCCTATCGCGTTCCCTATAGGACGCCTTCCGTGAGGCCTATCGCGCTTGCCGGGTTAATCACTCAGGATTAAAATCTATCTCTAGTTCTCTCTACGTAGACTACGTTCTCTGTACAGTAGGCTATGTACTGGTAATTGGTATTCCAGGTTCAAAACTCAGGAGGATCACATGCTTTTATTAATTTAATTGGGAGGTGTTTGGTGTTGGGAGTTAGATTAATTAATAAGTTTGCTTCTATCCTTCCCGCCTAGGATGAGCGTGCCAGCGAGGTCCGGAGAAGATAATGGCGAGAGCATCAACATCAGTATCCAGCAGCAAGTGTGGCAGCTGCGTAACGATGACCCGACCCAATATCACACCCTGGTCAAGATGCACCTCTCCTTTGCCACCGACCTCCCCACAGACCAGTAAGACTTGTCAGTTGTCAATACTCAACATACATTTTATGGTTCCAGAACTTGCCGTTCCCCTCACTGCACTCTTCACCCTCTCCCTAACCACCGGGACAGTCCCACCAACCTGGAAGGAGTCCCACGTCGCGCCTATCTTCAAGAAAGGAAGTAAATCAAATCTGCTAAACTACCACCCTATAAGCCTAACCTCAGTTGTATGCAAAACCATGGAACGACTGATCACTAAATCTCTCTACAGCTTTCTGGATGACCATCTCCTGTTCGACAACAACCAGTTTGGCTTCAGGCCTTCCAGATCCGTGGTCGACCAACTACTACTGACATACAACTACATCACTGCACAATATGACAAGGGTGAAACAGTAGACCTCATCCTGTTCGATTTCCAGAAAGCGTTTGATAAAGTCCACCACCAAACCCTGCTAAACAAACTGAGAGACATAGGAATATCGGGGAACCTCCTTAGCTGGATTAAGAGCTTCCTGCTTGACCGAAAAATGAAGGTGCGCATCAACGGAAAAACAAGCTCCGCAAGACCAGTACTCAGTGGGATCCCCCAAGGCTCTGTCCTAGGCCCCCTGCTGTTCCTCATCTTCATAAACCACATAGGATCACTACTAAGCTGCAAATACTTCATATTTGCAGATGACCTGAAAATATACTTCAGCTGCCCATCATCCTCAACCCAAGCACATGGTGGTATGGCAACCCTCCAAGAAAACATCGACCGGCTGCATGAAATTGCCTCCTCGTGGGGTCTAAGATTCGCCACTGAAAAATGTGCTCACATGCGCTTCTCCCGCCACAGAACGAACCAGCCTACCCAACCCATCTACTTCCTCCAAAACCTGCCCATCCAGCCATCAAACCTGCAGAAGGACCTTGGGGTACTCGTCCCAACAACCCTCAAATTTCACCACCATATTCGCCAGGCGGTCAACAAAGCTGGAGGAGTCGCCCAAAATCTGCTCAAGAGCACTGTAAACCGCTCCCCCCAATTCATGTTATCCCTCCTGAAGACCCATCCTAGACTTTGCGTCCCCTCTCTGGAACCAAGACTACCTGACCGACAGCAGACTCACAGAGTCTGTCCAGAGAAGATGGACAAAGGAGATCTCCGGCCTTAGGACTACCCATACGACGAGCGCCTACAAAGACTCAAACTACACTCAGTCAGGGGCCGACTGATCAGGTACGATCAAATCTACTGCTACAAGATCTTCCATGGCCTCTCACCTATCAACCCCACCGACTTCTTCACCATGGCCCCTAGGACTGGCACCAGAGGCCACAGATACAAAATCCAAGTACAGCACTGCTCCTCAGAAGCCAGAAGGAGATTTTTCTCCCACAGAGTCGTCAAGAGGTGGAACTCACTTTCGGAGGACACTGTTACTGCACCAAATCTCAGACTCTTCAAGCAACGCCTCCAAGCAGAAATACACGACTCCCTCCAAGAATATCACTAAAACACATAAAACACTCATCTCAAACACCTAAACAATCAACTCAAACAAACAGACACAACTAAAAATCTAGTCTCCAATGAGGGCACAAAATAAACTAACTATCTCTGTCAGACTCCCAGTAACTGCTAATAATCGTACATCTAGTTAGAGTGCCCGTATTCATGTCTTGGACCCCCCACTGAACACAGCTGCTCCGTGGACAGTGCGTGGCCCTACCTGGTAAGTACCTGGTAAGTAAATACTCTGTTTCTTTTCAGCTGACGATAAATTGAATCCCTTAGCAGCTAATTTCTGGATAATTAATGGAAAAATATGAAACTACAGTACTATATCTCTGTATCATATTAACCCTTCCATGCACAGGATGCGAATTGCTCCGTTTCAGATTTCTGGGCTACTTAAAAGCCTTTGTGACCATCAGGGGTGTTTATAAACATTTAGTTTAGTTATTTCAACTATGCAGTTGTCTTTGAGTGAGCTGTGGGCAGAAAACTAATTTTGAAGAGGTAATTATGAGATTGAGATCATTCTATTTCTGAATGCTAATCGGCAACCCCTGCGTCCACACGTGCGTGAAAGGGTTAAGACAAAGTAGTTAGTTTATCACCATACTTAGCCTATATACAATAATTATATACTACTATGTAATGTGTATGATCTTTATGTAATTTGAATGCTTTCTGCTACTAGAATCTATTTGCTGTAAGTAGGCGAGAAATCATGACCTATCCTCTGTAACTCAAAAAGGGCTAGAGCAAATTGGCTGTAAATTTCCACATCTAGGCTATTCCTTGACTGACTCTGCCCTAATGGTAGAAATATTAGATCGATTACTCTAGTTGTTTTTAAGTTACAGAGGTTTGAGGTCATGATTTCTCGCCTACTTACAGCGAATAGACTATAGTTTTGGGCTTGAACCTTGAACATAGGATTCAGGTGTACCATAGTCACACAGTGCCCTATCTATCAGGCTACCTCATCAATGGGGGTAGCTTCTTTATTTTAGTCATAATTATTAATATACAAAATTATATTTATCCTTTACAATTCATATTACATCATGTCATTGTACAGTATATATTAAAATAGCCAAAATTAGAGGGCCACACGGTAAAGCGCATACCTCCGCCTACGCTGGCTTTGTCACAAAATTAACTTAAGGGAAGCGTCCGCCATGGGGTATTAGAGGTGCAAGTTGAAAAATCCTAAATTGAGATTTCCACTGCTCCCGTGAGGGCAACACTCTAGGCATCTCCTGGCAAAATTTTAGACTCGTAAAATAAAAATTACCGTAAATACAGGCCCCCCCCCCCCTTATGCACCACCGTACTTACGTTGTATATGTGGTATAGTGTAAAGTATATGTGTATAGTGTGGTATAACCTTGCATTACTCCATTAGTTTTTCAGAACGCCCCAGCCAGCAATCCCTCAACGACAAACGTAATGAAGCCATAGAACTCTTAAATTCTGATCTAAATACTATTTCCAATTGGGGCAGAGAAAACCTTGTTAACTTTAATGCTTCCAAAACCCAATTTCTCCATCTATCTACCCGTCAGGATCTCCCAGCGGACTATCCCTTATTCTTCAACAATACAAAAATCAACCCTTCATCTTCTCTCAATATTCTTGGTGTCTCTTTTTCTTCTGCTCTCATTTGGAAGGACCATATTACCAGTCTTGCTAAGGCAGCCTCCCAGAGCTGGGTGTGCTCAACGCCTTAGGGGGTTCTTTTCCCCTGTACAGCTTCTTGCTCTGTACAGGGGCATAGTGCGCCCTTGTATTGAGTATTGTTCACATGTGTGGGGAGGTTCCTCTCACACTGCTCTCCTAGACAAAGTTGAAAGGAAGGCCTTTCGTATCATTAACTCCCGTCCACTCACCAACTCTCTGCAATCTCTCTCTCTCCGCCGCAATGTTGCATCTCTCTCGCTATTCTATCGCTACTATAATAATCAGTGTTCCTCAGAGCTATCCCAGTGCATACCACCTTCTTTACGTAGGGCACGTGGTACCCGTCTTGCAACTCAATCCCACCCCTACTCTGTGCAACTCTCCAACCCAAGAGTGAAACGTTACTCTCAAACTTTCTTCTACTCAACAGCTGAGCTCTGGAACTCTCTCCCAGAATCAGTCTTTCCCTCTTCCTATGACTTAAATTGCTTCAAACTCCGTGTGTCCAGGCATTTTGGCTCGAACGTCCCTTGATTTTGGCCCTGTCACTCTTTCAACTATGGGGGAGGCACTCGCTATAGGCAGTTATGCCTTTTGCCTCCCTCAATCACATAGAAAAAAAAAAAAAAAAAATAGTAAATTGCACTGGATCTTAGTACCAGAACATGTATCAAATCAATCAAGAGCAAACAGATGCAATAAATCGTCATTTGAGAGAGGAATCGTTGGGTAATGGATAAATTTAGTTTTTTGCCTTTTTCTCAAAACTAATTATTCGAACAAAAAACCTAAGATCGTTCGTAATTTTGGTCCGATTTTAATAAATAAAAAACCATTGGAAAGAGATGAGTAAATGTAGTAGAATGTACTGAGGAATTTTTGATAAACCCATAACATTTTTGACAGGAGGCTTGAAACCGTTTAAATATATAAAAAAACAAAAAAAATATTAATAAAAAACTACGGTACTGTATAAGGTGTATAAAAAATCCCTCTGTACATTTTATTGCATTGTTTCTCCTCTTTCCAATGGTATTTTTTTTATGTAGATTGGACCAAAAGTTTTTTAGTTTTTAGGTTTTGAAAATTTGGCCAAAATGCGAAAATCCGAGGTAGCGAAAAAACTATTCATCCGAATTTATTCATTTTTGGATATGTTGTTCCTAGAAGTGGTATCTATCACCTGTAAAAAAAATGAACACGATCGGACAATTTTGAAATACATGGCGGACGCTCCCCTTAAATGCAACGATGACACCAGTGTGACATAAATTGGCTCATAACTTTGTGAGATATCTTGTTTACAGACAGAGGCGAAAATGAGGTTCCGAGGTAACAATCCACTGTCATGTAAATCTTGCTGTTATTCTTCTCACATTCATTCCAATCTCAAACCTAAATTTTTGCAGTTTTCCACCCTGTAGCCTTATCCTGATGTTTGTTGCCTGTTTACAGATGTGATGCCCATATCAGTGAGCAGGGATCTGGGTCAGGGTGGCGGTGGCAGCTAACCCCACTAATAAGGAAGTTGGGGCGGGCTGCAGCACCAAGCAGAGGGGTCATGGAGGGAGCACCACTCACAAAGGAGGGAGTCTGTCAGGCTTTCCACCTCATACACTACCTCAACAAGGACTCCAGTTAGTTACTTAATCTTTATTCTTCATTTACCCTATAATGCAGTCATTAAGATATGACACTGAAACTGTACTTCTTATGGATCACTCCTTCTTTAAAGTACAGTACTGTACAGTATATGTAAACATGTATGTAAGTGTATGCAGTATGATTACGTTAAGGACCCACAGAGGGACGCTCTCGAGCAGCATAATATTGCTGTGAGTGTTGTTGTGTGAGTACCACACTATTCAGGAAGCAGGCCTCTCAACTTCTCAACTTCAGACTTCTTCGTTTCTTCCCGTGGTTTACCCAGCTGCGGCAGACACTACACTGAATTGAGTTTGCGCCCACCTCTATTCTGCATATTGTGCATGGGTATACTGTACACCACTTTTTTCTACCTATGACCTGAACTTAAGTCAGTCAATAGCCAATCCTGAAGTGACTGAAGTCCCTAAACAGGGAAAGGATTGATCAACAAATTATAAAAGAGGGGAAAATACAGTGTAAATACAGTTTAAAGTATCAGAAGTATCGGCCAATATTTCACCGATATCGATACTCCTAAAACATCGGTACATCCCTAACTTGAACTGTAAGCTTCTCACTCAACACACCCTTTACCCTCACTGCCGCTCGCGAGTCCTCGTACATCTTCATTATCACACGCACCAACCACTCCTCTACACCAAGTTTTCTCGTAGGCCTAGTCCATTGCAGTGATTGCACAACATCTCTGGACACCTTATCAAAGGTCTTCTCCAGGTCTACAAAGTGACAAAACACTGTAAGAAACTGTAAGAAAACACAAGGTATAGATCCCTATCTTTAAGTAAATATTTCTCCTGTATACCAGAGCACCCTTCAGCTTTTCTGTCCTTCATTATACAATCTATCCTCCTATAACACAAATTCCTACAACGCGATCCTCCTTTAACACGAGGGGGGGTCCCGATAAATAGTTGTTGTTGTTCCCCAAGCTGCCTGGCCGAACAGCCCCAAGGCCCCGAGCAAGGCCAAGGCCATAACCGAGCACTCCCACAGAACCCTCCCTGCCGACCACAATAAAGCCTGGGTGACCGAAGCCACTCCATGGCGGGGAGCTGAGGAGGGTGCGGAAACGCCCAGGAAACCAAAGCCCCACCCACCCAGGGCCCTGTGCCCCTCAGCAATTATGAAGAGAAAGTTGAGGGGCAAAGGAAAAATGTGACGCTTTGGCTTCCAATCTTGGTAGATTGGGAGGTCAATCCACGGAAGAGACGCCGTCACTTGAGATCTAGAAAATATATAAGTAAAAGGAACAGTCAGAGTAAGCTATGGGTATGGCAGAGATCACTCAGTTCTCATTCTGATAGACCAGCCCATCACTGATAAATATTACATTTATTCAGTTAATTGTAGCCATGATATTGTAGATTCAAAAATTTTCTAACTAATTTCTCTATTATATATTCATACATTTTGATATATTCTAGGAACTAATATATTCTAGGTCTTTCCTAGGACCGATCGGTCACTTTTATTTACCGCCGTATTGCCGCTGTATGTATACGCGATCGCATAACGCAAATTTCATGTAGTGCGAGGGTCGGATAGACCAATTTTTCTTCATTAGTTTTAAGGTAAGTGATGTTTTTTTATATTTGTTAATGGTTTGATGATATCTGGTAGGTAATATAGGTGTTTGTTTAGCATGAAATCCGGAAAAAGGGGCAAATTTGTGGGGTGCAGACCCATATAGAATTATCTCCATATACCGGTACTGTGTTATTCCTACAACGCAAATCCCTACAGCGCGAGGGGCTCTGCCGCCCATATAGTCGTGTTATAGGAGGATGGACTGTATAAGTATTGGCTTTACGTTACTAAGACCTATATTTTCAGATGATGCCAAATTGAAGATTGTAATAGGTATTGTACGTGTAGATGATTTTATTTAACTTATGAATTACATTTTGGAGCGAGAGGTAAATTTTAATAATTTAATCCTTAGCAACCCTTTGTAAGCTGAACAGAATTACAAAATTGTCTGGAGAGCCACATGGAATATAATACAAAAAAATGTGTCATCCAATTGACCACTTGCGCGTTTCAGGTTATAAGGAAGTTGGAGCCGTGAACATCGATATTTTAACAGAAATGCAAGAATAATTAGGTTTCTAATGGATAAATGGTATGTTGAATTGGGTTTTATGTACAGTATTTATAAATGTACTACGACCTTATTTTAGCTGGTAAATTCTGTAAAATACCGTTGTCTACAGCTCCAACTTCCTTAGGCTATAGAACGAAACTTGCAAGTCGGCAATTGAACGGGTTAAGCTAGTGTAATGTTAATCTTGCAGACATGACCCAAGAAGGTTTGTTCCGTAAGAGTGGGAGTGTAAGCCGACAACAGGAACTGAAGAACCTCCTTAACTCGGGTGGAGACTTGAATTTGGACTACGGCACCTACTCTGCCCATGACTGTGCCTCGGTTCTCAAGAGCTTCCTGGCTGACCTACCTGAACCACTCCTCACCGAAGGACATTATCCAATACATTGTAGAATAGCAGGTACTTGATCTGTGTGCAAGTCTGTGCATGTACAGTTTGCCACACATATTCTATTCCGTTGGGGTCGTGATTAGGCAGCGCTGCACCAACCTCCCCAACCCCCCTCCCTCACTCCACCTCCTACCAATATGAGGTGGAGGGAGGGAGGGGGGTTGGGGAAGTTGGTGTAGCGCTGCCAAATCACGACCCCAACGGAATAGAAAATGTGCGGAAAACTGTACAGTATATAATTTTAGCATGGATGAACTAAGTTGATTGAAAAGATGAAAATCCATGAATGTGGAGGGAGCTGGATCAAGGGGTAAACCAAGAAAGACGTGGAATCAGACATAAAGAATTTAAAAACCTGACAAGAGAGGTAACTCTGAACAGGTCCGCCATTAGGACATGGGACTGGAACCGCACTTCATGTGTAGCACTGGGTCTTTAAATTTATGTATATGTATGTGTATCGGGGGCGACCAGTTTGTACTCTTGAACGTGTCGGTGGATTTTGTACAATTTCAATGAGATTTGGCACACATATAGAGGACTATGAGATGAAAATCAGTACTTCACAATTGAAAATTGACTAAATTAATTGACCGATTTTACAATTGTGAGCTACTGATCTTTATCTCTTACAGTTCCCTATACGTGCGCCAAAACTCATTGAAATTGTATGCAATCCAAATTTGGTCTGATCCCATTGGTGCAGCTCTCTCCATGTTCACAAAATTGCATCTTTTCACCCAACTTAGTTCATCCATGCTCTTCAAACCATCCAAGCCTACTTTTACTCATTTCATCACTAATATTCCTGATACCTAACTATCTCCTGAGTATTACCATTCTCATCTTGTTAAGCCGGTATCACACGAGAGATTTTATAGTCTACATTCGATCATCAACATTTTTCTGGCAACATTTCTGGACTATTTTGCACTGGTATCGGAAACTAGACTATTGGTAGATGAATTTAGGTAACCGAAATATTGTAAACGTTGACCTCATAAGATGCCAGACTAATGTTGAGTGAAAAAGCACTCTTGTGATACCTGCTTTACATTCCATTCAGTTGATAACATCCACTTTGACAGGCCACATTTCTGAATACAGGTGGCGCAAAGGTTTAAACCTCACCGGGGGTAAAGGGTTAAGTATAGAAACGTTTTAATAATTCTCTTGTTGAGTGCAAAAAGACCCATGTCAAGACATGCCATGTTTAGCCCCTTTAGTTTTTAAGATGTTTGCCCCATTAGTTTGTCGATTTTATGACCTTTCGACTTATTTCTTTGTCAATATTAAGACCTTTCGTGCTATTTTGGTGTCACTATTTTTCCTGGCGAACGATAGTGAGCCTGTAGCTTTGGCCGGAATTTTTTCTACCAAAAAATGTACAAATATACCTTGAAGGGGGGTCTAGGGAGTGTTTTTCAAAGCTTGATGGAGGTCTAGCGAGGAAACTACGAAATACAGTATAGGAATAAATGAATTAATAGACCAAAAAAAAATGGCCCATCTCCCCTCAATGTTTTCACCTGTTAATGAGCATAGTCATTAGTCATATGATTAAAATGTAAAACTTGCAAACTAAACAAACCAAAACTTGGACAAAGACAATATAAAGGCAAAATAACTGATCAAAATCGCTATATAAAATGTTTACTGGTTATAATTTAAAACTCCCCCCCCCCCCCTCCCCCTGCTCATCTTTGTTTTGTTTCATCCATGACCCCATTTTCTTTATTGCCGAATCCTTGGCTTTTGCTAAGGCCAGCCCTATAAGAGTTACATGTTGTAACTCAGTGGTCTGGTTAACCCCTTCTGTACCGGTGATGTACTTTTCATTATATTCTGCCAACTAGTAAACGATTTTGTTCAGCTTAGGAAGGATGTCTACTCAATAAAAAGCTTCATAATGTCTCAATTCATAATTTTAGCTACCATATATCCTTCCTAAGCTTAATAAAATCGTCTATTGTAGCTGAAATCAAGTAACAAAGACGTCGCCGGTACAGAAGGGGTTAAACTATTCATAAAAATTTTAAAATAAAAAAAATAAAAACTTGCATAATAAACAGAGATGGGTCGTCGTGAGGGGAACCAAGAGGAGAGGGATCTAGCAAAGGGTCGGCAGGTGAAGGCTCTGAGGTTAGTGTTCCTACTGCTGCCGCCGGAGAACTATCAACTGTTACAAGACCTTCTGGTGCTACTACACCGGGTGACTGCTCACCAGACACTTAACCTCATGTCGGCTATCAACCTGGGTACCATGTTTGCTCCTCACATTCTCTGTCCACGTAAGGTAAGTACAATCGACCTAATAAGTGATGTCTCGGCACCAATTATGTTTTGGTCAATTCAAATGTAAAACTTGCAAACTAAACAAACCAAAACTTGGACAAAGACAATAGAGAGGCAAAGTAACTTATCAAAATCGCTATGTGGAAACAATGCTTACTAAAATAAAATTTATGAAATAAAAGAACACAATCCCCAACATAGGGTGTACATTACTACATGAGCAAGTTAATCTGTGATGTCTCGGCACCAATTATGTTTTGGTCAATAATTGGTATCAGAAATATTTACACATGATTTCTTCTTTTTGACTGATATATACAACCATGTTCCTACACCTACCCACCCTATTCAACATCTGACAGACATTTATACAGCACAGAGCGAGCCAAACGTAATGACAGCTGAGACATGACTTATTAGCGCCACCGTACAGTATAGTGATCTTGTGTCCATATTCACACACTTGACTAACCACAGTTTTGGCTGTACTTTTCCAACTTTCATCCTTTAACCCCTTCTATACCGATGATGTCTTGTTTACTTTATTCTGGCTACTATTAAGCAATTGTATTTAGTTTAAAAAGGGCCTCCAGCAACTAACAGTCTTCAAACTATCTCACTTTATCTCTTTTGCTACCACAGATCCTTCTTATAAAATTAAAAAGACATCTCCGGCACAGAAGGGGTTAATTAGTTTTTATATATGGCTAGTTTTTAAAACCCTTTCCCTACTGTTAGCATCAGTGCCAAAATAGTCCAAATAATCTGCCAGAATAAAGTTACGGATCAAAAGTGCAAATCCATCTGTATGTTCCATTATTGTGTTCTATTTCAGATGACTCCAAATGACCTTCAGTGCCTCTCAGCAATTCACAGCACTGCAGTTGCTTTCATGATTGAGCAAGTTCCCAATTTATTTCAGGTATGAAAATTATATAGTATTGTATTGTATTGTATTTCCTTTTCTGTCCTCGCACCCAGTTATCCATACTTATTTAAAATTGAATTGGGCACAGCCTTGTATAGATGCCTATATGTTAAATTTTGATGTGAGTATCCTGGGTTCGAGTCCTCGGAGTGCCACATGTATTTGCTGATTAAATTATTTTCATTAATTGAGTTTAGATGTGAAGTTGGTTGGTGTAAAAAACATAATGATGCTACAGGTCCAGGTTCGAGACTTGGCCTGGTCATGCGTAATTTGTTTTTAATATACAGTAATTGTTATTGCATTTTAGATTCCCCTCGAGTTGGAATATGACGTTCGGCAATACTGGAACAACAAGAAAAAGATGCGGCATCAACTCTCGAAGGTATGGTAACTTTTTAATTGACCAAAGTAATTCTTGAGTGCCAAGTATATTTTTCTAGTTTTATTTGTGGAAGGCAAAGAAGTAAAAAGTAGTTTCCTCTTTTCATTATAATTTTGTGTTCCCCATTGAGGCACTAAAATTAATGCATAATTAGAAGCCAAAGTTCCTACCTTTGCTCAGAGCCATATAAAAATCATTGAAAGCTTGAGCACCTTGAATAACTGACCTTTCTCCTTCCTTCCTGCCCTCACAATTATGGTAGTTGTTTAATCATTCAAGCTTTAGCCTTGGTGTTTGTTTTAGTCAGAACCCCCCCCCAGGGTTAGGGGGTCCTCTACCCAAGTGGTAGAGGAAATATAAGAATATGCTCCACGTGTCTACTGCGTGTCGTAAGAGTCAACTAAAAGGGGGATAGTGTGAATCTGGGCCACCATTCATCCTATTTGATTAGTTATTTTGCCTTTATATTGTCTTTGTCCCAGTTTTGGTTTGTTTTGTTTGCAAGTTTTACATTTTAATTTGGACCATTTCAGCCTCATGGTAGCTACGTGACACCAAATCTAGTCTCTGAAATGGCTGCTCTTGCCCTAAAGGGCTGCATTGGACATTTGGGGTGGTTCCATGCTTGCATGGAACTGAAGATTTATAAGTAACTTCACCAATTATCTACCATGTCTGTGTCTGTCTATCTCTCTCTCTGTACGGTATGTATATGTATGTATATTTACCTATTTTACCTATTTGTAGTATACAGGAGTTGAGCTTTTTAGGCTCGTATTGTCCCGCTTCCTGAGTTACAATTATCTAACTTTGCCTTAAAAATATGAATGTTTTTGGCACACACCACTTCCTCTTCCAACTGATTCCACTTACTTATACTTCTGTAAGGGAAACTATACTTTCTCACATCTCCTTTACATCTTCCTTTCATTAGTTTATATCTATGCCCCCTAGTTCTACCATTATCTTTCACAATATAACCCTTCTTGTCCACCTTTTCACACATATGTATGTATGTGTGTGTATGTGTAGCCTATATATATATATGTGTGTGTATAAGTGTATGTAGCGGTGAGAGGGAGAGATGTGGATGATTAGATGGGTAGATAGATAGACAGGGGGAAATTGTACTTTAGATTTTTTTGTTTTTTTTTTTTTGTTTTTTTTTTAATATTCCAACTTTCTTCCTCTCGGGCATAGGCTGAGAGCCTTAACATTCACCGCTTTACAATGAACAGTGAAGCCCGTGAGGTCATGTTCCAGTCTAGGGAGTGAGACATGTGAAGCACGTAGAGTACAACGAGCACCTGCCATCTTGCCTTCACATGACGCACGGTGCTCACTCATGGCCCGAAACGACCCCATCTCTGAAGCCACCTCGTTCCCGTGCTTCACTGTCTCACCCCCTACACTCGGACTCTCACACTTACACACACACAACGCCACCTGTTGAGCAGATAATTCACCAGGCATTGCACCCCTATAGCATATTTTGAATATGGGAATATTCATACAGTGCTATTTAATCAGGGAACAATGAGGGTATTTTATTGACGTTTCGGTGGGCTTTGTGGTAATGCACTGATACTAGGTACAGCACAAATTCCATCCCAATAATATCTTCCCATTGATACATCGGGATTTGAACCCAGAACCTTTGGATTACCAGGCCAGTGGCAAGACCACTCCACCACACCTCCCCTTGACTATTGTTCTGTCTTTTGAATATACTGTAGTGCATTACAGAGTGCAAGATATGAATAACATTCTTACTTCAGTAAGTTGGATAGGAGGAAACAAAAGAAAAGAGCTCAAATTATTTATTTCTCTAATGTTGAGGGCTATGCAAAACCCATCTTTAGAAAAACTGCATAGTCTAAAGCATTGAAGAAATATAGAATTTCAGGCACTTTCCTCCCACCCAATTTATCTGGTCAATATTAAAATGTAAAACTTGCAAACTAAACAAACCAAAACTTGGACAAAGACATAAAGGCAAAATAACTGATCAAAATCGCTATGTGGAAACAACGGACAACTATGTGGAATATAACATTTATGAAATAAAAGAACACAATCCACCACATAGGGTGTACATTACTACATGAGAAAGTTAATCTGTTTCCTAAGCAAACTAATCGCACACATATAATGGATCAGCCACATAATTACTGTATATAACTCTTTTCAGCGTTCAATGATGGATGCTCCAGCCAAAACTATTTTCACCTTCATTGACCGAGAGTTGACGGCACGGGCTAACGATACAGACGTGACACAGGTGGCCTTGGCTGAACTGTACGCCTATGTCCAGTCACTGCCGGACTCTACAAAGAAGAGGAAGCTGATCAAACAGTTCAACACTGCCAGCGGCCTGGGAACTCCAACACTCAACCAAAGCATCAGCAAGAAGCAGGAGGCTCGTAGCAAGAGGTTAGGGGACTCTATAAAGGTAAGTTTATATTGTAATAATAAAATTGTCTGTTTCAAATTTATGAACTTGAGACTATTAAAGGTGAATTACACAAAAGTGATACAAAAGTGAGATAAGTTATCTAACAGAACGTTAAATACTCTAGTAATAGACCATTATCGGGACTATCCTTAAATTTGCCCTTAAGCTATAAAATAAATCGGGTCAAGTTAAAGGTAAACAAATTTTGCCGGACCACTATTTCGCGCTGGTGGATTCTGTGATGTCATCACGATACTGGTTGGCGCGAAATTTGCAAGACAGTCAACTATCAGACGCCGCCAGATATACAGTATAAATGTTGAATATTTGTTTTCATTACTGACGTAAATTTACTTTATTATACAGAAACCTGAGCATCCTAATATGTATTGATGCATACAAAATATACACCTTACTAGGTATGCTGCTTATGTAGTTCACCTTTAACCTAAGACGTGATAACTGAAGGAGGGGAGGGAAGTGGGGAAGGAGGGGATGTGGAGGTGTGATACTTGGCATGGCCCAGGGGCAAAAAAAAAAAATTGGGTGTGTTTTAAAGGTGGGGCTCATGGGTTGAGGTATACATGGAAAAATAATCGCCAACCTGCATATAATTATCTTGCAAAATGCAATGGCACTGAAATAATTATTAACAATGGTATAAAAGATTTTGCGGATCGTCTATACCGGGCCTGTGACGTCATAGTGACGTCACACCAGTATCCTTAGCCTAGACTGGATGGTGGACTTACACTCCTGTGACGTCACAGGCCCGGTATAGGCGATCCACAAAATCCTTTATACCATTGTTAATAATTATTTCAGTGCCATTGCATTTTGCAAGATAATTATGTACAGCTTGACGATTATCATTCCATGTTTATCTCAACCCATGAGCCCCCACCTTTAAATGGATTTTTTTAGGCCCAGGATCTTAAGAGTCTTCCCGCAGTCGCCCGGGGAAACTCTTAAGTCTTCCCGCACTTGCCGGGTTAAGGACTTGCTGACTAACATTTCTTTCCATATCAGTTTTGATCGCATGCTTTCATTATATTCATTTGGGGGGTTATTGGTGATAAGAATGATGTAAAAATATATGTATCTATGTATATACTGTATACCTGTACATAAATTTTTTACATTATTATTTTCATTTGGGGGTTATTGGTCTTACGAACAATGTAGAAAATAATAAAGTTAATTTGGCTTGGGTAGGATTACAAAGGATAGCAAACTACAATAACAACAATATTCTCCCCGGGCTGCTTGTGAAAGTCACAAGCTGGGAGCTTTAGATTAAATACTAACAAAATAGCTCTGTCTTGAGTTGGCCACCCCCCAAAAAAGGAAAAAGAAAAGAAAAAAAAATAGGAAAAGTGGGGATTGGGCTTGAGTAAATAGATACTGTAGATAGATAGACTAACAAAATCTAGGTAAGAGTAGTACAAAGGAGTACAAAGGAAATCAAACTACAACAGATCTAGTGACCCTTCTAGGCTGCTTGTCCTCCAAAACACTGAGGATCAAGTGTCCATCAAGAGTACAATAAACTAATGCAAAAGGAAGGAATGAACAACAAGATCTAACATTTGGGAAAAAATAAACCATTGAAGTAGCTCATGAATTATGGTACAGTATCTTGGCAGTACTGTATTAACTCTTTCTGTCCCGGTTACTCCCTCATCATTATATTCTGGTAACTATTAGACAATATTATTAAGCTTAAGAAGAATGTCTACCAATTAAAAGGCTACAGACTATCTCAATTTATTCTTTAACTACCACATATCCTTCCTAAGCTTCATGAAAATGTAGCTAGGATAAAATTTAAAATATGTCGCCGGTACAGAAGGGATTAAAATGCCATAGTGAAAGACAAGTTAAAAATAGAATTGCTTACATAACGGTCTATTGGGGGTAGAAAGTACGGAACTATCTATCAAGGTGGTAGTGTAGTGCTGTATAAGGAAAGCAAAATTAGGAAGCAGTGTGAAAGGATGGGGACCAGAGGTTAAAGATTTAGTGGGAGTATAACAATGGTAATAGTAGTAGTACAGTAGTAGTCGTTCCCTAGGCTGCCCGGCCGAACAGCCCCAAGCTCCTAAAGAAGGCCACGGCCATGGTAATAGTGAGTGGATGATAGCACTAGTAAAGATTGGTGTCTGGTAATGGGTTTTATGCAAGAATGGTGTGAGTAGCATCTCTATCTAGTATGTTGTGTGTGAAGGTTGGGTACACCGTACAAGATGTGTAGTGATATGGAAGGTAGATTGCTGTGGCTGATAATACCTGTGATACATGCTTTGGGAACTGCCTACCATGGAGCATGGAGTGGGGCTCTCAGGTGACCAAGGCAATGAGGCATATTCTTGAAAAACATGGAACACAGTTTCAATTGATAACACATTATTATTTTTATGCAGTTTTTATATCAAGGCATTTACATTATATCACCATTTGCATGCAAGTCTTACAATGCATGCTACTGACTGCATTTTTAAAGCTTTGCTTTATTTGCTTCCACTGATTATTTTCACAAAAGTTTGTGATCTTACTTGCTTACTGTGTTCTTATGCCAACCCATTAACTTCATAATCTGTGAATAAAGCATCTTTACTCAGTGTTTCTTTTCCTGTTGATAAACTTCATCTGTTTGTGGTGAATTTCTTGATACATAATACGAAGATGAGAAACTACTACCGGTACATTTATTCATCATATTAATCCTAAGTTATTTAAATGAAATATATATTTTGCAATAAAAATTTCATAATAGCCAAATAATTATGGTGAGGACATGTGGAAACTTTCCAATAGCTAAAGAAATACTGAGAAGAGGCACACCTCATTTAAAGTCTGATAATTTAAATTGTTTCAATATAGTGTACTGTACAGTATGTATAATACATACATATGAATTTTAATTAATTTGTAACAAAATTTACTTAAAATTTGTAATGTTTCATTACTAAGTTATAAATGGGAATGAAATTGGTGCATAATGATGCCATTTTTAACTCTGCACTTCCTCGATTGACCACTTGCGAGTTTCAGGCTATAAGGAAGTTGGAGCCGTGACCATAGATATTAAACAGAAATGCAATAATTATGTAAGTTTCTGTTGGATAAATAGGATGTTGAAATGGGTTTTATGTATTTATATATGTACTACGACTATTTTAGAAGTAAATTCTGTTAAATATCATTGTCTACAGCTCCAACTTCCTTATAGAACGAAACTCGCAAGTCGGCAATTGACCAATTGCAAGTTTCAGGCTATAAGGAAGTTAGAGCTTTTCATTTTGATATTTAGCAGAATTACAAGCTTAAATATGGTTGTGTTGCATACATAAATACATAAAACAAAATGCATCATATTTAACATCCATGAAAGGCCTACATTATTATTGGATTTCTGTTTTATATCGATGTTTATTAATCCAACTTCCTTATAGCCTGAAACTCATAAGTGGTCAATTGACAGGGCTAGAGCGTGCCCTTGTTACAGGGACAAAAATTATAGAATTGTTGAACTTAAATTACTGTACCGGTAGCTTGAATTATAGTTTGTTTATTAGGAATGTATCTACAACTTCTAAGTGAGGAATTACTGTACAGGTCTCTTGCTAACATATTTCAGAAACACCTTTTCCACAAGACAGTGAAACCGTCCAAGAGTAAGTGCCAGCCACTTGCCTCCAATCACCACACCCGAGTTAAGAGAACCAAGAGTGAAGATTTGCTTAGTGTGAGTGTATGGAAATTCAACTTATAACATTATTAACCCATTCAGTTTACGATGACTTCTTTCTTTCTTTCATTCTGGTTATCAGTAGACAATTTAATTTAGTTTAAAGGTGGGGGTGCATGGGTTGAGGTAAACATGGAAAAATAATCGCCAACCTGCACATAATTATCTTGTAAAATGCAATGTCCCTGAACTAATTATTAACAATGGTATAAAGGATTTTGCGGATCGTCTATACCGGGCCTGACGTCTGTGACATCACAGGCCCGGTATAGACGATCCACAAAATCCTTTATACCATTGTTAATAATTATGTCAGTGCCATTGTATTTTGCAAGATAGTTATGTACAGCTTGGCGATTATCATTCCATGTTTATCTCAACCCATGCACCCCCCACCTTTAATAAAATAATTGATATTTAATTAAATGCCGATGAGGCAGATGATACACAATTCTCTAACCTATATTTTTGTAAGTGGTCAACAGACTGACCTTGGTTGGCACATGAAAGCCTACTTAACTCCAAGAAAAAAGGTTGTGGACATGGGACCTGGTGGTTCCCAGAGACTGATGCATCCATAAATAATCCTAACAAGTTTTGTGAGAAACCTCATCTGCATGCAATGGGATTCGATCCCTTGCTGCCTGAGCCAGCGACTTCAAATACAGAGTACGGTACTGTACTTACTGTGCTTAACTACTGTTTAGCAGGCTTGGATGGTTTGGACATGTGGAGAGGATGGATGAACTGAATAAGGTTGAATAACCTTATGAATTACTTTCATCTGGGAGAAATCCCCAACTGTAATAAATTCTACTGCACTTTGCGACGAAGGTTATATAGCACTGGAAACTGTCGTAGCATAGCCTAGATTCCAACTCACGTGGCTAGTCGTCACCAACATAGCGCGTAGAGCCTTCGCCTGCTAGACCATGACAGCTCTATTATGGATGAACTGAGTTGGGTGAAGAGATGAAAATCTGTGAACGTGGAGGGGCAGACCAAGAATGAATAAACTTGATAAGTGAGGCAGCTCTGAACATTAGGATGTGAGACCGAAATTGCACTTTGTGTGGAGCATTTAATCTTTAAATATATGGATGAAGAAGTGAGGGAGAGGGTGCAACAGGGGAAGAGGGTTGTAGGAACGTTGAAACCAGTAACAAGAAATAGGGTGGTCAGTATGGAAGTGAAGAAGTCCTTGCATGACAGTGTGGTAATCCCGACACTAACTCACGTAAGCGAAGCTTGGACGTTCGGGAAGAGACTCGGACCAAGAGTGAAAGCGGTGGAAATGAGTTACTTGAGAAGTGCGTGCGGAGTTACATGGAGGGATAGACAGACAAATGAGGAAGTAAGAAGGAGGTGTGGTGTGGAGGTAGATGTGCTGGAAAGTGTGAAAAGGAACAACTTGAGATGGTTCGGACATATGGAACGTATGGAAAGCGAGAGAATGACTAAGAGGGTGTACGAGAGCGAGGTGGAAGGATGGAGTGAGGAAGTATATGGATGAAGGCGGTGCTGGTTGGGAGGAGGGGCGTCGACTGACTGGGAACAGAGGTGCATGGAGGCAGTTCGTTCGTGGCCACCCCTTCAGGGATCAAGGCGTCAGGCAATAGATAGATAGAATATACTGCATGTAGGCGGGTGCCCAACCTCGAAAGGGGTTGAAATAGGGGAGCTATCCCCCCCACCAAAGGCGGCTTTCTAGGGCCTTTCCTAGCTGATGCTGAGAGGATTGGGTTCTAGTCATATGGTGATGGGCTGGTCTATCAGAGTGAGAACTGAGCGATCTCTGCCATACCCATAGCTTACTCTGACTGTTCCTTTTACTTATATATTTCCTAGATCTCAAGTGACTGCGTCTCTTCCGTGGATTGACCTCCCAATCTACCAAGATTGTTAGCCAAAGCGTCACATTTTTCCTTTGCCCCTCTACTTTCTCTTCATAATTGCTGAGGGGCACAGGGCCCTGGGTGGGGCTTTGGTTTCCCGGGCGTTTCCGCGCCCTCCTCAGCTCCCCGCCATGGAGTGGCTTCGGTCACCCAGGCTTTATTGTGGTAGGCGGGGAGGGTTCTGTGGGGGCGCTCGGTTATGGCCTTGGCCTTGCTTGGGGCCTTGGAGCAGTTCGACCAGGCAGCTCGACCAGGTTCGACCAGTTCGACCAGGCAGCAACAACAACAACATATACTGCATGTACAGTTCTGACTTTACCTTTTTCGTCATTCTTCTATTTATTTCCTGAGAGTGGTGAAGGCTGTGGGGCCATAATGGTGTGCCTTATGGTTCCCTAGTGTCTTACTCTCACAACCCACTGGCACAAGTTGGCCTTTCTCTCTAGCATAGGCATACAATGACCCCAGCACCTGCCACTTTGGTGGTGCAGTCAGCCTCTGTAGCAGGTACGGTGATTTCTTGTTACTGCCTTATTATAAAGTGGGGATTGGGCCTGAGCATATAGATAGATATAGATAGATAGACAGCCTTATTATAGCACGGTTAAGGCTGATGTGGTGCGGATTCGCCAGGTGCAAGTGCTTCAAGCGGACTTTGTAGAGTCTTGCTGAGACACTGTTAGCGTTATACCAACATAGGCCACTGTGATGCCATGATGGGGCTGTGTTCTGGCAAGTCTTTATTGAACTATACTACAGTAGAATAGAATAGAACAGTAAAGAGACTAAAACCACGCCCTATGTGGATGAAGCGATCTTTAAACTTGTAGGTATGTATGTATGTAAAACTGTTGTTGTTGTTGTTCCCCAAGCTGCCTGGCCGAACAGCCCCAAGGCCCCGAGTAAGGCCAAGGCCATAAACGAGCGCCCCCACAGAACCCTCCCTGCCGACCACAATAAAGCCTGGGTGACTGAAGCCACTCCATGGCGGGGAGCTGAGAGGGCGCGTAAACGCCCGGGAAACCAAAGCCCCACCCAGGGCCCTGTGCCCCTCAGCAATTATGAAGAGAAAGTTGAGGGGCAAAGGAATAATGTGACGCTTTAGCTTCCAATCTTGGTAGATTGGGAGGTCAATCCACGGAAGAGACGCCGTCACTTGAGATCTAGAAAATATATAAGTAAAAGAAACAGTCAGAGTAAGCTATGGGTATGGCAGAGATCGCTCAGGTCTCACTCTGATAGACCAGCCCATCACCAGTTCAGTAAAACTGTTCATTGAGAGTGTGCTCCTTTAATTCCTAGAGTTCCTTCCAAAACTGAATAATATGGTCTATTAATAGCCAGAATGAAGTTAAGAAATACATCATTGTACACTGAGAGGGTTAATAATTAGTTTTTCCAGAAGAGTGATATATGATATAGAGTAATGAAGCATAGTTTCAATATAATATGACTATTCATATCACAGTTTGCTGATTAATACATTCATGGCTGATTTGCATGGCCCAACACCTAAATTTTGTTGTGCACATATTAATGATTGTTATCTGCATGTGTTTGCAGAGTCCCTCCACCAGAACCCCTGAACTGCGAATGTATCGCCATAACCCCGAGTTCAGCTCTCCCAGTCGTATGAAAGCTAAATCACTAGAAGACTTATCATCTTCATACTGTTGTCAACTTCCAACAGTTTCTTCCTCAAACAAGAATCCCTATATGTCATTTGTTGCACATCCAGTATTTCGTTCTAACTCTGGTTTACAAAGGTGTCTACAGCAACAGTTTGGTACGCTTAATATTAACAAGCCTCGGACCTCTGTCACAAGTAAACACAACTACTCCCAGCACATAGCATTATCATCCCCACTTCCCCTCCCTTCTTTCTCGTTAGACTCCAGCTGCGATACTCTTGAAGGAAACCCCAGCCCCTCTATCCTTAATGCCCCACTAGGATACCCCAGCCCTTCTATCCTTAACACCCCACCAGGATACCCCAGCCCTTCTATTGCAGGTTATCCCAAGACAGCTTTTACCTACCCTTGTGCTACGGTGGGGGAGGGTAAAGAGAACACTCCCCCTTGGGATAACATGCTAGCTTCCACACCAGCTAACACAAAGTTGGAGATACATTCTCCCATTTCCCAGGCTATGATCAGGGCCAGCATCCCACAGGTACTAACACTATTTATTTTCTATATAATATACAGTACTATTAAGTATTCAAAATAGTTTAAGTTCCAAATAATATTAATGGTAAGTTTGATGGTGTCTCAAAACTATGTATGTTTGTGTCCATGAAGTACCGGTAGTTTCTCTGCCTCCCGGAGAACTGTCATGGGGTAAACACAGGCTGATTCAAAACATGGCCTATCATTGACTGTCCATCATAATTCCATTAATTAAAATGTAAAACTTGCTAACAAAGCAAACCAAAACTGGGACAAAGACAATATAAATATAAAGAGTCCCTGTGTGGGCTGTCTCGAGTCGGCCACTCCCAAATAATAAAAACAAAAAAAGGGGTATGTGCCAGAGTATATACATAGATAGATAGTAATCAATAGTATGTCTGAAGATAGAAAATGAGCCTGTCTTGATAGCGTAATGCATAAGTGCGTGGAATTACGATGTGAGTATCCTAGGTTCGAGTCCTTGGAGTGCCACATGTATTAGTTGATTTCATTAATTGAGTTTAGATGTGAAGTTGGTTGGTGGAAAAAAGCATAATAAAAGTATTAGTCATTGTATCTCCTTAAGTTAACCATGGACTACCTGCTTGACTCTTGTGGTTCCTCTCCGATTTTGGTGCATAGTCTGAACATTCTGGGATATTTTAGTCCTTTTGTGTCACAGCCAATCCGTTAGTTAGTTAGTTATGTAGAGCAGATTAACCAGACCACTGAGCGCCATACGGAACTCTCATAGGTCTGGCCCGAAGAATTAGATCAGATTACTGAAAGGAGCTTAAGGTGACGCAAAAAACGGACGATGGGGGGAAGGAAATGGACGGAGAATCGGATAAAAGGTCAGCGAATTATTTAGTACCAAAACAAGCCGTACGCAGACGGGCAGTATCTGGGCAGTCAAAGATGTGGTGAACAGTTAGAAGGGAATGACAGGATACACTCTACATAGTTTTGAGACACGGACAACTTGTCTCACGATCTGTTTCTTCACCTTCATCTGAGGGTACTGCATTTCCAATTGGCCATATTCCAATTACATCTAAGGCCATCGGGACCCTGTGGCGGTATTAACTCAATCATTGCGGGCATACTACTGTATATAAAAACTTCGGCATCAAAAGTTTGTCAGTGTTATCGTGGTTATTCAGTGATCTATGGTTATTTTTGCACTTCTGCATATAATTTACTAGTACTGAATAGTAAACCCATAATTAAATCAAAGATTTTGATTGCATGATACAGTACAAAATTGGTTCATCTTATCTCAATATTATGAATATTTTAATATATTTATATTAATTGCAATAATATTCATATTATAATGTAAAACTTGCAAAATAAACAAACCAACATTTTATACGAACACAGTAAAAAGACAAAACAACTAATCATAATCGCTATGTGGAAACAACGCTTAAGTAAAATAATAATTTATAAATAAAAGAACACAATCCACCACATACTGTAGGGTGTACGGTCGCGCTAATAAGTCATGTCCCAGCTGTCATTACGTTTGGCTTGCTCTGTGCTGTATTAATGTCTGTCAGATGTTGAATAGGGTGGGTAAGTGTAGGAACATGTTTGTATATTTCACTCGATATGAAGAAATGAAGCTTAAAGATATTGCTGATACCAATTATTGATCAAAACGTAGTAGGTGCCGGGACATCACTTATTAGCGCGATTGTACATTACTACATGAGCAAGTTAATCTGGTTTGTAATATAATAATTCTTGGAAATTTACATGTTTGTGGAGTTGTAAATGCGAAATAGTAAGACCGCCAAAATCAGCCTACTCTTCTTGTTTTGTCTTTGATGGGTTTTTGGAATATGGCTAATTGATTACTGTATGTTAACTTGCATATTAAGCAAATGAGCTTTATAAAATCTGAAAGCATTAGCTTACACTAATGCCATCTCGCACTGGAAAGCTTAGCACATCAGTTTGCATGCACTTCTTCCACTATTTTATGCATTAATATACGATATACTTTAATGTAAATTTGTAAATATTTATTGTTTTTATTCAATTAACTAAATACTTTATAACTAAACTATTAGATAGTTCTTGGTTGATACAGTATTCAAATTTGTTTTTAAGATTTACATTCGGTGACACAGTATCTCCAATAAAGTACTGTATAGCACTGTACAATAATTATATTACTGTATATTATAATATAAAACTTGCAAAATAAACAAACCAAAACTGGGACGACAAAAGATAAACGCAAAAGAACTAATCCAAATCGCTATGTGGAAACAAGAATAATATAAGACACATTTTATATGGTGCTGATCAGAGTTCATGTGGAAACAAGAATAATATAAGACACATTTTATATGGTGCTGATCAGAGTTCATGTACCCTTTGAGCAGGCATTTTCACGATATTCCGCATTGTTCAACTCGCTCTAATGCCGGTATCACACGAGCGCTTTTTCCCTCAACACTGATCTGGCAGCCTATGAGGTCAAGATACATAATATTTCGGTCACCTAAATTCATCTATCATGTCTAGTTTCCGATACCAGTGCAAAATATTCCAGAAATGTTGCCAGAAAATGTTGATCATCGAATGTTGACTATAAAAGCTCTCGTGTGATACCGGCTTAACTCTATGAAACAAAGGGTTACAAGGAAAAAAAAATTGTGTAAAAAAGTTTGTGTTCTGGGCTGTACAGAGACACCAACCTCTCATTTCCAGCTGGTCTGTAGCCTTCGCAGTGACTATAGTCTATTCGCTGTAAGTAGGCGAGAAATCATGACCTATAACCTCTGTAACTAAAAAACTACCTGAATAATCGAGCTAATATGTCTACCATTTGGGAAGAGTCAGTCAAGGAATAGATATGGAAATTTACAGCCAATTTGCTCAAGCCCTTTTTGAGTTACAGAGGATAGAGGTCATGATTTCTCGCCTATTAACAGCGAATAGACTATAGAGGAAGCAGCCGTATTTTTGGCACAGGAGTCCAAGGTTGAGCTATCACTTCTTGGGACACGCATGCAACTGCTTGCAAGACTCGTTGAGTACTGAGCTCCATTAACTTGCATGGATGGTCAGATGGGTGATATCTGGTAACCCGGGTAGACTACGTTACCCCAGGAGCATTTTTTTGCACCAAAACAATAAAATAATAATAATAATAATAATAATAAATAAATAAATATATACAAACAGTAATATTATAATAAAACACTTGCAAAATTAACAAACCAAAACTTTGACAAAGACAGTAAAAAGACAAAACAACTAATAAAAATCGCTATGAGGAAACAACGCTTAAGCAAAATAATATTTCTTCATAAATAAAAGAACACAATCCACCACATAGGGTGTACATTACTACATGAGCAAGTAAATCCGTTTCCCAAGCAAACTAATTGCACATATAACAACGCACTATTACAGAGCCCGCCGCGCTCAGCAGAATCACCCAGGCTGTAATACTATGTGGGCCGCTGTAGGGGTTCATGAAGGCATTTGTTCATATTATATACCTACTGTATCTGAGGGTCTTTCTTGATGTCGTATACAGACGCACAAACCTTGATACCGGTAACATGACGTAACTTCGGACGGGGAGATAACTTCGGCCACTCTAGAAAATATATATAATGAACCACAGTTATGGGATAAATACATGATGTGGAAAAACAAGTATGTCTACGGTGTTCTTCCATAATGCAGAGTCATTTTTCTATAACTGTAGTTATCCAGAACTGTCCGAAGCTAGGTCATTTCACGGTACTACAAGAGGACATATACATTTGTCACCCTACATACCACTTTACCAATACAAATTAAATAAATCTTAGGGCACAGGTACACACATTTTTGTCACCTCTAGAAAGTAAGCCAATTCTATAGTGTTATAGTAAAAGCTATTGACAACAATAGCTCATAAACATTATATTAAATTTAAATTTTTTAATAAACTCAAATCAACATTTCAGAAAGTGATAATGACACCTCGTAGCCGTTGCCCAATTATCGTTAACTCCACAACCAGTCTATCTAGTGTAGCAATTCCTGAAGGCAAGGATGCTCGGACACCGACTCTCCACGCTACACCAAGAGATAACCGTGATGTCAGCAAGTTACAACCACACATGTCACCAGTCATTGTCAATCCAACAGCTCTACTCAGTTCTCCAAGGAACAGCAGAAACAGGTTAGGTCTGCACAATCAATACACAGCTTCCTACAGAATGCTAAGTGAAGACTCTGAGGATGAAAGCAACAAAAAGAATGATCAGGATTCCTCACACACTAAGAAGAGTAGTGATAGTAAGCTCAGACACTGGGGCTCCTCGTCCCTGCGTCGCACTCTAAGTTCGGCTGGCTCCACAAGCAACCTTTTTGGGAACTTCTTTCGCCATCTGAGTACATCATCCCTAGCACAGCTAGCAGTAAGACTCACTTCAACATCTAATCTTCATGAAACTCAGGTTGAAGAGGAGGATGAGGATGAGGAGAGGTTAACCGAGGAGGATGAGTTGACAGATGATGGAGAAATGAATGAATCACTTTCTAGTGTATTCAAAGGTTACCTATTAAGTCGTAGTATATTAACTGATAATCCAGTTGATTTGTCTGTGCAATGCCTAAGTGATGAACCTAATGAAAAGGAAAATGGTATTTCTTCAGATGACAGTGATGAAGGAGATGATAGTGGCAATGAGTTGACTGATTCTGCTGAGGAGTATTTACAACCAACCAGTAACACCAACTCCAGACAAGTTTCAAAGGTGTCACTAAAGTCCTTAGACTCAGCAGTGGAGCTGTACTCCAACAAAGATCTTTCAGATTCCCTATTATTTTGTCTTGATGGGAATAACCCTCTAACATCTGCCTCAATGGAACAAGATATATGTGAACTGACAAAGGGTAAAGCCTGCACCTCCATGTTTAAGAATGAGACCTTTAATGTTGAGCGAGAGGAAATGCTCCACTCCTGTTCACCTGACGGCCGACAACAGTCCTTGCTCAAGACAAAACAAGGAACACCAGTTCCACAGAAAGACAAGGAAACCACTAATGGTCTTGGTAGTACTCGAGGTATTGTTTTTGAAACATCATTTTGATGTGTATATATATAATGCTCCATTCTCTACCAAGATTAAGTAGTTTTCTATAATTAGTTTTAAAGTGTTTATTGTTGGAATCTTTTATGTGTAAATATATTTTTATAAGTTTACTTCAATCATTTACATTATATGAAAGAATAGTTGATTGTGATATTTTCCACAATTATTTATTAAAATCATGTTGCATGGTTATTGTAGAAGAAATTATCTTTTAATTCTTGACTCTTCTTATATTTTATTATTTCTTAACTTTGACAATTGTTGACTATAGTCTATTTTTTTCCAGCTGAGCCTAAATTGTCATGTTTTATCTTTGTTACTCAGCTATAAGTTAGATTTTGTAGCGAAAGATGATGGTTATTCTGAAAACTTGGCATTAATATGACACACAGCCATAGTAGTTTCCTATATTTCCATTAAGTATCGAGAAATCAGCTAATAAGAGATTCAATTAACGTTCAGCTGGAAAAAATAGAGTATAGTAAGATTTCTTCTACCATTCACCTGCACAATTGATTGTTTCACATATTTTTTGACAGATCTGAGAGGATATTTTTATTACTGCAGTACTATACCCTGTTACAAATAGGTAGGCTAGAAATCGAGAACCCTGACCTCTGTAACTCAAAAAGGTCTAGAACAAATGGGGTGTAACTTTCCACACCTATTCCCTGGCTGACCCGTCCCCATCTATCTGTCTACAGTATTTACTCGGGCACAATCCCCACTTTTCCTATTTTTATTTTATTTTATTTTATTTATTTTTTTTTTGGGGGGTGGCCGACTCAAGACAGAGCAAGAACAGGGACAACACAACAGAAAACAACGAACACACAAAAACAAAACACAAATTCACACACATCTAGGTTATTCAGGAGAAGACCCAGAGACCAGGGTCACCAAGGTCCCTCCAGCACTACCCCGGCCCCCAACCACCTGGAGAGGTTCCAAATGGTAGAAATAATAGATTGATTACTCAAATTGTTTGCGAGTTATAGAGGGTAATGGTCAAGAGTTTTCACCTACTTATTTGGAACAGGGTATAGTTTTAGTCATAAGATATGAATGTTAAGCCGCTGTCACACGAGCGCTTTTTCTGTAAATTTTCCATGAGCAAGTTTTTTCTCGTGTACTTTCGGGACATTTTCGCACTGGTATCGGTAACTAGACTGAAGGTAGATTATATTATGTGGCAGAATTCTGATAAAGTGTAATTTTTGAAGCTTCCAGACCATAATTGCCCGTAAAAATTGCTTGAAAACGGCTCGTGTGACTCCGGCTTTATGCAGGTTAAATGTGTTCAGTGCTAAATAATCAGTCTAACATAAGTTTGAGTTTGTACAATAATGTATCTGAATGTCAAGTCTGTATATACAGTCAACAGCATAATAAAACATTACTGGTTCTATTATAATGTAAAACTGGCAAAATAAACAAACCAAAACAGGACCAATACAATATAAAGGCAAAAGAACTCTATGAAAATCGCTATGTGGAAATAACGCTTTAGCAAAATAAAATCTACCATTTGACAAGGAAATAGGAGACTGATCATACCCCACAGACAGTTATGACCCCTTAAATTATATAAAGGTGCTATGTCTTCTATATAATTATATAGCAAGTCTTTGTTATGTTGCTGTATATTTAACCTGTGGATGGTGAGCTAAATATATGAGAATAACCTATAGTTGTTAGCAAAAATCGACCATTCTTTTCTTTGCCAAAATGGGAAGAATATACAGTACAGTACTCTATTTGTTTATATTGCAAGTTAGTAATAGGAATGACACCCAAAATACTCTTCTTCTTTTGTCTTTGACGAGTTGTTGGATTAAGGCTAATTAATTACACCCACTTAAATTATAAGTAATGTAAGTTCTGCAATAAATGTTGTTGACTCTACAGTACATACTGATTACTTGGTTACAAAACAGGTTTTGCTCTTTTCAAGAACGGCTGAATTATGTGTGGAACATTTTAGAACATAATTATAATACACCATACTTATTACTCTAACATAATAATAATTTGGTTAAATTCATAACCCTTTTACTAGTTCTTTTGATACACAGGTTGATTAATGGATCTAATTAGTTATATATTAGATAATAAAATAGTTAATAATTTGTATATGCAAAAAAAATACTCTTCAGATCCACTAAGTTATCTGAATGCCAGGACACTAAATAATTAATTAATGCAGTAGTAAAATACATCTAACATTAAAGTTATGACTGTTCATAAAAAGAGGGAAGCCTGTAAAGGAAATGTTAATGATACTACCAAAGATAGACTGATTAATTTGTTAATCTTATATATAAAAAAAGACATACTCAACTACTGTATATAAACCACAGGTCAAAATAAAATCAGGTATGATCAGTTTTTTAGTCCAGTTGGAAAGTGAAATTAAATAAATGTACTGTACCAGTCTCACTATTGTCATTAGTAATATCTGTTCTGCAGATTAACCAGCCTTATGAGGGCTGCAGCCCAGTAGGCTGTTGAAAAATAGCTCATTCTCTCTCTAAATAAATATACTGTACATGGAGTCCAGCCTCGCTCAACATGGCCAATACAGTACAATGGTTTAACGTTTTCCGGCCAGCCCTATGAAAGTTTTTTATGGAGCTCAGTGGTCTGGTTAAACTAATTAAAAAAAAAAAACTTTTCCCATCAGACGTGGTTACTTTTCTGCAGTAGGAATATGTATGTATGTATGTATGTATGTAGGCAGGCTACTCTGGCACATACCCCATTTTTTTTAATTTTGTTATGTATTTATTAATTAATTTATTTTGTATTATTATTTTTCATGATTATTATAATTTTTCTTTTTATTGGGGGTGGCCGACTCGAGACAGAGAGTAGGAAAATAATATGATAAAGTCCCGCCACAACACCGCCCCATCATGTCATCACTTTGGCTGATGTTGGCATAGAACTAACCGTGCTGTAGCAAGATTCCACTAAGCCCAACTGGGGACCTTGGTGTTCTGACCAGGACCAATTAAAATGTAAAACTTGCAAACTAAACAAACCAAAATTGGGACAAGGACAATATAAAGTCAAATTAAATTATCAAAATCGCTATGTGGAAACAACGCTTACTAAAATGAAAATTATTAAATAAAAGAACACAATCCACCACATAGGGTGTACATCACTACATGAGCAAGTCAATCTGTTTCCCAAGCAAACCAATCGCACACATAACAACGCACTATCGTCACGTTAAAGGAAGTAGTCAAGTTTGGGAAGTCCGGGACGTTCTGGCAAATTTTACTAAACTCTGCATGAATAAAGAAACTACATGTTAAATGTCAAAATATTATTTAAAATCAAATTTGCAACATGACAAGACATTAACAATAGTAAAAAATACAAATATTGATAAGATATCTATACTATTACAAAATAATATATAAAATACAGTACAGCACTCACCAACGATAGCGCCATCGGGTAGGCACCTGTAAGCATAGCATGCCTCAAGCGACCCCCATCAACAACTACCCCACAAATAACCCACATTCATAGCACAAATAAACTAAGGAAATCGCAAAAGTAAGCAATTGATACTATCGACAATGAATACATATAATATAAAGAGAAACAATTGCAAAATATGAAGTAACAACAGACTCAAACAAAGAGCACTCCTTTAACAAGAACAACAAATTTAAAAAAATCATCAATATTAATAATAACAATAACAATAGAAAAAGAAAAAGATAAACAATAAATACAGACAAAAAGTAATCAGAGGTTATACAAGAAACCTCAAGTTAAAAATGCTTGATTAAAATTATTGATGTCAAATTCTAGAATACAGTCACAACAATTGACCCTAAAAAGATCAAATTTATGGAACAATTTACTTGCCTCAAAACCTCTGTCCACTAAGAGTCTGTATAGTAACCTAGCTCTAGCCCAAAAGTCATCTACTTTAGTGCAGATTTTACAAAATCTTATTAATTGGGAATAAAAACAATTATAAGTGATTTTACTATCGATATTACTACTAGGGAAAGGAAAGTTTATTACGTTAAAATTAAAATCATCAACTTTGTGATATACTTTAAGTATGCACTGTTCATTAACAATCTCTATATTTATATCAAGAAAATTTTCAACTTTATAATTTACGTTACATTGTGTGAGGGGAATAGAATTAGGGTAAATAAGTTTAGCAACTTGATTAAAATTTAACAAATTGCAAACAAGAATATCATCAATATATCTACTATTATTACTTAACAGTTTAGCAAGTGCTAATTTTTCTGGAATTTTATTTTTCTTGCTACTGTCAACTAAGTCTTTTATATATTTAAATTCTAAAGCAAGCAAGAATAAGTCTGCAATTAAAGGGCTAGCATTTCCACCCATAGGAATTCCTAATATTTGTTTGAAAATGTACGGCCCGAATCTAACATAAGTATTGAAAAGGAGGAATTTAAGGGCATCTTTAAGTTTAGTTCTATCAAAATATACAGAACTAGTGGGAGTAGAGCTAAGTGATGCATTATTAAAATATGTATAAACATTTATGAAATAATTACCATTCCTAACGAACCTGTCAAAGTGCAAATCTATAATAAAGCAAAGCTCTGAATATACTAAATCTAAAGGCAAATTGGTATACAAAGTTGAAAAGTCGAAGCTATGTACCGAGGTAACTTTCGGCATGGTATTTATTTTATCAATAACTTCTAACGAATTGTCAACACTCCAATAATAGTTAATGCCAGTTCTTCTCATGATGGTATTACAATATCTTTTATGAGTACTTTTAATGTATTTTAAGCAATTTACTACTTGTTCTGATAGAGTTTTAGTGGTAGCAAATTTTGCTCCGGCAATAAAGCGATATTTATAAGGTCTTTTATGAAATTTAGGTAACATGTATAATTTTGCAATGCACTTGTTCTTATCAGAAAGTTTAATATCAAATATTATATTTTTCTTGGTATGTTCATCGATTAAGTTATCAATATTCAGATTATTTTGAATTTCATAAACAGAATTACCGCAAATATTTTTACGTAATATGTTACCCTTAATACCTAATTCTTTTTTCATATTTTCAAGATAAAATTTCTTACATGTGAAGCTATAATTATTGCTGGCTTTATCTACTGTAGTGATTACAAAATGTTTATGTAAATTTATTAAATCAGCTTTAAGCTTATTATAATTATAGTCTATAAAATCTGAAAGATTAAATTCATTTTTAAGCGAGAAAATTTTATTTCTAATTAACTTAATTAATAATTTAGACCATGCTTCTAGTTCTCTCGCATTGCGGCACGCAATTTTTAACAATTTATCTTTTAATTTATTGACTGAAAAAACAATATCTTTTAAAATTATGTCCCATGTTACTTTATTACTCCCTATTCTAAATTTAAACCCTTTACGACATAGCTCCGCTAATTTGTCGTTTGCAAAATGTTTAACTAGTTCTACATCACCTGTTAATATGTGACATATCGGAATAAATGAACTTTGCTAGTGCATCACGTCTGCTAGCTGGCATATCCATGACTCTTTCACACACGCATTTATTATTATTGAAAATATCATTATCTGAAAGATTTCCTAAAACTTTATTATAATTACAAATAATAGACCCAACAGGTCGTTCATATGAATACACTATTAATGGTTTGAAATCTTTACAACCATCTGGTAATATGGACTTAACTTTCTTTGAATTAATAAGACTGTTAACATTAATTTTGTCTAAAATTTTAGAGGAATAATTTAAAGTGGACAGGACTTTATCTTTAATACGGTTATCTTTGGATTTCTTAGAATTAGCTCTAATATATCCCATAAAAGCAAAGACTATATTCTTAAATTTATTTGTGAAATTATGTTTATTATTTAGAATATTTTCTATAAAAGGAGCAAAACTTTTCTTTTGTAGGCCTTTCAATGAATCTTTTAATTTTTTAATTCCGAAATTTCGATATAATGAATATAAATTTTTAACAATAATTATAATATCAGACCTGCTTTTCTTTTTATTAAATGTATTTAGTCTTCTATTGAGCATTGAGGGAACACCGAAGGTCCTCAATTGAGTCTGTACCAAAAAAAACAAAATTTAACCCAGGGGGGAAAACAAAAATCTCACTACAGACTCTATTGAGGACCTTCGCAGTTCTTGGGTTAACTAATTAAAGAAAACAGGGATTTGCTTAATACAACACCTGGATGGAACCAATTGACCAGTTGCGACTTTCAGGCTATAAGGAAGTTGGAGCAGTATACATCGAAATAACATAAATGCAATAATAATGTAGGCTTCTGATGGATAGACAGTGATGAATTTGGTTTTAGGTATCTATAAATGTGCTTAGACCATATTTTAGCTGGTAATTCTGCTAAATATTGATGTACAAAACTCCAACTTCCTTATAGCCTGAAACTCGCAAGTGGTCAATTAGCCATGTCATTGTGAGGCTCGACTGTGATTGAAGGCCCTTTTGTTACAAAATATCAAGAGAAGTTTATCTGATGCCTGTGATGATATACGTGTTTTGGTGGGACTTTATTGAATTATATTTCAACTGCGGAAAGGCACCCACGTGCGAGCCGCTACAATGTGTGTAATTGAAAACGACGTTAAAAGATTATGTATTCGGCTATTTACATTGTCTGTATTTTGTTTCAAAGTCTACAACCTAGACTGACTAAAAGCAACCGACAATAAGTGACGTCTAGTACAAAACTAATCTATTTGCTCACCCTGATTTTTATGTTGACCACCTTTTAAGAATTTTATTATTTTAGATATTTCCATGAAAGTTTACTATGTGATTTTGTTTTTCCTCATAACAGGTTGACATGTATTCTTCTATGTAATCTATGATATTAAAACATACAAATATTATTAAAAAATAACACCTTATTATATACTGCACCATTATAGGATATGTGTTATATAAACAAATGAGTAAAAGTGTTTACATTTTTTATTGGTTATAAGAAATTTTACAATATTTTAGATTTACAAGAGACTATGAAGGTGGTGAAGAGCAGCATGTGGTATCACTAAGTGAGATTCCTTGGGTGAAACTTCCAGAAGAGGACAACCATAACCCCTTCAATTAGATCACTATAGTTTTTGTTTGACTAGCTACCTCCAGATGATTGTATATACCGGGACTTGTTAACCCTGTCCGACATAAGTTGCTAACTTACTGACGGGGTGGCGGAGCGCCTGGTATTTCCCTCACAACACTCTCTCTGACACTGAGGTATTTGGGGTTGCCACCAACCGACAGATTCTGATCTAACTTACCTAACTTACTGAGCTACTTCACTAAGTTCATATGACGCGATCGCGTCATATGATACTCTTGGGAATAGCGCCATATCATGCGATCGCGGCATAGATGTCGGAGGGGGTTAAGAGTTGACTGAGAATCGTAAGTTTTTTTAAGTCTGGAGTGCCGCCATAGGACGTGACACTAGAACTGCACTTTGTGTACAGCACTCGGTCTTTATAATTGTGTATGTACAAGTCAGTTATAAAACATACCTGTTAATAGTTAACTGAAAATCATAAGTCCTTTAATTCCCAAAAGTCTTTTTTAAAATGACCTGCGAGTAGCAATTATACAGGAAAGAAATGGTCATCTGATTGAAGATGTTAAAAACAGATGTGAGTGCAGCCCAAAGGTTAATCCTGGTCCATGGAACAAGCCTAGAGGATGAAGTGGGCATGGCCAGACTCTAGGAGACTGCAGGGTTCAAATAAAGGCTTCTCTCCTGGTAAATGTTTATACTTTCAGTATGGCTGACATATTATAATGCAAAACTTGCAAAATAAACAAACCAACCCGTATACGAACACAGTAAAAAGACAAAATAACTAATCAAAATCGCTATGTGGAAACAACGCTTAAGTAAAATAATAATTTATAAATAAAAGAACTTATTTTACATTCTGGCTAACATTAGACATTTATTATAACCTTAGGAAAGATCATTAAGGGTAGGGCACACCTCTTTGGCTTCTTTCCCTTGAAATCATAATTTTCGCTAATTACTTATATGCATCTAAATTCCTGTGGTATATTTTATATTCTGATAAAGTTTGGGTTTTTTTTTTTTTTTAACCCGTTGAGCCCCGGCTAGTTATAATATTTTGTTCACCCCAGTCCCAAGCCATTTTCACTTATTTTTTTTGTTTGCTAAAATGGAAGACAAGGATGAGAAATGAAAAAAAAAAAAAAAATCACCTCGGATATTTTTTTTTTTGGGGGGGGGGGGGGAGCCACAAAAAAAATTGTTGAGCCAAAATGGAAGAGAATGGTGAGAAATGAAAAAAAAAAAAAAACTCACCTCGGTCATTTGGGGGGCAGGGGGGGGTCGAAAGTTCGTCTCCCCCGCATGACCACCCGCCCGGGAGCACTAGGGTGAAAACTGAGTATGGCATTGTACGGCATACATCCTAAGGAGTGTCTCACATAAATCTCAAGCCTCTAGCTCCCATACGACCGGAGTAATGAAGGTTCAAAGTGGCGGTGAACTAAGGGTGTAAAGTATCCCCACTAAGCCCACCACCACCGGCCGCGCGGCTGTCTTGGCCCGCTCACACCTACCGGCCCGGCTCCCACACACACTACGGTACGTCCCCCTCCTATTCTCCCGCCATTTCCTACCTTACGAGCCACGTAAATGATTTTAATATGCCGGACGCACGTGTTGCGTCGCTGGGAGTTGGTGATAACAAACTGCCGACGCATCACGTGCGACGCTGGGTCTCAATGGGTTAAATAGCAATGGATTTTCATTTGTTTTTGTGGTTTATACGAAACATAAAAACAATGTATAAATTTTCTCCAAATTGAATAAAAGAGGGAGAGGTAAACCGAGAGGGAAAGGTAGAAGGATGGAGTGCAGTACAGTATATGAATGAAGGCGGTGCTGGTTGGGAGGAGGGGCGTCGACTGACTGCATGGGGGCGTTTCGATCGTGGTCACCCCTTCGGGGATCACGGCGATTGATAGATAGAATAAGTTTGGTTTGAGGGCAACTTACACTACTGTATATTTCAATAACGCAATAAGAGAAATCCCTTATTTGACTCTTAGAAGTCTGATAAAAAAATAAATAATAATACAGTACAAGTATCAAGGGTTTGGTGTGAAATCTTCACTAAACAATTTGGCATGGAGAAAAAAAAAATGTACAAATGAATTTGCTCTGGTAGGGATATCCCTATATCATCGTGTAACAATTGTGCAAAATGTTGAGGGAATCGTGCAATTATATTTGTGAAAGATACAGCAGAAGGTGGAAAATATAGGCTGAGAAATGACTAGTATTTTTGTGTTATCGTGACAAGAGAGCCATATAGTGTGTCATTGTTTTAGCTACCCCTTTATGATAGTCATTTGTGTGATGGACTACTAGGAGAAAACATACCGCTACTACTTCAAATAGCTGTCTAACTCAGAGTGATATCTTGTAGGCAGCACCTGCGAGCGGTGGTGGACTTGTTGTGGTGGTAGGGGAGCAGTTGTCATGCTGCACACACATACCGCACTCACACACTCCAACTCTAACACGTTGCCAGACATATGAATTAAGCTTATATTCGGTAATTATAGTACAGTAGTTTTATATATTTATTCATATATTTTGAGTCGGTGTGTGCTTGCTGACATTAGGCACATGTCAAATTTGAGGGATATTGGGGAGGCTTAACACACATTTCACCAAGCCAACAGGACAATTTACACCTCCACAATGAAAAAAAAAGAAGAAAAAAAAGGTCAATATATGTGCAAATCGAGAGTAGGGGGAAGAGTAGGGGGTTAATAATTGTGTTTGAATGTTAACAAATGATTCTTCTACCCTAGAGGAAAACTTTTAGCATGAAGAGGAAAATTCCAATATTTTAGCGGACTTCAGCCCATGAATGTGTGCCCTCCCCTTAAGGATAAGGGTATAAATTATCTTTAATCTTATGACAACTAGACATCCTTATAAATCTTAATATAATCATCTAATGATACCCAAGATGTCACTATACTAAAAGGGTAATAAATAAAGGATTGAAGAGTACACAGCAGACTTGTAGCCTATGTGGAGTTATGTGTACATACTTGTGGACGGTTGTGGAGGCTGTGAAGCTTCATCAATACAGATAGATACAATATGTCGACCTGGGATCATGGCCAACCCTAACACCCTCGGCTCCTCTTCTCTTCCATCCTCTGTCAACAAACCATTTTCATACTTCAATGTTATTTATACACAATTTGTTTAAATTATAAATAGTGGTGTTATTTCTCTTAATTTTTGTAAGGTAATCTGTTATATTTACATTGTTCTTGACACCAATAACCCTCAAATGAAATTTAACACACAAAATTACCAGTTATACCTTTATCATGGTCCTATAATCAGTATTGGTTCATATAATTTATTATACATTTGTTTTACAATTAAATTATTCCTTAATACATAGGTGAAAAGTCTGAATGATCAGTTGTATAAAACTATTTTAAAGAGCTTAGCCCACTTTATCAGATATCCCCAGAATTATCACTGTCAATGTGCAACATACCCCTATGTATAATAGGCCTACTAATAACCTACATTTATTGTACAAATATACTGAGGAAATCCCAAAAGCGAGCAATTGATATAATCGGCAATGAATAGATACAATATAACAAAGACAAATAATTGCAAAATATGAAGCAATAACAGATTATAACAAAGAGTACACTTTTAACAAGAACAATTAATTTAAAAAGAATAAAAATAAAAATAAAATTTAAGCAAATATACATGAAAATAATATAGGAAGGGATGGCCATTTAGTGTTAGGAATTTGGCTGATAAGGGATTACAAATTTTGGCCGGTTAAATAGAAGAGAATATGGTGCCAGAGAACTTACCATCTGGTCTGAGGTGCTCGGTACAAGACCCCAGGATGATATTATTGTCTCTATCAGTGCACATAAAAGACCCAACTAAAGTTCTGCCGTCTGTCATTTCAATCTTCATGGATGAGTGCAGCCATTTCTCAAGGTTCATCCGGCCAGGTGTACTCTGCAAAATAAATACAGTATACCCATTTTATTACATTTTTTCCAACAACCGACTTCACTTCTAAACTCAATTAATGAAATCAACAATTATATGTGGCACTCCAAGGACTCTAACCTAGGATACTCACATCGAAATTCCGCGCACTTATGCATTACGCTATCAAGACAGTTATATGTAATTTACAAGTTGAGTTAACTCTTATATTTGGCACGTATGACATGTGAAAATAAAATAAATCAGAAAATACTCAGTAATAGGCCTATATTAGTTATTGATTGGAAATGGAAGTGTAAACTTAACTTTCACCTGCAAAGTAAATTATAATCAGTAGAACCTTGTACTGTATATCCAAAAATCACAAGTCTTTTAAAACTTCGGTTAGGCAATTTTCATAAGATATGCAAATACTCTATGCCAAATAAAGTAAATTACAGAAATAAAGGGCTTAAATAACCATCAATGATTGAAGGTGAATAATCCAGGTTTTTGATAGTTTTAGTTGCCATTTCCCTGGCATTTCAATCAGTATTGGTCCAGTCAAAGGGAAAAAAGCTGTTTTAAATCTATGAAATATTGAGTTATTTGCATTGGAGTGAATAAGGTTATTAGTATCAGAGAGGTTATTTATGTGAATTATGAAAAGAGTTGGGGCTAACACTGATTCTTGTGTAACCCTAGCATTTATCAAGTGAAAATGTGTAAAAAAGAAGTATTTTTTCCATTACAGGTACTGGTATACATATCCCAGATATAGACACATACTGTTTCTTGCTATTGCAGATATATGATGAAATTAATGGCAATATATTAATGGGAAATTAGTGAGAAGTAAATGGGTATCTTCTAAACTTATTATTGCTTATTATATACAGTACTGTAATAATTACAATGCAAAATATCACTACAAACAATAATACACTTAGTGAATTAGAATGGCAATGACCTACGTTTAAAAACATGGCTGGTTAAAGCAAATTATATCAATGGAATAAAACGTAATGAAATGAGATAGGTGAGATGGATGTGTGGGACCAAACTGCAAGATTGGATATCCAATGAGGATTTGAGATGATGATTAGGTATCAATAATACAATACTGTAATAATAATCAGAATATTTCAAGCCGTTAGCCAATGAGGCTGAAAATACACAATTCCTTAACCTAAGTTATCCTAAATAGTTAACAGATTGACCCTGGCTGCCACAAAGGCCCCTACATACCCCCCAGAAAGGGTAGGATGTGGAACCCAGAGGTGGTGCATCCACACATAACCTCCACAGCTGGGTGGATTACCTGACCACCCACCAATACCAGGATACTAAAGCCGTCATCACAACACCCTGCCTGAAGTCATCCAGGATGGGGAAGCGCATGAAGGACAACCTGGTGTGAGCGGAAATCGACTTCAGCTTCGTCAGGAACAGGCGCAATCATCGAAAGTAACTCAAAAGTAAGTAGCCCAGAAATTTGTTGACAGAAACCTCACTGGCAGGTAGCTGGGATCAAACCAGCATTACCAGAGTCAAGCAACTAGAATACAATGACCCGGTGCGCTCGTAAACTGTGACCATAAATATCAATGATGAGATTCGTAGAATCAGGCTTGAATGGTTTGGGCTGCCATGTAGAGTAGATGAATGAACTAAACTGGGTAAAAAGATGCAAGTCTGTGAACGTGGAAGGAGTTGCACTGAGGGTTAGACATAGAAAGGCGTGGTATCTACCATACACTCTGATTTTGAAATTAAAACCTAATTAGTTAGGCAGCTCTGAATAGGGCTGCCTGGAACGCCGCCAATACAACGGGAGACTGAAACAGCACCTCATGTGGAACACTCGGTCTTTAAAATAACATATATGAATTTACTGTAAAGACTAACCTTGCGCTGTGTTTGTTTATCTGAATGGTCTCCGTGTCTGGTTCCCCCATCTGTTAGGTCCACTAGATGGTCACGAAAATCTCCACCAGTCTTCATATTCACCGTATCATAGGTTCACTTTCAACTTTCCTGTTTTGTTTATTCTGCTGGGAATAAAAAGCAGTCTAATTATTGCAAGGAAAATTGTCACCCAAAAATACATAGATTGTGTTTGATTTTTTGGTAAGAGTTGTGTTATCGGGCGTACCACTACCGACATACAGCATAACTCCTCTCTAAAACATTACCCTAACCAAACAACCTAACCTAACCTAACCTAGTATTCATGTAGTAATGAGAATACTAGGTTAGGTTATGTTTTTTAGTTAGGTTAAGTATTTATAGATGATTTATGTTGTATGTCAGTAGCGGTACGCCCGATAACACAACTTTTACCGATTTTGTTTCCATGGTACAGTATTTGATGTGATTAGAGCAATTTTGATAGTGTAATAATAATAATAATAATAATAATAATAATAATAATAATAATATTTATTCAGTTAGCATTTTACAGTGATGGTACCACATAATATGTTACAAATATGACATGTACCAGCCTTGCATAATTCCAATAAGGCCGTTAGGTATATTTCCATTGGGGTCCTTGTGGGATTAGGTTAGCTGGGGAAAGAGCGGAGGATAAAAGAAGTACTGTACTTGCTTATATGTAACTTAACCTAATTGCAGTACATGTGGCAGTAATGTGACAGTAACTGATAATAAAGAATGATAATGTTATGTTGGTTGAGTTTGCTTAGTCTGCAGGGGTAATAGATTAAGTTAGGGTAATGTTCCTATATACTGTGTTGGTGGTGCTATGGTTTAGATGCTTATGTTCTGGGTGTGGTGTCCCAAATTCGAATCCCGGGAGGACCATATGGTTTCATTAATTTATTCAAGTGCATTGGGGTTTGTAATGGAAGATTAATTATAAGAATTGGGGGCAAGAATGTAGTTACCGGGTGTACCGCCCGTCTTGTTTACACTACGCGGACGCTCACCATCATGTTCCCGTCTATTTTGACTGCCTTTGGATGCAAAAATACATTACCTTAACCAACCAACCAAGGCGGGTGCCCAACCCCGAAAGGAGTTGAAATAGGGGAGCTATCCCCCGCCAAAGGCGGCTTTCTAGGGCCTTTCCTAGCTGATGCTGAGAGGATTGGGTTCTAGTCATGTGGTGATGGGCTGGTCTATCCGAGTGAGAACTGAGCGATCTCTGCCATACCCATAGCTTACTCTGACTGTTCCTTTTACTTATATATCTTCTAGATCTCAAGTGGCGGCGTCTTTTCCGTGGATTGACCTCCCTACTGCCAACCTAGAAGTTGGCAGATTGGGAGCCAAAGCGTCACATTTTCCCCTTACCCCTCAACTTTCCCTTCATAATTGCTGAGGGGCACAAGGGCCTTGGGTGGGGCTTTGGTTTCTCGGGCGTTTCTGCACCCTCCTCACTCCCTGCCTTGGAGTGGCTTCGGTCACCCGGGCTTTGTTAGTGGTAAGCAGGGAGGATTTTGTGGGGGCGCTCGTTTATGGCCTTGGCCTTGCTCGAGACCTTGGGGCTGTTCGGCCAGACAGCCTGGGGAACAACAACAACAACAACCAACCAACCAACCAACCAACCTAACCTAACCTAACCTAACCTAGTACTTATTATAGATTTACAAGTATATATTTATTTTATTATAAGGACCGGTATTTATAGATGATTTATGTTGTACAGTATGTCGGTAGTGGTACACCCGGTAACTACATCCATCCCGAATTGGGTGTTCCTTAACTCCCAAACAGCGGGCATGCTTGTTTATATGACCATAGTGCTGGGCGGGTATATTTACCAAAAACGAGCTTCATTCCATGCTATTTTTCATGCATAAACAAAAGCCAAAGTGTAATACAATTATATATCCGTGAAAGGGTGATAATAGAGCTTTCCAATGACACCTGAATCATCCTTGTACGACTACGGGTTCTCTTGCAATGATCGTGTAATCGGAGGCGAAAATACCCTCAAATGAGGTATTTTTCCTGATTTTATCCTTGTTGAGAGAGGTAGGGAGGTGGTGATGAGACACAGTATGTGTCAGTGACAGCCATATGGTGGTGGCGAGCGGTACAAAGCCGCCTATCGTCCCCCCAATGCTCGGTCTCCTTCTCATAGCTCATAATGGCCTCAAAATGGCACCTGTCATATGACGGGCACAGCGGTTGGTAAATCTACAGATATAGTACCCCTATTTTTTCCTTATTTTCCTTTCGAAACCAAGTCTTTTTTTAGTCTTACCATATTCAGGAAGCCCTACTGATGTTCGAATTGAGGGAGTCTGGGGAAAGCAGCCCCCAAGTTAAGTTAGGTTGTCATGTTAGATTAATGCTTCGGCAAGAATGTAGAGTTCGGGCGTACCGCCTGCCTAGTTTACACTACGCGGAGAAGTGGCGGACGCTCACGATCATGTTCCTGTCTATTTTGATTGCCATTGTATACAATAATATGTTGACCACCCCCCCCCCCCTCATGACATATTATCATCATATAGGCCTATATTGCCAGCAGGGGGCAAATAACTAAAAAAAAATGCCGTCAAAATAGACGCGAACTTAACCGCGGCAATCGTCCTATGTAAACTCGACCGTCGACGACCGTATGCCTACGCCCGGACACTATATCCATCCCAAATTCCCAATGCTTCCATTGAAAATGAAAGTCGGCGAGGTAGACACTCGCGGACCACGGCGAACGCCGTGTAAAGTAAACAAACCAATCACCAGCCTCCTCTGATGAAAATATTGTCATTAACCTAACCTAACCTGGGGGCTGCCGCCCCCAGACCTCCGCTCGTCTAAGAAGACAAAAAACACCAAAAAGTACTGCGGAAGAGCAAAAAACACCTTCAAGATCGCGCGTCGTAAGAAAATGGGTTTACAGAAAACGGAGTTTCAGGGGTACAATCATCAACCCGCGGCGGATGAGTCTTAGCCGGTAACGTTCAAGACAGCTAGAGCCGCCTTATTTATAAAGTTTTCTTTAGGGCCCTATATATTTTTCAAGGAATAGGCCTATAGCCTAGTGTTTTATTGTTGTTTTTCATGGTTTGAGTGGAGGATTTGCATTAACTTACCTATTATTCATTAATCTGAAGATACGGCGTCAAATGGCGCCATTTATTGGGTGAATCGTGCTTTTACAGTACTTACTTGGTCATACTTACTTGGTAGAATTCCGTCCTCTGTGGACGCAGCTAAAGTGGACCTCCGCTGCAGCCAGGCAGCTCCGCAACTCCCTCGTTCCATCTATTTACTAACGAGTTGGATGCGGTGCTGTAGGTAAGGGAAATTGTGGGATAAATTGGATACACGATGGGTTGAGGGGGGGCGTCCCGAGTTGCCCCCCCTGGGCCCCTCACCCCCCCTTGATTTATTGTCATCCTCATATAGGCCTATGTAGATCTGTAAGGGGGCAAAAACAGGTTGCCGGTATTTCGTTTTAGTGAGTAGGGCCTAACTGTCCTAACACTCACGCCATTTAGCCTATTGGGTGAATCGCACCCACTGCATCGTTCAAAACAAGAAGAAGGTCAAGTCGAAGGATTCATTGGACGCAATGCTTTGTTTACGGTCGGGACATTATTTTGGCGATATTTTTCGGTGTAGCCTAGCCTAATCGGGTTTTTTCAAGTGTCGATAACGAAATTCCTCTATGCAGACTATATGGCGAGTCTAGGCTATAGGTCCCTATTTTCCCTAATAAATTGTTTCTAATAGTGCGGCGAAAGACGCCTTTAATGATATCGATTTATCTAGGCTAGGCTAATAAAAACAGGCTAAACACGTCAAAATTACAATGGATGCTGTGGGCCATAAACTACAAATGTATCTCGGAAATCACTTGTTACCAAGGGTAATTAAGCTAGCCTATAATAAAAAAACATCAGGCTATTTACCTTTTTCTAGGGAGCTTGTTCCGGATTCTTCTGATTCCACAGGACTCTTCCTTGCATCGGCGCTAGCTCAGAGTACCCCCACCCCCACCCCCTCTCCCCTCCCCTTGCAATCCTCTCGATCTTTCCCTAAATCTAGTATTGTGAATTTTGATATCCTTCCCTATTTATCCCTATCCTTCCTATATAGTGTGCACGGTCGTCCCTATTGTATTTTTTGTTTATTTTTGTTCTTATTCTTTCTAGGGCCTTCTCATTATAATTCCATGAATGTGAATTATATATGTGATACCAAATAAAATACAAATAGATTCAAAGCAGAAGACGGACAGTAAACAAAAGGCCTTATGCAAGGAAATAGTGGAATTGAAAGAAAGTGTTTCAAGGGAAATGAGAGAAAAGGAGGAAATGGAGGCTAGACTGACTGCAAAACCCTCTGACCCTCTGCCAAGCGCTTGTTCAATGTCATTTTGACTATTCTGTGTCATCCTGGTACTCTGCATCATCTAAATCAGCACAGCACAAACTTCAGGTCACTCAAAATAAAATGGTTAGGTTCATGCTGAACCTAGGACCCAGATCACATGTTGGCCAGGAACAACTTCAGTCACTAGGTATGCTCAATGTCGCTGACAGGGCCAAACAAATCAGGCTCACTAATGCCTTCAAAATTGTCTATGACAGAGCTCCAGAGTACCTAAAGAATTATATTGTTAAAGCAAATGAGAGGAGTGGACATAATACAAGAAACAGTATGTTTAATTTTAAGGTCCCGAGAATCCAAGGACAGGGTAAGCAAACATTCTTCTTCACCGCCATCAAAGACTGGAACGACCTACCCCAGTCAGTCCGTGAAAAGAGAACACTGTATTCCTTCAGACGTAGCCTGAAGGAACACCTGAACCGGACAGCTGCGAGAAGGGAGCACCAAGCTTATATCTACTACTAAATGCGACATAAGAGATAGACAAACCAAACTGAAATGATTACTGATTACGGATTACTGATATTTACTATAGGATGTAAGGTATCTTAAAATAACCCCCTAGAAATACTTTCTCTAAAGTATCTATTTCTTTATCCTCCCCATTTTCCCCAGCTAACCTAATCCCACAAGGACCCCAATGGAAATACGCCTAACGGCCTTATTGGGCTATCCTTAGTTGGAATTATGCAAGGCTGGTACATGTCATATTTGTAACAAACTATGTGGTACCAACTCTGTAAATTGCTAACTGAATAAATATTATTATTATTATTATTATTATTATTAATAGATGCCAAGTGCTTGGATGCTGGGGAAAGGGACAATTAACACTGAAAAACAAAATGTGGAGGAAGAAATGAAGAGGTTGGATGCCAGAATTGATAACATATCAATAATCAGAGACCAGAAGGAAACAGTAACTGAAAGGATATTGTGGAAACAACAAATGAAAACAGATTCTTGAGTTTGACGGCGACGGTAGCTGCCTACCTTTTGAATGTGCCTCCTTATTGCGTACAGGAGAACAAGCGTACGTGAGTAAACTAATTAAGATATTGTTTTGCATCAGACTGAGAAAAAGAAAATGGAATGTATGCCTCCATACCCGAGAGGATTATCACGGTAATGCACTCAGCGCTCTCTGAGGGTCCCCAGCCATGGAAGCAAAAATTATTTCATGGGAAATCAAAGAATTAGGCTACAGTAGGCTACTGCCAAGCTGAGAAGAGGGTGGGGAGGCCTCTACCTATATGGTAAAGCAGTCTTACTGTGTAATTTTCAAACACCCACAGTAGCCTACATTATGTTGCCCGAGAATAGCTCTTCGTGAGTACCATTTATACAAGTTGATGAATAAATTCACTTGAAGAATTTATATAATATTAATTTTAATTAGCTATAGCCTATAGAGGCCTATATAGGCTATTGGCAAAATGTAGTTTGCACACCGTAGTCGAGAAAAGCACTTTGTGGGTACTCCACTTTAATGAACAAATAATAATAATAAAACATAATAAATAAATAATGAAATAATGAAATATAGAATACGCATACTTTTAGATCATTTTTGTAATAGTATACCTGCAATTAAATTATTTGTTCGTAAGGTACACAACGAAGAAGAAGAATAAAAGAAAATGAGATTAATGTATAATCTTATTTCTAGAACTTTATTATTTAAAGCTGTATTTTGCTATTTATGGTAAAATATAATTACTTGTACTGTTTTTATTATTGCAAAATTTATATTATATGATTTTAGATTGAGATCATCATACTGCTATGGATTATATTTAAAGTTCTAAAAATCAGGATAAACTTTGATAGAAGATTAAACCCGACTATTGGAAGAATTAGATAAATATATTTACAGTGACCCCCATACTGCCTATAGAATATGGTATTTCAACAAAGTTGTCTATAAAATCTATATAATATATGTGGTTTACTAAATTAGAATACAAAATCTACCTGAAGCATAAATAAACATGGAGTAGTGTCTAAAACACAGCACAATATTAGCAAAATGGTAGGTAGTGAAAACCAAGTTGAACGCAGTTCCCGGTAGAAGGCTGCGATGAGGCTTGGCAACGCTTGACCGGTGGCAGACGCGTCAATTTGTGGTAATATTATGATAAAACATTATATTATTGACCTTATTGGTGTGTATGTGTGGTAGTGAGTGTATGAGAGAGTAGTTTAGGGGATAAAATACCTGTACAATATAGTTGGTGTGGTGATTGTAGAGCAAGTATGGGAAGCGGTATTTTGTATTTCCCGTCTTGATGGACCTGTCAAAATTATCGCGTTCAAAGTTTTGTATAGTATATTATCATCATAACCCCTTCATTCTCGTTTATATTGGGTAAATATTTTCGGTGCAGTTTTAGTATAGGCCTAGTAGCGCGCTGATTTGGAGTTCGGCGCCGATCTAGCCTAATTATGTCTAGGCCTAGGCTAGGCTAAATTGACCAATATTTTTCGAAATTGAATTAGCCTATTAGTGGGGATTGCCGTCCCCACAACCACTCTGCGCCAAGCTCTAAATTGGCCCACTACTAAGCTAGGCCTACATTAAAGCCACCTAATTTTCGACAATTCTCACTCTAGCTCTAGGCTATTAGGCTAGACTATTTGAGCTGCTGTGAGACAATACACATAGCCTAGGCCTAGGCTATATTATCGCTCTGAGCCTCTGGGTACTTAGGCCTATTACCGAAACTACCACTAATTTGTCCTCAATATTTGAAGGCTAGGCTATTATAGAATAAGGATGTTGCAGTCTTGCAGAGATCATATTAAAATTTGTTTCAAGCACCGGAAAGGCATAATAATAGGCATTTTATGTGCACTATATAAAGCACTGTACAAACATAGAATCTGGTGTCATTAAGTCAAAAATTATTGGCAGAATGAAGTTGCAGGAAAAAGTCCTTGTGTAAATGCGCCTTTATTGGGCATATGCCGTACTATATGGTGACTAGCCTATAATATAGGCCTATGCCTAGTAGCTACTAGTTGATCCCCGAAGGGGTGGCCACGAACGAACCACCCCCATGCACCTCTGTCCCCAGTCAGTCGACGCCCCTCCCCCCAACCAGCACCGCCTTCGTTCATATACTTCCTCACTCCATCCTTCCACCTCTCTTTCGGTCTACCTCTCCCTCTCTGTCCCTCCACCTCGCTCTCGTACACCGTCTTAGTCATTCTCTCGCTTTCCATACATTCCATATGGCCGAACCATCTCCAGTTGTTCCTTTTCACACTTTCCAGCACATCTACCTCCACACCACACCTCCTTCTTACTTCCTCATTAGTCTGTCTATCCCTCCATGTAACTCCGCACGCACTTCTTAAGTACTGTAATTCATTTCCACTGCTCTCACTCTTGGTCTGAGTCTCTCAACCAACGTTCATGCTTCGCTTCCGTGAGTCAGTGTCGGTATTACCACACTGTCATGCAAGGACTTCTTCACTTCCATACTGACCACCCTATTTCTTGTTACTGCTTTCAGCGTTCCTACAACCCTCTCCCGCACTTTTTCATCCATAGTCCCATCTTTACTCAACACACTGCCCAGATACTTAAAAGAGTTGACGATCTCCATAGCCTGACCGTTCAGCTTCACCTCACACTCTGTGACTTCACCCCTTTCGAAGACCATAACCTTGCTCTTCCCCGCATTTACCTTCAAATTCCGTTTTTCGCACACTGTTCCAAACTCATTTACCAGACCCTGCAACTCCCATTCATTATCACTCATCAGAACTGTATCATCCGCAAACAGCAGTATAGGTAGCTTCCACTCAATTCCCTCCCTTTTCAGCGATACACCAACATCCACTGCTCTTGATAGTATTTCTTTCATGACTCCATCCATATATACAGTAAATAACCACGGGGACATCACACACACCCCTGTTTCAAACCAACATTCAGGTCAAAGAACTCGCTCTACTCACTCTCCACACGTACTGCCGCCGCCTTTGCACCCTCATACATGCTCTTCACTGCTTTCAGCAACTTGCCATCTACTCCGAATATTCTAAGTACTTTCCACAAACCTTCTCTATCCACTCTGTCATAGGCCTTCTCTAAGTCCATAAAGGCAACATACACCTTTTGTTTCTTCTCCAGATATTTCTCCACAACACAATTCAGGGTAAAAATCTGATCTACACATCCTCTTCCCTTCCTAAAACCTCCCTGCTCGTCGCCTATCCATTTCTCCGTTCTCACTCTCACTCTCTCAATCACTATCCTCTGTATACTGTATTATTGACATTATGAATTTATGATATTTTAAATTTAAGTTTTTTATTTGATACAGTACATAAACTCAAAGCGTGAATGAATGATAGACTCAGAGGTGTCATATTTTTATCAGGACAACGGTTTGTATGATTGTGGAGTTGGTGGTCCGGTGAGGGAAGTTCTGGGCAGCACATCACAGAGGGACTCCAGATGGATCCTGGGTGCCATTGGTTGACTATTGATTGACTCTGTGCCACCACAACCATCACTCTTCACTGGGGGGTCGCAGACGTCTCTGTTGGGGGCCCCGCCAGTAGGTCCCTCGACTCCCTCCACCCTCTTCCAGTGGGACCCTTTACTCACCACCTGGGACCCCTTCCAAAGACAACCGGATATGGATCCATTCCTAGGTGGCCCCTTTCCCAGGCCATTCATGAGACCTTGGGGACCTCGCATGGGACCACGTGGCCCCTTCCCTGGTCCTATGGGACCACGTGGGCCCTTCCCTCGTCCCGGTGGCCCCTTTGCTCGTCCGGGTAGGCCCATGATGGCTCCTAGAGGACCTAGACCTCCAATGATGCCTCCTGGACCCCCAATGATGCCGTGCGGGCCCATGGGACCTCCTGGACCATGTGGGCCAACATTGATCCCAAGAGACAGACTCAGGAAGAGACTGCTGGACAAGTAAGTTTTATGTTTACCGTATTTCCTAATATTAAATGCTGCTTCCCACCTGAGCGAGATGACACATACAAACAAAAAAAACAAGCAAAAATAACAATTGAAAAAAAAAGAAATATCCTTACTTTTGATCACATTCGCACTTCCTTGCTTGCCATTTAGAATAGTGAGACCTAGACCAAGCTGTACAATAAATATTCTTGATCTGGCCCTAGTTATGGTTTAACTTAACATCTTAACCCATTCATGAGCAACTTAGTCTCTGCCATTGCTGGTGCATTATCCCGCCACATATTACCACTTCACTTCATCTGTCTCTCATGCACGCCTTTCACCCTTATTTTGTTAAAGTGTCATTTACTGTACATCATCTCACCATTACCTCTGTCTTCCTTGCCTCCGCACACCATCCACTTCTCATTTGTAAATGTTCATAGTTCTCTCTGTATTCATCCGCTCAATATACAGGTACGGTACTCGAAACATTTTTAGTAATCCTTGCTCTGTTTCTCCAGTATACCTTGGCTATCTCCACATTTTTCTCTCACTTTCACCAGTCATTATTCTCTTGGAAGAGATCTCTCTCTCTGTACCACCTATAACCATTTACTATACTCAAGCCCTTCATGTCCAGTATTCCCACCATCCTACTCTGTCTGGCATTCAGAGCTACTGATTTACTACTGACTGACATTTTACGTTCTCATTTTCTCAGGTCGCACATAAGAAGCACTGACTACCAGATAAGACAGCCAGACCTGCGGTACATCGCCAAGGGTTATATCAGGATTGCTAATAAGAAGCCCATCCAGATTCTTGATTCCCGAGACGTTAAACCGCTCATCGAGGAAGCCAAGGAGGAGGACAAGGCAGTGGCCCTTGTTGTAAAGCTTGGGGAGACGTATGGTCAAGAGAGGCTCAACAAGGGCATCATAAAACTAGCTGAGAAGAGACAGTGGGTCAAGAAACATAACGAGGAGACATGGACCTGTGTTATTGCTGGCAAGAGGGAGCATCCTATGGTGGGTAGTGGTCATTGTTGTACTATAGTCTATTCGTTGTTAGTAGGCGAGAAATCATGACTTCTAACCCCTGTAACTCGAAAACGACTAGAGTAATCGAGCTAATATTTCTACCTTTTGGGAAAGGTCAGTCAAGGAATAGGTTTGGGAATTTACAGCCATTTTGCTCTAGCCCTTTTTGAGTTACAGAGGATAGAGGTTATGATTTTTCGCCTACTTACAGTGCATAGACTATAGTACCTGGCCCAGATTTAGTAACCAATACCACCTATGATACCAAGAAAATCAACCACAAATGTGAATACATTTTGGTGCAAATTTGTTTTAATCTCCATCTTTTGTGGTAACTTATTTTTAATATACAGTAGTTCGTATTGGTTTGTAAATCTCGGTCTTAAGCATTCAGACTAGTATATACCGTACATTGGATTTTGTCACATTCTTTATGACAAAGCATATCTTGAGCTCTTTGTACCCAACTATGGAGCAGACAAAGAAGTTAATCTTTCTATAGAGTTTTACACTTTCTATCAATTTAATTTCTGCCCTAAAATGCCTCAACAAATGGAACAAATTATAATACAGGTCAATATATGCAGTCAGTGATGCTATAATGCACTTTTTCATAGTACAGTGCGCCTATAGCGCTGGAGGCTCCGAAAGGGTCCCTCAATTATTTTAACACATTTTTGGGATTCAAAGAGACACAAATCCGTTGTGTTTTGCTTTATGCGTCACCTGATGACATACAGTATTGTTTGGTTTGGCGTCACAGTTGACTGCACATTTCTTCCCCCCGACGAAAGTTCCTGCCACTCTCGTCACTGTATGGTCGAGATTTTTTATTTATTTTTATTTATTTTTATTTTTATTTGTTTAAACCCTCAAACCGCGGTGCCCGTCATATAACGGGAGAGAGAATATTGGCCACCCCTGCGGCGCCCGTCATATGACGGGTGCCATTATGATCTATGAGAGAGAGACCGAGCGTTAGGGGGACGATAGGTGGCCTCAGACCGCTCGCCACCACCATGTGGCTGTCATTGAGACATACTGTATCTCATCACCACCTCCCTACTGCTCTCAACAATGATAAAATCAGGAAAAATACCTAATTTTAGGGTATTTTCGCCTCCGGTTACACGATCGTTGCAAGAGAACCCGTGGTCGTACAAGGATGATACAGGTGTCATTGGAAAGCTCTATTATCACCCTTTCACGGATATATACAGTAATTGTATTACACTTTGGCTCTTGTTTATGCATGAAAAAGAGCATGGAATGAAGCTCGTTTTTGGTAAATATACCCGCCCAGCACTATGGTCATATAAACAAGCATGCCCGCAGTTTGGGAATTAAACTCTCGGAGTCCGGATCGCCTTCATAATGGCATGTCAAGATATACCGAAGAGCCCGGATGGCCTTCATTAACCCATCAGACCCGGAAGGGCTCTTAAACACCCATAAAAAACACACCCGAGCTACCCGGAAGGGCTCTGAGGCACCCAGTGCTTGAAAGCCTGTGAGCTTGGTGTGCGAGGCGTCCGTCCGACGCATGTAAACAACAGCCGGCTGGACCGACGCCCTGCATCTCCGGCCACAAGAAGGAGTGCGTCGCTTGTTCGTGTGTGCCTGTATGTTATTGTTAAGTATCGAAAAGTAGTGTAAAGTGACTGTTTTTGCCATAAAGTTATCTCCAATGAAATCATCATCACAACTGAACCAGTTGACTTAGAGAGCTCTACTTAACGCCATTCTACAGGTACGAAACATCTACGCTTGGGGGATGCGCGGGAATGCGGAAGCAGTCAAAATAACAATAATACGGTAGCCTAGGCGTAGACGTTTTTCGGCCAAAACCCCCGGTCTCAGGGAAATTATATAATATAATAGCCGGGGCTGGAGGGTTAAAGGTAATGGCTATTATATAGCTAAAGAACAATTAAAACTGTGCAATAGAGAGTTTGAGGTAAATGTTGTTAATAAAATCTCGAAAATAGTGAAATTTGGGGTGGCTCGGGTCCCTAGAAACCCTATAACATGTAAATACTGAATATGGTTTCTATAACACATATTTTGTAATTACTCAGAACTTTCTGGGTACCATATTCCCGCATTATAAATTATACAAATTCTGACTATAATTATACAGTATATGTTTTTTTTTCTCCCTATAGGATGAATATGACCTGAACAACTACCCGTGCCTTGTGTGTGAAAAAATGTTCCATAGCCCCAATGTAAGTATTTTGGTAACCGGTCAACTCAACCAGTAGACCATTTCAACCAGTACCAAATCAACCAATACGGTTAGGTTAGGTTAGGTTAGTACTATATTTTGGCACTGGTTTGGTTGGTCTGGGTTAATTTGGCACTGGTTGAGATGACGTGGAACCAAGTATTTTATAAAAGCTTGAATCATAGCTCTGTGAATGAACGATCAAATGTTTACTGCCTTGTTTTGTTTTGAAGCTACCCAAAAGGGATGCCTATGGTAGAATCTTACTCCATGATGCCAGACCATTCACTCCAGATCACTCCAGAGATATGTCCACTACTCTATGTGTATTTACACCATCACAATTGAAGGAACAAACCCAGAGCAATCCCTCAGCGGACAGCAATTCCATCATTGTTTTGCTGTTTTCTTTATCCCTGCAGGGGCCCTGGCTAGAAGCATACTGGACACAGTAGTGTTCTGAAGTGGTACACCACTGGTCCACTGCTACAGAGGCTGACTGCTCCACCAAAGTAGTGGGTGATAAGACCACTGCATCCTTATGTCAAAATAAGAAGTTTAAATTTGGTCAAGTCAGCATAAGGTGTGAAATGCATGTAGCTTTATGCAAGAAAGCAAGAGTGTGTGTATCATAAGAGCAAGCTAGAATTACTCTGTGTGGCTGAAGCACAATGAAAAAGTCTGTAAAGAAGGCGAGGTGGTGAAAACAAGACGTCTACCAAATATTTCAGGGTGTCAAACGGGGATCCTTTTGTTTTAGGATTGGAATGAATATGAGAAAGAATATAGGAAAATGTACATTAAGTTGCATTGTATTGGCTATTTTATCACTTTCAAATCCATAATATAATCTGTGAAGCATCAAATTTACTGTATAATAATTATACCCTGTTTATTTCCAGCTGACAGTAAAGTGATATGTCCTCACCTTGATTACCGGTACTTAGCTATTACAAAGATTTTGTTGCGAAATATGTTGCTAATAATGAAAACTTGGTATTTATATGAGGCAGAGACATAGTACAGTACATGCATATTTTTCCATTCAGTATCGATAAATCAGCTGTTAAGGGATTCCATTTACCATCAGCTGGAAATAAAGACTAGTAATACTGTACAACTAAAAAGAGAGGAATGCGTAGGTCACTCGTTAACACCTTGCTACCAATACATAGTATGTGTGTATGTATATACAGTACTCGGGCACATACCCCATTGCTGAGGGTGGCCGACACGAGACAAAGCACTCAGGGTCCGGGACCACTTTCGCGTTCCCTCGCCCGTTTCTCTGTCTCGTCGAGTAGGAGAATTATACAGGGGGAGGAGGATTCCTAGCCCCCTGTCCCCTTAGTACTACACCTAGAACTCTACTAGGAGTACTTCCCTGACCGGCTGATGTCTACAACATCCCTCCTCTGTACCTCTATAATGTTTACATTATATTTTGTACTTGGTATTATTAACCCCTTCTGTACCGGCATCATCTTCTACATTATATTTGAGCTATATTTAGACAATTTTGTGCAGTTTAAGAAAGATCTGTGGTAGTAAAATTGGTTAAGTGGGATAGTTGGAAACCTGTTAATTACTGGAAGCCCTTTTTAAATGGAATAAAATAGTCTAATAGTAGCCAGAGTAAAGTTAAAAGGATGGCACCGGTACTGAAAGGGTTAGAATTTTAAATGTAAAACTTTCAAAATGAACAAACCAAAACCAGAAACTGCATAATAGAGACAAACAAACTTATAAAATTCACTGAGTGGTTGTGAGACTGTAACCACATTCTCTGTGGACAAAACGGTCTTTAAACTTGTATGTATGTATGTAAGTGGAAATACCTGTAATGTATTCTAAAAATCATTAAAGATTTAGCAAAATATTACGGAAGTCAAGATGAGAGGGAGAAAATGGGTGCTAATCTATTTTTTATTAATTTCACCACAACACCAAACACCCCCAATGATGTGAGAAATGTGAGAAAGTTGGATATGGGATTGACCACTTGTGAGTTTCAGGCTATAAGTAAGTTGGAGCCATAAACATGAATATTTAAATGAAATATATAAACGTTATGAGAGTTTGTGATGGCTTTAAAATTTTCTGCCGAAACATGTACAAATTAATCTAGAACGGGGATCTAATGGATGTTTTTTTAAATTTGATAAAGGTCTTGGGAGGAAACTAGAAAAATAATGAATACATGCAAAAATCGGCCAAAAAGTGAACCATCCCACCTTAATCTTATTTTTGTTATTCCCACAGACGTTTGCCGAGCACCTGGAATCAACACACCACTCCATACTGATGTGCGATTTCATTGAGAAGCAGAGTTTTTTGTACCAGTTCCTCCTTACTAACCTGAGGGTAAGATAATGCTTGTAGTTACAGTTTAGTGTTGGGTCAGGGCATATTTACTCCATATACCAGTACTTCATTGCGGGATTAGGTCACATTTACTACTGCATTACATTTATATAAAGTAGGTTAAATACATTAATGTTGGTGAATATACAATTATGATCATGATATTATTGATGATGGCAATGAAGATATTGAATATGATGCTGATGAATATGACAATAATGATAATGAAGATAATAAGTACCGGTTAGTTATGTAGAGCAGATTAACCAGACCACTGAGCTCCATACGGAACTCTCATAGGTCTAAGTACCGGTAACATGACGTAACTTCGGACGGGGAGGTAACTTCGGACAGTCTAGAAAAACTATACAATGAACCACAGTTATGGGATAAATACATGATGTTATGGAAAAACAAGTATGTCTTTGGTGTTCTTCCATAATGCAGAGTTATTTTTCCATAACTGTAGCTTGGTGACCGGTCATCTCGACCAGTAGACCATTTCAACCAGTAGCTCTCAACCAGTACCAAATCAACCAATACGGTTAGGTTAGTACTATATTTTGGCACTGGTTTGGTTGGTCTGGTTTAATTTGGCACTGCTTGAGAGCTACTGGTTGAAATTGTCTACTGGTTGAGATAACATGGAACCCTGTAGCTTATATACTTTTATCCAGAAGTGTCCGAAGTATAGCCCCCATCCGTAGCTAGGGCATTTCACTGTATTTCTCCGGATGTTCTATACTGTATATGGGTTATTTTTTGCCTCCACAGCTCGTGCAGCAACAGACCTTGTCAGCCGTTCATGAGAAGAGTGCCACTGATGAGATGTATAGTAACATGAGACAAAACCTAGCCAGACAGGTGGGTTATATTATTATTGTATTATACAGGGGGTCAAACCAGAGCAATTTTATTTTCCATATTTTTGTGTGTTCGTTGTTTTCTGTTGTGTTTTGTGTTGTCCCTGTTCTTGCTCTGTCTTGAGTCCCCCCCAAAAAAAAATAAATAAATAAAATAAAATAAAATAAAAATAGGAAAAGTGGGGATTGGGCCTGAGTAAATAGATACTGTATATAGATATTTGAGAAGTAATACAAGAAAATCAACACGAAATAGCATTGTTTTGACCATTTTATCACTTCCTAAGACATAATTTGAACTATAAACCACAATTCTATCTTTACATATACAATAATAGAGACTAAAAATAATGGACTCGGCTTCGTTTGACACCCTGATTGTATAGTCTATTTTCTTCCAGCTGACGGTAAACTGAATCCCTTTATAGCTGATTTTTTTATAAAGCGGAGGATATCAATATAATGGAACGGAATGAGAAGAGAATGTTGAGATGGATATGTGGGGTTAACCTAAGGGATAGGGTATCGAGCGAGAAATTAAGAAGGCATCTGGGCATTAGGAGTGTCAGTGAAGTGATGCGCACAAGCCGACTTTGTTGGGTTTGGACACGTGAAGAGAATGGATGATCAGAACTGGGTGAAGAAATGCCGGACTGTGAAAGTGGGGGTATCTGCGCGTAGGGGTAGACCTAGAATGACGTGGGATTAGGTACTCCGGTTTGTTCTCAAAATAAAGAACTTGACAACAGAGGCAGCCCTTCATAGGGCGGCCGCCTGGAAAGCCGCTGTTTAGGACGTGAGACTGTAACCACATTCTCTGTGGACAAAACTGTCTTTAAACTTGTATGTATGTATGTCATTAAAGTGTTTCTAAATACAGTATGTAATTAATGTTAATCTTTCCAGTTGAAGAACATATATGGTGTGTGTTGGATGTGTGGCGAAGCAGCTGAGACGTTTGAAGACTACATCGCACACATACACTGGGTCCCTCACATCAAGGTAAGCAGTCAGTAGATACTAAAGCCGGTATCACACGAGCGCTTTTTCCCTCACCACTGGTCTGGCAGCTTATGAGGTCAATATTTATAATATTTATGTCACCTAAATTAAGCTATCATCAGTCTAGTTTCCGATACCAGTGCAAAATACTCCAAAAATGTTGCCATAAAAATGTTGATCATCGAATGTTCACTATAAAACCTCTCGTGTGATACCGGCTTAAAGTGTATTCAAGCTAACTTGGCAGAAATTGGTAATGCTGCCTTTCTTTATATTTGTATAGCCAATATTTAATAAAGGCGGCATCACGCAAGCAGTTTAGCAGTTTAGAAAGGCAGTATAGGAAGTACCCGTAAATTAAGGGGGATAGGCCATTCAAAAGAACGTTATATTTATACTGTATTTACTTACAGTTTGATGTATCATTATTTGTGATTATAATATTTCATTATTTGCCATTACAGAAAATCCAAGACATAGAAGCCAAGAACCGGGAAAACTTCTCCAAGCACTTCCCCCCGCTTACCCCGCTAATATCAGGTAAACTTCACCACCAGTTTAACCCCTTCAGCACCATGACGTCTTTTTACTTTTGATTCTGGCTAAAATTAGACGATAGTATATAGTTTAACCCACGAAATCCGGGGGGCCTCATATGATCCCGATCGCTGTGTCCGGGGCCCTTTTGGTACAGTAAAACTTCATAATTCAGTAGCTGCTGATTGAGACCACCTAGAGCAGTAAATTTTTTTGCAAATTGTAGAACCTTTTGTTATCTGTAGACTACCGTTGAGATGACATCGCTACGACGCGTGGTTGCCGTGCTATGATGATTTTAGCGGCAATTTTTAGCCACGCATTTTGCCTCATATGAGGCCTCCCGGATTCCTGCCAATTTTTGTTTTGCCTCATTAAAATGTAAAACTTGCAAACTAAACAAACCAAAATTGGGACAAGGACAATATTAAGTCAAATTAAATTATCAAAATCGCTATGTGGAAACAACGCTTACTAAAATGAAAATTATTAAATAAAAGAACACAATCCACCACATAGGGTGTACATTACTACATGAGCAAGTTAATATGTTTCCCAAGCAAACTAATCGCACATATAACAACGCACTATCGTCACGTTAAAGGAAGTACAGTAGTCAAGTTTGGGAAGTCCGGGACGTTCTGGCAAATTTTACTAAACTCTGCATGAATAAAGAAACTACATGTTAAATGTCAAAATATTATTTAAAATCAAATTTGCAACATGACAAGACATTAACAATAGTACAAAATACAAATATTGATAAGATATCTATACTATTACAAAATAATATATAAAATACAGTACAGCACTCACTAACGATAGTGCTATCGGGTAGGTACCTGTAAGCATAGCATGCCTCAAGTGACCCCTATCAATAACTACCCTACAAATAACCTACATTTATAGCACAAATAAACTAAGGAAATCGCAAAAGTAAGCAATTGATACTATCGACAATGAATACATATTATATAAAGACAAATAATTGCAAAATATGAAGTAACAACATATGAGGCCTCCCGGATTCCGAGGGTTAAGAAGGACCTGTTATTCAGAGGTTTTATTGAGATCGTATTTACCCCACTTAGACCTAGAGATAGATTATGAGCTTAAAGAAAATCTTCTAATGGTAACCAGAATAAGACCTAAATTACGTCATCGTGTTGAAGGGGTTAAAGTTCCACCCCGGTTAATCTAAAAATATATATTATATAAATAAATAAATACAAAATAAACTCTGACTTTCTCCTCGAACTAGCAAGCCACGTCTTACACAAAATTTATAAGTATTATTTTAACCCTTTTAACCCTTTTAAAATCAAATAAGTATTTTGTTTTTGTTTTCTGGCTCTGTTTTTAGCACTGTGCCCCGATACAGAGCAAGAAACTGAGCAGGGGTGAAAAACCCACGGAGACGGTTGAGCACACTTAACCCACTGAGCCTCAGCTAGTTATTAATAAATGTACCACCAGGGACCAGCCGGTTTTGATTTTTTTTTTCCAGAAACAATAGCGAATGGGTTAGGAATGAAGGAAAAACCACGAAAAACCAATCAAAAAGCTCAAAAAATGGTCCTACGGAGCCCCCGAAAACGGATTTTACAAGAGTATAAAATTGAAGGCAATTTCCCCAAAAAAACATGTTTTTGCGTGCTCACGCGCACGCGGTTGGACTTTGAGAGTTTTCAACCATCGGCATGGGTGCGTGGGATACTTACACAGTTCCCATACAAATCTGAGCCCTCTAGGTGCCATAGGACCGAAGTAATTGGGACCGAAGTAACACTGACGCAACTGTTGCGTCGCTGGGGTTTAGCGTTACATACATTGCTGACGCAAACGCTGCGTCGCTGGGGCTCAGTGGGTTAACTGAATTGACCACTTGCTAGTTTCAGGCTATAAGGAAGTTCGGCCTGTAAACATTGATATTAACCCTCTCACCACGGAAGGCCTCTTGAACGCCCATAAAAAAGCATATAACAGGTTCCCGGAAGGCCTCTTGAACGCCCAGTGGTTGAAAGCCTGTGAGCTTCGTGTGCGAGGCGTCGGTCCGACGCATGTAAACAACAGCCGGCTGGACCGACGCCCCGCATCTCCGGCCACAAGAAGGAGAGCATCGCTTGTTCGTGTGTGCCTGTATGTTGTTGTTAAGTATCGAAAAGTGGTGTAAAGTGGCTGTTTTGGCCATAAAGTTATCTCCAATGAAATCATCATCACAGCTCAACCAGTTGACTTAGAGAGCTCTACTTAATGCCATTCTACAGGTAAATAACACAGCTACGCTTGGGGATGCGCGGGAATGCGGGAAGCAGTCTGATTAACGAATATACGGTAGCCTAGCCTAGACGTTTTTCGGCCAAAACACCCGGGTTTCGAGGAATATATATATAATACATAGCCGGGGCTGGAGGGTTAAACACAAATACAGTAATTATGTAGGTTTCTGATGGATAAATAGTATGTTGAATTTGGTGTTACGTATTTATAATATTACTAAAACCGTATTATAGCTGGTTATTCTGCTAAATATCGATGTCTAAAGCTCCAACTTTCTTATAGCCTGAAACTCGCAAGTGAAAGGCAACCCCGTCCGAGCCGTTACAATGCATGTAATGGAAAAATGACGCTAAACCATTGTATTGTATGTTGAATTATCTCTTTATCTCCACAAGGTCCACGGGAAAATGCCCTAAACCGGAAAACACCAAGGAGCTACCCCTCAGACGACGAATACACGAGAGAGCTGCAAGTGAAGCGGATGTGTTCGTTGATCCGCTACACCAGGAAAGATGACCCCATGGTCATGTACGACCCAGCCATCCCTGCAGGTAAGTTAACCAAGAGAATTATTTTTGTCTGTCATTCCATTTGGGTAATAATTAGGCTATCATAGTGCAGTTTTATAGATATACCTATGAAATGCATGTGGCAGTTTGGCAGTGATACTATAGGTAGTGCCAACGAACTTGACAATTATCTCGACCCCTGACCTCTTCGTAACTCAAAAGGACCTTTAGCAAACTGGCTGTAAATTTCCACACCTATTTCCTGGTGGACTCTTCCCAAATTATAAAAAATTCAGCCCGATTGCTTTCATTTATTTCTAGTTATAAGAAGTTAAGGGGTCCAGATTATCGTCAAGTTCGTTGGCGCTAGCTATAGTATTTTATTTTTATATAAAAATAATTACTCTATCTCAATAAATATGAGTACTAAAGTTTGGCAAAAGTAAGACTGAATCACCCCAATCGAAGCTCTCAAGTACAAACATTATTGTTTACTCACAACCGTTTGGGCTCATCTTGGAATCTTCTTCAGGGTGCACACGATAATCACAAACTGTTGGGCCTTTATAGTATTTTTGTTTTATGTGTGGGTTCAAGTTCTCTGTTGGGGACATAATTTGATTTAATAAGCGTTATTTCCACATAGCGATTTTGATTAGTTCTTTTGCATTTATCTTGTGTCGTCCCAGTTTTGGTTTGCTTAATTTGCAAGTTTTACATTATAATCCTATCATACCAGGTATTTTTAAAAGATTTTTGATTAAGTTGATTAACTTGATAGGCTCCACAGGTTTTTTGTCATCTTCATTCATGCTATGCTTTGTTGGATTCGTTATGACAGTATCGGACGTGGAGGAATTGGAGAGACCGATAGAATTCTTGTGCAACGTCTGTGGCATAGATCCTCTGGACTCTGCCCTTGAAGCATTGGAACACTTCAGGTCCCGAGAACACTACGACAAGTACCTGAAACACCTGGCAGCAGAACCCACCAAGGTCAGTCTTCAGTATACTCACTTATTATATTATACTTTTTAATACTACAATGACTATCAAAATGTAAAACTTGCAAACTAAACAAACCAAAACTTAGACAAAGGCAATCTAACTTATTAAAATCGCTATGTGGAAACAACGCTTACTAAAATAAAATTTATGAAATAAAAGATCAGGCAAGAGAAGTGGTCATTGATAGGAATGAATGGAGAATGCTAGTTAATAGATGAGTGAAAAAGCGGTTGTTTGGGAGAGGGGGTCAGGTGCCAGTTGGACTAGATAATAGTCCTTCAGGCGCCTGGGGAGCCGGTATGCCTGAATGTGTGGTGGGCGGGCATTGTGGTGTGCTCAGCTGCATGTCTGCCTGCTGAGACTGGAACTTCTCCGGGAGGTCGGGGGCCGGGGGAGTGCTGGGGTGCCTTTTGTCATCCCTGGTCTCTGGGTCTTCTGGCCTACCCAGATGTGTGTGAATTTGTGCTTTTTTTTTTTTTTTTCGTGTCATATTATTCCTGTTCGGGCTCTGTCTCGAGTCGGCCACCCCCACCTTTTAAAAAAAAAAAAAAAATGGTCTTGAGTACAGTATATAGATAGATATAGATTTACTTTTTAATACTATGATTGGCTTCACTGTTAGATATTCTGACTGTCTTCATGGTGCAATGCATTAGTGTGTTGATTTTCGGTGTGAGCGTCCTGGGTTCGAATCCCCGGACTGCCACATGTGTTTGTTAATTTCATTAATCGAGTTTAGGAGTAAAGTTGGTTAGTGGAGCGAACATAATAATATAAAAAATGTAAAACTTGTAAAACAAACGAACCAAAATAGGAACGGCACAATGTAAAGCCATAACAACTTACCAAAATCACTATGGTAAAATAATACTTCTATAATGTAAAACTTTCAAAATAAACAAACCAAAACTTATACGAACACAGTAAAAAGACAAAACTAATCAAAATTGCTATGTGGAAACAACGCTTAAGTAATATAATAATTTATAAATATGAGAACACAAAACAGGAATGGCACAATGTAAAGACAAAATCACTTACCAAAATCACTATGTGGAAATAACACTTTAGCAAAATAAGGACAACATTATTGTTATTGACTATACTGACCCTACATGTTTGTGTGCCCCAGGAGGACACAGAAGCAGAAGCAGAATCTAAGAAGATTGAAGATGAGCAGAAGAAGAAGAAGAAGGGCCCGTGGACAGAATCCGATCTGGAGAGTGATGATGATGATGATGATGATGATAATGATAATGATAATGATGAACTCAACAAGTCCAACATAGAAGGAGAGGTACGTACATTTGGGTTTCATGTACAGATCTCCCTCACTATCCGATGCCCCAGTTTACGATATTATAGTTTTTAGGGGTTTGTGTTTTGGCCCAGAATGCATCCCCATTTACCCCATTAATTTTGGCCACCAGTTCACTGAAGCCAGTAGGGTGAGTTGGGGATGGAGCGTACACTTTATAAAAACAAAAAATCAGGAAAAAAAAGATTGAGTGAAAACTGAAAAACTTAAGTATACATCAGAAAATATAACCTTTCTACTACATTGTGTAGGCGGGTGCCCAATCCCGAAAGGGTTTGAAATAGGGGAGCTATCCCCCCGCCAAAGGCGGCTTTCTAGGGCCTTTCCTAGCTGATGCCGAAAGGATTGGGTTCTAGTCATGTGGTGATGGGCTGGTCTATCAGAGTGAGAGCTGAGCGATCTCTGCCATACCCATAGCTTACTCTGACTGTTCCTTTTACTTATATATTTTCTAGATCTCAAGTGACGGCGTCTCTTCCGTGGATTGACCTCCCAATCTACCAAGATTGGAAGCTAAAGCGTCACATTTTTCCTTTGCCCCTCAACTTTCTCTTCATAATTGCTGAGGGGCACAGGGCCCTGGGTTGGGCTTTGGTTTCCTGGGCGTTTCCACACCCTCCTCAGCTCCCCGCCATGGAGTGGCTTCGGTCACCCAGGCTTTATTGTGGTTGGCAGGGAGGGTTCTGTTGGGGCGCTTGGTTATGGCCTTGGCCTTGCTCGGGGCCTTGGGGCTGTTCGGCCAGGCAGCTTGGGGAACAACAACAACAACAACTACATTGTGTGTAAGGCACAATTCTGGCAACATGAAATAATTGAGTGAAAAATAGGCCTAAAAAAAAAAATCTCAAATCGTACGGACCATCCATAGGTGAGGACGGTCCATACAGAGATATCTATCAAAATGTAAAAAATATATCTAAAAACATAAAAGCAAGCAAAGTTTAATTATGGCAGCATATTTCATTAACCCGGGAACTGCGGGAAGACTCTTAAGAGTTCCCCCGGCGGACTGCGGGAAGAATCAGGGGAACAAAAGATCCATTTAAAACCCCCCCCAAAAAAAAAAAATTGTTTTTATTTGTTTTATTTTGTATTGCCCCTGGGCCATGCCAAATATCACTCCTCCACCTCCCCTCCTTCCCCACTTTCCTCCCCTCCTTCAGTTATCACCTATTTTCCCTGTTATTCCCTTATTCTGTGGTATATTTCGTGCTAACATTAGCGAGTTGCAAGCAGGGCATTGTCATCACTGTTAGCAAGAGAGAGAGAGAGAGAGAGAGAGAGAGAGAGAGAGAGAGTATCGATCGACAGTCTCTCTCCAGACGTGGAGAAAAGTGGTGGGAAATGAGGTTGCCTCAGCCATACATTATGTAACTCCCGGCCTGTATCGCCGATTTTGACCATCCAAACACTGTTTCCACTTGTTTTATTGTTGTAACAGGTTAATACCTTTATAATCAACCTATAATAGGCGCATATGGATAAGTATTAATGCTATTTATGGTAAAATAACGATGTTAGTGATGGGATCAGCTCAAATACGTCAGCACAGGAGTGTGGTGTCTCATACCCCCCATGCGCACTTCAGAGGTTAAATGGACCCTAATGATGATTTCAAATTATTTTTTATTAACAATATACCTTTGCAAGATAATATAATCAATTAAAAGATGAACATAAAAAACATGCAATTTAATTTAGACTTTGAAGTGCCTGGAAACATTATTTTAGAATCAATATTTGCAATCAAATTAATAGTTTCATTATCTTACACAATGTATATAGTCATGGAAGTGCTCCTGTAACCCTTCCAGGAGAGAAATTCTTTTAATAATCATTAATTAATTTATAATAATTTTAATGCAATATCAGGAATCTTTTTATTTGATTTAACTTACATGAATTTGATAATGAATGGGAGTTGCAGGGTCTGGTAAATGAGTTTGGAACAGTGTGCGAAAAACGGAATTTGAAGGTAAATACGGGGAAGAGCAAGGTTATGGTCTTCGAAAGGGGTGAAGTCACAGAGTGTGAGGTGAAGCTGAACGGTCAGGCTATGGAGATCGTCAACTCTTTTAAGTATCTGGGCAGTGTGTTGAGTAAAGATGGGACTATGGATGAAGAGGTGCGGGAGAGGGTACAACAGGGGAAGAGGGTTGTAGGAACGCTAAAAGCAGTAACAAAAAATAGGGTGGTCAGTATGGAAGTGAAGAAGTCCTTGCATGACAGTGTGGTAATCCCGACACTGACTTACGGAAGCGAAGCATGGACGTTGGTTGAGAGACTCAGACCAAGAGTGAGAGCAGTGGAAATGAATTACTTAAGGAGTGCGTGCGGAGTTACATGGAGGGATAGACAGACTAATGAGGAAGTAAGAAGGAGGTGTGGTGTGGAGGTAGATGTGCTGGAAAGTGTGAAAAGGAACAACTTGAGATGGTTCGGCCATATGGAACGTATGGAAAGCGAGAGAATGACTAAGAGGGTGTATGAGAGCGAGGTGGAGGGACAGAGGGGGAGAGGTAGACCGAATATGAGGTGGAAGGATGGAGTGAGGAAGTACATGAACGAAGGTGGTGCTGGTTGGGGGGAGGGGCGTCGACTGACTGGGGACAGAGGTGCATGGGGGCGGTTCGTTCGTGGCCACCCCTTCGGGGATCACGGCGTCAGGCAATAGATAGATAGATAGACTTACAATTGCTTGGAATAATATTGTGGCTGCATCTTGCTTGCCATTTTTCGTAAACAAGTACACTGAATTTCAACCTCCCGAAACATTCAGTATGTTTGTTTACATTTAAAGGGCGTCATATGGATACTCCGTATATAGTATCCACAGTGTAAACAAACAATTTATACATAGGCTATGGTATAGTTAGGCATACTTATGATTGGGTAAGTACCCATACCATAAGTAAACATTGTTTGTTTACACTGTGGATACTATGTACGGAGTATCCATATGCTGCCATTTAAATGTAAACAAACATTCTGAATGTTTCGTGAGGTTGAAATTCAGTTTTACCATTTCGGTACATCACAACTGAACATATTTCGATACTCAATACCTTGCCACCACACTCCTGGCATATTCATGAACACAAGAGACTGGTAATTAAAGGCCTAATATTATATCGAACATAAGAAAAACAAAAAAAGTCACCCATAAAATCAGCCAAGCGTCGTCCATAGAAAACTCGTTCGTGCATCTGAGCTAACCCATTTTCTTTTGTTACTATTAGAGGGTAACTATTCTAAACCTATAAATATGGCCAAGGGAGCATTTGTACGTTCCGTCCACTAGTACGGTTCCTCCCTAACTCACCCTATCACACGAGAGCTTTTTTAGTCAACATTAAAAAATCTACATTTTTTCTGGCAACATTTATGGAATAATTTGCATTTTATTTTTTTATTTTTTTTTATTTTTTTTTTTTATTTTTTATTTTTTTTCCCAACTACTCCCTCTCGGGCATAGGCTGATAGCCTTTACACTCTACCGCTGAACACGGTGAGGCCCGTGAGGTCTTGTTCCAGTCTAGGGAGTGAGACATGCGAAGCATCTATTCACGGCTCGAACCCAACTCCATCTCTGAAGCTGCCTCGCCTCCGCGCTTCAGTCTCACTCCCCAGGCTTGGACCCTCACTCTCAGAATGCCACCTACTGAGCAATTAACTCACTATGCATTGCCCCCCTGTAGCATATTTTGAATATGGGAATATTCATACAGTGCTATTTAATCAGGGAACAAAGAGGGTATTTTGTTTTGGTATTTCGGTGTGTTGTGGTAATGCACTGAAACTAGGTACAGCACAAATTCCATCCCAATAATATCTTCCCATTGACATATTGGGATTCGAACCCGGGTCCATTGGATTACCAGTCCAGTGGCAAGACCACTCTGCCACACTTCCCCTAGATTGGTGATACAGGAATTTACGTAACTGCAATAGTTTAGAGGAGTTTACGTAACTGCAATAGTTAAAATGTTGACCTCATAAGCTGCCAGACTAGTGTTGAGCAAAAATTTTGAGGGAAAACGCGCTTGTGTGATACCGGCTTGACTCTTATTTTTCAGAGGAGTGACTGTCCCGGGGCTGGATAACTGTTATGGGAAAACACAGGTGGAGTCATTCTATCTTGGTTGTAGATTTGTCCCTTTGAGTGGTGTTGCCCATGGGATTGCAGTAGGCCTTTAAATTATAATGTAAAACCTGCAAAATATACAAACCAAAACGGGGACGACACAATATAAAGGCAAAAGAACTTGTCAATAACGCTATGTAGAAATAATGTTTTAATCAAATGAAATTTTGAAATGAAATCAATTATAAATTACGTATAAAATAAATTATTTATTTAGTATAGTACTGTATAATCTGGTAATATTTTTGCATATCTATCGTATGTACTGTATATTTATAGTGAATATAATTATAAAATAAATTATATATTTAGTACTATATAATCTGGTAAACATTACACTTTCCATAATGCAGTTAGGTCTGAGTACATGATTAGATTGACAGCCAAACTTTTTTAAATAGATATTAATCGTGATCGTGTACAGTACTCAACTTTTAACTGTGTTGGTGGTGTAATGGTTTAGGTGCTTATGTTCTGGGTGTGGTGTCCCGAGTTCGAATCCCGGTAGGACCATATGCTTTCATTAGTTTATTCAAGTACATGGGGTTTGTAATTGATGATTAATGTTAAGAATGGGGTGTTAAATATTTTTGCATATCTACTGTATGTACGGTCGCACAAATAAGTCATGTCTCAGCTGACCTTACGTTTGGCTCGCTCTGTGCTGTAAGAATAGAGTTGGTAAGTGTAGGAATAGGTGTGTATATCCCCCTCAAAATTAATAAATTAAGTTTAGATATTGCTGAAACCAAGCCGGATCAAAATGTACTTGGTGCCGAGACATCACTTATTAGTCCGATTGTACGGTTTATTTGTAGTGAATTCAATAACTGTAAGAAAGATATTGCTGAAACCAAGTATGGATCAAAATATACTTGGTGCCGAGACATCACTTATTAGGGCTACTGTACCGTATATTTATAGTGAAGTCAATAACTGTAAGAACAAGATTACAGTATACAGTACTGTTCTCTCAACACATGCCCAACATTACAGAAGAGGGAGGGAGAGACCATGGACTTTGCTGAACACACAGAGGAAGATACAACTCAACAACAACAACAAGACAGGTTGGTACAGACAAACTATTTTATATTGAAGGGGTTGGGTCATGTGATGTGTATGAATGAGGACAACATCGGAGGATTTTTTTTTTTTGGGGGGGGATGTTTGGATATTTCTGAATAAACGAGACTTTAAGTGAAGTCATTGTTCCATAAAGTTTCTTGAGATAATTCACTGCATTTATTCCAATTTACGACTTAATGAAGCCTATCTAACCCACTCTCCTCTCCTTATAGAGAAGAGAAGGAAACGCAAGAAGACTCGGACTCCGACGACCAAAACACCTCCTTCAGAGCCAGAAAGAGGAAGGCCGAGTTTGACCATGAACAACGACACCAGGAACAACAACAACAACAAATAGTAGCTCCCGTCGCAGAAGTAGCTCCCGTCAAAGAAGCCCTAGTAGTGCCCGAAGAAGAAGATGAAGAAGAACTGGTATCGCCCGTGGTTGCAGAAATGGTAGCGCTCGTAGTAGGAGATGATGATGATGATGATGTGGTGGAAGAAGTGGAAGAAGTGGAAGTGAAGGAAGTGGAAGAAGTGGAAGATGAGGTAAGACCGGTAAGAGGTAATAGATCCGGACGATCATCCAGACGTGCCGAAACTCCGGTTAAAACCCCGGCGCCTAAAGCTCGGGCCACCCCGGCTCGGTCGTCCCGGAGGAAAGCCGCCGTGGTGGAAGAGAAGGAGGAGGAGATTGAAGAAGTGGAGGAAGTGCCTGTTACGAGAGGTAGGCCCAAAAGATCCTCCAGAAAATCTTATAAGTAAATCTATATGAATGAAAAAGAGTATCAAAGAAAACTGGTATGTTGGTTAAAGGGAGATAGGTGTATTTATTTGCTTATTAATACATTTTTTTATTATTTTCTTAGTTTCCTCCCTAGACCTCCAACAAGCTTAAAAAAACACCCCAAGACCCTCCTTCAAGATATATTTATAAAAAACAAATCTATAGAAAAATTTCCTGGCCATAGGCCAGTTACTACTATATTATAGGCTCGCTATTGCTCGCCAGGAAAAAAATATTACCAAAATTGTACGAAATATTGACAAAGCAATGGGGTGAAAGGTCTTAATATTGACAAAGAAATGGGTTGAAAGGTCTTAATATTGACAAAGAAATTGGTTGAAAGGTTTACAGCAATTTGACTCTGAATCTTTATAGCCAAGTTCTGAAGCATTATAATGAAGCACTGCATTGTCTCATTTGGGTTCGATACTAATTCAAATAGGTGCGTCACCATTTATGCTCTTGAATACAGTAAAGGGGCCTTCACACCGTCAGGAGTGCGAGCTAGTGGGAGTCTAGCGGGAGTCGCTAGAGTGACTAGGAGTCATCGATTTTCACCGCGAGCGAGTGGGAGTCTAACAGAAGTCGCTAGAGTCACTAGGAGTAATCGATTTTCACCGCGAATAGGCCCGCGAGTCCGAATTGTCCCCTACTCCTACTGACTCTAGCTCACACTCCTGACTGTGTGATGTACTCTTAAGAACCAGAGGGAAAGAAAAACAAGCAATAATAGTTAGATCGTTACAGAAGTAAGAAGTTTAAGGGGGGATGGGTGTATTTATTTGCTTATTTAATTATTTTTTATAGTTTCCTCCCCAGACCTCCATCAAGCTTTAAAAAATACCCCTAAGACCTCCCTTCAAGATAAATTTGTAAATTTTTTGATAGAAAAATATACCGGCCGGAGGCCGATTCCTCCTAATATACAGGCTCGCTATCGCTAGCCAAGAAAAAATTGACACCTGAATGGCACTAAAGGTCTTAACATTGACAAAGAAATGAGGCGAAAAGTCATGAAATCACCTAACTTTCTAATATTCCTTCCTCTCACTTAAACATTAGGCCTACCATAGCGCGGTTGGGAGTATGAACATGATTAGATAAATATCCAGTATTCGAGAATGGATAATAAGTCTTAGGCGTGTGCATAAACCTTTAACCGTCCTGGTGGTGTAATGGTTAAGGTGGCAAAAATCTGTGTGTGATAACCCGGGTTCGAATCCCGGCGGATCATATATACTTTAATTAATTTCATTGGGGGTGTTTGGTGTTGTGGTGAAATTAATAAAATATAGATTAAGTAAAATTCTGTATATCCTGCACTCTTGGGTATTTGACATTGCCGGTCATGTTGATTTTCTGGTATTGTGGTATTTGCTCTTATAAACCCCCATAATATTGATATTTATTCACCAACCCACCAATTAATTATTTTTTTTTTTTTTTTTTTTTTTTTTTTTGGAGAAGTTTAACCAGTCCACTGAGCTCCCATAGTGCTGGCCCGAAGGATAATTAACTTACAAATAAGCCTAATTAATGAAATCAATGAAGCTTATGAATACATGTGGTACTCCAAGGACTCGAACCTAGCATACTCACATCGAAATTTGGCGCACTAAGCATTATGCTATCAAGACAGTTAAAGGTTTATGCACAAGCCTATGACATATTATTCATTCTCGAATACTGAATACTAAATAGTAAATACTAAAGGTAGCGCCAACGAACTTGACAATAATCTTGACCTCTTAACTTTTCATAACTCAAAAGGGCCTAGAGCAAACGGGCTGTAAATATACACACCTATTTCCTGGTGGACTCTTCCCAAGTGATAGGAATGTCAGCCTGTTGGCTGTCATTCGTTTTGAGTTATGAGAAGTTAAGGGGTCAAGATTATTGTCAAGTTCGTTGGCGCTACCTATAATACCTAATGCTAAAGAAAAACAAATATGTACTGTATACATACGAGTGTTTTATACCTTAGTAAAGCTATTGAAGGACCAAAAAAGCATTACTATACCATTTTCAGAAGAACTCATGGTAGAAGATGGTGGAACAATTTTTATATATACGAATAAATATATAAACATCATAAACATCGTAACCAACGTGACTAGTAAACAGAGACAGCTATAGGTAGCGCCAATGAACTTGACAATAATCTGGAACCTTTAACTTCTCAGAACTCAAAATTAAAGAAAGCAATCAAGCTGGCATTTATATCATTTGGGAAGGGCCCACCAGGAAATAGGTGTGGATATTTACAGCCAGTTTGCTCTGGGCCCTTTTGAGTTATTAGAAGTTAAGGGGTCAAGATAATTGTCAAGTTCTTTGGCTCTACCTATAGTTATTTGTGTAAATTTGTTATAATAATTTCTCCTGTGATCTGCTTTCTATCTCTATCTATTATTTCTGTTTTTATCTACTGTATCTACAGTATATTTATTCCTATCTAGCTACTGTATTTCTCTTTTTAGTGAGAAGAAATATTGTTGTTTGGCCTCAAATTACTGTGAACCATTTCTGATGTGATGGAATTTAAACAAAAATATTATTCCACCAACTCATAATTAGCAAAATTTACACAAAAGTTGATTAAAATATTATATATTTTGTTTTTAACCATTTTTTCCAACACAAGCTCAGTGATTAGTGACAGCGTGGAAATATTTCCACCTCCGCTTGTATGTTAACAACATAGTTATGCCTAACACAAAAGATGAGTGAAGAAATGTATCATTGTATTTATTTACATGTTAGGATATAATTGTGTTCATTTCCATTACATAAGAAATTAAACTCTACTTAAATAGAAACCAAACAATAATTATATATTTTCACTAATAAGGGAGATAGCTAGCTAGATAGATAAGGACACAGGAAAAGGTTGGTGAGAATCAACTAAGAAACAGGGAAGGTAGACCCCAAAATTATCAATATTTGAAGAAAATAGTATAAGAATTATCAACTGTTTGATAAAACAAAAATATATGAGATAGACCAAACTTTCTGAACTTTCTTTTTCCATTTTAATTGTTTTTTGTTGGTTATATGCCTCGGGCTGCAACATGGTCGGTAGCGTGTCTGACTATAGGTAGCGCCAACGAACTTGACAATAATCTGGACCCCTTAACGTCTTATAACTCAAAATGAATGAAAGCAATTGGTCTGACATTTCTATAATTTGGGAAGAGTTCACCAGGAAATAGGTGTGGAAATTTACAGCCAGTTTGCTCATGGTCCTTTTGAGTTACGAAGAGGTCAGGGATCGAGATAATTGTCAAGTTCGTTGGCGCTACAAAGGAGTACAAAGGGTTTGGCAGTTCTATCCCATGCCGTGCCATTATAATGTAAAACTTGCAAAATAAACAAACCAAAACTTATACGAACACAGTAAAAAGACAAAACAACTAATCAAAATCGATATGTGGAAACAACGCTTAAGTAAAATAATAATTTATAAATAAAAGAACACAATCCACCACATAAGGTGTACATTACTACATGATATAAATGGAGTGCTACTGTACACTCGACCAAGAAACAATCTTTACATTGGCGAGCTGTAAATAATCTAGTGTGAACGGAATGAATCGGGTGAAACATACCTCTGTGAGGTATTATCATAAGATTTCGACCCACTTCCAGAATGTTTAGAGCGTTAGTGTAAAGATTGATTTTTGGTCGAGTGTACATACCCGCATCCCAACACAAGTATATTTTGAAAATTATGATGCGGTTATGGCGTAATTATGGTCAGAAGTTGCATGGTTGGCACACATAGGCAATAATCAAGGGTGGTGGTAGGTGTTGGGGGGGGGGGAAGGGAGGGAGGAAGGGGAAAATTATGATAGGATACGTTATATCTATCGTACTGTATAAGCAATATTTTTGTGTGACGTGTTCATAGGTTTCAAGCACAAGGCACATGTGAAGAAGGACCACCCAGAATTTAGGTGTAAAGAGGTGCATGGAGACATACCACTTAATCATATACTTCATAATTTCTTCGTCGCGAGCCGTGGCATAGTCAGTAAAGGGTCGGCGGATCAAGCCCTCACTGTCAAAATGTTATTGGTAGATGTCAAGCCCGGGCAACTTGACCTAGCAATTCGTGACAAACGCTTAATATTCATGGCCAACCCTTCTCGGGAATTACGGAAGACGCCCTACTCCTCTTTGTGAGGGTGGGAATACACAAAACCCCCTCCAAGCAGACCTCTCCCCCGTGAGGACAACCCACGCTAAGTAATTCAAGGACTTACAAGATTGACCACTCGACTTAGGATCCATACGACTCTGAGGCCCTCTATGTATCTTTTTAGCACTATTTTTTCAATAGTGGTGGGTGGCTAGTCCATTTCTTGATGAATTGCCGACCAAGGCTGACGAGCCCCATCCACCCGGATTATTATAAGGTCTTTCATAGATGGGTTGCACACCAAGGTTTACGAGTCACATCCACCCGATGTTTTTATTAATAAACTATATAAACTGTATACGTGTTTCTGTTATAATATGTAAATACCTCCAGTAGAGTAGAAACTCCTGTCCTTTATAAACATCTATCACAGCACGTCTTTCAAGATTTTGTGCTTGTATGTTAACGATTGTCTATGCTAGAGATATGACCAATGTTTATGCCTTGGCCCATGGCATGGAAATCAAAGTAAATCTTGATGTGGAAAGGAGGGCAATCACTGGCACGTTGCACACTGATGGTGTACTTACTTTGTTTACTTTGTAGAATTCCGCCCTCTGATGATGCAGCTCTGCTTCTCTGGAACTTGGGTGATCTACCAAGGAGTTGCTTGCTGCGCTGGTGTATCCTGGTGTTGGGGGCTCGTCTGGTACACCTGCCAACCATTTGTCTAGTTGACGTTTGAAGGATTCCGTTGAGACCCCTCTCAGCTCCCTGATTGGCTTTGGAATTTCATTAAAAAGACGAGCTCCATTTTCTGTGAATGTGTTATGTAGGACTGTTGTCGTTCTGTGTGTTGTGGCCTCTGTCTTCTTGATGTAACACAGTCTACCTCTTCTTGGGTGGTTATTCAGCTGGAGTCCCACATCCGGTACAAGCCCCTCTAAGGTCTTCCAAACATAATTACTAGGTACCGCTCGGGTCTTCTTTGTAAGGAGTAGTTTCAGCTCCTTCAGCCTCTCCCATTAACCCGGGAACTGCGGGGAGACTCTTAAGAGTTCCCCCGGCGGACTGCGGGAAGACTCTTAAGAGTAAGGGAAACAAAAAATCCATTTAACCCGTACAGCCCCAGCGACGCGCCTGACGCGTCGGCGATGTATGTAACGCACAGCCCCAGAGACGCGGCTGGCGCGTCACCCTAATTGCGCCGACCGTAACCTCAGGTGTAGCCACTCAAGAGGGCTCAGATTTGTATGGGAACTGTGTACGTATCCCACGCAACCGTGCCGATGGTTGAAAACTCTCATTCCACGTGCGTGCGTGTCAGCGCGCAATAACCTGGTTTTTTGGGGTAATTGCCTTCAATTTTTTACTCTTGTAAAATACGTTTTTGGGGGCTCTGTAGGACCATTCTTTAAGCTTTTTGAGCGGTTTTTCGTGGTTTTTCCTTCATTCCTAACCCATTCGCTATTGTTTCTGGAATAAAACCATTTTTTGAAAACCGGCCGGGTTCTGGTGAACAAACATTACAAAACTAGCCGGGGCTGGACGGGATAAAACACCCATTTTGTTTTTTTTTGTTTTTTACCCCTGGACCATGCCAAATATCACTCCTCCACCTCCCCTCCTTCAGTTATCACCTATTTTCCCTGTTATTCCCTTATTCTGTGGTCTATTTTCGTGCTAACATTAGCGAGTTGGTAGCAGGGCGTTGTCATCATTTTTACCAAGCGAGTGGAAGAGAGAGAGTATTGATCGACAGTCTCTCTCCAGACTTGGGAAAGAGTGGTGGGGAGGGAGGTTGCCTCAGCCATACATTATGTAACTCCCGGCCTTTTGACCATCCAAACGCTGTTTCCACTTGTTTTATTGTTGTAACAGGTTAATACCTTTATAATCAACCTATAATAGGCGCATATGAATAAGTATTAATGCTATTTATGGTAAAATAACGATGTTAGTGATGGGAACAGCTCAAATACGTCAGCACAGGAGTGTGGTGTCTCATACCCCCCATGCGCACTTCTTAGGCTAATTCATGTGTTGGAGACCAGAGATCCTGCTTGTGAATGTCCTTTGAAGGGGTTCCAGCTTGATGATGTCCCCCGTTTTATAGGGCGACCAGAGTTGACAGCAGTACTCTAGCTTTGGGAGGACCAAGGACTTCCAGAGGGTTAACATGCATGTCCTCTCTCTTGTCTGAAAGGTCCTCAGGATCCACCCAGTAAGTTTGCTGGCCGTTTTGGTGACTAGGTTGATGTGGTCTTTGTGGTGGGAGAAAATTCCATCAGCACTCATTGTGACTCCCAGGTCATGCACATTTTCTTTTGGTGTAATTATATTTTGATGGTGGACTTGGTAGTTAGTGCCCTGCTTGATCTCCTGTAGTGGGCCATATCTCATCAATTCAAATTTTTCATCATTCATTTTCATGTTGTTTGTGGCAGTTCAGGTGAGTAGGCGATTTAGATCTTCTTGGAGCAGAGCCACATTGTTCCCTGTTGCAATCCTTTTCTTCACCCTCGTGTCGTCAGCAAACGTAGTGACCTGGGAATGGTGTAGTTTGTGGTCTATATATCCGATCATGAGAAATAGCAGGGGTCCAAGTACCGACCTTTGTGGAACCCTACTCCTCACTTCACTTGGTGCTGATAGGTGACCCTGGACTGATACTTTCTGTTTTCTGTTCGTCAAGAAACGTTTATATATATATATATATATATATATATATATATATATATATATATATATATTATTATATATATAGCCCGGCTATACTGTACCTCTGTAGCGAGGAGCAAAGACGAGGCACCATTTGGGTAAAGTTCTTTTCCTTGATGCAGATGCCAGAAGGAAGAGCAATTGCGGTGACGTACTTATCCTCAGATTTGACCCAAGAAACCCTCGCTGGTGCTCTAGGAGGAGAGAGTGCAGTGATTCAGATCGAGCCTCGGGAGTTGACCTGCACCACTCGACAGGTGGCAGACACAGCATGCATAGCACCTGCGTCCACCTCATCCTGTAGGAAGGTGTAGCAACATATAATCTGTAATTCTATGCAGATGTTGGCCCAACAGCTTGAATTGAAACAATAGGAATAGATGTATGGGGTTGAAACACTATAGGTGTGATGTACAATGAAGTATGAAACTACTGACCAAAAAGGCAAATCTAGACCTAACCAAGAACTTCTTTAGCTATTCTGTAATAAATTAATAAATTAATAGAACAAGCTGCCAAATGATGTGGTAGGATAGTAGCCTACATCCATCAACATTTAAAAACAAAAACGACTCGATTCTCACGTTAAAATAACAGGAGTCTATTAATAATTAAAATTTAAATATCACCAACCCATGAATTAAAAGTATTTGAAGTAATTAAATAACTCTTGATGAACCGGACTGTCTGGAGGCTCTGCGAGAGATTGAGTCTTCATGGAGGCTCCGGGGGTCTATGTTTAGAGATTGAAGCATGAAACATTTCATATTGGGAAAACCAACTCTACAACAACCAATTTGTAGAAAAAGAAAATGTAATAGGGAGCACTGTTCAAAGAAGAAAATTTAGGCAGTGGAAGAAATTGTGTATAGAATGTGTAAAACCAGACAAGAACACAGAAGGAAATAAGGGAAGAAGGAAGGAACTAATTTATTGAAATACAGAAGAAAGCATACAACACAAGATAAAAAAAAATCAAACGAAAAGAAAGGAACTGGATGTTATAGCTAAAACAAACAATATATACTTACAAAGCATGCAGCACAACATTGAAAAAAAAAACAAAAAAAAAACAATAAAACTGCCTAAGGAAGTGCCGATAGAAAGGCATTATGAATTTCCCGAGAATCCTGCCAGGCTGCCACTGTGGCGATTCTGGCGAAGAAGAAGACCTTGAATACAACAGAACTGCAGGTTGTATTTTTTCGTTGAACGTAGGCTAATACTGCTAGGTATGATAATCTTACAGCTTATATAATATTGTATGTCCGTATATGAATGCACAAGGTATACACTGTATTATAAGGTGGTGTGAGCGTAATGCGTATGGGAAGTTATAGGGGATAAGTTCTGCAGGCCGCCATCTTTGAGTCCCTTGTGCGTGTGTTTGTGTTTAAGGCTTCACAATAATAAATGTTATAGGCCTAAATTATAGGCTATATTATGCACTGAGCTGAATTTATATATTTTTTGGATAGGCCTAGCCTAGCCTAATGGCCATTCCAACAACTGCACCAATGTTAAGTTCAGAAAGTTCTAGAATACTTCAGTGATTCCCGATTGTGGATTTGTATTAGGCCTATTGTATAGGCCTAGGCTAGGCCTAATTTTCATACAGGATGTGTATTTTTATCGGTATTATTCTATAATTGCACCTATACGAGCTAAACAAATTAGCCTATTATTGTATTTAACAGGAAGGTACGGTGAGGTAAGTGATGTGGTATAGGTGGCAATATGCGGAAATGGATTATAAGGGCATTCTGCCCGCACCCTCAGCCCTCTTACCCCCTTACGAAAATCTACGGTTATTCACTCCACCCCAACTAGATTTCTACCGATTTACCCAACCAGTGGGGGTGTGGGGGCGGCAGCCCCTACCCATAATACTAGGTTAGGTTAGGTAAGGTTGTTAGGTTAGGCTAATGTCTCTCTGAAACATTGTAAATCCGTGTCACATCTAGATTGATAGACTTTTGTCAGAGGGGGGCGGATTCGGCGGAATGCCCTTAGGCCTATAATCCATTTCTGCATATTGCCACCTAGGCTATACCACATCACTTACCTCGTTGTACCTTCCTGTTAAATACAATAATATTTGTTTTTGCTCGTATAGGCCTAGGTGCAATTATAGAAATTTACCTTTAGGTCTAGCCTATCTCAATAGTGTATTGTCATTGTGTAATTTGCATCTTGATATTCATTTTTTTTTTAAAGCCTAGCCTAGTCCCCTAGATAATAAATAATTTGCCTAAGCTAGGCCTATTCCAAAATTTCCAACCTTGTTCCTCCCCCTGTCAATGTTACACCACGCATAGGGCTATATCAAGATTCTGGATGATTATACAAAATAATACAATGGGGGGGTGAGGGGGTAAGATCATGTGTAGCGGCCCGGGAGGAACTGTTTTTCAGATGCCTAGGCTATTTAGGCCTACTAAGAATCATTGAAAAATATATTTAACCTAGCCTAACCAAAGCCTAACCCTAACCTAACCTAACCTAGTGCTGTATATTAGTGGACTATTTATGAATGTAAAATGTAAAAATATATTCTAACATTACCAAATTATTGAGATAAATACAGGTCGGTAAATGTTTATCACCAACCAGTGACAAGTTTTTCATGTTATTTTTTGTTGTTTTTTATTTTTTATTTGATATACAGTGTTGGATAAATGTTTACCTATGGTCCCGTTAAAATATCCTCAAGTAACCTATTAAAAACTGACCAGGGGACTGGTTAGAACTTGTAGGATGTTTAATTGAATGTCGGAAATCAGTATTTACTGAGAAATAACGGTCTTAAAATGCACTATGGGTCACCCAGGGTCCCAGGTAAACAATGACTAGTTCAGGCATGTTATATTATATTATATTATTTTATTTTAGGGTTAGGTTAGGTTAGGTTAATCTAATCTAATCTAATCTAATATAATATAATATAATAATTGTACATTTTGGGGAGTGGGCGGGGCCGCGCGTATGTGGCGGCGTACAGACCCTCCCGTAAAACATAGCGCATTTTAAGACTTTTATTTCTCAGTAAATACTGATTTCCGACCTTCAATTAAACATCCTACAAGTTCTAACCAGTACCCTGAACAGTTTTGGAATTTTTTTATTTTAATACCACGAATTTTCCGAGTGTTTTTCATAAAAGAAATTGTTCATTTGCATCAATATATAGTGTTTGTAATTACAGTCGACGCTCGATTTAACGGACTAATAGGGGGGAGACCGAGTCCGTTGCTGGAAAAAGTCCGTAGCTGGAAAATTGCCTTAGTTTTTTTTTTTTTTTTTTTGTGATTGAGGGACACATTGTGCTGTTACTGTCCCTGAAAACATAATAAAGGTCTTATTTGTCATTGATATGATAAATTTCACATGGGGAAAAAAAACAAAAAACAAAAAAAGAAGGATATCCCCTGTTTATCCACTGTAGGCCTACTCCCTCCCCTCCCCGTCCCGGCCTCAACCCCGACCCCGTTACTGTGATATGTTGATAAGCCTTGTGCTACACCCTATTGATAATGCAAAACTCTTGAACACACTTAAAAGTGTATGTTATTTGGTCTCTATATAATCTGTGAATCATTTCCGATATGATAGAACTAAAGACATTTTTTTCCACCAACTCATAATCAGCAAAAACGACACAAATGTCAATTAAAAACATGTTATAATATTTCCCCATCATTTTGTGTATACCGTGGGAAAAAAAAAAAAAAATCTATCAAACGTAAATCTCCCGTCTCGGAAGCTCGGCGCCTAGACGGAGGGGAGGGTTGAACTATTTTTTTGACTATCTTATTTATTGTTTATCTATGTGCTGGAAGGATATTATATTTTTCAATTCCATCCCATTAGAAATGATTCAAAGATTACAAAAAGTCCAAATAAGACATAGTTATGTTAATGTATAAGGGATTTAGGTAGATGAATTAGAGAGATAGATAGATAGAAAGAGAGTGTATATCGAGGGAAAAAAAACAAAACAAAAAATCTATCAAACGTAAATCTTCCGTCTCTGCTCGCACGGAGGGGAGAGTTGAAATATTTTGTTGACTATCTTATTTATTATTTATCTATGTGCTGGAAGGATATTATATTTTTCAATTCCATCACATTAGAAATGATTCAAAGATTACAAAAAGTCCAAATAAGACAGTTATGTTAATGTATAAGGGATTTAGGTAGGTGCATTAGAGAGATAAATAGATAGAGCAACGGACTTTGCTCCAACTTTTTTTCGAGCATCGGACTTTGTCCGGTGCTGGGTCCATTGTCCGGCTACAGACAGAGTCCGTTAAATCCGAAATCCGTTGTATCGGGGTCCGTTAAATCGAGCGTCGACTGTAATTAGAAATCTTGGGAAAACCTATTTTCCCCATTAGGCCTATACTCGCCCCCGACAGTGATTTGAAAAGACATTAGCCTAACCTAACAACCTTACCTAACCTAACCGAGTATTATGGGTGGGGGCTGCTGCCCCCACACCCCCGCTGGTTGAGTAGTAATCCCTTAGTAAAAAAAAAAAAAAAAAAAAAAAATGGCTGTCAATTATACGAAGGTGAGAGAAAGTCGATGAAGTCTACGGTGTTTACTCTGCAATCTTCAGCTTTGATTGTACATTGATAATGGGAAAGTACCGTATTGACAACCTTGTTACGAAAATTTAATTTTAGTACCATACTTTTATATTAGGTTTTTCCGAGGGTTTAACCCTTCAAACCCGGCTGGTACACGTGTGTACCATTTTGTTTTGACCTGAGGAACCCGGGTGGTACAACATTGTACCAGTGGTTGAAAGCCTGTGACCTTGGTGTGTGAGGCGTCGGTCCGACGCATGTAAACAACAGCCGGCTGGACCGACGCCCCGCATCTCCGGCCACAAGAAGGAGAGCGTCGCTTGTTCGTGTGTGCCTGTATGTTGTTGTTAAGTATCGAAAAGTAGTGTAAAGTGGCTGTTGTTGCCGTAAGTTATCTCCAATGAAATCATCATCACCAGTAAAATCCATGGGTTTCAACACTTTAACTACTGGGAGAGACTTAAGGAGCTGCAGCTGTACTCACTTCAAAGACGTAGGGAGAGATGCATCATCATCTACGTCTGGAAGATTTTTGGAAAAAAAGGTACCAAATCCAAACATCCAAGAGACTCAGCACCAAAGGCGAGGGAGGCTGTGCTATGTGAGGACTACGCCGGGATCAACACAAAAAATCAAATCCCTGATCCATCACAGCTTTACATACAATGGAACCAGACTGTTCAACTGTATACCAGCCTCTCTCAGGAACATGACCGGGGTGTCTCCAGACACCTTCAAGAAACACTTGGACATATGGCTGGCCAAAATACTGGACCGGCCACCAACACCAGGATACCCCAGCACCAACTCCAACCGACTTCTGGAATGGAGAGTGGAAGAAAGGGAGCTGCCTGGTCGCAGTGGAGCCCCAGCTCAACTGTGTCACTAACGGACGGAATACAACTAAGTGTAACTAAGTGTAAGTGTAACTGAACCAGTGACTTAGAGAGCTCTACTTAACGCCATTCTACAGGTAAATAACACAGCTACGCTTGGGGATGCGCGGGAATGCGGGAAGCAGTCAGAATAACAAAGATACGGTAGCCTAGCCTAGACGTTTTTCGGCCAAAACACCCGGGTTTCGGGGAATATTTATGTAATGCGTAGCCGGGGCTGGAGGGTTTAACACATATTCATATGATCTTTAGAGCTATCGATAACTGGAAGTACCATATTGACAACCTTGTTACGAAAAAGACATTTTAGTACCATACTTTTTTATTAAGTTTTGCCGAGGGTTAAAACAAATTTTTTATGATCTTTAGAGCATATAGATTCAATATTTATCTTCAAATATATCAACAAAATTTGTGGTATTAAAATAACATTGAACCACAGTTTTTAATAGGTTACTTGAGGATATTTTAACGGGACCATAGGTAAATTTTTACCCAGTGTTGTTTAATACCAAGGACTGTCGCATTTTACTATTTTCCCATTAGTCTATCCATCAATCTTAATACACGGCCCCCGATAGTGGGGAGGGCTATAAAGATCAGGGAAATTGCTGGGTAAAAGGCGTAAATAAAGGGGTAATAATGAAGGAACTCTGAAAATACAATATTTAAAAGTAACAAAACCTGAAAATGGAAAAACCTGAGCCAAGTTTTGACCCAACTTGGCTCGGGTTTTTCAATTTTTAAGAGTCCAAAATCACAGTAACCTCATTTCGAAAGTTGGCTCGGGTTTTTTTGTTTTTCAACGTGGATAAAGCCAGTAAGAATGTGGTTAACATTAGCCTAACCTAACCTAACCTAACCTAACCTAGTATAATGGGTGGGAGCTGCTGCCTCCACACCCCCGCTTAATCCATGAAATCCGAGCCAAGTTTTGTCCTTAACCTAACCAAATAACCTAACCTAACCTAGTATTATGGGGTTAACATTAGCCTAACCTAACCTAACCTAGTATTATGGGGGGGGGGGGGCTGCCCCCCCGCCCCCCGCTAAATCCCTTAAATCCGAGCCAACTTTTGCCCAAAAAAAAAGGAGCCAACTTTCGAAATGAGGTTACTGTGATTTTGGACTCTGAAAAATTGAAAAACCCGAGCCAAGTTTGGTCAAAAGTTGGCTCGGGTTTTTCCATTTTCAGGTTTTGTTACTTTTAAATATTGTATTTTCAGAGTTCTTCCAATATTAGGCCTACCCCTTTATTTACGCCTTTTACCCCGAAATTTCCCTGATCTTCATAGCCCTCCCCACTATTGGGGGCCTTGTCTTAAGATTGATGGATAATGGGAAAATATTATAATGCGACAGTTCTTGGTATTAAAAATTAAACAACACTGTATATCAAAGAAAAACCATCTTCAGACTGATCCGGTAAATAAAAATACCAAACCACAACAAATTACCTGAAAAACTCGTAGCACATACAACCACGACCTCCATCAAAGGGCTCCATCTTCAAATTGAGCCGGCCCGGGCTGCCGAGGGGCGTGGCGCGTGACGTGACGACTGAAAGACTGTGTGATTGGTTGATAATTTGATGGAAGGCTGTGATTGGTTCCAAGAGTGACGGGAAGCATTGTGATTGGTTCATGATTCCTAAAAAGACCGCTAGGTGTAGTGACGTTCGACTGAAAGATTGAGGGTAAGAGCTCCCGAATGACGGCCATTGTGTACTTTTGCTGCGCGGCCATCGACAGGGAGGTATTTTTTACAGTTTCTCGTATTTCACTTATAGTGAATTTGCGACGGTAAGTACATGTACACCAACAAAGTATTGTTCATGAAAGTGATAACACACTAATAATCATCGATGGGGCCCGTCACTGGTTGGTCATAAACTCTTACCTACAGGTCTACCCGCTACACAGGATTATACCGGTGAAGGGCTTCAACATAGCCTATTATTGTATGCAGCGGCAGTGAAAATAGACGGCAACATGATTGCGAGCGTCCGCCGCCGCCGCCGCTCCGCGTAGTGTAAACAAGGCGGGCGGTAGTGCGGTACACCCGAACACTACATCCTTGCCGATTTTGTTATTAAACTATCCTACGGCCAGTTGTTATTTGCCCTTGCTGGTAACATACAGTATATGATGATGACAATAATTCATGGGGAGTGAGGGAGCAAAGCCCTCCCTCAACCCACCGGCCGTGGGATACAATAAGGGGTTGAGGAGGTTTTGCAAGTATGCCCTTCTCACCCCCTATGACTTAATGTCATCATCATCTATATTTCCAGCAGGGGGCAAATAACACCTGGCCGTGGGATAATTTCGTAATTTTTTTAAAAAAGACAATCCAATTAGACTGGAACATAACTGCGAGCATTCAAATTATATTATGTAGGGCTAAACAAACCGACACGTACACCTGCTAACACAATTCTTACCATAATTTCTCCCTATTTAGCTAATCCTATGTGAATTATGTTGACAGATATTGATGCAACTGATGTGAGAGCAACACAGTCTTCACAAGGATATCAGCTGTTTTGGTAGGGTCCGTCTGGAGCAAGTGGCCTGTGTCACCTTACAGACAGTAACCAATAAATAGAAGGAGAGCGGCACAACCATGGACCGCTATCAACCTCAATATCCCGGCTATGATAGAGGGTTAGTAATGGTGGAGGTTACTGTACTTTGTAGTTTATCAATCTTAGATTTTGGATGCTAGTTTCAGTCTCTGTAGTTATTTATTTACTGTGTCCTGACACACTGCACTGTAGCACATACACTATATGTAATTTTTCATGCCTGGGAATTTCGGACTAGTTAAATTTAGATGAAACCTTTGAAATTTGACTGGCTATATGTGGATTATTTTATTCAGCTTATAAATTTCCCCTGGGGGTATGGGAATAGAATATTCCCCACGTGCCTCCTGCGTGTCGTAAGAGGCGACTGAAGAGGTTGGGTCGGTGAATTTTTGTTTAATGCAACGAAAGACGATCTCCGACCTACCATGGACAGTCTAAGGATTGCGACTTGGAATGCAAGAGGCATGAATGATGACTTAAAAGAGAAAGATATCCTGGAAGTGTTAATGAATGCCAGGCTGGATGTATGCAGAATGACTGAGACCAAATGGAGGGGTACATGTGTGGGAGTGTGGAATGAGTGTGTGTGCTGGAGTGGGTGAGAATGAGGAGCGAAAGAAGGTACGTGTTTGTTTTTAAGTAACAAATGGAAGGAGCATGTAGGAGACTGGTTCTGTGGGTGCAAGGATTGTGTGAGTGAGAATGATAGTAGGAATACAAACGTGGATGGTTGTGTGTGTATGCTCTGACAGGATAAAACTAAGAGAGAAAGAGGAGTTCTGGGTGAATGTTGAGGCATGCATGGATAAGTTTTGCAAGAGCGAAAAAATATTTCTGATTGGGGATATGAATGGGAAGGTGGGTGATAGGAAAGTTGATGGAGTGGTGGGAGGGTGGGGTCTGTCAGAGATGAATGGGAATGGTAGTGCACTTGTGGACGTATGTGTGGGGAGGAGGCTGTGGATAGCCAACATCTTCTTCCAACACAGAATTGCCTAATATACAGTAGAGTCTTGTTATGGTGCTGTCTTTTTGTAACACTGTTAAGGCTGGTGTGGTTGCAGGTACAAGTGCTGCAGGGGGACTCTGTTGAGTCTTGCTGAGGCACGGTTAGCACTATACCAACATCAGCCGCAGTGCTGTGGCGGGACTTTATTGTACTACAGTACACTCCAACTACTGAAAGGCATCCCTGTCTAAGCCGTTACAATGCATGTAATGGAAAAATTATGCTAAACCTTTGTTGTTGTATGGAAAGTGGTGTGGATGAAGAAGGATGATACTGTGGTGGAACGAAAGGCACAGATTGATTATATCCTATATGTGTGGATGAACGAATGAAGAATTCTGTGCTGGATGCTAGGGTACTTAGTGTCTGTCTGACCACTATGTAGTAGTAGCTAAAATTCGGATACAGAAGAAGTAGGTGAGGATAGCTTCAGGGATTCGAACCTGGGTTACCACATACAGATCTTAAACACTCTAAGGCTAAGCATTACACCATCAAGACAGTTAAAGGTTAAGTACATGACTACGATTTTATATCCATTTATCGAATACTGGATATCAATCTAATCATGTACTCAAAGCCAACTGCACACTGAATAGCCTAATGTTTAAGCGTAATAATACTCTTGTCCCTATACAGCGGTGGTGTTGGGTCGAGTGGTGGAGGAGGTGGTGATGATGGTGCAGAGAGCATAAAGGACAACATTCTTGGCAAGCTGGGTAGTTTGGATGATGGGGATGCTAAACTGGCTCTTACTGTGCTACAAGCCCTCATTAAAAAGGTTAGTACTGTACTCTACTGGCACTATAATATTCTGTACAGTACAGTATTATGCTTTTTGTTTTGTTTTTTAAGGGGGGTTGGTTCGTTTTTCTGGACCTCCTTCTCCCTCATGCTTAGCCCAATAATTTTCAGATTTTATGATGTTTGTTCCATTAGTTAGGCGATTTTGACACCTTTCGCCTCCACTTGTAAACTTCACCTACTAGATGAGGCAGAGAAAGGGGCGAGGGAATGCGAAAGTGGTCCCGGACCTTAAAGGTGAATTCCAGGGATGAAACCTATTCAAACTACAATGTCCATTGGGATCTGCTTGGTTTTAGGGGTATGATTCTGAAGAACTTTCATCAATCTGTCCTAACAATATAAAAATATAGCTTATCTAAGTTATTTTATGTGGCGAGCACTGGCGTTTTTACCATGACGTCACTATTGTCAATGGCGGGAACACTAGACACTGGAAATGGGTGATTCTGTGTTTTATTTTATGTGAGAAACTCTTATAAATTGTATGCATGTTTACAGCTCAACATTTGGCTTAATCACTATCTGGTCAAGGGACTGCGATATATAAAATTAACAGAAAACGATACTTTCATTAAGAAATAGGCCTTGGAAGCAACCTCCCTCTACTCGTAACCAGGATAAAACACTAAAAAACACTGCCTGTATGTTTATTGTTGGCGAAATTGGATTATTTCTCTATGTGCACCACATCTACAGGACTTTGTTCGATGTTTTGCAGAGCTTGAGTATTGAATTGAAAGGTACTAAATAAGAATAACAGACCTATCCACGAGCGTGTGTGATTGGGACAAGTATCCAATGTTTACATACAATGCCGTCACACGAATCAGCTGGAACTCTCTCAACTGACGGTCCAGATGCCAACGGCGCTATAGACTTTTTTTTATTAAGGTGACAGTTACAAAGTGGTGTACAATCTATCTTATTCTAGTTACATTGTAGTTTATCTTATTGTACCAGTACCTCCCTACAATCAACCTAGTTGTTCCCCAATTCGTCCCTCCGCCACGACCATTTCAAAGTCCAAGTCTCTCACTCTTGTCCTCTGTAGCGGGGAGGACCTTGTACCCCTGAAACATAGGAGTGCAGACCTGAGAAGAGAGAAAGAGAGCCGGTATCTCATCCAAGTTATGACTTGGCTTTTATGCTGGCGCTTTTTCTCCGATATTTGTTCAGCTAATCTGGCATAGAAGACACTTGCAGAAGGTCCCATACCTCCCGACGATGAGAAGACCAGAGGAGTAAAGCTTCCTTGATCCCTGTTTAAAATTCTTTCTTCATAAGCGCGTTTTTTCTCACTTTCGTTTCTCAAGTATGCCGCCTTGTGTCCTCGCTCACGATATGTTTGTGCTCTTGGGTTGAAGATTCTGATGTCGAAAAAAGCCCGTTGTCCCCTCGTCCAAAAACCTCGAGCACTTACGTCCACTCTTGCTTCATTTGAAGTATTTGCAGTATTGTGGGCCAAGCGCTGTCCGTCCATAGGCAGAAGTTCCGGTTCGATTCTGACATCATGGCACACCTCGTCCAGCATTTGTGCAGTGATGTCTCGTACTTCATCATGCCGGATACAGATGAATCCTCCTTTCTTACAGGTCATACAGTGGTTTGGGTTGTTTATTTCACCGCATGCACATTTCAGCGGCGGTTCGAAACTGGCCACCCATACCTCAAGGCTACGGCATCATTGAATTCTTGTTTATTTAAGCTGAAGCCTTTCTCCTTTATTGGTAATGATATGAGCCAATTTGAAGCCCCCGTGTCTTGTGCCATCTCAACTCTCATTTTCAGTTCTTCCCTACATCTGGTCTTAATTTGTTCTAGGCTATGTTTCTGTCTCTCTTCTCTGCTCTTTGTAATTTCCTGTCTTGCATTTCGTTGTTCCTCTTCGTCCACCTCATCATTTTCATTTTGCTCCCGTATTTTTTCTGTCGGAGACGTAGTAAGTTTAAGGGAATTTTGGTACTCATGTGGTGCCGCCTCCACAGGGTTTATGATCCCCATACCTCCGAACCTTGGCGGAAGAGCTAATAGATCTCTTAGCTCTTGCGTGACGCCTTCCATCTCTGTTAAGGCCGGTATGAATGTTCCTCTGATTGCTTCTTCCAGCGGTTGGAGCATCTGTCTACTGCCAAGCACTGTTCTCATAAGAAAGGTCCATCTGTGCTTAACACCATATGTGAAGGCAGTATATGCAGCATGTGGTTCAGATTTCGCAATGTCTGCCAGGGTTTCCACTTCCTTTACCCACTCCGCTACCTTTTTTCGCACATAGTCTTTCTTGCATTCTTCTGTGCCTATTACTGCTCCCAAATGGCGTTGACCCTCCTTTGTAATCTTCACTCCTGTCCCATCAAAAGTCCGCACCGCTTCTTCATACTTGTTTTCTTTCACTATTAGTACAGATTTACTAGCATTCGGATGGTACCCAATGACTTCGCCTACCGATTGTACTCTCCGCCACCATTCTTTGAGATCCCCTATTTTTCCTGCACCTGTGAGGTCATCTGCATACGCCACTTGTTTCACTCGGGTTACCTCATGTTTTATTTTCTGCTGCAGAATTGATAGTGCCAGTGCGTACATTGCCATTGCCACTGGATCTCCTTGCGTTGTTCCTTCATTTGATTTGAGAATTTTCATTTCTTCCTTCTTTGTGCTTCCAACTATATACAGGTTAGCTGGCTCCTTATAAGTATTTTCTATGTACTTTGCGATGCTCGGGCATTTGATCTTGATGTTGTGAATAGCTGCCTCCCTATTAACCTCTGAAGTGCGCATGGGGGTAATTGGAAACGTCCCCCTGTGCTGACGTATTTGAGGTGTTTCCGTCACTAAAATATTCATTGTGCCATTAATAGCATTAATACTTATCCATATGCGCCTATTATGGGTTGATTATAAAGGTATTAACCTGAAACAACAATAAAACGAGTGAAAACAGCGTTTGGATGGTCAAAATCGGAGATATAGCCCGCGAGTTGTATAATGTATGGGTGAGGCAACCTGCTTTCCCGCCAATTTCCCCCAAGGCCACTGAGACACAGTCGATCGATACTCTCTCTCTCGCACTCGCTTGCCATCAGTGATGACAACACCCTGCTTGCAACTCGCTAATGTTAGCACGAAAATATACCTCAGAATAAGGGAATAACAGGGAAAATAGGTGATAACTGAAGGAGAGGAGGAAAGTGGGGAAGGAGGGGAGGTAGAGGACTGAGAATTTGCATGGCCCAGGGGCCAATTTTTTTTTTTTTTTTTTTTTTCGATGTCAAAAGTTTTTTTTTTTTTCACTCACTCATAAGAGTCTCCCCGCAGTCCGCCGGGGGAACTCTTAAGAGTCTCCCCGCAGTTCCCGGGTTAATGGTGTTAAAGGCATTTGTTGCATCCATAGATGCGCTATAGACTAGTATTTTTTTCTGGAGTTTAATGGAATTATATCGATATTACAGTAAACAGTTTACTTGGAAAAACAAGAGTCAGCTTAAGACCTTCTGTACCCGATGCCGAGTTGGCTGCCAACTTTGTGGCATTTTTTGCTGGCAAGATAACTCGCATAAGACAGGAACTGGATGATGCTTCTGTTGGTGAAGAACTTTCAGTTGTACTCCAACCCCGACACATTCCTAATAATGTCCTCTCATCCTTTCACTCAGTAGAGGTGGACATGATCTCGTCCTACATAAGAAACCTCAATAAAACATTTTGCCCGTTGGATCCCATAAATGTTTCCAAGCTACCAAGAGTCTATGATCACACAGTTGAGTTTATTTCCAAAATAATTAATAAGTGCTTCTCTGAAGGTAGCTTCCCACATTCTGAAAAGCATGCACTACTCCGACCTACTCTAAAGAAACCTGGACTTGATGTTGAGAACATGTTGAACTATCGTCCTGTCTCCAACCTGTCCTTCATATCAAAGATATTAGAGCGTGCAATACTTGACCAATTACAACCACTACTTCAGCAGAATGAAACTATCCCAATTTTTCAGTCTGCTTACCGACAGCATCATTCAACTGAAACAGCATTGATTAGAGTACATAATGATCTAGTTGAGAACATTTGCAATGGTGTGGCCTCACTATTGGTCTTGCTTGATCTCTCTGCGGCCTTTGACACAGTGGATCACGAGTTGTTATTGAGTGATCTTTATGATTGTGGTGTGCGTGACTCCGCTCTCTTGCTTCTTGGGTCGTACTTGTCAGGTAGATCCCAGAGTGTGATGGTAAATCAAGTGGTCTCGGACTCGACACCCCTGCAGTATGGTGTTCCGCAGGGATCAGTTTTAGGTCCTATCCTATTTATAATTTATATTAGCAGTTTGTCTCTTCTGCTTCGTGCACATAATGTCACCTTTCACTTTTATGCAGATGACACCCAGATTTATGTGAGAATCACAAATATAGTTGATATACGGAGTAAGATGGAATTGTTGATGTCTGATATCAAGAAGTGGATGAGAGCGAGAAAACTTAAACTAAATGATGGTAAAACTGATATTCTCATCATCCGAGGAAATAGAAGAGCTGATGATATAGTGGGTGCCCTCTCCATCAATGTGGGTGGATCTCAGCTGCGACCGGCCAACTCTGTTCGAAATCTGGGTGTATATGTGAACTCCCGATTAGATTTCAAAGAGCATGTAAACCAGATAGTTAAAAGTTGTTACTTGCACATCAGAAATCTCTATTTGGTGAAGCCGTTTTTAACCAGACGTTGCCTCCTGACGTTGGTTCACTCATTGGTCTTCTCTCGTGTTGATTATTGCAATGCCCTGTTGGTGGGTCTTCCAAATTATATTTTGAAGAAAGTTCAGTCTGTTCTTAACAGGGCCGCAAGACTAATTTTTGGTGTTCTACCTAGAACTCCTACTACATCTCTTCACATAGAACTGCACTGGCTGCCAGTAAGAGCAAGAATAGAATTTAAGTTGTGTTTGGTGACTTTTAAGGTTCTCAAATTTGGTGAGCCTAGGTACCTTGCGGAGCTTCTCAGGCGCCCACCGGCACACCATGGTGTAGTTGTGCGTCATGACAATGACCCTTTTCGTCTTGATGAACCAAGGGCTTTCCAGCAGTCTTCTTTCTTTGAGAGGTCATTCTCCTACATGGCTCCGAGGTTGTATAACAGGTTGCCGCTGTCCATGAGACAACTGAGTTCTGTTGAATGCTTCAAGAGACAACTTAAGACTTTTCTCTTTGAGAGAAGCTATGATCTTGAGAGAGGTGTCATGACAGATGGCTATAGAGTTTAGGCTATTTTGCCACTGCTAGTGATTGTTAAATGTGTGTTGTATATAAGCCTTCTTTTGATGCATTGATTTTTGTTCTTTTTTCTTTCTCTTTTCGAGCGCTAGTGAATTCTTCGGAAAAATTGGCGCTTATGAGAAATAAGTAACATGCTTATTATTATTATTATTATTATATTCATGCCAAGTTATGACCCTGTAGTAAACTTTGTTTTTTCTTTCATCCCTGTAATTCACCTTTAAGAATTTGTAACATTAAATGTGTTTCTGTTCGGGCTCTGTCTCAAATCAGTCATCCCCATCTATGGGGTATTATGCCTGAGTATATACAGTATATACATACAAGACATTTTGTGCCATATAGGTGTCGATTCCCCCCCCCCCAAATAAATAAATAAATTAAAATAGGAAAAGTGCAGATTGGGCCTGAGTAAAAAGATAGATAGATAGATAGTTTGCAAGTTTTACATTTTAATTTAATTTAGTATATTCAGAGCTTTGCTTTATTATAGATTTGCACTTTGACAGGTTCGTTAATGTCTTGTCATGTTGCAAATTTGATTTTAAATAATATTTTGACATTTAACATTTAGTTTCTTTATTCATGCAGAGTTTAGTAAAATTTGCCAGAACGTCCCGGACTTCCCAAACTTGACTACTTCCTTTAACGTGACGATAGTGCGTTGTTATATGTGCGATTAGTTTGCTTGGGAAACAGATTAACTTGCTCATGTAGTAATGTACACCCTATGTGGTGGATTGTGTTCTTTTATTTAATTGTTTTCATTTTAGTAAGCGTTGTTTCCACATAGCGATTTTGATAATTTAATTTGACTTTATATTGTCCTTGTCCCAATTTTGGTTTGTTTAGTTTGCAAGTTTTACATTTTAATTAATGTTTAGTAGGCCTATACATTATAATAATATTGTGTGATTGTTTTCTGTGACCAGAAAGACTCCGGTGGTGACCTCTCAGCAGCTGACCTCCTCAGAAGACCATCGAATGATGTAAGTTATACAGTTTTCACCATGTTAACTCCTACCCTGTCGTTGGCATCCATTTATAGTTTAGTAGCAGCAGGCTGGCAAGCGACTAACTATTTATATTCAGTCCCAAAACAAAGTTCATTGTGTTTTGTAATTTTTCTTGAATATATAAAGTTATGCTTCATTGTTCATTTTTCTTGAATATATAAAGTTATGCTTCATTGTTCACATTATACCCTGATGGTGATTATACAAAGCAATTAAAATTCATGTAAATTTTCCTTAATTTCCTCACGCTCAATACAGTTGGTAAATAACATTGTCCTGGTTTGCCAGCCTGTCTAGGAAGCCACGTCATTATTATCATCATCATATTCATCATCATCATCAGTCTTATATGGTCCACTGTAGAACCAGTCTACCCCCCAATGGTAACTATGGTAACCTCTGTACAGTTACCTGCGTAAGTACCTTATACACTACAATAGGATACACTTGAGACAATGAACATAGAGTGAGGGAAACATTAACTTGTAGAATCTTCAGAATATTTCATTAGCAAATCAGGATCTTTCAGTAAAATATATATACTGCTTTTGACTGCATGCTGCTGGCCGAGGCATGGTCTGTAGTGTGTCTGACTGCTGATCGAAGGGTTAGCAATTCTACCTATTGGTAGGCGTCAAGAGTTTGGACACTCAGGTCTGGCGATTTGTGGCAAATATCCAGTAAAGTCCCTTTAACAAGCGCACGCCTTAGCCCTGTCAATCAAGGGAATGTACGGCATTTAAAACTGCATCATCACTGCAGGCAGTTATACCTAAATACGGTGACTTAATCCAGCTTGGTAAAGTTGCATGTATTATTTGAAATGCATGTTGAATGTTATTGCACTGATGTAATGGTATTTGACTCATAAAAATCATTCCGAAGATGAGCTGAATCAGGACAGACAATAAATAGGATTGAGTAGTATGTAGAGTGAAGACCACCACAGACTATAGGTTTACTTTTTTTGGCTTTCTTCAATTACCAGTGCCACACAATTTATAATTGCTCTATGTTCGGCCTTCTGGGAGCTTAAAAATTTCCAAGGTGGTATGTCAAGTGTGAGAGGTCTAAGAGCATGGTGTAGATGTCCTCTCATTATGATGGCTTGGGCCACACTAAGCCTGAGCATGTACAATATGTTGCTCCCCCACCAGATTCCTTTTTAACACCAGAAAAAATGTAGGATATAATATGAGAACATCACCCGAGGTCCAAAGTTTAATTCTGCGTTGTTATCCGAGTTATGAAGTTGATCCACACTGCTGCTGGTGGAGTGGAAAATACAACTTGGTAATGAGCTGCTGTTCTTACCTTTGGTTTACTTTCTGACTATACAATCCCTGTAAAGCCGGTATCACACGAGAGCTTTTATAGTCAACATTCGATGATCAATATTTTTCTGGCAACATTAACCCTCCAGCCCCGGCTATTGTATTCTATAATTTCCCCGAAACCCTGGGGTTTTGGCCGAAAAACATCTACGCCTAGGCTACCGTATCTTTTTTATTTTGACTGTTTTCGCATTCCCGCGCATCCCCAAGCGTAGATGTGTTTCGTATCTGTAGAATGGCGTTGAGTAGAGCTCTCTAAGTCAACTGGTTCAGTTGTGATGTTGATTTCCGTGGAGAGAACTTTGTGGCGATATCAGCCACTTTTCACTACTTAACAATAACACACACCCACACACGAACAAGCGACGCCTCTCCCTCTTGTGGTCGGAGATGCGCGGCGTCGGTCCAACCGGCTGTTGTTTACATGTGTCGGACGGACGCCTCGCACACCAAGCTTTCAAGCTGCCGGTGCCTCAGAGCCCTACCGGGTTCCGCGGGCGCATTTGTTATGGGTTTCTCAGAGCCCAACCGGGTCTGGTGGGTTAATGGAGTATTTTGGACTGGTATCGGAGACGAGACTGATGATAGATGAATTTAGGTATCAAACAAATAGTAAATGTTGACCTCATAAGCTGCTAGACCAGTGTTGAGGATAAATGTTGAGTGAAAAAATGCTCGTGTGATACCGGCTTAAGGGGTCAAGACTCAGGATAGTCTATTTATATCTTATACTATTGTTTATTTAGTGATGAGAGTAAGTTGTACGTTAGATATGTGTCAGTAAGGGCCCCAGCTGCTGCCTCAACATCATCATCATCAGTATCCTCAGGTGATTTATTCTACCTTCATGTTGTGGTGATGGGCTGGTCTATCAGAGTGAGAACTGAGCGATCTCTGCCATACCCATAGTTTACTCTGACTGTTCCTTTTACTTATATATTTTCTAGATCTCAAGTGACGGCGTCTCTTCCGTAGATTGACCTCCCAATCTACCAAGATTGGAAGCCAAAGCGTCACATTTTTCCTTTGCCCTTCAGCTTTCTCTTCATAATTGCTGAGGGGCACAGGGCCCTGGGTGGGGCTTTGGTTCCCGGGCGTTTCCGCACCCTCCTCAGCTCCCCACCATGGAGTGGCTTCGGTCACCCAGGCTTTATTGCGGTAGGCAGGGAGGGTTCTGTGGGGGCACTCGGTTATGGCCTTGGCCTTGCTCGGGGCCTTGGGGCTGTTCGGCCAGGCAGCTTGTGGAACAACAACAACCTTTCTCTTGTACAGTACAGGGAAGGGTGTATGCTTCATGTGTTAGAAGCGCAATGACATATTCTTCATAAACGTAGCCTGTCAAAGCGGATGATATCAATAGATTGGAACGCGATAAGGTAAGAATGGTGAGATGGATGTGTGGTGCCAAACTGCAAGATATGAGATCAAGTGAAGAGTTAAGGAGAAGGTTAAGTATCAAGAGTATCAGTGATGAGATGTGTACTAACAGCCTTGGCTGGTTTGGACATGAGAAGAGGATGGATGAACTAAGCTGAACTAAGTCCATGAACGTGGAGAAAGCTGCACCAAAGGGCAGGCAAAGACAGACGTGGGATCAGACCTTGCGGTCTGATCTTAAATCAAAGAACCTGACAAGTGAGGGAGGCAGCTCTTAACAGGGCTGCCTGGAACGCCGCCATTTGGACACGAGACCGTAACCGCACTTCGTGTGGACCACTCTGTCTTTAAATTTGTGTATGTATGTAAAGAAAAAGTTGTGAGTGTGTGTTAGGCTCTGATTTTCCATGGCGCTCATTTCTGTGGTTATCCCGTATGGAGCCTGTGGTGAGTAAGCTACCCAGCTTGGATATATAGGAGCTACTACATATCATCCAGGTTACTGCAGTTCACCTACCCACATGGAATATGTTAAATGTTCACTAGGTTGTTGTTCTAGTAGCCCCAAGATCCCCTTTATGGAATCCTGCAGTGTCCAGGTAGTCCACCACTTATCTTGGGTGGTCCAGAGATCTCTGAGTCTGAGCGTGGTGATGTTGAATTTTGTACACATATTTTGAGTTAACCGAGCCATCATGTGTGAGGAGATTGCCCATCCGTCTCCTTGCCCTTGTATCCATCTGGAACAATGTGGTTGAGTGCTCAATGTGCTTAACCTTTGCATCACAGATAAATTGATCCAATTCAATTAGAAAACTAGCTAAAATATGTAGAATAATTTAAGCATATTTTAAAATATAAATTCAGCACAAAATAGATAAAGTGCAGATATTCACTCTGCCTGGTGCAGATATTCACTTTGGAAGCTTATAAGGTATTTTCCTTGTTATTTGATGTGTGAATGAATTACAAATAGTTATTTATAGTAACTTAAAGTTTGTTACCCTTTGTGCATAAAATTATATATTTTTTTTAGTCTTAATACTAACATTATTTTAATTCACTACAGTTGATGTATTTTACTCAAGAATATGATTCCTGTTATGCAGAAGCCAAATGAAAATGTTGCCCTAAGAATATTGGTCAAAGTTACTAAGTACTGTACAGTGTCTGCTATTGGTTATATTATAATGTAAAACTTGCAAAATATACAAACCAAATCGTATATAAACACATAAAAAGACAAAATAACTAATCAAAAGCTGCCTCCATGTTGCACAAGCTGCACTACCGGTACCCTTCAAGGCGTGACTGATACTATGTCACTACAGGTCTCCCTCGATTTACGATTGGGTTACGTTCATGAAAACCCCATTTTAAATGGAAAAATCGTACAGCGAACCCTAAAATTAATGGGGTAAATGAGGATGCGTTCTCGGACCAGCCAAAGCCCAAACACAAACGCGTAAATACCCATAATAATATCGTAAATCGGGGTATCGGATAATGAGGGAGACCTGTACATAGTAAAAGTCTAAAGGGCATCATATTAGAAATCCTGTACTTGTCTTCACCAGTTCTGGAAGGCCTGGTGGGATGAGAGGCTCACTTGGCCTGGGCCTGGCCTAATTATGACACAGCAAATGAAAACTTCATCAAGACAGCTATCATCACTGAGATAATGCTGGCCCTATGGTACAGCTGGTGATGATAAGGGTGGAAGTGCCCGGACATCATGCCTGAGAGATTTGTCTTGGGATCATAGACTAATAGATTCGGCTAAATGTGAAATCGTCTTCCCTATATTTAACTTGGTAGTGTGGTTGGTTGGTGTGTCATCATCCTCTCAATGTCTATGCAGTGTTACCCTGTGAACCAGTGAAGCTCTGTATAGGCTATACTGTAGTGATGATCATCACAAACGGCTTACAGTATCCTTAGTATCTCTTTGACATGCTGGTAGGTTAGGTAGTAGTACTGTAATAGTACCGTAGTAGTCTTTCCCTGGGCTGCCTGGCCGAACAGCCCCGGTTAGGTTAGGTTTATAACCATAGTAGGTAGAAATCTTCAACTTGGCTAACAAGCCACCATATTTTGCAGAGGGATCTTTGCATGCAAGTTTGTGACAAGAATGGCATGCCAGTGAAAGAAGTGCCTTAATCCTTCCTGATGGTAACTGTACTCCACAGACTTTGGTCTTGACAGCAGTAACTGTCTGACTAAATTAGGTTGGCATGGATGTAAATCAGATTTTGGCAATTTCATCCTCAATTTAAACATATTGTTTAAACTTTGAAAGAGAAGACTTTTTTTTTTTAACCTTTGTTTTGAGTTCTGGGTGTGCCGAGGGGAAGGTACCGAGGGACTGGTTCGGGCAGCCTTTCTCTCTACCAATAAATACAATGCTGTGTTTACATTAATGTTTTTATACTACAAGTATATTACATGGATGAAATGAACCGGAATCTACTGAAAATCGAGCATCTGGATTGGTGATCATCAGCTGACCCAGAGTTTCAACACATGAGTATGATAGAGAGATGTAATGCTCTTACACACTTGGCCAAATACGTTGAGTTGTTACATAACTGTAGGTGTGTATTTCTGCCTTGGAGTGTCAGAATAACTTCCTGGTTATAATTTAAATTTTGTTTTATTATATAACAATCAATTGCTGCTATCGATGATACAGTTGAATTCCGTATAATCTTTTTAAAGTACAGTTTAGACCTTTCTCTTCAAGAAAAGTTGTGATCTTGTGAGTGCACAGTACCAAATTATAGGGTTTAGCTGCTGCTATTTCCACGGTTCCAGCTTATACTGTATATGAACAATGCCACATTTCTCTGAATTGTGGTGTAACACATTCTGAGCGCTAGTGAATTTCCCTGTAAGAACTGGTGCTTTCAAGAAACAAACTTACCAGATTATTATTATTATTTTAATATATTTTTGTTTTTATTTTTTAATTATTAACTGTCTGGCAAAGACAGTGATATTTAGGTTTTAACCTCAAATTATGCTTGAAGGCCTGATGTTCTACTGGAACTGCAGGTGGTCTGTGAAACAGCTGAGGGTGTGTCAGGGAAGGAGAACTCGTCGGGAACTACGTTACTTTCCCATATGTGAGAGGAATAAAAGCATAACAGGTTTAATTTATGTTTCTTTATTAGGTTGAAGTGGTGGAACGAAATGCAGCCAGGAATGTTTTGGAAGCACAGGAACCCGGAGTTGGGTCCTACTTCTCTAGACCATCTCAACCTGACCCGTATGGTCGTCAACCTCAGCCTGACCTGTACGGTCGTCAACCTCAGCCTGACCTGTACGGTCAACGTCAACCTCAGTCATACAGTCAACCTGTTCCTGACAGATACACCCATCAACGTGATCCTGAGCAATACAATCATCAACCGAATCCTGACAAATACACCAGTCAACCTGACACTGGCCGATACAGTAATCAGGTTATTTCAGACCAATATGGTAGAAAACCTCAACCTGACCCATATAGTCGTCAGCCTGAACTTGACCGATACAGTAGACGTGAACCACACACATACCCTCCTGAAAGTTCAGCCTTCCCTGTGCAACCGAGCTCCATTCCAGGTGGTTTGGGTCTCTCAACAATGCAACCAGGGTCTGTGCCAGCTGGTATGGGTCTCTCAACAATGCAACCAGGGCTTATGCCAGCTGGTTTGGGTCTCTCAACAATGCAGCCAGGGCTTATGCCAGCTGGTTTGGGTCCCTCAACAATGCAGCCAGGGCTTATGCCAGCTGGTTTGGGTCCCTCAACAATGCAGCCAGGGTCTGTGCCAGCTAGTTTAGATCCCTCAGTAATGCAAGCTAGGTCTATGCCAGCTGGTTTGGGTCTTTCTACAGCTCTGCTGGAACCTATGACAAGTGGATATAGTTCCCGGTCAGAGCTATTTAGTTTATCATCAGGTTATAGACAAGACAGTTCCAGATCTCCACCACGTTACGATCGCTCCGGAAGTCGGTTTGACCGATCCAGATCCCGCTCTAGAGACATTCGTCGCAGATCTCGTTCTCGAGACAGGCGCAAGTCTCCCTCTAGAGGTAACCGATCCAGATCCCGCTCTAGGGACCTCAAATCCCGCTTAAGAGACCGCCGCAGATCCCGCTCTAAAGGCAGACAATCCAGATCTCGCTCTAGGGGCAAACGTAGATCCCGCTCTAGGGACCGGAAAGATGACATGACGTAAGTAAAGGTTATATTATTGCAATATTTAAATATTTTTGTGTAAGTTATGCCCAATCTAATAGATGGGTATATATATATTTGTTGCTGTACAGTAATTGTTTTATTTGAACTTTGTATATTTACAGAACTGCATTAGTAACTTGGATTATGCTGCCCAAGGAACCAATACTAATGTAATTTTTATTTATATACAGTATAGGCTAAGATTTGAATTTGACATTACAGGCATCCAAATGCTGAAAAATACAGTACCATGATCCATCATCATTATTAGTCTGATGCTATCCTTCCAGAGGAAGCTCCCCAAAAGGGACTACCATGGCAGAATCTGCCTCCATGATCCCAGACAAGCCCCTACCTCTCCACTCCACTCCACAGTGCCATTCCCACTATGTGGATTTAGAACATAAACACTGAAGGAGCAGACCCAGAGCAGTTCCACCCCTATTTTGCTGTTTTTGTTATCCCCATTGGGCCCCTGGCCGGAAGCATACTGGGCACAGAGTATTCTGAAGGGAGGAACCAGTGGTCCACTGTTACAGAAGCTGACTGCACCACTGAAGTGGCGGATGGTGGGGTTGCCGCATCCTTATGCCAAAATTAGAAGAAATTAGAAAAGAGCTTAGTTAGTGTAGGGTATGTAGCAATTGTGGTTTTATGTAAGAAGGTAAGAGTGTTATCATAAGAACAAGCTAGAATTTTTGTAACTGAGGAACAGAGAAAAAAAATGCAAAGGAGACCAGGTGGTGAAGCAGGACGTTTAGCAATTCATATACTCCACCAAAAACTCTCCCTGGAGTACTTTCCTGAATGTCTGGTGTCTACAACCTTCTCCACCAAGATTCACCATTCATATTATGATGTTTTGGTAAAACCCTAAAAGCAGTACTAGTTCATTAATTCTCTTAATTGCTCAATCTTGAAATGTATGTACTGTACAGTATTTTTCAGGAATTGAGCAGCGCTTGTGTTGTCCTGTCTTAGTTACTTTATAATCAATCCATTTTACTTTACAGTACAAGTATCGTAATGGATATTCCCAATTCCCAATATTTTGGACTAACTTATCATAGCTTATATTGTCCCAATTCCATATTTACTTTTATCCAACCTAGATTTGAACATATTAATGTTCTTCGCTCGCACCACCTCCTCTTCCAAGTTGTCCCAAATATCTATACTGTACTGTACAGTACTTCTATATGGGAAGCTGAATTTCTTTGTGTCCTAACGACATCTGCCCTTCCTCAGTTTAAACTCGTGTCCTCTTGTCCTTCCATCATCTCTCACGAATAGATCTTCCCTATCTACTTGCTCCAAACTTTTTACCCCCTTGAACATTGTTATTAAGTCGCCTCGTTCTCTTCTCTTTCAAGGTGTCTTACACCTTTCCTCATACGTGGGGGGGGGGGCTGCACCCTTGAAACTTGGTAAGGATCAGCTCTACCAATATGAACTGCTAAAACATGTGCTAAATAAAAGGTCAAATTGAAAGAGGGAGGGGAGAGGAATGGATGAAGTGGTATGGAGAAATGCCACCACTTTTCAATTCTGAGACATTTTATAGCACTGGCAAGGTATTTGAAGGGTTGCTTTTACACGTTTAAATACCGTGCTTCCGGAAGGACCGTCACAGTCCCTGGGTTAAATACATACATACATACATAAATTTAAGAAACAGTGCTCCACTCGAAGTGCGGTTCTGGTCATATGTCTTAATGGCGGCGCTCCAGCCAGCCTTGTTCAGAGTTGCCTCACTTGTCTGGTTCTTTAAATCAAGGTCTGACCGAAAGTATTGATCTTATGTCTTTCTTGGCCTGCCCATTGGTGCAGCTCCCTCCACGTTCTTGGACTTGCAGCTTTTTACCCAATTTAGTTACCATCGTCTTCAAATGCCCAAGCCATCCAAACCTGCTTGTACACATCTCATCACTGATATGCAGCGCTTCAATCCATGGTGTACCCAGCAACAGCAGATGCTACGCTGAATTGAGTTCGCGTCCACCCATTTTCAGCATACTTCACATGGGTATACTGTACACCAATTTTATCTACATTTCAAGTCCCAATCTACTGGGCAAAACCTTAGTTTTATTTATGTTAACTCTTAACCCTTTACTTCCCTTGCCCTCTCTCTCAATCTTCTCGTCATTCCGCCACCAGGAAATCTTATGCCTGGGGGACCCATAGTTTTGCCATAGACTTTTTGAGTAGCAGCAAGAAAGCTACGTGGCTGTTTACATCAGTTGGCCTGGCATCCGTTCCTATCTATTGCCTCCTTTTCGCTACAAAACCTATCCCTGTATTCGGATTTATTTAACAATCTTATTTTCCTTTTTGGCATATATACCTTCTTGTGCTCAGGATCTCGCCTTAACACCTAAAGAGCGGCCTAGGCGGTAAATAATATGTAGCCACCAGCGGGGTGTTTTTACCCAAAATAGGGCTGTTTACGTGATCATTTTCATGCCTAAATAAGACCCAGAGCATAAAACAAGTATCTATCCCTGAAAGGGCATAAACAGAGCTTTCCAATGACACCACAACGATCCTTGTATGACCGCTAGTTTTCTTGCAACAACCGCGCAACACGAGTGCAAAAACCATGTAATTCGGTACTTTCCCCATACATTTCACTATGTAGCGAGTGTGAGAGGGTGGAGGAGGGTGGGATTCATGTCAGTTGGTCCGCCGCGGTGGTCTGGAGCAGTCATACGCTCGCTACTCTCCTGCCACCACTTGTCTCTCTCTCTCAGCAACATTACGTGCTGAAATTGCCACACGACCTATGTCGCGCGCCGCCACATAGTCCAAATTTATTTCACTCGACCTATGTTGCGTGCCGCCAGTTAAGGGTTAAGCTATTATGGAATAGTAAATTTTTTGTTGATTGACTTCCTTTATATTCCTCGTATGTGTGTGTTTGTGTAGGCTAATGTGTAGTAATAATGGTTGATTGGTGTCCTTTGTTATCTTTTGTATTACAGTACTTTAGTGTGTTTGTAAATAAAGTACAGTACCAGTAATAGGAGTCTATTGTGTTCCTATGTATTACTTGCGTGTAAATAGAGTACCGTTAGTAGGAGACATAGTACTGTATTTACTGGTTTAAAATGTAAAACTTGCAAACTAAACAAACCAAAACTCGGACAAAGACAATATAAAGGCAAAATAACTAATCAAAATCGCTACTTGGAAACAACGCTCGCTAAAACAAAATTTATGAAATAAAAGAACACAATCCACCACACAGGGCGTGCACCACCACAAGAGCAAGCCAATCTGATATATTAACCCCTTCTGTAACGGGGACGTCCTCTTCGTTATAATCTGGCAACAATTAGATGATTTTATTCAGCTTAGGAAGGACCTCTAGTAATTTACAGGCTTCGAACTATATCACTTAATAATTTTTACTACCACATCTCCTTCTTAACCCTTCCGACCCGGGCTGCCTTACAGAAGGACGGAGGTCGTATCCGGGCGATCTGGCCAAAAAACGTCTAGGCCTAGGCTACCGTATCTTTGTTATTTTAACTGCTAGAAATTTCCCACGCATCTATAAACGTAGTGCGGTTTCCAATCTGTAGACTGGCGTTGAGTAGAGCTCTCTAAGTCAACTGGTTCAGTTGTGATGACGATTTCCGTGGAGCAAATGTTGCCGCGATGTTGACAATATCGGAGCTTTTCAGACACTAATTTCGTCATATCATACAACAACAACATTGATCCGACGTCTCCTTGTTTTCGGAGGTGCGGTGACGCACTGACCGGCTTTGTTTACATACGTCGGACGCACGGCGTTCAGACCAAGCTGAATAGGCTTTCAAGCTTACGGATTTTAAAAGGACAACCGGGTACTGGCCCATCTGTCGCGGTGTCCTTTTAAAAGGACACCCGGGTTGGAAGGGTTAAACTGCACAAAATCATCCAAATATAGCTAGAATATAATTACAAAAACATCGCCGGTATGGAAGGGGTTAATCTTTTTCTATTTATCCCCAGCAAACGATCCAAGGAAGATGATGCAGACCAGGAACCGCTGGACATGCCCGACTACAAGACCATCGTGAAGGCTCTTATCAAAGTCGGCAGTGATGTACCGGTCTACGTGTCTACGGCTAGCAAAGCGGGCAAGATGATAGACGGCTTGAAGGACAGCTCCCAGACGGTGGTGTTGTTGGTCAAGTACAGTAACAAGCAGAATAAAGACTCTCGGAATCGCTGGCAGTGGATCTATGAGGAGACGCGGGGCAAGACCTGGACCAGAAATGTGCATAAAGAAATGTGGAATTGTGTCTTGATAGAGGCTAACAAACTGGTATGTTATTTGTAGAAGTGATAGTTTTGGTATTATCTATATTTTTATTAATTTCACCATAACTCCAAACACCTCCATTGAAATTAGTCTATGTTCTTTTCCTTTTTTATTCTTAACGCCAATTTTTTGCTTGGGCCAGGTGGCACATGAAAAAGAAATTGAAGAAAAATAATAATTTAGGAAAAGATAGGAAGAAAAACCAAATGGACGTTCACATAATTTCACTCATATTTTGGGGGCCAAAATGATTTTAAAATGGGGACTGGAGGGATTTGGCTTGGAACTTTTTTTTTTTTTTTTTTTTTTTTCTGTGATTGAGGGAGGCAAAAGGCAGAACTGCCTATAGCGAGTGCCTCCCCCATAGTTGAAAGAGTGACAGGGCCAAAATCAAGGGACGTTAGAGCCAAAATGCCTGGACACACGGAGTTTGAAGCAATTTAAGTCATAGGAAGAGGGAAAGACTGATTCTGGGAGAGAGTTCCAGAGCTCAGCTGTTGAGTAAAAGAAAGTTTGAGAGTAACGTTTCACTCTTGGGTTTGAGAGTTGCACAGAGTAGGGGTGGGATTGAGTTGCAAGACGGGTACCACGTGCCCTACGTAAAGGAGGTGGTATACACTGGGAAAGCTCTGAGGAACACTGATTATTATAGTAGCGATAGAAGAGCGAGAGAGATGCAACATTGCGGCGGAGAGAGAGAGATTGCAGAGAATTGGTGAGTGGACGGAGTTAATGATACGAAAGGCCTTCCTTTCAACTTTGTCTAGGAGAGCGGTGTGAGAGGAACCTCCCCACACATGTGAACAATACTCGATACAAGGACGCACTATGCCCCTGTACAGAGTAAGAAGCTGTGCAGGGGAAAAGAACCCCCTAAGGCGGTTGAGCACACCCAGCTTCTGGGAGGCTGCCTTAGCAAGACTGGTAATATGGTCCTTCCAACTGAGAGCAGAAGAAAAAGAGACACCAAGAATATTGAGAGAAGATGAAGGATTGATTTTTGTATTGTTGAAGAATAAGGGATAGTCCGCTGGGAGATCCTGATGGGTAGATAGATGGAGAAATTGGGTTTTGGAAGCATTAAAGTTAACAAGGTTTTCTCTGCCACAATTGGAGATAGTATTTAGATCAGAATTTAAGAGTTCTATGGCTTCATTACGTTTGTCGTTGAGGGATTGCTGGCTGGGGCGTTCTGAAAAACCAATGGAGTAGTGTAAGGTTGAGTCGTCTGCGTATGAATGGATGGGAATTGAGGTACAGTTGAGGAGATCATTTATAAAAATTAGAAAGAGAATAGGAGATAGGACAGAGCCCTGAGGAACACCGGAGTTTATAGGGTGAGGAAATGAACAATGGACGTCCACAACCGCGGCTATGGAACGGCCGGAAAGGAAATTAGAGACAAAGGCACAGATGGAGGGATAGAAACCGAAGGAGGGTAGTTTAGTAATTAAAGATTTGTGCCAGACTCTATCGAAGGCTTTCGATATGTCTAGTGCAATAGAAAAAGTCTCACCGAAGTCCCGAAAGGAGGATGACCAAGAGTTAGTAAGATATGAAAGAAGATCACCAGTAGAGCGACCCTTAACCCCTTCAGACTCATATGATGCAGAGGTTGCCAGATTAGCAATAAGAAATAGAGTTCTCTCACTCTTATAATTACCTCTCCAAAATTAGTTTTCTGCCCACAGCTAATGCAAAGACAACTGCAGAGGTTGAAGTAACTAAACTAAAAGTTTCTAAATACCCCTGATGGTAACAAAGGTTTTAAAGTATCCCTAATAGGCTCAAAATCGCGTCATATGTCGGAGAGGGTTAAAGAAGCCATACTGGCGATCTGAGAGCAGATTATGAGAAGAGAAATGCTTAAGAAATTTGGAAGCAAGAATAGTTTCAAAAACTTTAGAAAGACAAGAGATGAGAGCAATTGGATGATAGTTGGAGGGTTGAGAGCGGTCACCCTTCTTTGGGACAGGTTGAATGTGAGCAAACTTCCAGCATGAAGGGAAGACGTTAGAGGATAGACAGAGACGAAAGAGTTTGCCTAGGCAGGGAGTCAGCACGGAAGCACAGTTTTTGAGAACAACAGGAGGAACACCGTCCGGACCGTATGCCTTATTAGTATTAAGCCCAGAGAGGGTAGAAAGTACATCTTTAGAAGAGATTAGGATATTAGGCATAAGTAAGAGAGAGGAGGGTGGAGAGGGAGGAATAGCACCGGAATCATCCAAGGTGGAGTTTCTAGCAAAAGTTTGAGCGAAGAGTTTAGCTTTGTCAGAGGAAGAAGTGATGGTTGTGCCATCAGAGTGGGAAAGGGTAGGGAAAGACGAGGAAGAGAAATTGTTGGATAGGTTTTTGGCTAGATGCCAGAAAGCTTGGGAAGAGCTAGAGTTGGATAGTTCAGTGCATTTATTATTGATGAAAGAGTGTTTGGCAAGTCGAAGAACAGATTTGGCTTGATTCCGGGCAGAAACATAAGAAGAATGAGAGTCTTGAGTTTTAAGGCGTCGGTACCGTTTGAATGCTTCCTCCTTATTGCGGACAGCAGTAGAACAGGCGTGAGTAAACCAAGATTTTTTAGCATTAGTCTGAGAAAAAGAGAATGGAATGTATGCTTCCATGCCCGATAGGATTACCTCGGTAATGCGTTCAGCACTCTCCGAGGGTCCCCGGCCACGGAAGCAGAAATAATTTCATGGGAAATCAAAGAAGTACTGCCGGAGAGCCTCCCAGTCGGCAGCGCCAAAGTGCCACAAGCGCTGCCGGCTAGGAGGATCAGGTGGCCGTACTGGAGAGATAGGACAGGTGACAGAGATAAGTTTATGGTCGGAGGAGCCCAAAGGAGAGAGTAGATCGACAGTATAAGGAGAAGGGTTAGAAGTTAGAAACAAGTCAAGAATATTGGGCCAATCTCCGATGCGATCCGGGATACGGGTGGGTTGCTGAACTAACTGCTCTAGGTCATTTAGGATAGAAAAGACGTAGGCTTGTTCACCAGGTTGGTCAGGAGTGTGAGAGGAGAGCCAATGGCGGTGGTGAACATTGAAATCTCCTAAGATGGAGATATCTGAGAAAGGAGAAATGGATAGAATGTGTTCCACTGTAGAGTTTAGATAGTCAAAGAATTTGGGAAAGTTGGTAGAGTTAGGGGAAAGATAGACAGCACAGAAATATTTAGTAAGAGAATGACAGGAAAGTCATTCGACGTACGGATTGCAACACACACATAATACCCTCGGAACAGAGCATTAGTGTTTGTCATATTCCAATGTTCTGTGTAGTGTAAAGGGGCCCTCACACAGTCAGGAGTGCAAGCTAGTGGGAGTCTAACAGGAGTCGCTCGAGTCACTAGGAGTCATCTATTTTCACCGCGAGCGAGTGGGAGTCTAACAGGAGTCGATAGAGTCACTAGGAGTCATCGATTTTCACTGCGAATATGCCCGCGAGTCCGAATTGTCCCCTACTCCTACTGACTCTAGCTCGCACTCCTGACTGTGTGAGGGCCCCTTTACACTACACAGAATAGTGGAATATGACAAACACTAATGCTCTGTTCCGAGGGTATTGTGTATGTGTTGCAATCCGTACGTCGATATACGTAAATAATCATGCTAGGTTCCAAGCCAAATCCCTCCAGTCCCCATTTTAAAATAATTTTGGGCACCAAAATATGAGTGAAAGTATGTGAACGTTCATTTGGTTTTTCTCCTATCTTTTCCTAAATTATTATTTTGAACTTAAATATTTAAAAAGATGAAACTGATTTACAGCTGGTTTTTAATAGTTTCTGGTTTGCCAGCTTTATTGTAATTATAATTTATTTATATATTTTTAATGTAATTCAAGTCTGGCTTTGAATGATTTCTGGTTTGCCAACTTGAGGGGAGGCAGACCGTTTTTCTGGACCCCCTTCTCCCTAATGTTTAGCCCCACTAGTTTTGAGATTATATGACGTTCGGCCCATTAACACCTTTCGCCCCATTTCGTTCTCAATGTGAAGACCTTTCGTGCCATTTAGGTGTCGATTATTTCCTGGCGAGCGATAGCAAGACTGCAATTTTAAGAAGAATCGGCCTTTGGCCGGGACATTTTTCGGTAGAAAAATTTACAAATTTATAATGAAGGGGGGTCTAGGGTATGTTTTTCTAAGCTTGATGGAGTTCTAGGGAGGAAACTTTAAAAATATATGAATAAATGAATTAACAGACCAAACAAAAGGCCAGTCTCCCCTTAACTTTACTCTTATTGATTTAAATACTTCTAATGTTTCAGAGAAGTGATTCTCGCCGGCCACCGAGATCCCCGGACACGAGAGAAGATAGGAAGTCAAAGAAGATGGACAGCGAAGATCGGAAGTCAAACAGGACGGACAGCGAAGATAGGAAGCCAAACAGGATGATGGACAGCGAAGATAGGAAGTCAAACAGGATGATGGACAGCGAAGGTAGGAAGTCAAACAGGATGGACAGCGAAGATAGGAAGTCAAACAGGATGATGGACAGCACGAACGAGAAGCCCAATTTCAAGTACTGCTGCTACAGTTTCATCAAGATCGGAGAGCAGGACAGCGTGTACATCGGGCACAAGTCCGACCATGTTATCATGATGAGGGTGGCACGGGAGGAAGGGAAGAGTGTGTCAATGATCATGTGTTATAAGAGCCTGAGTAAAGTGGAACACGAGAATGCTCGACACTTTGCCTGGATGACCAAGATATGCGGTGACAAGCGGTGGACACATGATAGGAACAAGAGGCAGTGGATCTGTAAGGTCTTGGAAGAGGGAGAGAAGGTAGGTTATTGCGTTTATCTTGTGTCGTCCCAGTTTTGGTTTGTTTATTTTTCAAATTTTACATTTTAATTAACAGCTTTTACCTTTTTATTTGACGGCGGGTGCCCAACCCCGAAAAGGGTTGAAATAGGGGAGCTATACCCCCACCAAAGGCGGCTTTCTAGGGCTTTTCCTAGCTGATGCTGAGAGGATTGGGTTCTAGTCATGTGGTGATGGGCTGGTCTATCAGAGTGAGAACTGAGCAATCTCTGCCATACCCATAGCTTACTCTGACTGTTCCTTTTACTTATATATTTTCTAGATCTCAAGTGACGGCGTCTCTAACGTGGATTGACCTCCCAATCTACCAAGATTGGAAGCCAAAGCGTCACATTTTTCCCTTGCCCCTAAACTTTCTCTTCATAATTGCTGAGGGACACAGGGCCCTGGGTGGGGCTTTGGTTTCCCGGGCGTTTCCGCACCCTCCTCAGCTCCCCGCCATGGAGTGGCTTCGGTCACCCAGGCTTTATTGTGGTCGGCGGGGAGGGTTCTGTGGGGGCGCTCGGTTATGGCCTTGGCCTTGCTCGGGGCCTTAGGGCTGTTCGGCCAGGCAGCTTGGGGAACAACAACAACAACAACAACCTTTTTATTTGATTTTTTATTCCCCCTAGAACCACTTTCAAGATAAATTAGTAAATTTTTTCGGTAGAAAAATGTCCTGGCCAAAGGCCGGTTCCTTCTAAAATTGACACCTAAAGGGCACGAAGGTCTTACTATTGATAAATAAATGAGGCGAAAGGTCTCAAAATCGCCAAACTAACGGAACGAAGGTCTTAAAACCTCAAAACTAATATGCTAAACATGAAGGAGAATTGGGTCCATAAAAAGGGAGTACTATCCCCTTAACCCCTTCTTTACCGGGAACGTCCTCTAAACTCTATTCTGGCTACTATAAGACGATTTTATTCAGTTTAAAAAGGGCCTCCAGCTATAAATAGGCTTCAAACTATCTCGCTTAACAATTTTTACTACCACAGATTCTTCTTAAAGTGCACACAATCCTCTAAATATAGCTAGAAGAAAATTAATAAGACGTAGCGGTACAGAAGGGGTTAATGAGATGCTATGTGTTGTTGTTTCAGGTTGAAGCAGAACCCATGTCTGACGAAACACCCGACTATGATACCTGCACCCGGACAGTGACCCAGGTCGGCACCAGAAGGCCGATCCCCGTCGTCACCCACAAACAGTTCCAGACCGTGCTCAGCGAAGCGGAGGAGGCGGGAGAGAAGGTGTCGGTGATTCTGATGTATCGCGAAGCCCCGCCATTCACTACAGAAGCTGACTTTACGTGGGTCAAAACGGTTACCCACGGTCGGCAGTGGGTCAAAGATGAAGAGAACAAGTTGTGGTTCTGTGCTGTAGCCCAGAAAAATGAGGAGGTAAGTTATGTTTACATTTGTTGTTCTTTTATTTATCTATTTTAGGAGTAGAGTTGGTTGTTGGAAGGAACATAATAATTGATATTGGTTCAGGAGTAATTTATCGAGAGGCCTTCCCTAGTGGTTAAGGCCCCATTAATTGCTCTTTCCATTCACATATGCATAGCCTACGAGAGTTGCAGTTGGGATGTGTGTACATGCTTAGATTGATATGCAGGATTCGAAGTTGCATAATAAATCATAGGCAGTGTCCACCATTCTTTAACTGCCTTCGTGGTGTAATGCATAAGGTGTTGATATTCGGTGTGAGCGTCCTGGGTTCGAATCCACGGACTGCCACATGTGTTTGTAATATTTCATTAATCGATTTTAGGAGTAGAGTTGGTTGTTGGATAGAACATAACAATTTATAAATTATTATTTTACTTAAGCGATGTTTCCACATAGCGATTTTGATAAGTTAATTTGACTTTATATTGTCTTTGTCCCAGTTTTGGCTTGTTTAGTTTGCAAGTTTTGCATTTTAATTGGTAGGTTAGGTTGGCCCAAAAAAAAGAAAAAAAAAAAAAAAAAAAAAAAAAAAGGAAAAGTAAAAGTGGGGATTGGGCCTCCATCAAACTTAGAAAAACACCCCTTAGACTCCCCTTAAGATAAATTTGCACCTTTTTCGGTAGAAAAATTTCCCGGCCATAGGCCGATTCTTCCTAAAATTACAGGCTCGCTATTGCTCACCAGGGAAAAATCTACACCTAAATGGCACGAAAGGTCTTAACCCACTGGATCCCAGCGTCGCACGTGATGCGTCGGCAGTGTTTGATCACCAGCTTCCAGCGACGCATCACGTGCGTCCGGCTTATTAAAATCAGTTACGTGGCTCGTAAGGTAGGAAATGGCGGGAGAATAGGAGGGGAGGTACCGTAGTGTGTGTGCGACCCGGGCCGGTAGGTGTGAGCGGGCCAAGACAGCCGCGCGGCCGGTGGTGGTGGGCTTAGTGGGGATACTTTACACCCTTAGTTCACCGCCACTTTGAACCTTCATTACTCCGGTCGTATGGGAGCTAGAGGCTTGAGATTTATGTGAGACACTCCTTAGGATGTATGCCGTACAATGCCATTCTCAGTTTTCACCCTAGTGCTCCCGGGCGGGTGGTCATGCGGGGGAGACGAACTTTCGACCCCCCCCCCCCCCCCCCGCCCCCCAAATGACCGAGGTGATTTTTTTTTTATTTTTGTCTTCATTTCTCACTATTCTCTTCCATTTTGGCTCAACAAATTTTTTTGAGGCTCCCCCTCCCCAAAAAAAAAATATCCGAGGCGATTTTTTTTTTTTTTTTTTTTTTTTTTTTTTTTTTTTTTTTTTTTTTTTCCCCCCCCCCCCTCACCCTTGTCTTCCATTTTAGCAAACAAAAACAAAAAGTGAGAATGGCTTGGGACTGGGGTGAACAAAATATTATAACTAGCCGGGGCTCAGCGGGTTAATATTGACAAAGAAATGGGATGAAAGGTCTTGAAATCAACAAACTAATGGGCCGAACGTCTTAAAATCTAAAAAAAAACAATGGGGCTAAACAGGAGGAAAGGTCTTGAAATCAACAAACTAATGGGCCGAACGTCTTAAAATCTAAAAAAAAAATGGGGCTAAACATGAGGGAGAAGGGGGCCAGGAAAACTAGTCCCTCCCCCCTTAAAAGGTAATTTGTTTACTATTTTGGTCATGTTTTTATATTGCAAGGTGATTTTTATCTTGATTTAACCCCTTATTGGCGGCGCTCGACTTAAGTCGTGCACCAATTTGCAGCAAGTTAGGAGCATTATTAAGGCTTTTAAAGGGTTAAAATCGAGTGCAAATGGCCAGGAGCACAGCGGGCCAGACAGCCGACTCCCAGGGCTTACCGCCGCCCATTAACTCATGTTCCCTGTGTTCTCGAGAGGCCGGCAGTGTAGCCAGTAGTGAGCATAGCTGGGAAAAATATACCGACATATGCTAAACTCCCATGTTCGTGGCACCACTGCAAGAGAACCACGAGTGGTACGTAGCTCGTTCTGGTCTCATTTTGAAGCTTTTAGTGCCTAGTTTTTTTCTAAATCATATTTTTTTCATGCAGATGCTTGATTTATCATGCAGGAGGGCCTGAAAATGCCCAAATGAGCCCAAAACACCCCGCTAGACAAGGGTTAATCTCACAAACTTAAAAATAATGTTAAAATAGAAGTAGCATTGGTTGAAAAAACAGGCTTTTCTTCAATATATTTTGGATTTGATGACAAGACTCCGAACCTAAAGTCAGGTACAGTCGCGCTAATAAGTGATTTCTCGGCACCAAGTATGTGTTCATCATTAATTGGTATCAGCAATATCTAAGCTTTATTTCTTCATATCGAGTGAAATATACAAACATATTCCCACACTTACCCACCCTATTCAACATCTGACAGACATTAATACAGCACAGAGCGAGCCAAACGTAATGACAGCTGGGAAATGACTTATTTGCGCGACCGTACATGCTATTATGTGACGCTATCTTAGCATTAAGAATACTGTATGTCCCTAATAATAATATATGAATTTCGGCGTGAGTGTCCTAGGTTCGAGTCCTTAGAATGCCACATGTATTTATTGATTTAATTAATTGAGTTTAGAAGTGGAGTTGGTTGGTGAAAAAAAATTGTTTTTGCTTATGTAGTAATGTACACCCTATGTGGTGGATTGTGTTCTTTTATTTCATGAATTTTATTTTAGTAAGCATTGTTTCCACATAGCGATTTTGATAAAGTTATTTTGACTTTATATTGTCTTTGTCCCAGTTTTGGTTTGTTAGTTTGCAAGTTTTACATTTTAATTAATAATTGTCTCTAACCATCTTGCCTGTGGTGCGGCGCTGTGTGTGGTTGACCGTGGACAGAAACAAGTGACAAGACCCGAGAGGATTATCGGCAACTCAAAGTGGAAGGATGGGGAGGAGGTAAGGACTTCTTGATTTTTGCATCGACAGTTTTTTTAATCACTGTTTTTATTTAGTTTTTAACACCTGTTTTGAAGTTAGTTTTTAATACCTGGTTTGAAGTTTAATTATCATACCTATTTTGAAGTTAGATTTAACAACTGGTTTGAAGTTAGATTTTAACCCTCGGTACCCGGAAGGGCTTTCAGAAGCCCATAACAAGCTAGGGCCCGGCACCCGGATGGGCTGCTGAAAGACGTAAACTTGAAAGCCTATTAAGCGTGTTTTGAAAGCCGTGCGTCCGACGCATGTAAACAAAGCTGGTCGGAGCGACGCCTACCATCAAGAACAAGAAGAAGTCGCACCTTTGTTGTTATTGTATTGGAGAACAAGAATTAGTGTTTGTTATTGTCCGATTACTGTTAACATTGCATCAAAACTCTCTCCACGGAAATCGTCATCACAACTGAACCAGTTGACCTAGAGAGCTCTACTGAATGCCAATCTACAGATATGAAACAGGGCTACGTTTTGAGATATGTGTGAATTCTCTAGCAGTTAAAGTAACAAATATATGGCTAGCCTTTTACAACGTTTTTCGGCCAGATCCCCCTGGTTTCAGGGCTATCCTTTAGAAGGCGAGACCGGTCTCCGGAGGGGTTAATACCTGTTTTGAAGTTAGATTTTAATATACCTGTTTCGAAGTTAATTTTAATACCTGTTTGAAGTTTAATTTTAATGCCTGTTTTGAAGTTAGATTTTAATACCTGTTTTGAAGTTAGATTTGTGTTTGATTTATTTCATAATATTGTTTTGCTGAATCTTCAATGTTTTATTTCCACATTGATTTTGATATGTTGTTTTATCTTTATATTGTGCGGTTACTGTTTTTGTTTATTTATTTTGAGAAACTGTGTAGAGCAAGTGTTGGAATGACTAAAGATCAGGCCAGAGAAGTGGTAATAGATCAGAATGAATGGAGAATGCTAGTGAATAGATGAGTGTTAACGCGGTCGTTTGGGAGAGAGGGTTGTGCGCCAGTTGGACTAAATAATAGTCCGTCATATAAATATATACAGTTGGTCCTCCGGTAACGCGGCTAATATGTTCTGGTAACTTCCCGTGTTACCAAAAAACGTATTACCGAACCCATATGTTTACATGTTAAAGGTACCTTGGTGTTCTGGGGATTTTCACAAAGTCCACTTTTTCTCCATAGAAGCCTATGTTATAATAATTAAATCAATTATAAAGGTTATTTGACATGTGCAATGAGTTGATCTGCCCATTGCAACAACTCTTACCTCTGAATAAATATTTTGTTTAGGCTAGGCAGCTAGGCTAGTTAAGGAGAGAGAGTCACAGCAGTAGCCGACATTTTTCGATCGAAGCTCTGAAATCCCGCCATCATATTTCTCTCCTCACACAATAACTATACATTGTAGAATGGTCTACTCTTCACTCAACGCACAGCAACGACCATATCTACCTCTGGTATGCATAACAACTAGGTTAGGCCATTTATTTGCAGAGATACGAACATCGGTAAATGTCGAAAATCGTAACCGGAATTCCCGCATCACTCGCCGTCTTATTAGTTATCACCTCACACAATAACTACACAATGTAGGGTGTTCTAGTCTTCAACCAACGCACAGCAACGATCATATCTACCTCTGGTAGGCATAAACACTTGGTTAGGCCATATATTTGCAGAGGTATGAGCATCGGTAAATTACGAAAGTCGGGAGTAAAGGTTCGACGCCCAGCTGGACCCCGCGCCAGTGTAAGTATTGACTGATTTAGCAAAATTTTTGATATTTGGGGTGTACCGCGTGCCACCAAATCCGCGTTTCCAAAGTGCGCGTTACTGGAGGACCAACTGTAAATATAAAAAGGAAATATGGGGTAAGTGCTAGGGTACATGCATACATACATATATGTTTTGAGTGATAAGCAAGGATGCAGGTATGGAAATAGAGGTCAAACAGAGTTTGTGAAGGAAGGAAAGTTTTCGGAGCAATGGGAAGTATGTGGAAGGTGAGAAATCTTGGAATGAAAGCTAAAAGCGCATGAAATGCATCAAGGGATAGTTTTACCAACAGTGATGTATGGGGCTGAGACATGGGCTCTGAAGGCACAAGAGAGAAGAAAGCTGGATGTGATGGAGATGAGCTGCTTGAGTATATGTAGAGCGACTCGTTGAGACAGATTGAGGAATAAAGAAGTACGTAGGAGAGTGGGACAGCAGGAACCTTTGTCGGCCAGAGTGGACAGAAGGGTGCTGTGCTGGTATGAATATGTTGAGCGAGTGAGTGATGAAAGGCTTACAAAGAGAGTACAGTAACCCCTCGCCATTTCGGACCTCTAATTGTCGGAAACCCGTACTAGCCGGATCGCCGTCACCTCCCGGACACGTACTTCCGTTTTTCGGACATTTCCGTCATCGTTCCGACAATCTCTAACAGTGTCGGATGACGCCCCCCCATCCCCGGTGAATGTCCGTCAAAACGGGGATCCGTCGGAGCGCCGATATACAGGCTTGGCTCTGAGTCACCCGCTTGGACGAGAAGTGACGTCACGGGCGTCAGTATGTATGAGTGGGTAGCCATCTTGTGTGATTTTTATCTCCTCCGCATATGTTCCCGTGTTATAATGCCTCCCAAAGCGTAAGGTGACCTCGATATCACTTGAGATGGAGAAGGGAAATGAGGTGGAGAAGTGAAGAGAGGTAAAGTGAGGTGAAGGGGTGGACCTGTTTCAATGAAGCGGTTAGTGTTGATTCTTATTTTTCACCATCAACTGAACTTATTGTTTCATATTCAGTACTATACAGTCTGGCCTGCCAATACGCGAGAATATGGGCGACACGCGAAGGCGCGGAATGAAAATTCGCGTATTAGCAATAGAGTATTATATGGGAATAAATCGATATGGGTGGCACTGACTCCAAGTTGTCTACTTTAGGCCTATTTATCTCCGTCAATTGCCACAAAAGGTACATATATGTATACATAAACATCGAAATCATAAGAAAATATAACAATAATAATAAACTCACCTTAAAATTAACAGTAAATGTCCAACACGAGTCGGACAGCTGTTGCGCGAGCGTGGACTGAGGGTAGACTGGCGTATCCCACAATGCCCTGCGTGCCTACGTAACTGGTGCGGAATGGTGGGGGGCCTCGCGTATTAGCTGAACTCCCCGGAATTGCCCTTATATCGGGCCCGGATTCGCGTTTTAAAGGTACATCACGCATTTTGAAAGTTTTGGGTATGATTCGACCCCCTCCTCGCGTATAAGGTGAATCGCGTATTGGCAGGTCAGACTGTATGTGCTATTACTGTACAGTATATTAACCTAAAGTACGAATAGGGTAGCCTAGCCAAAAGTAGCCTAGCCTAGCCTAGGCCTATTCATTGTCATCTATCTATCTATCTATCTATTGCCTGACGCCGCAATCCCCGAAGGGGTGGCCACGAATGAACTGCCCCCATGCACCTCTGTCCCAAGTCAGTCAACGCCCCTCCTCCCAACCAGCACCGCCTTCATTCATATACTTACTCACTCCATCCCTCCTTCGGTGCACCTCTCCCTCTCTGTCCTTCCACCTCGCTCTCGTACACCCTCTTAGTCAATCTCTCGCTTTCCATACGTTCCATATGGCCGAACCATCTCAAGTTGTTCCTTTTCACACTTTCCAGCACATCTACCTCCACACCACACCTTTTTCTTACTTCCTCATTCGTCCGTCTATCCCTCCATGTAACTCCGCACGCACTTCTCAAGTAACTCATGTCCACCGCTCTCACTCTTGGTCTAAGTCTCTTCCCGAATGTCCATGCTTCGGTTCCGTAAGTTAGTGTCGGGATTACCACACTGTCATGCAAGGACTTCTTCACTTCCATACTGACCACCCTATTTCTTGTTACTGCTTTCAACGTTCTTACGTTCTCTTCCCCTGTTGCACCCTCTCCCGCACCTCCTCATTCACAGTCCCATCTTTACTCAACACACTGCCAGATACTTAAAAGAGTTGACGATCTCCATAGCCTGACCGTTCAACTTCACCTCACACTGTGACTTCACCCCTTTCGAAGACCATAACCTTGCTCTTCCCCGCATTTACCTTCAAATTCCGTTTTTTGCACACTGTTCCAAACTCATTTACCAAACCCTGCAGCTCCCACTTCGTTCACGTTTCCCTTCTTTTGAGGTCGCATTTATTCACTGCATGAAGTTCGTTCCCATTTCCCTATTTAACCCTCCTCTAGCGGGTGCTCTGTGGCCGTTTTGGGCCTTTCTGGGCCGTTCTGACTGCTATATCAACCATCAGTATGAAAGGAACTGTATTGCGCCGAAAACTAGGTGGAAATCGCTACACAATGACGCCACATACAGCTACGTAGCACTCGTGGAGCACTGACAGTGTTACCTCGAAGATGGAAGTTTAGCAGATTTTGCTACCTTGCTCACTTTTAGCGAACTATTGGTTACACTGTCATCCTCACGCGCGGTGGGGGAACTGGAGTTAGTGTGGGCCGGGAGGCCACAGATGTCGGACGTATGGATCATTACTATCCCACCCATTTTCACTCGATTTCCACCCTTTTTTCACCCGTTTTTTGCCAGTTTTTTCAACACGACTTATGTGGTGAGCCGCTTTTTAAGGGTTAATCACCGGTGAAGTTTGTTCTCGTTTCACTTTTTTTTTGTTTTTTTTTGTTTTTTTTCGTCGGGTTTGTTTCTTTCAGGTCGATTTTTTGTCCTCCTTTAGATCGGACACAGCCGGACCTCGGACATCTCGGATTTTCGGACAGGGTGTCCCCCCAATTAGTCCGAAATAGCGAGGGTTTACGGTACTGTATATGAGTCAGATACAAGGGGAGGTAGAGGGATAGGAAGAACTCGATTGAGATAGAGAGAATGTGTAGTACAAGCGTTGGAAGATAGAGAGATGACTGTAGAACAGGCAAGAGGAGTAGTAATAAACAGGAATGAATGGAGAATGCTAGTGAATAGCTGAGTGAAAACGCGGTCGTTTGGGAGAGGGGGTCGGGCGCCAGTTGGACTAGATAATAGTCTATCAGGCGGCTGACCCGGGGAGCCGGTATACTGTATATGAATGATCATGCCTGGATGTGAGGTGGGCAGGCATTGCGGTGTGCTCCGCTGCATGTCTGCCTGCTGAGACCGGAACCTGTCTGGGACTTTGGGTTTGCTGGAGGCCCCTAATGATCTTTGGTTACATGGTTATCTCCTGAGCAACCAAGATGTGTGCTAGTTATTTTTATTTTTTTTCGGGCTCTGTCTGGAGTCGGCCACCCCCAGCTATGGGGTATGTTATCATCATCATCACTCCGACACCCTGCTTCCAGAGGAAGCACCCCAGAAGGGATGGCCATGGCAGAAACTGCCTCCAGGCTCCCAGACATGCCCCAACTGACCCACTCCACACTGCCATTTCCACTAAGTGGATTATGACACTTTAGCACTGAAGGAGCAGACCCAGAGCAGTCCCTCACCCGGATGGCAGTTCCATCACTGTTTTGCTATTTTATTTACCCCAGCGGGGCCCTGGCTGGAAGCATACCAAACACAGGAATATTCTGAAAATAGGAACCAGTGGTCCACTGCGCCAGAAGCTGATTGCACCACCAAAGTGGCGGGCGGTGGGGTCACCGCATCCCTACGCCAGAGAGAGAAAGGCCAACTTGTGCCAGTGGGCTGTGAAAGTAAGACACTAGAGAACCATGGGGCACACCATTATGGCCCCACTGCCTTCACCACTCTCAGGAAAAAAGTTAGAAATATGAATGATAAAAAAGGTAAAGTCAGAACCGGCTATGGGTAGTAGAAGACACCAACCCTCACTCTAACAGATCCAACCCACCACATGAGTACTGCATATACATACAGGTCCCCCTCGTATTACGATTGGGCTATGTTCCTTAAAACCCAATCTTAAATAGAAAAATCACTTCGCAAACCCTAAAATTTATAGGGTAAATGGGGATGTGTTCTGGGACCAGCCAAAACCCAAACACCTAAAAACCTATATTAATATCATAAATAGGGGCATCGGATAATGAGGGAGACCTATACATACAATATATTTATTTTGTTTTTATTCCCCAGGGTGACTGTTGGCTACCGGACTACTTTTGTAGTGTGTGTCAGCTCACTACCAACCACCTCAGGGTAAGTACAGGTACAATCGCGCTAATAAGTGATGTCTCGGCACCAAGAATGTTTTGATCAATAATTGGTATTAGCAATATCTAAGCTTTATTTCTTCATATCGAGTGAAATATACAAACATGTTCCTACACTTACCCACCCTATTCAACATCTGACAGACATTAATACAGCACAGAGCAAGCCAAACGTAATGACAGCTGGGTCAGGACTTATTAGCGCGACCGTACATGTTAATATTCTATAGTAATTCCTTGCTAGAAGTTATAGTTACGTGCCTGAAAATGAAGACTTTAACCCTTATTTTTTTTATTTATTTTTTTTTATTCCCCCCCCCCCCCTATACTTCCTCTCGGGCATAGGCTGAGAGCCTTTAATCTACACCGCTGAACACGGTGAGGCCCGTGAGGTCTTGTTCCAGTCTAGGGAGTGAGACATGTGAAGCACCCCGGCTCGAAGCAACTCCATCTCTGAAGCTGCTCCGCCTCCGCGCTTCACCGTCTCATCCCCCACACTCGGACCCTCACTCTCAGAACGGCACCTATTGAGCAATTAACTTACTAGGCATTGCCCCCTGTAACATATTTTGAATATGGGAATATTCATACAATGCTATTTAATCAGGGAACAATGAGGGTATTTTTTTGGCATTTCGGTGTGTTGTGGTAATGCACTGATACTAGGTACAGCACAAATGCCATCCCAATAATATCTTCCCATTGACATAATGGGATTCGAACCCGGATCCATTGGATTACCAGTCCAGTGGCAAGACCACTCTGCCACACCGTGTGGCATCAATAGGGTTAATGGTGAGCCACCAGGGTGACGCCATGTACTCCATGACTCGTGCAGCACAGTAAAGGATGGTTACTCTTATACAGGCCAACAAAAAGAAACTGTCCTTACTTTACAAACAGTACTTTCGCACAAGCATGCCCTTACAGGCTTTTAAAGCCTCTTAAAGCCTGTAGAATCGAGTGCGAGGGAGCGGGAGTGTGACAGGCCACACATCCTTTCTCCAGCCAGCCGGCCATGGCACTGAGTACTCTGAGTCATGCTCTCGCGAGATATACAGCGCTGCCAAAGTTAAATGTAGCGTGACATTAGTGATAATTGCTAATTTTAGTGAATATCTATGATAGCACTGCGGGTGAAGCCCGTGAGCTACGAAGCTCGTTTTGGTGTAATTTTGAAGCTATTTTCTTCTAGTTTTTGACTGAATACATTTAATTTAATTCAGACACTTACCTACTCAATCATGAGTGCCTGAATGAGCCCTAATATGGCGGATATATGCCCGCAGCCAAAGTGTTACGAGTTTGAAGGGTTAACATAAATGAGGTTGACTGGTATATAAAAGAATCCAGGAGGCCTATAGAGGGGCAAAAGAGGGGAAGACAACAGGGGCTCCTCTGGTACATTTAACATTGTGTTCTTTTATTTATATATTATTTTAAGCGTTGTTTCCACATAGCGATTTTGATAAGTTGTTTTGTCTTTTTACTGTGTTCGTATAAGTTTTGGTTTGTTTATTTTGCAAGTTTTACATTATAACTAATCTAATTGTCTCTCTATATTATCTCCCCCACAGCCTATGAAGACCCACCTAAATGGCCGGAAGCACAATACTCTGATGAAAGACATGATTAAAAAAGTAGAAGCTGTTTACGAGCTCATCTCCGCAAGTAAAAATGTGAGTTACTGTACATTATTTAATATATATCTCTTTATCTATTGTATCTATCTATCTCCCTTATTTATGAACAGAAGTATTTGTTATTTGATTTTTTTTAATCGGTTTTAATTTATAATGCAGTAGATTTGAAAACAAATTATTCTGTACAGTGCACTCCTGGTAAGTTGGAATATATGTACATGCTCAGATTAATATGAAAGGATTGAAAACTGCATAATAAATCGTAGGCCTGTGCATATTTCTTTAACTGTCTTGGTAGCGTAGCCTAATGCATAAGTGCGCGGAATTTTGATGTGAGTGTCCTAAGTTCGAGTCCTTGGAGTGCCACATGTATTTGTTGATTTCATTAATTGAGCTTAGAAGTTTGTTGGTGGAAAAAATATAATAATTCGCGCCTAGGTCGTACCGGCCCCCTTCCGCGTATATGTTGGCACTATTTAACATAGGTTTCAATGGGAAATAGACTAAGGTCGTACCAGGCTCACCCATCTTGGGCCCTTAAACCATTATTTGGACCTACCTTATGACATTAATATGTACCAAATGATTAAACGGATACGGTGACGGTATGACACTTGGTTCCAAATTCGTCCAGTCATCCTGAAAGTACCCATTTCCCCCCAAATACATCCAATAAATACATATTATTTGAGGAGAATACTTATAGATACTTATTATGAGGATATTACTTACCACACAGACTTTATTTGAAATCAGTCATATATAGCCTAGCCTAACGGCATAATTTCGCCGCTTTTGTCCGACATGGCACGGTAGGCTTGACCGGCCTTTGCTCTCTGTTTTGATGCTCCCGGGCATTTAATTCCTTCATTATTACCACGAGGCCCACTGTCCCCATCACTGAATGAACTAAAGGCCCTAATGAATGCGGGAGATACGAGGTTCAGGCAGAAAAAAGCTCATAAACAGGTAGTTTTCCAACATTATGGTGGGTGAGCTCTGAGCTGCTGGCTGTGTTGATGTCACGCAAGATGGCCGACCAAAACAAGAATCGGAATGCATATCGGCTCGCCCGATTCAAATCTGTGAATAGCTGGTATTTTGCGGTGTCCGTGGATTACGAGTTTTGCGGCGCGAATGCTTGGAGCGCGGATAACGGGAGTGCACTGTATGTATATATACATATATGGGAGGTCGGGGGCCGGAGGAGTGCCTAAGTGACCTTAGTGACCCCTGGTCTCTGGGTCTTCTCCTGGGTGACCTAGATGTGTGTGAATTTGTGTTTAGTTTTTGTGTGCCGTGCCCTTGGTAGACGGCAATAGTTTGGGGGAGTTTGGTCTAGCCATTTGTGGCAAATGTCCAGTTAAGTCCTTGTAATAAGGGCACATCCTAGCCCTGTCAATCAAGGGAATGTAACTGCATCTGTATCAAACTACATCCTCAAAAGGGGCACCGGCTATTGTCGTTTTTTTTTTTATGCCATGTTTATGTTGTTTTTGTGTTTTCCGTGTTCTTGCTCTGTCTTGAGTCGGCCACCCCCAAGAAAAAGGAAAACAAAATAATAAAATAGAATTAAATAGAAAATAAAATTAAAAATAGGAAAAGTGGGGATTGGGCCTGAGCATATAGATAGATAGATAGATGTTATCATATTTATTACTCCGCTTTTACCAAAAAAATTATAGCCATGTAATTGTTCTTGATTGTGAATCTTGGTATTAATAGTACCGGTATAATAGACACATAGTACCAGGGACGTCCTTTTCATCATATTCTGGTAACTATTAGACAATTTTATTCAGCTTGGGAAGGACCTCTAGCAATAATAAGGCTTCCAACTATCTCACCCAACCTTTTTAACTACCACAGATCCTTCCTAAGCTGCATAATATTGTCTAAATATAGCTAGAAGACAAAGAAATCTGTTAGTAAAGGATCACATTTTACTGTTGGCTGTAATATAATAGACTACTGTACAGTACAGTGTTACAATCACATTACCTGTACAAAACTGCAATTACAAGAACAGGTACATTAAGCCGGTATCACACGAGCGCTTTTTCCCTCAACATTCGATTATCAAAAACAATTCTTGCAACATTTCTGGACTATTTTGCACTGGTATCGGAAAGTAGACCGATGGTAGATGAATTTAGGTAACCGAAATATTGTAAATGTTGACCTCATAAGCTGCCAGACCAGTGTTGAGGATAAATGTTGAGGGGAAAAGCGCTCATGTGATACCGGCTTTATTTATATACAAACTGCAATGTGAATAGTGTCAACAACTATTCTGAATTGCTCGGGGCCTTGGGGCTGTTCGGCCAGGCAGCTTGGGGAACAACAACAACAACAACAACAACAACAACAACAACAACAACTATTCTGTGTAATCCTTGTTTTTTTTTTTTCAGTTGACATCCCAGCAGCAGCGTAAATCCACTACCCGTCGATCTGGTAAAAAGAGGGGGGACCTTGCCCAGCAGATCAAGATATCATTTGATGAGGTCAGTTATGCCCACACATAATATTAATATTGATAATTATAGGGTCTCAAATTCAAGTACATTGGGGCTTGTGTTTGATATTAATGTTAAAGAACGGGGTGTTACTTATAATATAACGGATTAACTTACTCATGTAGTGATGTACACCCTATGTGGTGGATTGTGTTCTTTTATTTCAAATTTGATTTTATTAAGCGTTATTTCCACATAGCGATTTTGATTAGCTCCTTCGCGTTTATCTTGTGTCGTCCCAGTTTTGGCTTGTTTATTTTGCAAGTTTTACATTTTAATTCTATGATCAAAAATTTTTGGGCAACATTTCTGGAATATTTTACACTGGTATCGGAAACTAGACTGATGATAGAGATGAATTTAGGCAAAAGAAATATGTTATATATTGACCTCATAAGCTGCCAGACCAGTGTTGAGGATAAATGTTAAGTGAAAAGGCGCTTGTGTGATACCGCCTTTACTGTATTATGTTGACCTCATAAGCTGCCAGACCAGTGTTGAGGTTAAATGTTAAGTGAAAAGGCGCTCGTGTGATACCGCCTTTACTGTATTATATTTTATTTATAAATTATTATTTTACTTAAGCGTTGTTTCCACATTGCGATTTTGATTAGTTTTTTTGTCTTTTTACTGTGTTCGTATACGTTTTGGTTTGTTTATTTTGCAAGTTTTACATTATAATTTATTAAGTGTTGTTTCCACATAACGATTTTGATTAGTTCCTTTGCGTTTATCTTGTGTCGTCCCAGTTTTGGTTTGTTTATTTTGCAAGTTTTACATTATAATTATATGCTTGTGTTTTCAGCTTCAGGTGCGTTGGGATAAAGGGGAGGCGCTGACGATGGAGGACTATGCCGATCACACCCTTGAATTACGCAAAACCGTCTATGCACAGGTTAGTACTTAGAGAGAGAGAGAGAGAGAGAGAGAGAGAGAGAGAGAGAGAGAGAGAGAGAGAGAGAGAGAGAGGAGAGAGAGAGAGGAGAGAGAGGAGAGAGAGAGAGAGAGAGAGAGAGAGAGAGAGAGAGAGAGAGGAGAGAGAGAGGAGAGAGAGAGAGAGAGAGAGAGAGAGAGAGATGATGAGAGAGAGAGGAGAGAGAGAGAGAGAGAGAGAGAGAGAGAGAGAGAGAGAGAGAGAGGGTGAGAGAGGGTGAGAAAGAGAGAGAGAGAGAGAGAGAGAGAGCGGAGAGAGAGGTAGATTTCTTCTATACAGTACTTACAGTATATTTTGAGCAAAGAGAATTGTTCTTATTCAGATTGCTGAGAGTAGGAGATGAGAGAATTTAATCATTATCATAATTTCCCACGATATTCTTCGTCCCAGGAAACTTACGTTAGTGGGGAGAGAGAGAGGAAAGACGAGAGATCGTACAGTACTCCAGGTAGATCTCCAAGAATAAAGAGAGAGACTTGACAACAGAGAGAGCAAAACAAATGAAAAAGTGGCAATTTTTCTCAAGCCGTTCTCTTTACACAGAGGTAAAATTAGATTTCTTCTATACAGTACTTACAGTATATTTTGTTCTTGCAAACTTTAAACACTTATTCAGATGCGAAAATATTAGAGTGTCCAGTCCAGGAACTTAAGTAGAGGTGGGGTAGGCTAAAAGACGTGGGATCACGGTACAGTACAATAAAGCAGAAAGAACTTGACAGATCAGAGAGACAGGGTCGCCTGGAAGATACATTAGGACGTGAGACTGTAACCACACTCTCTGTGGACAAAACGGTCTTTAAACTTGTACGGTAGGCTAATAAGTCATGTCTCAGGTACAGTGGAGGTTAATAAGTGTTATCATAATATACTGTATTTCACAAATAAATATTTCACAATAAAATCGCCAAACTAATGGGGCGAACGTCTTAAAATCTCCCCTTAAATAAAGTTTTGTTCCCATTCCAGCTGTACAACAACTTTATGATGTGTGGGATATGCCGGATTAAGGAGAGCAGCCTCAACGCCTGTATCAGACACCTGCAGTGGGTCCCGCACATGGAGGTAACAGTACAGTGTTTTTATTTGTATATTTATATTTATATTTATAACTTGCTCATGTAATGTACACCCTATGTGGTGGATTGTGTTCTTTTATTTATAAACTATTATTTTACTTAAGCGTTGTTTCCACATAGCGATTTTGATTAGTTGTTTTGTCTTATTACTGTGTTCGTATAAGTTTTTGTTTGTTTATTTTGCAAGTTTTACATTATAATCCATTGGCCTGATGAAGCTATATGCGAAACGTCGTCAATAAAGTGCTCTTCCTCACATGGTGTTTATTTTCAGTGTTTTTATTGTCATCTTAGCATCTAGCAGGGTGGCAAACCATGCATATACATACACAATAGAAATGTGCAATATGAAGACGAAAATAATGTTCATAATCACGAGGCGAGGTTGAACGATCAGGCTATGGAGAATGTTGGCTCATTCAAGTATTTGGGCAGTGTGTTGAGTAAAGATGAGACTATGGATGAAGAAGTGCCGGAGAGGGAAAGCCCGACCATGGTCATGGCCTTCCTTAGGGACTCGGGGCTGTTCGGCCAGGCAGCTTAGGGAACAACAACAACAACAACAACACTGAAAGCAGTAACAAGAGATAGGGTGGTCAGTATGGAATTAAAGAAGTCCTTGCATGACAGTGTGGTAATCCCGAAGCATGGATGTTGGCGAAGAGACTGAAACCAAGAGCGAGAGGGGTGGAAATTAGTTACTTGAGAAGTGCGTGCATAATTACATGCAAATAAGCGCAAATAAGCCCGCAACGTAAGTGTTAAGGCTAAATATATATATGAGAACCTATCCAGCCACACTTCTACACACTTGTATCTACTTTATTTGTCTACAACTGTATATAAACACTCATTTTATTAATTTATATATTTATATTTATATTTATATATATATTTTTCCAGAAAGTACAAGAGGCAAATAAACTGTTGAGGATAAACTTCGAGGAGCAGTTTCCCTCGATGCACCCTCTGAACCAAGGTACTGTAGACCCACGGACAAAAAATATGACCCAATCCTAGCTCGTTGTCTCAAGTCGGCCACCCCTAGCTATGGGGTATGTGCCCGAGTATATACATACATACCTACAGAATTTCACTCATATTACTGTATTAGTTAATTACAAAAAACTGCACTGAACAAATCTTGCATTTTCAGACCTTATCCATGTACTATATTACGGACATTTTTTCTACTGTAATTTTTTTTTTTTTTTTTTCTATATTCCAACTACTGTACTCCAATCGGGCATAGGCCGAGAGCCTGCACATTCACCGCTCAACACGGTGAAGCCCGTGAGGTCTTGTTCCAGCCTAGGAAGTGAGACAAGTGAAGCACGAGCTACAACGAGCCCTCGCCAACCTGCCATCACAGACGCGCAGCTCTTCGTTGCTTACTCATGGCTCACTGCAGTCCCACTTCTGAGGCTGCTTTGCCTTTATGCTTCACCGTCTCACTTCCTCGACTCGAACCCTAGGTTAGGTTATAAAGGCAAACCCGGATCACTCTAGAGAAATCAAGCAAAGGATAGGCATGGGATGGAGTGCATTTGGTAAACAGAGCTCCATTATGAAAAGCAAACTACCCCTTTTATTAAAAAGGAAAGTATACTGTACAACCAATACGTCCTCCCTGTACTAATTTATGGATCAGAAACTTGGAGTATAACAAAGTGTCTAGAACTCAAACATAGGAGTGCCCAAAGAGGAATGGAGAGGATAATGTTAGGCATAACTTGGAGAGATAAGAAGAGAGCCTCTTGGATAAGAGAACAAACAAAAGTAGAAGATATTCTCAGTACTATAAAAAAGAGGAAATGGTCCTGGGCAGGTCATATATTTAGAAGAGATGGCAACAGATTGACAACTAGAGCAATGGAATGGGAACCTAGGGATGGAGCTAGAGGAAGGGGTAGACAGAGAACTAGATGGAGGGATGAGATCCAAAAGTTTGCTGGTGTAGGATGGAACAGACTAATATCTAACCGGTTGGAGTGGAAACGTTTGGGAGAGGCCTTTTTCCTGCAGTGGACTAACTCAGGCTGATGATGATGATAATAATAAGGGTTGCGAAGGTATATACAATGTAATCAAACTGTATGGCTGTGGGAGCAAGACTGAGGAATAGAATGACCTGACTTGGTATCAACCCTCAAAACAAAGCCGTAGACAAACCATTCGACCTTAGCACGATTAAAAGCTTTGATTTTGCCCATTTTTTCATATTTTATCATATCAGTTATTATAATTAATTCAGGTCTTTTAAAATATTTTGTTATTTGAAGTCTTTGGTTGCCTAGGTTTCGGTTAAATGCGGTTCTACTGCACATATGTACATAAATTTTAAGACCGGTCTGGTTCCGGTCTCATGTCTTAATGGTGGCGCTCCAGGCAGCCCTGTTCAGAGCTGCCTCTTTTGTCAGGTGTTTTAATTCAAGGTCAGACCATAAGGTTTGGTCCCATATTTTTCTTGGTCTGCTCCTTGGTGCAGTTCCCTCCACATTCACGGAATTGCATCTTACACCCAACTTAGTTCATCCATCCTCTCTACATGTCCAAAGACTCCAAACCATCCAAGCTTGCTAGTACACATCTCATCACTGATACTCATGATACCTAACCATATCCTCAACTCTCTACTAGATATCCTATCTTCCAGTTTGTCCTCACACTTCCATCTCACCATGCTCATCTCGTTACATTCCATTCTGTTAATCATCTCGTCTCAGCGACCATACCAGAGCACCCTGCAGCTTTTCCATCCTTCATTTTATTTGTTATGCTGCATGCAACAGCTTGCACTGGCTTATCGTTACTAAGCTGCTCTCTATTCCACTCTAACTCCAAGTTGAGTAGTCATTCATAGTTTACCTTCCAAGCATCTCTGATTTCCTTGTTAGCGTAAACAATTGTCCCAATATCTTTGTGACGCACTGTTCTATAACATTTCCAATGTCATCCTTAATTCGCCTAGCTAAGATGAAGATCCCATTGGGATTTTCTGCGTTAAACACTTGGTCGTATAATTTTCTTTGCCTTGTACATTATATCTATTATATCTATTTATTTAATTTTGTTTTATTATTACAGTACAGTACTGTATTATTATTTTATTTTGTTTTATTATTACAGTACAGTACTGTATTATTATTTTATTTTGTTTTATTATTACAGTACAGTACTGTATTATTATTTTATTTTGTTTTATTATTACAGTACAGTACTGTATTATTATTTTATTTTGTTTTATTATTACAGTACAGTACTGTATTATTATTTATTTTGTTTTATTATTACAGTACAGTACTGTATTATTATTTTATTTTGTTTTATTATTACAGTACAGTACTGTATTATTATTTTTTCAATTCACTTTGCTGCAAGATATAATTCCCTGCTGCCTCCTTTCATCCACACTTTGAAAAATCTTCTTTTTACCTTTATTTCATTATCAACCTAGTCATTCCTCGTTGGTGTATTATATTACAGATATATGTTATGCCTTGTTTACATATTATTTATTACTGTATGTTTTTTACACCAACCAACTTCACGTCTAAACTTAATTAATAAAATCAACAAATACATGTGGCACTCGGAGGACTCAAACCCAGGATACTCATATCGAAACTACTCACACTATGCATTACGCTATCAAGACAGTTAGAGAAATATGGACAAGCCTACGATTTATTATGCAGTCTCGAATCCTGCATATTACGGATATTTTTTATGCCTTTACATATAGATATTTTGTTTGTCTTTTTTTTTTATTTTATTTCTCTTATAACTAGAGATAACCAAAATTTAAATTATGGCATACTTCCCAAACTGACTAATTCCTTGAACATGGCGATAGTGCGTTGTTATGTGTGCGATTAGTTTGCTTGGGAAACGGATTAACTTGCTCATGTAGAAATGTACACCCTATGTGGTGGATTTTGTTATTTTATTTCATAGATTTTATTTTAGTAAGCGTCGTTTCCACAGCGATTTTGATTAGTTATGTTGCCTTTATATTGTCTTTGTCCAAGTTTTGGTTTGTTTAGTTTGCAAGTTTTACATTTGAATACAGTAGACCCCACAAGGGTGCGGTTACCTAAGTCCGAGACATGCGCGCACCCTTGTAAAACGCACCCTTGGAGCTTAAGAACCTATGGGAAATTCACTATGTAGTCCGGGGACTCTTCAAACTTACCCTTTTTTCGCCCAATAACCCCTGAAAAACATGAACTAAGGAAAGAATACCTGCACAGTATAGAAATGTGATTAGATTAGATAGAATAGGGGTATTACACTCACTTTGGATGGTTTATGTATGCGTGGAGGTTGGGATGTTGGTCTTACTGAGGAGCCTCGGACCCTCAGTAAGACCAACACCCCAACCCCCACGCATACATAAACCATCCAAAGTGAGTGTAATACCCATATTCTATCTAATATCTAATCACATATCTATACTGTACAGTAGTCCCTCGTTATCGACGGCTTTTTTATAGACGGATTTGATTATAGACGGATTGCTTTATCATAGACGGATTCGACTATCGACTGACTTTAGACTGATTCGAGTATCGACTGATATATCGACGGATTAATTGTTTATTTATATTACTCTAATATACCAACCAAGAGTGGATTAAATTATGAACAATAAGACATACGATAATAAGAAAATACACCGAAAACGAGAGCAAAAATAATTAGCCTAAAGACTTTAGGTTTTGAGTGAATCCGGATTCACCGACGATCGGAGCGTCGCTTTCGACCTCCATTTTTAATGTTGTCAAAACAAGGCAGAAGCTCTAAGTCCACCCGCCTTTTACTTGCTTATTTGTACCTGAACCTTGTATCTCTTGCGTTATTATGGCCTCTAATGTATTCAGTGATAGATATTTGCAATATACTCTAATATGTAAGGTTATGTGTAAAGGAAACGCTTAAAAGTACATAGGATAGGAGACCACGGATACTGTACGTGTATGTACGGTACCGTAATGTACGGTAATGCGGTATTGACGGTTTTTGCTATCGACGGCAGTCTTAAGAACGTAACCCCCGTCGATAACGAGGGATTACTTACAGGTATTCTTTCCTTAGTTCATGTTTTTCAGGGGTTATTGGGCGAAAAAAACGCACGCTTTGCTTTTTTCGCACCCTTGGATTATACGCACCACACGGACATCTGCCGCACGGTTGGAGAATCGCACCCTTTTAGTGCGCACCCTTGCGGGGCCCACTGTATTACGGATATTTTTTATGCCTTTACATATAGAGATTTTTTTCATGTTTTTTTTTTTTGGGGGGGGGATATTCTTTCTCTTATAACTAGAGATAACTCAAATTTAAATGAGGGCATAAACACAGCCTATGGTTTTCTATTTATTCAGGATTTATAGATATTTTTTCATGTTTTTTTTTTTATATATATATACTATTATAACTAGAGATAATCCAAATTTAAATGATAGCATAAACACAGGCTATGGTTTTCTATTTATTCAGGAATGACGGAGAAATTTATGGAGGAGTTGAAGGGTGCCACCTGGTGTCAACATAAACATAGTGCCCTCTCCACCGCCTACGACCCAGCATACCCTACAGGTTAGGCCTAGTTGGTTTAAGGGGGGATGGGCCGGTTTTCTGGTCCTTTTTCTCTCTCATGTTTAGCCCCATTAGTTTTCAGATGTTAAGATGTTTGTCCCATTAGTTAGTCGATTTTAAGACCTTTCGGCCCATTTCTTCGTCAATATTTAGACCTTTCGTGCTATTTAGGTGTCGATTTTTTCCCTGGCGAACGATAGTGAGCCTGTAATGTTGGAAGAACCGGCCGGTCTTAAATTTGCAAAACTAATGGGTCGAACGTTTTAAAATATTTAAACTAATGATAAATACTGTAGTCTTTATTTTTGTAATACCGTGAAATGCCCTAGCTTCGGATGGGGCTATACTTCGGACACTTCTGGATAAAAGTATATAAGCTACAGTTATGGAAAAATGGCTCTGCATTATGGAAGAACACCACAGACATACTTGTTTTTCCATAGCATCGTGTATTTATCCCATAACTGTGGTTCATTGTATAGTTTTTCTAGACTGTCCGAAGTTATCTCCCCGTCCGAAGTTATGTCATGTTACCGGTATTGTATTGTATGTGTTTTGTCTATATATTGTGTCGTTGTTATTTTATGTTCGTTTATTGTGCAAGTTTTACATAACTATATTTATTACTATAAAGATAACAATATGTGTTGATACAAGTTAGAGTTCTTTTGTCTTTTTCTTTTGCAAGTTTTACATTATAATATTGTGTCGTTCTTATTTTATGTTTGTTTATTGTGCAAGTTTTACATAACTGTATATTTATTACTACAAAGATAACAAATGTGTTGATACAAGTTAGAGTTCTTTTGTCTTTTTCTTTTGTCTTTTTCAAGTTTTACATTATAATATTGTGTCGTTGTTATTTTATGTTTGTTTATTGTGCAAGTTTTATATTATATTTATTACTACAAAGATATTATATTACAGTTGGAAACGTTAGTGAGCTAGAGAGGACGTTTACGTACAAATGTTGGGGGTGCAAAGCGAAGTTTGACTCGTCCCTTGAAGCGTTGGAACACTTCCGCTCCCGCGAACACTATGACAAATACCGAGAAAAGGTAACTTCTCTTTACTGTTTTATATGGTCTTTAACCCTTTGAGTACCAGCGATGTGTGTTATATTTTATTCTAGTTACTTTTAGACGATATTATGCAGCTTGGGAAGGATCTGTGGTAGTTAAAAGGATTGGTTGAGATAGTTTGAAGCCTTATTATTGCTAGAGGTCCTTCCCAAGCTGAATACAATCGTCTAACAGTCGCCAGAATATGATGAAAGGGACGTCCCTGGTACTGAATGGGTTAAGGCGGTATCACACAAGCACTTTTTCACTCATCATTTATCCTCAACACTGGTCTGGCAGCTTATGAGGTAAACATTTGAAATATTTTGGCCACCTAAATTCATCTACCATCAGTCTACTTTCCGATACCATTGTAAAATATTCAAGAAATGTTGACGGAAAAATGTTGATCATCGAATGTTGACTATAAAAGCTCTCGTGTGATACCGGCTTTATATATTGTGTTCCTGTTTTGGTTGGTTTATTTTGCAAGTTTTACATTATAATTTGTAGAAAACACGTGTTCCTGTTGGCAGGGAGGGGTTGCTATAGTCTATTCACTGTAAGTAGGCAAAAAATCATGACCTCTATCCTCTGTAACTCAAAAACTACTAGAGTAATCGAGCTAATATTTCTACCATTTGGGAAGAGTCAGTCAAGGAATAAATGTGGGAATTTACATCCAATTTGCTCTAGCCCTTTTTGAGTTATAGAGGATATACAGTATATCTCTACCATTGATCAAAGCCTCTCATGATGACCTAATATACTTTGTTATTTGTTACTGGTTTAGTGAATGTGTTATATGTTATTAATTAACTTGCTCATGTAGTAATGTACACCCTATGTGGTGGATTGTGTTCTTTTATTTATAGATTATTATTTTACTTAAGCGTTGTTTCCACATAGCGATTTTGATTAGTTATTTTGTTCGTATATGTTTTGGTTTGTTTATTTTGCAAGTTTACAATTAAAATGTAAAGCTTGCAAACTAAAGAAACCAAAACTGGGACAAAGACAATATAAAGGCAAAATAACTGATCAAAATCGCTATGTGGAAACAACACTTACTAAAATATATATATATACCGTATATATACAGTATACCCATATAGGCCTATATATATATATATTTTTTTTTTTTTTTTTTTTTTTTTTAAATATAATGTATGGTAACCTAATATATATTGTTTCATTAACAGATTATGGATGAGGTTGGAGAGAGTGTGGACGTGTGTGATGATAGGTCAGTGTGGCTTTTACTTTACCTTACTTAATTTACGGGGGGATGGGCCGGTTTTCTGGACCACTTTCTCCCTCATGTTTAGCCCCATTAGTTTTCAGATTTTAAGATGTTTGCCCCATTAGTTTGTTGATTTTAAGACCTTTTGCCCCTTTTCTTCGTCAATATTTATGCCTTTCGTGCTATTTAGGAGTCCATATTTTCCCTGGCGAACGATGTAAGCCTGTAATGTTGGAAGAACCGGCCTTTGGCCGGGAAATTTTTCTACTGAACATTTTTCAAATTAATCTAGAAGGGGGATCTAATGGATGTTTTTTTTAATTTGATAGAGGTCTAGGGAGGAAAGTAAAAAACTAATGAATGCATGCAAAAACCGCCCAAAAAGTGAAGCATCTCCCCTTAACCCCTTCAGCACTATGGCACCTTTTTACCTTTGATTCAGGTTAAAAGTAGACAATTTTATGCAGCTTAAGAAGGACCTAATTGTCATGTTGCAAATTTGATTTTAAATAATATTTTGACATTTAACATGTAGTTTCTTTATTCATGCAGAGTTTAGTCAAATTTACCAGAACGTCCCGGACTTCCCAAACTTGACTAATTCCTTTAATGTGACGATAGTGCGTTGTTATATGTGCGATTAGTTTGCTTGGGAAACAGATTAACTTGCTCATGTAGTGATGTACACCCTATGTGGTGGATTGTGTTCTTTTATTTAATAATTTTCATTTTAGTAAGCGTTGTTTCCACATAGCGATTTTGATAATTTAATTTGACTTTATTTTGTCCTTGTCCCAATTTCTGTTTGTTTAGTTTGCAAGTTTTACATTTTAATTTATTAAGAGGGTTTATCGAGTTTGTATTTACCCATTTGAGTCCTAGAGGTAAATTATAAACTTAGAAAATCTTTGAATGGTAACCAGAATAATATGATAATCGGTCTGCCACAGGTTATTATATTACTGTATTTTGATTGATTTTGCTAATTATTCTTATAGTAATGGTGTGGTGAGGGAGGTGAAAATGAGAACTATCGGAAAAGGATTGGGTTTAGTAGGAAAGAATGGTAGAGATTGGGAGTTGAATCAGTTGCTGTTCATTGATGACACCTGTGGCAGATCGAGTATGGAGCTCAGTGGTCTGGTTAATCTGCTCTACATAACTAACTAACTGTGGCAGATCGAAGACTCCAATTTATTGTTATTTCCTAGTTGTAGCAAAGATAACAACTAAGACAGCTATTTTATCTTTCTTGATCTTATGCTCACCTAAAAAATTACCTAGCACTAATAACTATACTGTAGGTAGCGCCAACGAACTTGACAATAATCTTGATCCCTGACCTTTCTGTTACTCAAAAGGGCCAAGAGCAAACTGGCTGTAAATATCCACGCCTATTTCCTGGTGGCTCTTCCCAAATGATAGAAACGTCAGCTTTCATTCATTTTGAGTTATAAGAATTAAGGGGTCAAGATTATTGTCAAGTTCGCTGGCGCTACCTACAGTATAGTCTATTCATTATACAGTAGGCTCTCTTCATGGCTGCAGCATATTGTTGGTGTAAAGGCTTTCCTCCACAACATCATTATACTGTATTTGGGCGGGTGCCCAACCCCGAATGGAGTTGAAATAGGGGAGCTATCCCCCCGCCAAAGGCGGCTTTCTAGGGCCTTTCCTAACTGATGCTGAGAGGATTGGGTTCTAGTCATGTGGTGATGGGCTGGTCTATCAGAGTGAGAACTGAGCGATCTCTGCCATACCCATAGCTTACTCTGACTGTTCCTTTTACTTATATATCTTCTAGATCTCAAGTGACGGCGTCTTTTCCGTGGATTGACCTCCCTACTGCCAACCTAGAAGTTGGCAGATTGGGAGCCAAAGCGTCACATTTTTCCCTTGCCCCTCAACTTTCCCTTCAAAATTGCTGAGGGGCACAGGGCTTTGGGTGGGGCTTTGGTTTCCCGGGCGTTTCCGCACCCTCCTCAGCTCCCTGCCTTGGAGTGGCTTCGGTAACCCGGGCTTTGTTAGTGGTAAGCAGGGAGGGTTTTGTGGGGGCGCTCGTTTATGGCCTTGGCCTTGCTCGAGACCTTGGGGCTGTTCGGCCAGACAGCCTGGGGAACAACAACAACTGTATTTAGGTCAGAAATCTTTACCACTAATACCTCTGTAACTCAAAATGGACTTGAATTTATCAAGCTAATATGGAAGAGTCAGTCAAGGAATATGTGTGAAAATGTACAACCTATTTGCTCTTGCTCTTGATCGCGAGCCGTGGCATAGTCAGCAGAGCGTCGACTGGTGATCAAAGGGTTGGCAGATCGAGGCCGCACTGTCAAAATGTTACTGGTTGATGTCAAGCCCGGGCAACTTGACCTTGCGATTCGTGACAAACGCCTAATGTTCATGGCCACCCCTTCTCGGGAATTACGGCGTCTGGCAAAACAAAACAAACAGTTCCAGAGGTTAGGGGTCAAGATGTCTGGCCTAATTGTAGTGAATAGATTGATTAGTTTACCCAACTGATGTATTTTTTCTCTCCCACTTGTAGTGAAGACAATGACGAAGACAGAGACAGCCCAGCCAAGAAGAAGATAAAAAGGGGGAGTAACAAACCTGCCCCTAAGACGTTGGAGGACGAGTTGGGCTGCGACGAGGAGGAGGAGGAACTCAACTTTGAGGAGGATGATGATGTAGAATCAGATCGTGAGCACACTCCGCGTAAATCAAGACGGAGCAAGTGGAATAACGATAATGATGATGATGATGAGGATGATGATGTGTCGGATGTTGACCCCACTCCGCGTAGACCAAGACGGAGTAAGTGGAATATTGATGATGATGATGATGAGTCAGAAATTGACCCCACTCCGCGTAGACCAAGACGGAGTAAGTGGAATATTGATAATGATGAGTCGGAAATTGACCCCACTCCACGTAAACCAAGAAGGAGTAGGTGGAATATTGATGATGATGATGTTAAAGACGATGATGATACTAAAGAAATTGAGGATGATGATGACAAAGCAATGGAAGCACCCTCATCACCTTCCACTAATGTTGATCAGTCGTCTACCATGAAATCACCACCGAGTAAAACGACTGCCTTTGATGTTTCTAAGGATGATGAAGAAGATGAAGAAGACTTAGACGAGCTAAAACCTGAAGCCGCAGAACCAGCTCCTAAACCAGCCCAAAAGAAAACACCCCCTGTAAAATCCCCACCAACAAGAAGGTCTGCTGCTGCTGTGGATGATGATGATGATGATGGTAATGATGATGATGGTAATGATGATGATGATGATGAAATGGCTCTTCCAACACCTCTAACTAAAATCAGTAAACCATCTTCCACAAAACCATCTGCCACAAAACCGTCAGCTGCTACACCATCTGCCTCAAAGCCGTCTCTTGCTGAACCATCTGCATCACCAAAAAAAACATCGACCAGAAAACCAGCTTCTACCAAACCAACGGCTGAAACTAAACCATCTGCTACTAAATCATCTGCCGCAAAACCGTCTGCTGCTAAGCCAGTTCCTGCATCACCAACAAAACCATCAACCAAAACACCAGCTTCTACCAAACCTACTAATAGAAAACCATCTCCTGCTAAGCCATCCGTTAAAAAACCATCTGCTAAACTATCTGTTACAAAAGCATCTGCTAAACCATCCGATACAAAACCATCTGCTAAACCATCCGTTACTAAACCATCTCCTGCTAAACCATCTGATACAAAACCATCTCCTGCTAAACCATCAACCACAGTACAAACTTCTGCACAACCAACTGACACAAAAACATCTACAAAACCACCAGCAACAAAATCATCTACCTTAAAACTAGAAGCAGGTAAACATACTGTTGTTAAGCCAGCTCCTGCTAAATCTGTCCCCCCTAAACCCACTGCTGCAAAACCACCCATCAAACCAGCAGCATCTAAACCAAGAGCTAAAAGATCTGCTGCTTCTCTGGACGATGAAGAAGAAACTCCGACAGCACCGCCCGCCAAGGTTCGTAAATCATCCTCCACATGTAAAGAGGATCCTGACGCTTCCTCTTCAGTCCAAAAAGTGGCTCCAGTTAAACTAATGACTAACGGGAAGACGGATACTGATACTAAAGGCCGTAAACAAACTACTGTAAAGTCAGCCACAATTAAGAAGATCACTGCTGCTGTTAAAGAGGATTCTGAAGATAACAAAGATAGTGATGAAATAACTCCTCCTCCAGCTCCTATAGCCCGTAAACCAACAACAACAAGATCAACACGAACTAGTAGGTCATCTGCTGCGGTTAATAATGATGAAGATGATAAAGATAGCGATGAAGAAACTCGTCCACCAGCTCCTATAGCCCATAAACCAGTGGCTGCACGATCAACACGAACTAGAAGAATATCTGCCGCTGTTAAAGATGATTCTGAGGACAATAAAGATAGTGATGAAGAAACTCCTCCATCAGCTCCTAAAACCTGTAAACCAACAACTGGAACATCAACAAGAACTAGAAAGACATCTGCTGCTGTTAAAGATGATGAAGATGATAAAGATAGCGATGAAGAACCCCCTCCATCAGCTCCTAAAACCTGTAAACCAACAACTGGAACATCAACAAGAACTAGAAAGACATCTGCTGCTGTTAAAGATGATGAAGATGATAAAGATAGCGATGAAGAACCCCCTCCATCAGCTCCTATAGCCCGTAAACCAACAACTGGAACATCAACACGAACTAGAAAGACATCTGCTGCTGTTAAAGATGATGAAGATGATAAAGATAGCGATGAAGAACCCCCTCCATCAGCTCCTATAGCCCGTAAACCAACAACTGGAACATCAACACGAACTAGAAAGACATCTGCTGCTGTTAAAGATGATGAAGATGATAAAGATAGTGATGAAGAACCCCCTCCATCAGCTCCTAAAGCCCAACCAACGGCTGCACGATCAACACGAACTAGAAAGACGTCTGCTGCTGTTAAAGATGATTCTGAGGACAATAAAGATAGTGATGAAGAAACCCTTCCAACGGCTGTACGCTCAACACGAACTAGAAAAACATCTGCTGCTGTTAAAAATTATGAAGACGATAAAGATAGTGATGAAGAACCCCTTCCACCAGCTCCTAAAGCCCATAAACCAACAGCTGTACGATCAACACGAACTAGAAAGACGTCTGCTGCTGTTAAAGATGATGAAGATGATAGAGAGAGCGATGAAGAACCCCTTCCATCAGCTCCTAAAGCCCGTAAACCAACGGCTGCACGATCAACACGAACTAGAAAGACGTCTGCTGCTGTTAAAGATGATTCTGAGGACAATAAAGATAGCGATGAAGAACCCCCTCCACCAGTTGCCGTAAAACCCGCTACTGAGAAAGCAGCACTGATAAAGAAGCCTGCCGCCAATAATGATGAAAAAGATGAATCGGATGAAGGTTCCCCATCAACTGCTAAAATCCAACGAGCATCTACCACAAAATCAGTCATTGAAGAAGATGATGACATTAAGATTTCCCCTCCGCCTTCACCTCCTCTCCCTACTATTGTTACTATTACTGATGATAGTGATGATATTAAGTCCCCCCAACGCCTCGCCCCATCACCTAGAGGTCGGGGTGCACCAAGCCGGCGGTCACGGGGGAGAGGTAATATAAAGTTCAAGGCAGCTAAGTAATGTACACTTACTGCCGTTTAAAGTGGTACAACATTAAGGGGGGATGGGCTGCTTTTCTGGACCACTTTCTCCCTCATGTTTAGCCCCAGTAGTTTTCAGATATTAAGACGTTCGGCCCATTAGTTTGGCAATATTAACACCTTTCACCCCATTTCGTTGTCAGTATTTAGACCTTTCGTGTTATTTAGGTGTCGATTTTTTCCCTGGCGAACGATAGTGAGCCTGTAATTTTGGAAAAAATGGCCTTCGGCCGGGACATTTTTCTGCCGAATAATGTACAAATTAATCTATAGATATTTTTTTAAATTTGATGGAGGTCTAGGGAGGAAACTAGAAAAAGGAGGTCTAGGGAGGAAACTAGAAAAATAATGAATACATGCAAAAATTGCCCAAAAAGTGAACCATCCCCCCTTAACCCTTGTCGGACAGAAACATTTGTTACTTTTACGTCCTGTGTGGCGGGCAGATTTACCCTAAACAAGCATCATTCCATGCTCTTTTTCATGCATAAACAAGAGCCAGAGCGTAATACAATTAAGTATCTGTGAAAGGGCGATAATAGAGCTTTCCAATGACACCTGAATCATCCTTGTACGACAACGGGTTCGCTTTCAACGATGTTGCAACGCGAGTACAAAAACCCTAAAATACGGTAATTTCCCGAGATTTTACCCTATCTAGCGAGACGAGGGATATGTACACATGTTGTGGTGATATCAGTGGCGGGACTAGGTCCACGCTGAACGGTCAGAGCCCGCCTGCAGTCCTCCCACCTCGTGGACTCTCTCTCATAATGTTGATAATGTGCGCAACATCCCTTGCTACTTAACCTAACAAGTGCGCATGGGGGTAATTAGAAACGTCCCCCTGTGCTGACGTATTTGAGCTGTTTCCATCACTAAAATATTCATTTTACCATAAATAGCATTAATACTTATCCATACGCGCCTATTATGGGTTGATTATAAAGGTATTAACCTGAAACAACAATAAAACGAGTGAAAACAGCGTTTGGATGGTCAAAATCGGAGATATAGGCCGCGAGTTGTATAATGTATGGGTGAGGCAACCTGCTTTCCCGCCAATTTCCCCCAAGGCCACTGAGACACAGTCGATCGATATTCTCTCTCTCTCTTTTGCACTCGCTTGCTAACACTGATGACAATGCCCTGCTTGCAACTCGCTAATGTTAGCACGAAAATATACCTCAGAATAAGGGAATAACAGGGAAAATAGGTGATAACTGAAGGAGGGGAGGAAAGTGGGGAAGGAGGGGAGGTAGAGGAGTGATACTTTGCATGGCCCAGGGGCCCCCCCCCCCCATTTTTTTTTTTTTTTTTTTTTTTTTTTTATGTTTAACCCTCTCACCACGGAAGGGCTCTTGAACGCCCATAAAAAAGCATATAACAGGTACCCGGAAGGCCTCTTGAACACCCAGTGGTTGAAAGCCTGTGAGCTTCGTGTGCGAGGCGTCGGTCCGACGCATGTAAACAACAGCCGGCTGGACCGACGCCCCGCATCTCCGGCCACAAGAAGGAGAGCGTCGCTTGTTCGTGTGTGCCTGTATGTTGTTGTTAAGTATCGAAAAGTGGTGTAAAGTGGCTGTGTTGGCCATAAAGTTATCTCCAATGAAATCATCATCACAGCTCAACCAGTTGACTTAGAGAGCTCTACTTAATGCCATTCTACAGGTAAATAACACAGCTACGCTTGGGGATGCGCGGGAATGCGGGAAGCAGTCTGATTAACGAATATACGGTAGCCTAGCCTAGACGTTTTTCGGCCAAAACACTCGGGTTTCGAGGAATATATATATATATAATACATAGCCGGGGCTGGAGGGTTAAAGTTGATTTTTTTTTTTTCTCTGACTCTTAAGAGTCTTCCCGCAGTCCGCCGGGGTAACTCTTAAGAGTCTCCCCGCAGTTCCCGGGTTAAGTCGTCAGCCGCTCTTTGGGCCTAGGTTCTCTAAGCTAACTTAAGTCGTCAGCCGCTCTTTGAGGGTTAAAGTGGTACAACATTAATGAAAGGATCTGACATGCTGATATAATATGTTGAGACATTTCCTTATATCTATGCACCCTAGGTCAGCTTTTTCACAGTTTCAAGTTTATCATAAAGTAGTGTACAGTTCCACCTACTTATGCAGGCAACTGTACCTAATATTCTCTTTTATTTTGGTTTGTTTGTTTTGCACGTTTTACATTATAATTACATAACAGAAAATTTAATGGTCTAGCAGCTGATTTCTCGATACTTGATGTAAACATGATAATAATGATAATCTGGTACTTATTTTCTAAAATACGCCAGTTCTTCGGGAGGAATCACTAGCGCTCGGAACGAGTTACACCACAATTAAAGACTTGTGGCGTTGCTGATATACAGCATAAGCTGCAATTGTGGAAAATGGCAACAGCTAAAGCCTGTAATAATTTGTCACTATGCCACTGACAAGATGTGGCAAACTGTCTGTAGCACATTAATGTTAAGATATAATTTGTGTTACACATACTGTTAGAATAATTTTAGGGATAATCCTTGTACTTTAAAACAAGTTTCTATACCAATTTATCGTAATCTTTCAAGCTTGCAAGTTTGCAAGTTTTACATTTTAATTAAGCTAAGGTTTGAAATTCAGATTAGGGCTGTACATTAATTTTGTACATTCAGAGCAGTTTGGCATAGATCATATCCTGTGAAAAGTAGAACAGCAGTTTCTAGTCAACACAATGGCAAGGAACAATGTTAATTTAATTTGGATATGTGAATGGATGAAATAAGTTGGGTGAAAAGATGGAAGTCCACGTGGAGGGAGCTGCACCAAGGGGCAGACCAAGAAAGACGTGGGGTCAGGCCTTGCAGTCTGATCTTGAATCAAAGAACCTGACGAGTGAGGCAGCTCTTAACCTATAAACGGCGAGCAGGGTGTATTGAACACCACTGTTCTGGGCGAGCATATTAGGCTCCATTCATGCCTATAATCGTCATTTTACGATAAATATCGTTATTACTTATTCATATGCGCCTATTTTACCTTCACTATGAAGATAGTAACAACAATAAAACAAGTGGAAATATAATTTTTCTGGTCAAAATCGCGAATATACATGGAGCAGCCCATTCATGAATTATGGAGCAAATTGAGGCAACCCCTCCCTTCACGAGGCCTCAAGCCTGACTGAGCTTACTCATTCACACTCGCTTGTGTAACACACTCGCTAGGCACATAAGCACATCCTCCACACATTTTGCTAATGTTAGCACAAAAATATACCAACGAATTAGGGAATAACAGGGAAAGTAGGTGATAATTGAAGGGGGAGGGGGAAGGAGGGGATGTGGAGGAGTGATATGAGGTATAGGGGAAAACAAAAAACAGTTTTTTTTTTAGTGCTACTGGGGCCGTTTAAAATGTTTTTTTTAGGCCTTCCCTCTTCAGAGCTTTGCCGCCCTTGCCCAGTAAAACTTCTTAAGAGCTTTCTTGCCGTTGCCGGGTTAACAGGGCTGCCTGGAATGCCGCCATTTGGAAATGAGACCGGAATAGCTCTTCGTGTGGAGCACTCGGTCTTTAAATTTATGTATGTATGTATTACCATCTCACCACACTCTGGTACAGTACTGTACAGTCATATCGAGCCCTGGTCATTTACTGATCACATGTACAATGAATTACATAGATTTTTACATAGTTTAGTTAACATAATGTCACAAGGCTAGATGCACCCACTTGACATCAGATTGGTTGCCATTTACCTATAGACATACCTTGCTTGGTACCTTGTAAGTGGGTGGAGATCAGAGGTCATATAAACAATAGAGAAGAGCCAGGCAGCCTAGGGAACGACAACAACAACAAAACTAGAGAAGAGCACACATGATTTCTCACACTATAATAAGAGACAAGGCAGACTATAGAAGACACTAGGACAGGAGACTATAGAAGACACTAGGACAGGAGACTATAGAAGACACTAGGACAGGCCTTTATAAATGAATTATTACCATTTTGATCCTGTGTTCCTGGTCTACAACTTGGTTCTCCAATAAACCTGTTTGTCTCTCAACCAGTGTCTTTATCTCCATATACAGTACCTCTAATCTTAAGGCATCTTACGAGATAATGGCAGCTTTACTAACTACAACCGACTTGAATACAACTGCAACCTACATAGCGGCTAGCAGGAATCCTATATTTGCAACTTATTTGTTACAGAATCTTTGTAATAGCTGAGCATTTAAGATAGGGTCGAAATTATTTCCCTCTAGCAAATGGAAAAAATATATATATTTTTGCTAAAGTCGCCTGTGCATTAATGTCGCCCGTGCTTGAAAATTGCCACCTACCCTATGAATCTATCTACAGTAGCTATCTATTGCCAGACACCCTAATCACTAGCGGGGTGGCCTTGAACAAACCTCCTCCAGGTTGCCCTGTTCCCTGACAACACTATAAGTATCGCCAATGAACTTGACAAATATCTCGACCCCTGACCTCTTCGTAACTCTAGAATCTTGAGCAAACTGGCTGTAAATATCCACCTATTTCCTGGTGGACTCTTCCCAAATGATGGAAATGTCAGCCCGATTGCTTTCGTATACAGTATTTTGAGTTATGAGACGTTAAGGGGTCAAGATTATTGTCAAGTTTGTTGGCGCTACCTATAGTCCCTACTCCCTGCCCACCCCCTCTCTCCTTCATACATCTCCACTCCATCCCTACACCTCATTCTCGGTCTACCCTTCCTTCTAACCCCTTCCACCTCACTCTCATACACTGTATTTGCCATTTTCTCCATGTGACCATACCATCTTGGCACATTTCTGCCGACATTTTCCATAACATCCACCTGAAAACCACATCTCTCCTGTACTCCTGGATCGTCGGTCTGTCTATCCACCGACTCCATAAGCTCCTCTCGGATAACTCATTTCAACTGTTCCCACTCTTGACTTGTGTCCCTCTAGCAACGTCCACGTTTCACTTCCATATGTCAAGGTGGGGACTACAACACAATCTTGCAATGACCTCTTTACTTCACTAGACTCTATTCCTTATCGCCTTCCTCAATGTGCCTGTAACCTTCCTGCCCTGCTGCACTGTATTGTAACTAGCGGGGTACCCCAGGGGTCGGTACTGGAGCCAGTTCTCTTCCTAATTTATATTACATTAACGACATAGACTTGGACCTCACCTGTACAATCTCAAAGTATGCAGACGATACAAAAATGGCAAATACTGTACTGTAGTCTCAAATTAATGAACATGTAAAAGATTTGCAAAATAACTTGGATATCATGTAGGGCTCAAATTGACGATTGAGTTTTAATATAAAGATAAATTTAAAGTTCTCCATATCGGAAAACAAAATGAGAAAGCAAACTACTGTATTTAATGAATGGCACTTAACCCTCTCCGACATATGACGCAATTTTGAGCCTATTAGGGATACTTTAAGGCCTTTGTTACTATCAGGGGTATTTAGAAACCTTTAGTTTAGTTACTTCAACCTCTGCAGTTGTCTTTGAGTTAGCTGTGGGCAGAAAACTAATTTTGGAGAGGTATTATAAGAGTGAGAGAACTCTATTTCTTATTGCTAATCTGGCAACCTCTGTGTCATATGAGTCTGAAGGGGTTAAGCTTAGGTGTGGACAGAGAAACTGATTTGGGAGTAACAGTATCGAGTAACCTAAAACTCGGTCAACAATAATAATAATAAGCATGTTACTTATTTCTCATAAGCGCCAATTTTTCCGAAGAATTCACTAGCGCTCGGAAAGAAAAAAGAACAAAATCAATGCATCAAAAGAAGGCTTATATACAACACACATTTAACAACCACTAGCAGTGGCAAAATAGCCTAAACTCTATAGCCATCTGTCATGACACCTCTCTCAAGATCATAGCTTCTCTCAAAGAGAAAAGTCTTAAGTTGTCTCTTGAAGCATTCAACAGAACTCAGTTGTCTCATGGACAGCGGCAACCTGTTATACAACCTCGGAGCCATGTAGGAGAATGACCTCTCAAAGAAAGAAGACTGCTGGAAAGCCCTTGGTTCATCAAGACGAAAAGGGTCATTGTCATGACGCACAACTACACCATGGTGTGCCGGTGGGCGCCTGAGCAGCTCCGCAAGGTACCTAGGCTCACCAAATTTGAGAACCTTAAAAGTCACCAAACACAACTTAAATTCTATTCTTGCTCTTACTGGCAGCCAGTGCAGTTCTATGTGAAGAGATGTAGTATGAGTTCTAGGTGGAACACCAAAAATGAGTCTTGCGGCCCTGTTAAGAACAGACTGAACTTTCTTTAAAATATAATTTGGAAGACCCACCAACAGGGCATTGCAATAATCAACACGAGAGAAGACCAATGAGTGAACCAACGTCAGGAGGCAACGTCTGGTTATAAACGGCTTCACCAAATAGAGATTTCTGATGTGCAAGTAACAACCTTTAACTATCTGGTTTACATGCTCTTTGAAATCTAATCGGGAGTTCACATATACACCCAGATTTCGAACAGAGTTGGCCGGTCGCAGCTGAGATCCACCCACATTGATGGAGAGGGCACCTACTATATCATCAGCTCTTCTATTTCCTCGGATGATGAGAATATCAGTTTTACCATCATTTAGTTTAAGTTTTCTCGCTCTCATCCACTTCTTGATATCAGACATCAACAATTCCATCTTACTCCGTATATCAACTATATTTGTGATTCTCACATAAATCTGGGTGTCATCTGCATAAAAGTGAAAGGTGACATTATGTGCACGAAGCAGAAGAGACAAACTGCTGATATAAATTATAAATAGGATAGGACCTAAAACTGATCCCTGCGGAACACCATACTGCAGGGGTGTCGAGTTCGAGACCACTTGATTTACCATCACACTCTGGGATCTACCTGACAAGTACGACCCAAGAAGCAAGAGAGCGGAGTCACGCACACCACAATCATAAAGATCACTCAATAACAACTCGTGATCCAGTGTGTCAAAGGCCGCAGAGAGATCAAGCAAGACCAATAGTGAAGCCACACCATTGCAAGTGTTCTCAACTAGATCATTATGTACTCTAATCAATGCTGTTTCAGTTGAATGATGCTGTCGGTAAGTAGACTGAAAAATTGGGATAGTTTCATTCTGCTGAAGTAGTGGTTGTAATTGGTCAAGTATTGCACGCTCTAATATCTTTGATATGAAGGACAGGTTGGAGACAGGACGATAGTTCAACATGTTCTCAACATCAAGTCCAGGTTTCTTTAGAGTAGGTCGGAGTAGTGCATGCTTTTCAGAATGTGGGAAGCTACCTTCAGAGAAGCACTTATTAATTATTTTGGAAATAAACTCAACTGTGTGATCATAGACTCTTGGTAGCTTGGAAACATTTATGGGATCCAACGGGCAAAATGTTTTATTGAGGTTTCTTATGTAGGACGAGATCATGTCCACCTCTACTGAGTGAAAGGATGAGAGGACCTTATTAGGAATGTGTCGGGGTTGGAGTACAACTGAAAGTTCTTCACCAACAGAAGCATCATCCAGTTCCTGTCTTATGCGAGTTATCTTGCCAGCAAAAAATGCCACAAAGTTGGCAGCCAACTCGGCATCGGGTACAGAAGGTCTTAAACCGACTCTTGTTTTTCCAAGTAAACTGTTTACAATTGAAGCCAACCTCCTCTGGTCGTTACCACATGAGTCAACTTTTCCCTGATAATACACTTTCTTTTCATCTTTGATTGTGTGGACCACAGCTCTTCTGGCTGACAGATATTGCAACCATGTAGAGTCTGTTTTATTTTCCCGCCATTCACGTTCAGCTCTTCTACGCGCTCTTCTACGCGCTCTTCTAAGAAATTTAACTCGAGTGCTATACCAGGGTGAATCATCTCGTACTATGATTTTCTTCTCTACTTCTGGACAGTGATGATCGAACACTAATTTAAGTGCATTTCCATGTACCGCCACCAGCTCATCTGAAGTAAGGTTGAAAGTATCAATACTTTCCAAGTACTGTTTTACTTCACTGCTAGCCAAATTTTGGTCTGTATTTTTATAATTTCTAAATCTGATTACTTTTTCATGTGTGAGTGGCTTAGGGAAATCAAAGCTGAAAGTAATCAAAGCATGATCAGAGGTATTAGGGTCAGCATTCTCAACATCAACATCCAGAACCCCACCACAACCCACAGGAGAGAAAACCAAGTCAAGGGTGTGTCCTAAGATATGAGTTGGGTGGGACTCATGGTTTACAAAATTGTTCTGATCAGTCAACTCAAGGAACTCAGGAGAGAATGGCTTCAGATGAGGGCTGTCAACCCAGTAATTAAAATCTCCACATCAAAAGTCTTCCAGTTTTAGCAGAAAATTCCTCGAGAAACTGCTCAAACTCTTCCATAAAACCCCTATCTGTGCCACGATGGCCAGGCCTATAGACAACTGCCATTCTTAGAATTTGTTGATGGAGTTTTATTTCCACTTCCAACAGTTCATAATAAAGAGGGGCTGGGTTATGGCTTATTTGCAAGATATTCACCAGAGATGTGGAGTAGACAACTGCCACTCCACCACCCGGATGATCTCCCCCTAGCCCTAGGAACATTTATTATGGAATGGGTTTTAGGCAATGCCGCCTGGATAATATTCAGATCTGACTCGAACAACCAGGTCTCAGTGAGACATAATACATCAAGGTTACGTTCATCCAAGATCTCGCAAATATGATCCATTTTGTTACGCAAGGAACGAACATTCAACAGACCCAGTTTCAACCGGCTCCCGTGTGCATTTTTCAGTTTTTTGAACCTACAAAATTGGTGTTTTCAATAACTTTATTTCTCTGAGCTGTCATTAGAGGACAATTTCTACTTGAGGCGAAATGATTTGGCGGCTCCGTAACTGATGTGGAGCTCATACAATTTATACATTTGGGGGGGAAGTCTTGTTGGTGCAGTCTTTTGAGTTATGAGTACCGGCACAGAAGTTGCATTTTGGATCCTCATTTTTCCGATAACACCTGTCACTGGTATGGCCAAAGCCCTGGCAATGGTAACATTGTGTTACCCAGAAGCGATCGTATGCACGACATCTCACAAGTCCAACATACACAGAATTGCCATCATCCACAATGGAAGAGCGTATTTCAGGTGACATTTTTACTACCGCAGTCTTTGTGTGTGCATCACTCTTTTGCTTGGTGAATAGCAAATTCATAGCTAAGCCATCGTCGACCAGGGACTTTATTCTTGGGTTCTTGTTGAGGATGCTGGGAATGATCTCATTATCCTCAGCGTCATTAGCAATGCCCACCAGAGTCATTTTTGGCATCATCTTCTTTGGTTCGGAGACACTGAAGGCACTGTCCACCCCCAAACACTGATTGATGGCCCTTCCTGCATCTTCTTTGGCTTTCTTGGATGGAAGTCGTACCACCAGTACACCTGAATCAGTTCTAGTTAACTTGTTAACCGGAACCGAAGCCAAAGCAGTCTCGATTGCCTTTGTATCTGGTGGGCTTACTGGCTCGGAGGATCGGTCTTTTGGCTTCACTACCAGGACCTGATGGTCCCAGACATTTTTTTTTCTTTCCACCATCTAACACCTCAGTGGTGCGTTTGGTCGGCTCCTTTTTTATCTCTTCACATGTTTGCTGAACTATCTTGGCAAACAAGGGAATGTCGGGGGCAGCAACTTTAGTCTCAAGGATATCCATTCTGTTACCAATACTCTCTATCTCCACGGCCACCGCAGCAAGGGCACCCTTCACTTCGTTTACAATGGCAGTCTTCACTTCACCAACTAGGGCAGCCGTCAGGTCATCCAAGGTCTGCTGACTAATTGCTGCGTCCTTTGCAGCCAGGGGGGTGGTATCGCAAACAGTGCAATGCCATTTAAATCCAGGTTTCTTCTTTGCAAGTACTCTGAGGTCCTCATCATCAACATTTATACAGTTAACGTGAAAATAGGTACCACACGAGTAGCAGCCCAGCGATTTGGCCTTGCCCACAACCTTCCCACAACTACAACTCTGCTTGCTTGCTGCCATTTCAGTGGAAGTAACCAACAATTAACCCGGGAACTGCGGGGAGACTCTTAATAGTTCCCCCGGCGGACTGCGGGGAGACTCTTAAGAGTCAGAGAAAAAAAAAATAAACTTTGACATCAAATTTTTTTTTTTTTTTTTTTTTTGGCCCCTGGGCCATTCAAAATCTCAGTCCTCTACCTCCCCTCCTTCCCCACTTTTCTCCTCTCCTTCAGTTATCACCTATTTTCCCTGTTATTCCCTTATTCTGAGGTATATTTTTGTGCTAACATTAGAAATCCGATTACAGGGTGTGGTCATCACTGATAGCAAGCAAATGCAAGAGAGAGAGAGAGAGTATCGATCGACTGTGTCTCAGTGGCCTTGGGGGAAATTGGCGGGAAAGCAGCTTGCCTCACCCATATTTTATACAACTCGCGGGAAATATCTCCGATTTTGACCATCCAAACGCTGTTTTCACTCGTTTTATTGTTGTTTCAGGTTAATACCTTTATAATCAACCCATAATAGGCGCATATGGATAAGTATTAATGCTATTAATGGTACAATGAATATTTGTGACGGAAACACCTCAAATACGTCAGCACAGGGGGACGTTTCCAATTACCCCCATGCGCACTTGTTAGGTTAAAAACAAAAACACCTGTATTTCGTATCTGATTAAAAATAAGAGAAAACCCTAGTTTAAAAAAAAACGTGAAAATAACTACCTGGGACAGACCCCAGGTAGCGCCGTCCCCTCAGTGCCACCACAATGGAAACAAATTAAAATGGAAAAGAAAAAAAGGGAAAGTGGTGTCTGCAAGGTCACCGCGGGCATTTGGGGATCCACTTGGCTACCCTTTGGGGGTAGCCCAACCGAGATGCGTGGAGAGACCACGCACAGGATGGCACAGAAGTTGTTAAGAAGGCAGAATGTATTGGCTTATGGGCTTGGGCAGGTCATTTGAGCATAAATCCAAAGATGTAATCCTCAGTTTACAAGTCCTTAGTCCGTCCTCTTTTGGAATATTCCGTTCAATCCTGGTGCCCCTACTATATTTTTATACAAAAATTGTATTGACAAACTGCAACGAGTTCAATGTAGAGTTACTTACTTGAATCTTACTTGAAGTCGTCTAGAGGTCCCGTCCTCACAGTCGTGGTCCGCCACCGCTGCGTCCGTCCCGTGCGTCCCTTCGAAGGAGGTCCGTCTGGTCCGGTATAGAGTTTGAGGCCGCCCGGCAGTTAGCAGTGTATCCAGACACTGGTGGTTCATCTGGGAGGGTCTTTAGAAACTTGTCTAATAACCCTTTGAACCTGTCTACCGGGCAACCTACTATGTCTCGCACTTCCTTGGGCAGCGAGTTGAAATTTTTTGGTCCATTGTGGCCTAGGCTGGACGCGAGGAGGGATCTCACTCGTTCTGGTGCCTGTGTTGGGAGGGATCTCCTCTCACACTTCCTTCCAGTCCGACCATTTTGTTTTTCCTGGAGTTCATTACCAGTTGGATCTGGAACCAGCTTCTCCAGGATTTTCCACACATAAATTGCGCAGTACCTGTCTCGCCTTCTCTGCTGAGAGTACAGCCCTAGCTTCTTGAGCCGGTCCCAGTAGCTAAGGTCCTTCATCCCCCGAATGTTTCTAGTGAAGGACCTCTGGACGGACTCAAGATCTCGTATGTACCCCTTTTTGTGTGGCGACCATAGTTGACTACAGTAGTCAAGGAAGGGTTGTACCATAGACCTCCAGAGAGTTAGCATTGTTTCTTGTTCCCTGGAGTTGAACGTCCGTAGAATCCATCCGGCCATTCCCTTGGCTTTCTTGACAGCTGCAGAAATGTGGTGTTGAAATGTGGCATCGTCGGACAATTGCACACCTAGGCATCTCACATGTGGCTTGGGGGTGATGTCGTGGCCGCCTGCAGTGAGTAGTTTGGTGGTGTCCTTGAGGGTTTGTTTCGGGCCACATCTTAACGCTTCAAACTTTTCTTCGTTGAAGGTCATGTTGTTTTCGTCTGCCCATTTGTAGATTTTGTCGAGGTCATCCTGGAGATTATGAATATCCTCTTCATTTCTTACGACACGACTTATGTTCGTATCGTCAGCAAAGGAAGAGATAACTGATTGACCAACGCCATCATCAATGTCCCCTATCAGTATAAGGAAGAGCAGAGGTCCTAATACTGATCCCTGGGGTACTCCACTAATGACGTGGGACTTTTCAGATGTGTGGCCCTTAACCCGGGAGCTGCGGGGAGACTCTTAAGAGTTCCCCCGGCGCACTGCGGGAAGACTCTTAAGAGTCAGAGAAAATAAAAATCAACTTTTGACATCGAAAAAAAAATATTTTTTTATATTTTTTTTTTTTTATTTTTTATTTTTTTTTTTGGCCCCTGGGCCATGCAAAATCTCAGTCCTCTACCTCCCCTCCTTCCCCACTTTCCTCCTCTCCTTCAGTTATCACCTATTTTCCCTGTTATTCCCTTATTCTGAGGTATATTTTCGTGCTAACATTAGAAATCCGATTGGAGGGTGTGGTCATCACTGATAGCAAGCGAGTGCAAGAGAGAGAGAGAGAGTATCGATCGACTGTGTCTCAGTGGCCTTGGGGGAAATTGGCGGGAAAGCAGATTGCCTCACCCATACATTATACAACTCGCGGGCTATATCTCCGATTTTGACCATCCAAACGCTGTTTTACTCGTTTTATTGTTGTTTCAGGTTAATACCTTTATAATCAACCCATAATAGGCGCATATGGATAAATATTAATGCTATTAATGGCACAATGAATATTTTAGTGACGGAAACACCTCAAATACGTCAGCACAGGGGGACGTTTCCAATTACCCCCATGCGCACTTCAGAGGTTAACAGCAACAGTCTGCGTTCTTGCGGAGAGGAAACTGTGCAGCCACACACCTATTTTGCCTTGGATGCCGAGTTTCTTAATCTTGTGAAGGAGGATGCCGTGATCCACCTTGTCGAATGCTTTAGCAAAGTCTAGAAACACGACATCCACATTTTCTCCCTCTGCAAGCCTATGGAGTAGCCAGTCATGATGTGCCAGGAGCTTCGAAAGGCATGATCTGCCTTTCCGGAAGCCATGCTGGCTGGAGTTCATAAGGCCATTTTTCTCCAGGAAGTTGACAAGCTTGTTCCTCAGGACTTTTTCAAATATCTTGATGAGGTGGGATGTTAGAGCTACCGGTCGATAGTTCTTCGCCAGGCTCTTTTCACCACCCTTGTAGACTGGAGTAATGATGGCCTGTTTTAGTGAGGATGGAATTGTGCCTGTGTCCATTGAGTGTCTCCAAAGCTTGCAGATAGGAGGAATCAGGGCGTCACAGCATGAACCTAAATGAATTGGCCTTTTAAGCTAATTTCGTCTTTCTTGATAAATCTACACCTTCACTACCCCTGTTTTGTCGCAATTCTGTTGCTCCTAATCTTATTAATATTATTAGTAATAGACTTAGTATGGTTCGATGATGCTCGGAAATGTAGGCTATATTTGACTTTAAATTGATACATTAAAGTATTGATACCTTCACTAAAGTGAGACTCGTCTGCCGCGGTTTGACGGCTGTAGGCTACCCCTGAAACTCCTGTTTTCTGTAAGCCCATTTTCTTACGACGCACGATGTCGAAGGTGTTTTTTGCTCTCCCGCAGAACTTTTTAGTTATTTTTTATCTTCTACATCATTATTTAGAGCAGCGGGGGTATGGAGGTGGCAGCCCCCAGACCTGAATATGAGAAGACTAAAAATGACCTGAATGGGTAAGACTAAAAAAAAGACTCGGTTTCGAAAGGAAAGTAATGAAAAAATAGTGGTAGTATAACTAGATTTACCGATATTTTTCATAACAATAGTTGCCTTTGAATAATAATACTGTATATTCTACCATATGCTTTCTCTTCCACTAAACTTGGGAAGCCGGTACAAAGGCTTGGCCGGCCCCTGCAAAGGAAAAGAAAAAGAAGCATGGTGGTTGTTACCACTAATATGGGGCCGTTGTAAAGGTTTGTCTTTGTCCTTCAATACCTTCCCCTGACTCGCAATGGTTGCCTGTTATGAGCTTATATTTTATTGTATGTGAGTAACAGTGAGTATAGGCCTATCGATGCATGATGTAGGCTATTATGGCTATATAATATATTTTGTAAGGGTAGGGAGGTGGAGTGAGCCTGGTGTATATGCTTAGGCCTATACAGTAGTTACTTTAACTGTAAGATAAATTGGTAACATTCAAGGAGACTACTTTATTTTATGATATGTATTTATAGAGTATTTATGTTGTATGTCGGTAGTGGTACACCCGGTAACTAGCCTACATCCGGTAAATGTTTATCACCAACCAATGACGAGTTTTTCAGGTTATTTTTTTGTTGTTTTTTTATTTTTTATTTGATAGGCCTACGCAGTGTTGTTTAATAACAAGGACTGTCGCATTTTACTATTTTCCCATTATCCATCAATCTTGAGACACTTCCCCCGATAGTGGGGAGGGCTCGGTTTTTTTTGTTTTTCAACGTGGATAAAGCCAGTAAGAATGGTTAAAATTAGCCTAGCCTAACCTAACCTAACCTAACCTAACCTAACCTAACCTAACCTAACCTAACCTAACCTAACCTAACCTAACCTAACCTAACCTAACCTAACCTAACCTAACCTAACCTAACCTAACCTAACCTAACCTAACCTAGTATAATGGGTGGGGGCTGCCGCTCCCACACCCCTGCTAAATCCATGAAATCCGAGCCAAGTTTTGTCATTAACCTAACCAAATAACCTAACCTAACCTAACCTAGTATTATGGGGTTAACATTAGCCTAACCTAACGTAACCTAGTATTATGGCAAAAGTTGGCTCGGATTTAAGGGATTTAGCGGGGTGTGGGGGCGGCAGCCCCCACCCATTATACTAGGTTAGGTTAGGTGAGGTTAGGCTAATTTTAACCACATTCTTACTGGCTTTATCCACGTTGAAAAACAAAAAAACCCAAGCCAACTTTCGAAATGAGGTTACTGTGATTTTGGACTCTGAAAAATTGAAAAACCCGAGCCAAGTTTGGTCAAAACTTGGTTCGGGTTTTTCCATTTTCAGGTTTTGTTACTTATAAATATTGTATTTTCAGAGTTCTTCGAATATTACCCCTTTATTTACGCCTTTTACCCTGCAATTTCCCTGATCTTCATAGCCCTCCCCACTATCGGGGGCCGTGTCTTAAGATTGATGGATAATGGGAAAATAGTAAAATGCGACAGTCCTTGGTATTAAACAACACTGTATATCAAAGAAAAAAGAAAAAACAACAACAAATAACCTGAAAAATCGTCACTGGTTGGTGAAGATTGATGGATAATGGGAAAATAGTAAAATGCGACAGTCCTTGGTATTAAACAACACTGTGTATCAAAGAAAAAACAAAAAACAAAACAAAATAACCTGAAAAACTCGTCACTGGTTGGTGATAAACATTTACCCTACATCCTTCCCCAAATTATTATTGTATTTAACAGGAAGGTACGACGAGGTACGTGATGTGGTATAGGTGGCAATATGCGGAAATGGATTATAAGGGCATTCCGCCCCCTCTGACCCTCTTATGAAAATCTATGGTTACTCACTCCACCCCAACTGGATTTCTACCGTATCACCCAACCAGCGGGGGTGTGGGGGCGGCAGCCCCCACCCATAATACTTGGATAGGTTAGGTAAGGTTGTTAGGTTAGGCTAATGTCTCTGAATTCTGAAACGTTATCCCAGATTTCAGAAAAGCCGATTATGGTGGGATAAGAAGAGCCTTAACCTTTTCGCTGCGGGTGACGTTCTGGAATGTTTTGGCAAGTTACAGCAATTTCCAGGCTTTAAAAGCCTGTAAAAAACTTAAAAATCGAGTGACGGTGGGCGGGAGCGTGAGGGGCCCACCTCCGACCCTCAGAGCACCGAGCGGCTCACTGAGCTAGGCTGTGTCTCGCGCGTGTCTCTCTCTGTCTCTCTCATAAGTGCAGCCAAGCGAGCGAGTGTTACTTAATAGCGGGGTTCCCGCGTTTCACTGGGATCACTGCGGGTGAACCAGGCCACGTATACGGTCCGTTCTGGTGTAATTTTGAAGCTATTTGTGCCTAGTTTTCGGCAGAATACACTTCATTTAATGCAGATGCTTGATTTATCATTCAGGAGTGCCTGAATAGGCCCTAAATAGCCCAAAACAGCCCGCAGCCAAAGGGTTAAGGGTGGACCCTATTGTTAAACAATTAAGTCAGGATAAGCCAGAGTTAAGCTTGACAGCTACATATGAACAGTTTATTTCTTCACTTTACAATGCGCAAAATAAATATATCCCCAAAAGAAGATTTAGATCGATACAGAACCAACCAAAATGGATGAATAATAAACTAGTAGATCTTATAGGAAAAAGGAAAGGAATATATAGAAAAATTAAGAAAGGCGAAACTCACCTAGGCCTACTTATTTACTATCAGACTATCAAGACAGGTCAAAAAGGAAATTAGGACAGCAAAAAGAAATTATGAAATAAGGATACCCAACGACTCAAAAAATAACCCTAAAGCTTTTTACCAACTATATAAATCTAAAGTTAGAAATGTAATAGGCCCCCTTAAAACTTCGATAGGAGAAATGACAGAAAATTATTTAGAAATGTGCAGTACATTAAATAGTCAGTTTCTATCCGTTTTCACTAATGAAAATTTGGCACAGATTCCAGAAGTCAGTAAGGTATATAGCGATAGTATAGAAAATAGGCTAAGTACGATTACTATATATACTGTAAGTAGAAATTATGTGCTTAAGGAAATTGACAGACTGAAGCCTCAGAAATCACCTGGTCCTGATGAGGTACCGGTATATGCTAGAGTATTAAAAGAATGCAGAGATGAGTTAAGTTACCCATTAACATTTCTTTTTAACAAGTCATTATAAACAGGTATAGTTCCAGAAGCTTGGAAGCTTGCAAATGTAGTTCCGATCTTCAAAAATGGTGATAAATCCATAGTATCAAATTATCGTCCCATTAGTCTCACTTCAATCATAGGAAAGCTACTAGAGTCAATTATTGCTAGGAAAATGAGAAACCACTTAGAAACATTTAACTTAATCAATTCTTCTCAGCATGGATTCACTCAGGGACGTTCTTGCCTTACTAATTTGCTTAGATTTTTCTCAGGTATATGAGCAGTAGATAATGACAAATCATATGATATATATTTAGATTTCAGTAAAGCTTTCGACAGAGTCCCTCATGAGAGATTGATGAGAAAGGTTGAGGCGCATGGAATAGGTGGGGCGTTGTTAGGATGGATTAGGTCATGGCTAATTGGTAGGAAGCAGAGAGTCAGCATAAATGGTACTAAGTCAGAGTGGGGATCAGTCAAGAGTGGTGTCCCCCAGGGATCTGTATTGGATCCTCTGTTATTTATCATATACCGGTACATAAATTACTTTGATTTAGGTATAACTAGTAGGATAAATAAATTCGCAGACGATACCAAAATAGGGAGACCAATAGATTCAGATAGCGATGTACAGTAGAGTGCCTCCAAAGGGATCTAGATACCTTACATGAATGGTCAGTAAAGTGGCAGATGAAATTTAACATTGACAAATGCAAGGTATTAAAGATAGGGAAGACGAATACTAATGCAAAATATAAACTAGCTAATGCTGAATTAGAAAACTCAGACTGCGAGAAAGATTTGGGTGTGTTTGTTAGCAACGATTTGAAACCTAGAAAACAGTGTATAAGCGTACATAACAAGGCAAACAGGATTCTGGGGTTCATCTCAAGGAGTGTGAGTAACAGAACTGCCAATGTTATCTTGAAACTTTACTTGTTATTAGTAAGACCTCATATGGATTATGCTGTCCAATTTTGGTGTCCTTATTACAGAATGGATATAGATTCCTTGGAGAGAGTACAGCGAAGAATGACAAAAATGATTCATAATATTAGAAATCTACCATATGAAGAAAGGTTGAACAAATTAGGCTTACATTCGTTAGAAAGACGCAGAGTTAGAGGGGATATGATAGAAGTGTTCAAGTGGTTCAGTGGGGTAAATAAAGGAGACATGACAAATGTACTGAAGCTCAGTGATAGTGAAAGAACTCGAACAAATGGTTATAAATTAGATAAATTTAGTTTAAGAAAAGATATAGGCAAATATTGGTTTGGTAACAGAGTTGTAGATGGGTGGAATAGGCTACCAAGTGATATAGTGGGATCAAGAATGATAGGGAGCTTTAAGATAAAATTAGATAGGCATATGGACGAGATGGGTTGGGTGTGAGGGGGATCTACCAGGTGTGGGCCAATCGGCGCTCAGCAGATCCCCGTTATCTTGTGTTAATCTCTGACCGTTTTGGTGGGGTCAGTACTCAAGGTATTAGTGAGTTGGGCCTATAATTGGACCTTGTAATTGGGGTTGGGTGTGACAGGGATCTGCCTTATATGGGCCGATCGGCTTTTTGCAGACTCCCATTTTCTTATGTTCTTATTAAAATCTGTGTCACGTCTAGATTGATAGACTTGTCAGAGTTGGCGGAATGCCCTTCTAATCCATTTCCGCATATTGCCACCTATACGGTTACCACATCACTTACCTCGTCGTACCTTCCTGTTAACACCTAAAGAGCGGCCTAGGCGGTATAAAATATGTAGCCACCAGCGGGGTGTTTTTAGCCAAAATAGGGCTGTTTACGTGATCATTTTCATGCCTAAATAAGACCCAGAGCGTAAAACAAGTATCTATCCCTGAAAGGGCATAAACAGAGCTTTCCAATGACACCATAACGATCCTTTTATGACGGCTAGTTTTCTTGCAACAACCGCGCAACACGAGTGCAAAAAGCATGTAATTCGGTACTTTCCCCATACAATTCAGTATGTAGCGAGTGAGAGAGGGAGGGAGGAGGTGGGATTCGTGTCAGTAGGTTCGCCGCGGTGGTCTGGAGCAGTGATACGCTCGCTACTCTCCTGCCACCACTTGTCTCTCTCTCTCAGCAACATTACGTGCTGAAATTGCCACACAACCTATGTCGCGCGCCGCCAGATAGTCCAGATTTATTATACTCGACTTATGTTGCGCGCCGACAGTTAGGGGTTAAATATAATAATATTTTGTTTAGGTCGTATAGGTGCAATTATAGAAATTTACTCTTTTTTTTCAATAAAAAAGTTGGGAAAATTTCACTATTAGGCTAGGCTAATATCACCAATTTTCCCATGGATTTTTTTTTTTCTCTGTTAGTTTTGATCAATATATAGGCCTAGAGTTTGGAAATAATTACAAGCCTCGGAATTTCGGGAAACCTTTTTCCCCATTTTCGATTGATGTTGAGACACTCCCCCCCCCCGATAATGGGAAAGGCTATTATTTGAAGACATTAGCCTAACCTAACTGTCCTGACAACCTTACCTAACCTATCCTAGCCCCCTCAACCCATCTTGTATGCCACATTGGAATTATAACTAAAACCATGAAAACTAATTTCTCAAAATCTGGAGGGAAAAACATGGAAATTATGGGTGCGAGCCTTTTCCCTATACAGGTAGTTACCAAAATAAACATAGAAAATTCACACACATCTAGGTCACTCAGAAGAAGACCTAGAGACCAAGGACTATGAAGGGTCCCCAGTAAAATATTCCCAGGTCCCAGATTTCTTGTAGAGGTTCCGGTCGCAGCAGGCAGACACACAGCGGAACTACACCACAATACCCGCCCACATACTTCCAGGCAGAGCCCTTCCTATTTAAACCGGCTCCCTGGGCCGGGTGCCTCACAGACTATTATCCTGTCCCACTGGTGCCACACCCCAATTCCCTACGACCGCACTCACCTATTCACCACATTCCTATTCATCACCACTTCTCTTGTCAGACACCACTTCTTCAGACATCTCTATCTTCTAAGCTTTTTTCACACCATCTCTCCATCTCCTCCGAGGTCTTCCTTTTAATCTATTTCCCCTTGCTTCCGACTCATTTATTCTCTTTATAATCCTCTTATCTCCCATTTGTTCAACATGTCCATACCAGCACCTTTCTTTCCACTCTGGCCGATAAGGGTTCCTGTTGTCCCACTCTCCTACGTTGTTGTTGTTGTTGTTGTTGTTTCCCAGGCTGTCTGGCCGAACAGCCCCAAGGTCTCGAGCAAGGCCAAGGCCATAAACGAGCGCCCCCACAAAATCCTCCCTGCTTACCACTAACAAAGCCCGGGTGACCGAAGCCACTCCAAGGCAGGGAGCTGAGGAAGGTGCGGAAATGCCCGGGAAAGCAAAGCCCCACCCAAGGCCCTGTGCCCCTCAGCAATTATGAAGGGAAAGTTGAGGGGTAAGGGAAAAATGTGACGCTTTGGCTCCCAATCTGCCAACTTCTAGATTGGCAGTAGGGAGGTCAATCCACAGAAAAGATGCCACCACTTGAGATCTAGAAGATATATAAGTAAAAGGAACAGTCAGAGTAACCTATGGGTATGGCAGAGATCGCTCAGTTCTCACTCGGATAGACCAGCCCATCACCACATGACTAGAACCCAATCCTCTCAGCATCAGCTAGGAAAGGCCCTAGAAAGCCGCCTTTGGCGGGGGGATAGCTCCCCTATTTCAACTCCTTTCGGGGTTGGGCACCCGCCGTACGTACTACCACTTCATTCCTCAATCTGTCTCTATGTGTCATTCCACATATATGGTCTATACTCCTCAAGCAGCTTGTCTCCACCACATCCAACTTTCTTTTCTCTTTTACATTCGGACCTAATGTCGCGGCCCCATACATCACTGTTGCTACAACTATCCCAAGATACATTGTACTTTCAGCTTTTATTTAGAGATTTCTCACTTTACACATCAGTACATAATTCCTATTGCTCCGAAAACTTTCCTTCCTTCACATACTCAATGTCTTGCCACCATTCCCACACCTGAGCCCTGATTATCACTCCTAGATATCCTCCACTCCCACACCTGAGCCCTGATTATCACTCCTAGATATTTAAAACACTCCACTTTTTCCAGCATTTCGCCATCCAGTCGTACATTTAGATTTACCATATGAGCATCTCAATTAAACACCATCACTTTATTGTACTTTTATTGACATTCACCCTCTCCTTCCTCCACCCACATACCACACCAAACTCTACTACTCGTTGCAGCTTCTCAGAATCCGCCGCAACTGCTGTGTCATTAGCAAACAGTAGCTGATTCAATCATTCAACACCCAATCATCACCATTCTATCCCACTAAACTCAATCCTCTACCCATAGATCTCATAACTAACTTAACATAACTTATTCACTCTTAGTATCCTAACTGGGGACTGCCGCCTCGAGATACCACTTGACTATCCTAACCTAGTGTATGAATTTTCTCCCTATTTATCTAATGTGAATTATGGTTACAGATATTAATGCAACTGATGTGAGAGCAACACAATCTTCACAAGGATATCAGCTGTTTTGGTAGGGCCCCATCTAGAGCAAGTGGCCTGTGTCACCTTACAGACAGTAACTAACAAATATAAGAGCGGCACAACCATGGACCGCTATCAACCTCAATATCCCGGCTATGATAGAGGGTTAGTAGTGGTCGAGGTTACTGTACTTGGTAGTTTATCAATCTTAGATTTTGAATGCTAGTTTCAGTCTCGGATCTTTTTATTTATTTGTTCCCGATTCACTGCATTGTAGCACATACTGTAGACTACATGTAATTTTTCATACCTGGAAATTTGGAATTAGTTAAATTTCAATGACACCTTTTTAATTTGACTGGCTTTTTATTGATTATTTTTTCAGGAAGGTTGCAGATTACCAATATTATTTACCAAATTACCAATATTATTTACCATGTTTCTATTTATTAGCCTACCGGTATGTCTATTGTTGAGCATTAATTGTAAAGTCAGGAAGGATTTCTGGGAGGTGAAGTGTTATTGAGTTTTTTCCTTTGATTTACTATAAGTCTTATATAAGCTTTATAAAATTGTCTATAGCATATTTGTTATAAGTCAGAAATCACGACCCATAACGTCTCATAATTTAAGGACTTGGTTCAAATTTCAACACCACTGTAGAAAAACAGTGCTAACAAGATACACAGAGGGCCTCGGAGTCGGACGGTTCCTAAATTGAGTGGTCAATCCTGTAAGTCCTTCACTAAACTGGCTCGGGTTGTCCCTCTCACAGGGAATAGGTCCGCTTGGGGGCATTCTGTGTATGGCCACCCTCGTAAGGGGAGTAAGGCATCCGGCAATAGATAGATAGATAGGTAGGTTCAAATTTCTTGACTTCGGACTTTAGCAGAGGTCCTTTTACACCACTTCTTCCCATGTAACAAAATATATTAAAAGATGCTATGTTGAATTGAGTATATATTCGCCCCTTTCTGCACATGGGTGTGAACCATTTATTTCTATATTTCCTCGTCATACTCCACTGTGCGAGCATTATACAGGTTTTACAGTATATAAAAATGTCGGGTAGAATTCGGGCGTACCGCCAGCCTTGTTTACAATACGCGGAGCCGGGGCGGACGCTTGCCATCATGTTCCCGTCTATTTTGACTGCCTTTGGATACAATAGTATGGTGAGGGGGGAGCTTCCCCCTTCACCCCCTATGACATATTGTCATCTGTCATCATCATATATACAGTATTGCCAGCAGGGGGCAAATAACCGAAAAAAAAGTTAACCGCGGCGATCGCCCTATGTAAACAATGACGACTGTACGCCCGGAATCTACATCCATCCCAAAATGTCTCTACACCAACTATTTTCCATACTCTCCGTCCAGCTATTGAATTTGGTTTCAGCATTCTGTATTTTATCTACATTAAGCAGTAGGTCATCTGTGTATCGAAGTACCCAAGGGAATGCAGTTCTAGAATCCCTAGATAACAGCTCCAGAACCATCAATTAAAATATGTTATAGTAATAATAATACTCTTGTCCCCCTACAGCCGTGGTGTTGGGTCGAGTGGTGGAGGTTTTAGTGAAACCAACATAAAGCTGAACATTCTTGGCAAGATGGATAGTTTGAATGATGGGGATGCTAACGTAGCTCTAAATGTGCTACAGAACATCATGAAAAAGGTCAGTACTGTACTCTACTGTCGCCATAATAAAAGTACAGTACAGTACTGTATACTGTATGCTATTTTTATTTTTGTGTTTATAATTAATTTTCACTGCAGAACTTCTAGGTCTAATCTTGTGTATGGCATATGTTTGCAAAATTGAATATTTTAAGAAGCATAGGAGGCATTACCCTAACAGCTGCAACACTCCTTCTGGAATGTTCTACTGGGCGAATACTTACACTACATACAATGGTTTAACGTCATATTTCTATTACATTTTTAACGGCTCAGACGGGGTTGCCTTTCAGTAGTTGGAGTGTACTGTAGTACAATAAAGTCCCGCCACAGCACTGCCCCACCAAGTCATCACTGTGGCTGATGTTGGTATAGTGCTAACCGTGCCTCAGCAAGACTCAACAGAGTCCCCCTGCAGCACTTGCACCTGCAGTATCTGCAACCACACCAGCCTTAACAGTGTTACAACAAGACAGCACCATAACAAGACTACTGTATATTAGGCAATAAAGTTCTACCCCAACACTGGTCCAACATGCAAACACTGTTGCCGACACAGGTGTGGTGCCAAACAGTGCCCAGGTAAGACTCAGTCCCCTGTGACACCTATCCGCACCCCACCAGCCTCGGCAGTGCCATACCAAGACAGTGCTAAGATAAAGACTTTATTGCATAGTAATGGCTGTTGGTCCACAAGTCTATCGCCATCCCCCCTATTAGTCCCTATTAGTCGCCTTGTACGACACGCACTAGGAAGCGTGAGGCATTTTCTTGTTTTCCTCCACCATTAGATGAAGGCCCCCTTACCCCCTGGGGGGGGGGGGGGGGTAAGAAAAACAAAAACAAAACAAAAAACACAAAAAATGCTCCAGAGGTGGTGAAATGGAAGCAATATGTGATTAGGTACTTTGTCTCCTTACCACCACCTCCTGTCCTCCCCTTACATGTGTCTTACCCTCCTCCTCCCCCTCCCTTTCTCCCTCCACTTCCCCCCTCCTCATTAATCCTATATTTTCCCTCCCCTACTCCCTATAAATCCTCCCTCCCGCCTCAAATACGTTTAGTCACCCTCCATTACACTCCCTCTACCCTCCTACATACTGTACACGAGAGACGGCTGTCTTGCCAGTAGGTGTATTTCCTCTTCACACATATTTTCTGGCTCTTCAATGTTCACATGTTCATTATACAAGTGAAATATATGCATATGGAGCAGTCTATCTATCTATCTACTCTGGCACATACCCTATTAATTGATTTTATATATATATACATACTGTACTGTATACTGTATATATACTGTATATATTTATATTTATATTTATATTTATATTTATATTTTATTAATTTCACCACAACACCAAACACCCCCATTGAAATCAATTGAAGTATATATGTGATCCACCGGGATTCGAACCTGGGTTATCACACACAGATTTTTGCCACCTTCACCATTACACCACCAGGACAGTTTATATATACTGTACTGTACTATTGATGATGCGGTTTTTACCACCATGCACTCCCTGCTCAAGAGCTGGGCTAGGGTGGGTGCCCTGATGATCAGGGACTTCAGTGAATAGTTGCCACAGATTGCTAGACTGCGCCGTTCACCAACAACACTGGCGTCTGCCAATAACACACTGGCTGGCCCGAGACTCGAACCATCAACCTCACAGTTTGCAGACGAATGCTCTACCAACCGCGTTACGGCTTGTGGCTATGGAGCAATGATTAATTTAGATAATTGTAGAACTACAGTACGTTAATAGCCAAGCAAAATTTAACGTAAAACCGTATATAAGAAAAATCAACTCACTGCAGGTGTAGAATAGCCTACAAATTAATATAACAATACAACAAGAAAAATGCACAATGTACAGTTGAACTAATACTGTACACGGTATAATACTGTATATGTATCCTATTTCCTTTTACAGCCCCGAAGTGATAAACCTGACTTCCACTACTGCATAAAGAGCTTCGTCCAAATTGAAAAGCTACCGCCCGTCCCCGTGGTGGGCTTCATACAGGCCGAAAGTCACATCACTAACGGCAAGATATACGGAAATTCTGTAGCCCTGGTTGTGACGTACGGGGACGAACTGAGACACTCAGACATCAGTAAATGGATGTGGCTTATGGATCTATCTAAAGAACGACCCTGGATCAAGAACGAACACGACAAGAGCTTCAAATGTATCATCCATGGGAAGGGGTCAGAGGTAGGTCATGGGTGGAGTATTGAGATCTAAATATTGGTGCCAAGTGAACCATAAAGCCGGTATCACACGAGAGGTTTTATAGTCAACATTCGATGATCAAAAATTTTCTGGCAACATTTTTGGAATATTTTGCACTGGTATCGGAAACTAGACTGCTAGTAGATGAATTTTGGTAGGCTAACAGAAAAATATTTAATGTTTACCTCATAAGCTGCCAGACCAGTGTTAAGGATAAATGTTCAGTGAAATAGCGCTCGTGTGATACCGGCTTAAGTGTCAAGCATAAAAGTATTATACTGTACCCTGTTCATTAGAGGTAGGCCAGAAAGATTGACCACTAACCTCGCTAACTCCAAAATGACTAGAGTAATCGAGCTAATATTTCGAACATTTTGGAAGATTCAGCCATGCAGGTGTGGAAATTTACAGCCCATTTGCTCTAGTCCATTTTTAGTTATAGAGGTTATGGGTCACGATTTCTGTGCTACATAATGGTGTATAGAGTATCGGTACAGTATTCCTTACCTAGGACGAGAATGTTAGGAAAGACCTTGGGAGTTAACCCATTCAGTACCAGCGTCGTCAGTTTGTGTATGGGATAAATATGAAGTTTCTAAGCCACTTTTGTCTAATTTTTCTGTCTTTTTTACGGGCAATAGTTGTCTGGCAGCTTCAAATATAGGTTCCATGAGAAATCATCATCATCTCTGAACCCTTGTTTCCTCCTGGGGACCCCCCCCCCCCATGCCACATGCAATGCCCAAAGCTTGCTCTTCCATACCAAAAGACTAATACAGTTCCATTTTACTTGACCCATATAGTCTAGTCACACCAGCTGCCTTTCTGGAAAAGCTCTTCTCCATAGCTCTCAATTGGGAGAAGTCCTCATCACTTGCTGTCCATGTCTTACTTCCATATGAAATTGTTGGGAGCAGCACACTGTTCCTCAGTGACTGTTTAACTTCTTCTGTAACCATTCTTCCTTTCTGGATAAAATAAGTTCTCCAATTACCTTTCTCCCTTGCACTCTTGTACACTCTTGCCTTTCTCTTTTGCATTTATTGACTTTATTCTAAAAATTTCTATTTTCTTCCACACCTTTCCCAGTTTCCTGGTTGACAGGTGCATACACACAAACAAAAGTATATCTATCTATTCTGATCTTGCACTAACACCACACAATTCTTGAATCTACGCACCCATAGTTTTTCACTCACTTCCTCAACCTGTCTGACAAAACCACAGCTATCCTTTCCTTTTTCTTTCTTTTATATCTCTGCCGGTGGTGGGGCCGAGGCTGCCACTGTCGCTAGAATTAGATGTGGCTAGGGGAAGTTCAGAGAACTGCTGCCAATTCGGACCATGAAAAGAATACCTCTTCCCCTGAAGGGAAAGGTGTATGCCTCCTGTGTTAGAAGTGCAATGACGTATGTCTCAGAAACTTCCCAAACTTGACTAATTCCTTTAACGTGACGATAGTACGTTGTTATATGTGCGATTAGTTTGCTTGGGAAACAGATTAACTTGCTTATGTAGTAATGTACACCCTATGTGGTGGATTGTGTTCTTTTATTTAATAATTTTAATTTTAGTAAGCGTTGTTTCCACATAGCGATTTTGATAATTTAATTTGACTTTATATTGTCCTTGTCCCAATTTTGGTTTGTTTAGTTTGTAAGTTTTACATTTTAATTAATGAAACATGGGCCGTTAAAGTAGAGGATGTCAACAGAATGGAACGTAATGAGATGAGAATGGTGAGATGGATGTGTGGGGCGAGGCTGCAGGATAGAATAACAAATGATGAGCTGAGGAGACGCTTAGATATAGAGAGCATTAGCGAGGAGATACGTACAAGTAGACTGGGATGGTATGGGCAGGTGGAAAGAATGGATGAACAAAATTGGGTGAAAAGATGCAGGTCTGATTGTAGAGGGAGGTGCACCAAGGGGTGGACCGAGGAAGACCTGGGATCGGACTAACGTGCCGATCTCATATCCAAAAACTTGAAGTGAAGCACCCCTTAACAGGGTTGCCTGGAATGCCGCCATTAGGACAAGAGACTGAAACTGCACATATTTGTGGAGAAATCAGTCTTAAAATTTGATGTATGTACTGTATGTATGTATCCTGCATCCATACCAGACCAGACAACCCATCCCTTCCCACACCACAAATCATTCTCACTCTCACTATCCCGCACTCTAGATCCCAGCAGGTGCATCTCACCCACCTTATACACGTTGTTTCCACATAGCGATTTTGATAATTTAATTTGACTTTATATTGTCCTTGTCCCAATTTTGGTTTGTTTAGTTTGCAAGTTTTACATTTTAACACATCCACACTTCCATCTTTGAGTTCTCGCATCAAACATTCTCTCCTAACAGAGTTATTTATGCTATTGGCATTGAAGTCTCAGATCCGTACACGCTTTATTTCACCTAAACAACTTTTCCGACACTTTTCTGATTTATTATTTAGTCAGACAGTTACTACTGTCAAGACCAAAGTACAGTTACCATCAGGAAGGATTAAGGCACTTCTTTCACTGGCATACCATTCTTGTCACAAACTTGCATGCAAAGATCCCTCTGCAAAATATGGTGGCTTGTTAGCCAAGCTGAAGAGTTCTACCTACCATGGTTATAAACCTAACCTAAGCCAGGCAGCTTAGGGAACGACTAATACTATTACTACCTAACCTAACCGGGGCTGTTCGGCCAGGCAGCCTAGGGAACGACTATTACTAATACTACCTAACCTAACCGGGGTTGTTCGGCCAGGCAGCCTAGGGAACGACTATTACTACCTAACCTAACCGGGGCTGTTCAGCCAGGCAGCCTAGGGAACGACTATTACTACTACCTAACCTACCAGCATGTCGAAGAGTTACTAAGGTAATGGTTAAGGTGGCAAAAATCTGTGTGTGATAACCCGGGTGGATCATATATACTTTAATTAATTTCATTGGGGGTGTGGTGGTGAGATTAATAAAAATAAGGATACTGTAAGCCGTTTGTGATGATCATCACTACGGTATATACAGAGCCTCACTGGTTTACAGGGTAACACTGCATAGACATTGAGAGGATGATGACACCCCAACCCACCACACTACCAACTTAAATATAGGGAAGACGATCTCACATTTAGCCGAATCTGTTAGTCTATGATCCCAAGACAAATTTCCCTGGCCTGAACTCATTGGGAACTACTGTACGTTACTTTCCCATATGTGAAAGGGATAATAGCATAATGGGTTTAATTTGTTTCTTTATTAGGTTGGAGTGATGGAACGAAATGCAGCGAGGAATGTTTCAGAAGCACAGGAACCTGGAGGAGGGTCTTACTTCTCTAGACCATCTCAATCTGACCCATATGGTCGTCTACCTCAGTCGTACAGTCAACCTGTTCCTGACAGATACAACCATCAACGTGATCCTGACCAACACAATCGTCAACCGAATCCTGACCGATACACCAGTCAACCTGACACTGGCCGATACAGTAATCAGGTTAATTCAGACCAATATGGTAGAAAACCTCAACCTGAGACAGGACGACTTTTGTCTCAACCTGACCCATATAGGCGTCAGCCTCAACTTGTCCGATACGGTAGACGTGAACCACGCACATACCCTCCTGGAAGTTCAGCCTTCCCTGTGCAACCGAGCTCCATTCCAGGTGGTTTGGGTACCTTAACTATGCAGCCAGGGTCCGTGCCAGCTGGTATGGGTCTCTCAACTATGCAACCAGGGTCCGTGCCAGCTGGTATGGGTCTCTCAACAATGAAACCAAGGCTTATGCCAGCTGGTTTGGGTTTCTCAACAATGCAGCCAGGGCTTATGCCAGCTGGTTTGGGTCTCTCAACAATGCAACCAGGGTCTGTGCCAGCTGGTTTGGGTCTCTCAACAATGCAACCAGGGTCTGTGCCAGGTCGTTTGGATCTCTCAACAATGCAACCAGGGTCTGTGCCAGCTGGTTTGGGTCTCTCAACAATGCAACCAGGGTCTATACCAGCTGGTTTAGGTCCCTCAACACTGCAACCAGGGCCTGTACCAGCTGGTTTAGGTCCCTCAGTAATGCAACCAAGGCCCATGGCAGGTGGTTTTGGTTCTGTTCAGTCAGTATCCATGCCAGGGGGTTTTGGTCTTTCCACAGCTCTGGCGAGACCCATGACAAGGGGATTTGTTCCCCGTACAGTTCAGTTGGAGCCCATGACAAGTGGATTTGGTCCCCGGTCAGAGCCATTTAATCCCACATCAGGAGTTTATAGACGTGCTAGTTGCAGATCTCCACCACGTTTAGATTACTCTAAATTTAGACGTGACAGCTCTAGATCTCCACCACGTTTAGATAACTCCAGATTTAGATGTGACAGCTCTAGATCTCCACCATGTTATGATCGTTCCAGGAGTCTGTTTGACCGATCCAGATCCCGCTCTAGAGACATTCGTTATAGATCTCAGTCTAGAGACAGGCGCAGGTCTCCTTCTAGAGGTTACCGATCCAGATCCCGCTCTTGGGATCGCAGATCCCACTCTAAAGACAGACGATCCAGATCCCGCTCTAGGAACCAGAAAGATGACATGACGTAAGTAAAGGTTATGTTATTTTAATATTTCTAGTTTTATTTGTAAGTTATGCCCTAACTGATAGATGGGTGTTTATGCATTTGGTAATTGTTATCTTTGTAGGTTTACAGGACTACATTAGTAACTTAAGTTAAGGATACAAACAAATGACCTCCACAATCTCAGACTTGCTAGTGTGAATGTTGGTAGTTTGAATCTGCGTGCAAATGAAGTGGCTGAGATGTGTGAGAGGAGGCGAGTAGACGTCTGCTGTGCCCAGGAAACACTCTGGAAAGGGCATGGGGTACGGTGGATTGTTGGAAGAAAGAAAAGATATAGGATCTACTGGAAGGGGGTGGAGACTGATAAAGTGAAAGAAGGAGTGGGTGTTCTGGTGGCTGAAGAGTGGGCGGAAAGTGTGCTTCAGATTACAAGAGTTAGTGGAAGGCTGATTGTTTTGAAATTGAAAGTTTGTGAAAAATTTCTGAATGTGATATATACATATGCCCCACAGGCTGGCCTACAGAAAGAGATAAAAGAGGACTTCTGGAATGACACCGTCAGTGTCATTTCAGGCCAGGCCTCTCGGAGAATGAAATAACAATCCTGGGAGGGGACCTGAATGGTCACGTAGGAGCATCTGTAGATGGATACGAGGGAGTACATGGAGGAAATGGTTACGGAAGGAGGAATCTGGAAGGCGAATATATACTGGAGTCCTGCGTTGCACTAAACATGGTTGTGTGCAACACGAAGTTCAAGAAAAGACAGAGCCATCTGGTCACATATAACTCTGGGGTCTCCATTAGCCAGATAGATTACTTCTTGGTTAACAGGAAAGACTGGAAACTGGTTCGGGATGTAAAGGTCATCCCGAGCGAAGAATGTATCTCCCAGCATAAGCTACTTGTGTGCGACATGAGCTTATACAGAGATCCTAACCTCAAGAAGGTATACATGCCCAAAAGGAAAGTGTGGCTGCTGAAGAACAAGGAAGTTAGGGATAGGTTTCATAGTGAACTGGAGGAAATTAATAGAAATAAGGAAGCTAGGCCTAGCGATGTAAATAGTCAATGGAATTTCCTTAAGCATAGCCTTCTCGCTGCCACTGACAAAGTCTGTGGGAAAACAAAGGGTCACCCCAGGAATAAGACCTCCTGGTCGTGGAACGATGAGGTAGAACATGCTGTGAAAGAGAAAAGGAGATGCCGGGGGTGGGGCCGAGGCTTCCACTGTTGCTAGAATTAGATGTGGCTGGGGGAAGTTCAGAGAACTTGCCAATTCTGACCATGAAAAGAATGCCTCTCCCCCTGAAGGGAAAGGTGTATGCCTCATGTGTTAGAAGTACAATGACGTATGCCTCAGAAACATGGGCCGTTAAAGTAGAGGATGTCAACAGAATGGAACGTAATGATATGAGAATGGTGAGATGGAAGTGTGGGGCCAGGCTGCAGGATAGAATAACAAATGATGAGCTGAGGAGATGTTTAGGTATAAAGAGTATTAGCTAAGTGATGCGTACAAGTAGACTGGGATGGTATGGACATGTGGAGAGAATGGATAAACAAAATTGGGTGAAAAGATGCAGGTCTGTGATTGTGGGGTGGACCGAGGAAGACATGGGGTCGGACTATATGTGCCGATCTCAAATCCAAAAACTTGACAAGTGAAGCAGCCCTTAACAGGGTTGCCTGGAACGCCGCCATTAGAACAAGAGACTAAAACTGCATGTATGTGTGGAGCACTCCGTCTTAAAAAAATTTGTATGTTAAGTTGTGCTTCTCAAGTAACCATTATAATGTAACTTTTAATTAGTATATAAGGTAAATTTTGAATTTGACATAACAGGCATCTATATTCTGAAAAATACCAAGATCCTCTGTTCATGTTATGTTGTTTTGGTAAAAGTGTAAAGCAGTACTAGTTTGTATAAAGTGACAATCACAACCAGTTGTTGTTGTTGCTCCCCAAGCTGCCTGGCCCCAAGGCCCCGAGCAAGGCCAAGGCCATAACCGAGCGCCCCTACAGAACCCTCCCTGCCGACCACAATAAAGCCTGGGTGACCGAAGCCACTCCATGACGGGGAGCTGAGGAGGGTGCAGTAACGCCCAGGAAACCAAAGCCCCACCCAGGGCCCTGTGCCTCTCAGCAATTATGAAGAGAAAGTTTAGGGGCAAAGGAAAAATGTGATGCTTTGGCTTCCAATCTTGGTAGATTGGGAGGTAAATCCACGGAAGAGGCGCCGTCACTTGAGATCTAGAAAATATATAAGTAAAAGGAACAGTCAGAGTAAGCTATGGGTATGGCAGAGATCGCTCAGTTCTCACTCTGATAGACCAGCCCATCACCAGTTATCAGTATTTACCCAGGTGAGGTTTGATACAGTGTGTGGAAGGAGAAAGTTAAAGGTCAAGTATGGCAATGTAAGATACTGGTGTTTGAGAGCAAAGCATATCAAACTATAGCCATTAAAACTATATACTGTAGTCAAGAAAACACATGAAGAACATTGTAAAATCAAACTAAAACCAAGGAATTGGAGTTGCCCGGCGCGACCGAAGCCGCTCCAAGGACTCGTGCCCCCAGGGAGGGGGCAGGGGATAGTTGTGATGGTTTGGCTCCCGGAAACTGCTCCCCATGGCCGGCAGCCAGCTGTCCTCCACTGGTCGGTGATCTTGTCCCCGGCCGGGAGGGTCGGCAGCTCCGGGAGGTGGTCCCACGGCTTAGATGCCGCCACTCCAGGACCATAAACAACATACCCCTTACACACACACACACACTCACCCAAAATCCTAGGAGTAACATATGATACTCAAATGACATTCAAAGAGCACACTACAAACATTAAAAAGAAACTGACACCCAGACTTAACGCCCTCAGGTCACTTGCCCACACAAAATTTGGACACAACAAAGAAACCACCACCACAGTTTATAAACAATACATAAGATCAGTGATGGAATATGCAAGCCCAGCCTGGGCTTCTAACCTAGCTGAAACACATCATAAGACCTTACAGACTATTCAAAATAAAGCCCTAAAAATCATCACAGGCTGCACAGCTACTTTACCTACAGATCATCTACATCAAGAAACCAAAATCCTCAAAGTCAAAGACCATCTGGACATGAGAGGCACTCAATTCCTGGCAGCAGCCTCCACGAACTAACACCACCCACTACGCTACATGGCAACACATCCACAGACACCAAGAAATATTAAAACAACACCCAGCACACGCTATCACACACAAATACTATCTTCTCTCCCTCCCTGCCCACCCCAAACCAGCTTCCAGAAGCACATCCATACTCATATCTCTCGCCATTCCATCCACTCACTCATAGACAACACGCAGCTGCAGGCACGACCTCCCGAAATCCATCCTTCTGAATCCTCCCTTCCCTGCGAGGACAGAGTCCACCTGGCCAGGTTGAGATGCAGACACCATCCAGCCCTTATGAGCTATCAGAAGAGACTGGATGACTCCGTCGTCAACTCCTGCCCAGGTTGTAACACAGCACCCCACACTATTAAACACATCATAGAAGACTGCATTTCACACAACCACTTACGCCACCAACACAATCTACACTCCTTGAGAGCTCTGTGGGAAAGCCCGACCATGGCCATGGCCTCCCTTAGGGACTCGGGGCTGTTCGGCCAGGCAGCTTAGGGAACAACAACAACAACAACAACAACAAGGAATTGGATGAAGTTGAAAGTTTCAAGTATTTGGGAGAGTCAGATAAGATAAAAAGAAAAATGAAATGAAGAAGGGTGCCCAGAAATGTTTTGCAGTGAGAAAACTTGGCATAGAGGAGTGGCTGATGGGTGTGATGAAGATACGAGGACTCACAAACGGCAGTGAGGGTGAAAGGTGTACAGTGCTGAGTGAGGAGTTTACATTTTGTGTTGGGAGTCCACCAGGCTCTTTGTTATGGTTCTGGGGGCACTACATTATCTGGTTTTCAGAGCTGGGCTCCCCGGGGAACTGCTTTAACTCCTTGCGACATATATGACGCGATCGCGTCATATGGAACTTATAACCAAAAACTCATATGACGCGATCGCGTCATTTGGACTTATCTCCATGCCTCTCCAATAAGTTTATGACGCGATTTTGCGTCATATGAGCTCAGTAAGTCCAATAAGTTAGCTTAAAATAAAACCGTTGGTGGCAACCTCAGCCTCCTCCGATAATTCTAACGGCCGCAGTGTTGTGAGTGTAGTGCGAGGCAGTGGCAATGATCCTGGGGCTCCCGCCTCCTCGGACTTATTGGAACATAATATGTCTGAAGGAGTTAAGCAGATGACCTAGTACTTATTGTAGATAGTGTGTGGGATGCAGAGGCCAAGTTCAGAAGATGCTGAGAGGGCATGGCAAGTAAAGGATTAAGAATTAATATAAATAAAGCCAAGGTTTTACACAGTAGATTAGGGCTTGGAAAGATAGAAAAAGTGGTGTATGTCCATGCGCAGTATGCAGAAAAGGGGTGGGTACAAACTCAATTTAGTGTGGACCTCTACTGAGCAAGAATTCCGAGTTGAGAAATTTGTATGAATGGTATGCAAAGGTGAGCTTGTGCTCAATGACAGGCTCAAAAGTGTTAACTTTGGCAATGAGGCATTGGAGATGGTGGACAAGTTTTGCTACTTGGGAAATACCATCTCTGCCGGTGATGGGGCCAAGGCTGCCACTATAACCAGGATTAGATGTGGCTTGAGAAAGTTCAGAGAACGGTTGCCACTACTTACCTTGAGAAGACTCCTCTCCCCTTGAAGGGAAAGGAAAGGTGTACACTTTGAGTTAGAAGCGCAATGACATACTTTATACTGTACTTAAAAAACGTGGCCTATCTTTCGTATTCCTTGTGTGTGTTTGTAAATAAATTACCAGTAATATAGGACTTCATTGTTACCTTTGCCAATGAAGTTGATGGAGATTATTTTTGTGCCTCCTTTTTGTTTGTCTGTAAACAAGATCTCACAAAGTTACAAACCGATGTTTACGGAATTTGGTGGGCAGATAGGATATGCACCAAGGAATAAATGATTCAATTTAGGATGAGATCGGTGGAGTGCATACCTTTGCCAGCGTAGGCAGAGGTATACGCTCTCCTTAGCGCACCTTTAGTTTTCTTCTTTAATCCTTTATTTTTCTTGCGTGTAAATAGAGTACCGGTACAGGTAATAGGAAATATAACAATTTATGTATTTTTTCTCCCCAGCAAACAATCCGAGGGAGATGACGCACACCAGAAACCGCAGGAAACGCACCAGAAACCGCAGGAAGCGCACCAGAAAACGCAGGCAACGCACCAAAAACCGCAGGCAACGCATCAGAAACTGCAGGCAACGCACCAGAAACTGCAGGCAACGCACCAAAAAACGCAGGAAACGCACCAGAAACCGCAGGAAACGCATCAGAAACCGCAGGAAACGCCTGACCACAGGTACTTCCTGAAGGCCCTGATCAAAGTTGGTAAGGATGCCCCGGTCTACGTGCCAACAGCTAGCAAAGCATGCAGCATACTGAACACCTTGAGGAACAGCTCCCTGACTGTGGTGCTGATGGTCAAGTACAGTCATATATTGGATCAGGACAGAGACTGTTGGAATCGCTGGCAGTGGATCTTTGAGGAGACGCGGGGCAAGACCTGGACCAAAGATCACTTTAAAGAAATGTGGACATGTATCTTGTCAGTGGGCGATAAACAGGTGTGTTATATGTAGAAGTGATAGTTTGGTAGTACTGTAATCTCTCTCTCTCCTCTCTCCTCTCTCTTCTCTCTCTCTCTCTTTCTCTCTCTCTCTCTCTCTATATATATATATATATACTGTATATACTGTATACAGTATATACAGGTATATATATATGTATATTCAGTACTGTATATTTTTTCCCTTTATTTATACTTTGCATCGCTTTCCACATAGGCAAGGTGGCACACAAATAATTATATAAAAAATAATAATTGGGGATTAATTATACTTTTATTCTGTTTTCACCTGGCAGAAAATTTCATCGTTAACAGCTGATTTCTTGATACTTAATCAGAGTAGGTAAAATCTGGGTTTAATTCCGAATTTTTGTTTTATTAAATTGAAAAAAAAAAAACATACTGTACTGTATCACTTCCTAAAACTTGCATTAATACATTCAAAGAGTGTGGTTTCAATCCTTTTACTTTTGGGCAGTACAATAAACTCATATCTCTCGCCGTTCCATCCAATCACTCGTAGACAACACGCAGCTGCAGGCACGACCTCCTGAAATCCATCCTTCTGAATCCTCCCTTCCTCGCGAAGACAGAGTCCACCTGGCCAGGCTGAGATACGGACACCATCCAGCTCTTCTGAGCTATCAGAAGAGACTGGATGACTCCGTCGTCGACACCTGCCCAGGTTGTAACACAGCACCCCATACCATTAAAGACATCATAGAAGACTGCATTTCACACAACCACTTACACCAACAACACAATCTACACTCATTGAGAGCTCTGTGGGAAAGCCCGATCGTGGCCATGGCCTTCCTTAACCCGGGAACTGCTGGGAGACTCTTAAGAGTTCCCCCGGCGGACTGCGGGGAGACTCTTAAGAGTGAGTGAAAAAAAAAATCAACTTTTGACATCGACTTTTTTTTTATTTTTTTATTTTTATTTTTATTTATTTATTTATTTTTTTGGCCCCTGGGCCATGCAAAATCTCAGTCCTCTACCTCCCCTCCTTCCCCACTTTCCTCCTCTCCTTCAGTTATCACCTATTTTCCCTGTTATTCCCTTATTCTGAGGTATATTTTCGTGCTAACATTAGCGAGTTGCAAGCAGGGTGTTGTCATCACTGATGGCAAGCGAGTGCAAGAGAGAGAGAGAGAGTATCGATCGACTGTGTCTCAGTGGCCTTGGGGGAAATTGGCGGGAAAGCAGCTTGCCTCACCCATACATTATACAACTCGCGGGCTATATCTCCGATTTTGACCATCCAAACGCTGTTTTCACTCGTTTTATTGTTGTTTCAGGTTAATACCTTTATAATCAACCCATAATAGGCGCATATGGATAAGTATTAATGCTATTAATGGTACAATGAATATTTTAGTGACGGAAACACCTCAAATACGTCAGCACAGGGGGACGTTTCCAATTACCCCCATGCGCACTTGTTAGGTTAAGGACTCGGGGCTGTTCGGCCTGGCAGCTTAGGGAACAACAACAACAACAACAATAATAAAGTCTTGCCACAACACTTGCCCATCATGCACTAACAATGTCTCAGCAAGACTCAACAAAGTCCCCCCATGCAGGACTTGCACCTGCGGTATCCACACAACACCAGCCTCAACTGTGATACAAAAATGTAGTAACAAGAAATTACCTTGAAATACTGTGTAGTATAACTTTAACTTGGTACAGGTCTCCCTCGAATTACGATTGGGTTACGTTCCTGAAAACCCAACCTTAAATAGAAAAATCATATAGCTAACCCTAAAATTAATGGGGTAAATGGGGATGTGTTCTGGGACCAACCAAAACCTAAACACCTAAAAATCTATAATAATATCGTAAATTGGGGCATCTGATAGTGAGGGAGACCTGTATTTAAAATCTATTTTTTATTAATTTCACCACAACACCAAACATCTCCAATGAAATTAATGAAAGCATAATTATAAAGAAGAAACATATTTTTGGATGTTTTTTAATAGTTTCTGGTTTGTCAGCTTGATTGTAATCATTATTTATTTATATATTTTTAATGTAGATCAAGTCTGGTTTTGAATAGTTTCTGGTTTGCCAGCTTGACTTCACTCATTATTTGTTTATATTATTATAATGTAAAACTTGCAAAATAAACAAACCAAAACTGGGACGACACAAGATAAATGCAAAAGAACTAATCAAAATCGCTATGTGAAAATATATTCGATTTTGATTAGTTGTTTTGTCATTTTACTGTGTTTGTAATAAGTTTTGGTTTGTTTATTTTGCAAGTTTTACATTATAATTTTTAATGTTTCAGAAGACGGATTCAAGTGCCTCTTCCCGACCGCCGTGGTCCCTGGCCACACCAGCAGATGAGAAACAAAACTGGAAGGACAGCTGGGACGGAAAACCCCAATTCAGGTTCTGCCGCTACAGTTTCATCAAAATTGGGGACCAGGACAGCTTGTACGTCGGCCACCAGTCCGACCTGGCCATGTTGATTATGGCGGCACAAGATGAAGGCGAGAGTGTGGCCATAATACTGTGTTATCAGGACATGTATATAAAACAACATGATAACCCTGGTCATTTTAACTGGCTTACTAAGATCTGTGGTAACAAGCCGTGGATACATAATAGGAACAAGAAGCAGTATGTCTATAACCTCTTAGAAAAGGGACAGAAGGTATGCTATCATTAACGGTTATATATAATTTTTATTTTATTTTTTAATCTATATATTTTAACCCCTCCAGAAGTACTTTCAAGGTAAATTTCCCAGCCAAAGGTAAATTTCTTCTGATTCTGATTAGTTTGCTTGGGAACCAGATTAGCTTGCTTTTTTTTTTTTTTTTTTTTTTTACCGTAGTTTAACCAGACCACTGAGCCACATGACGTAGCTTGCTCATGTAGTAATGTACACCCTATGTGGTGGATTGTGTTCTTTTATTTATAAATTATTATTTTACTTAAGTGTTGTTTCCACATAGCGATTTTGATAAGTTAATTTGACTTTTTACTGTGTTCGTATACGTTTTGGTTTGTTTATTTTGCAAGTTTTACATTATAATTTATATTGTCTTTGTCCCAGATTTGGTTTGTTTAGTTTGCAAGTTTTACATTTTAATTTTATGCTCGCTTTTGCTCACCAGGAAAAAGTGGACACCTGAATGGATCAAAGCATCTTAAAATAGACAAACTAATAGAAGAAAACAGTTACTAATGATAGATGAGTCTGTTGATATAAATATATACAAGTAGAGAGAGTGTGTATGTCTTAATAGATTGTTATAATGAAAGTATAACATTAGAACCCTTGACATTATAACCGACTCACTAAGGTGTGTGGTTAGAACGGCTTATGCTTTCAGATATGGTCGTTACCGAGATACTGTATTATAATGTAAAACTTGCAAAATAAACAAACCAAAACTTAGACGAACACAGTAAAAAGACAATATAATTGATCAAAATCACTGTGTTTTTGCAGGTCGAAGCAGAACTGGACTGTATTATAATGTGAAACTTGTAAAATAAGCAAACCAAAACTTAGACGAACACAGTAAAGAGACAAAAGAACTTATCATACGGGGTGGCATACATACATACCAGTACATACATAAAATTTTAAGACTGAGTGTTCCACACATAAGTGCAGTTTCAGTCTCTTGTCCTAATGGCGGAATTCAAGGCAACCCTGTTAAGGGCTGCTTCACTTGTCAAGTTCTTGGATTTGAGATCGGCGCGTATAGTCCGATCCCAGGTCTTCCTCGGTCCACCCCTTGGTGCAGCTCCCTGCATTTTTTCACCCAATATTAATAGTTCATCCATTCTCTCCACATGTCCATACCATCCCAGTCTACTTGTACGCATCACCTCGCTAATACTCTTTATACCTAAACGTCTCCTCAGCTCAACATTTGTTATTCTATCCTGTAGCCTGGCCCCACACATCCATCTCGCCATTCTCATCTCATTACGTTCCATGCTGTTAACATCCTCTACTTTAACGGCCCATGTTTCTGAGGCATACGTCATTGCACTTCTAACACATGAGGCATACACCTTTCCCTTCAGGGGGAGAGGCATTCTTTTCATGGTCAGGATTGGCATCAGTTCTCTAAACTTCCCCAGCCACACCTAATTCTAGCAACAGTGGCAGCCTCGGCCCCACCACCGGCAGAGATGGTATCTCCTAGGTAACAAAACTTGTTCACCAGCTCCAAAGACTCATTTCCAAAATTCACAGCCACAGGATCATCACTTAACACAAGCTCACCGGGATCATTTGGTTTTAAGGGGGGATTTCCACTTGAGGGATTTTTTTCTTGACCCCTTTCTTCCTCATGTTTAGCCCCATTGCATTTGAGATTATAAGACGTTTTGCTATGTGTTTTTGCAGATCGAAGCAGGATTTTTTTCTGGACCCCTTTCTTTGTCATATTTAGCCCCATTGCATTTGAGATTATAAGACATTTCGCTATGTGTTTTTGCAGATGGAAGCAGAACATGAGCCTATAGAAACACCCGATTTTGGTCTTTGCACCCGGACAGTGGTCCAGGTCGGCACCAAAAGACCACTCTCCGTCAACACCCACAAACAGTTCCAGTTCCTGCTCAATGAAGGGGAGGAGGCGGGGGAGAAGGTGTCGGTGATTCTGATGTATCGCGAAGGCTTGCCCGAAAATGCGGGTGTAGATTGTTCGTGGGTCAAGAACGGTACCAACGGCCAGCAGTGGGTCAGATGGAAAGACTTCAATATGTGGGTCTGTGTTGTAGCCCAGAGAAATGAGGAGGTATGTTTATGTGTGACTTTGTGTTTTGTCTGTGTGTGTTTGTTTTTTGTGTGGTGTTTTTTGTTTTCCCTGTTCTTGCTCTGTCTTGAGTCGGCCCCCCCCCCCCCCCCCTCCCAAAAAAAAAGGAAAAAAAGGAAAAAAGAAAAGAATACAAAATAGGAAAAGTGGGGATTGGGCCTGAGTAAATAGATATATAGATAGATTGATTGATGTTATGTTTAGCATTTTTATTTGGTAGGTGGCGATTAACCCCTTCTGTACCACAACGTCTTTTTAACTATATTCTAGCTTAATTTAGACGGATTTATTCAGTTTCAAAAAGGGCCTCCAGCAATTAACAAGCTTTGAACTATCTCACTTGACCCTTTTGACTACCACAGATCCTTCTTAAACTGCACAAAATACTCTAAATATAGCTAGAATAAAAGTAGAAGGACATCGCCGGTATAGAAGGGGTTAATATTTTTGTGAATGCATCTTTAGAGTGAGTAACTTTTTAATGTCAAACTATTTTGTAGCAAGGAGAGATGAGTGTAGTTATACAGTACATTCGTTTGTTCTCTACTAGATTTTTTGCAGACTATTATCTTGGGGCATTTGGTTAAAAGAATACACAGAGTTTATATTGTCCTATATATTGTTGTGTTGTCCCTATTCGGGCTCTGTCTCGAGTCGGCAACCGCCAGTAAAGAGAAAACAAATAAATAAATAAAACAATAAATAAAAAAATAGAAAAAAAATGGGAAATGGGCTTGAGCAAATAGATAGATAGATAGATAGGTTGAAAATATATGAATATTTTCCTAATAATTGATAGATAGATAAATAGGTTGAAAATGTATAAGTATTTTCCTAATAATTGTTAGATAGATAAATAGGTTGAAAATGTATGAGTATTTTCCTAATAATTGTCTGACCATTTTGTCTGTGGTGCCGTGCCGTGGACAGAAACAAGTGACGAGACTTGACAGGATTGTCGGCAACTTAGCAGGAGAGGATGCGGAAGAGGTAAGGACTTCTTGATTTGTGAATTGACAGTTTTTGAATCTCTATTTTGAAGTTAATTTTAATACCCATTTTGAGGTTATAATTTAATACCCATTTTGAAATTAGAATTTAATACCTGTTTTGAAGTTAGAATTTAATTCAGTACCTGTTTTGAAGTTCGAATTTAATACCTGTTTTGAAGTTAGCATCGAGGCTGCACTGTCAAAATGTTATTGGTAGATGTCAAGCCCGGGCAACTTGACCTAGCAATTTGTGACAAACGCCTAATGTTCATGGCCACCCCTTCTCGGAAATTACGGCGTCTGGCAAAAAAAAAAAAAAAAAAAAAAAAAAAAAAAAAAAAAAAAAAAATGTACAACTGAAGTCGCATATATTTCTGAGGGCTTATGATATTGGGGAGCATAGAGTTACTGATAAATATATATATATATATATATATATATATATATATATATATATATATATATATATATATATATATTTTTTAATATGGAGAAATTTAAGTTAATGTTGGCGCTCGTGAATCCACTTGGAAAATTGGCGCTCGAACAAATAAAATACAGTACCAGCGTGTTAATATTATTATTATTATGTATAGCCTACTGTCACTCTGATACATAAGCTGTTAAAGTGGTGATTTGACATTGGCTTGAGATACACACATGTATTTATATTTATATATGTGTGTTATTGTTCCCCAGGGTGACTGTTGGCTGCCACAATACCCGTGTAGTGTGTGCCAGATCCAAACACAGGACGTCAAGGTAAGGACATTTTATAATAATTCTTCACTTGACTCTCTCAATACGGGTAATGTTAATTTTCTATTATTTGATCTTTTATAACAATTCCTCACAAATCTTTCAATACAGGTACAGTAATGTTCCGTTTCATTTATTCGGGCTAACATTAAACAATTTTATTGAACTTAGGAATGAGCTCTAGAAAGTAAATGGGTATAAACCATCACAATTATCTTTTTGACTCCCACAAAGCCTTAACCCGTCCAGCCCCGGCTAGTTTTGTAAGGTTTGTTCACCAGAACCCGGCCGGTTTTCAAAAAATGGTTTTATTCCAGAAACAATAGCGAATGGGTTAGGAATGAAGGAAAAACCACAAAAAACCGCTCAAAAAGCTTAAAGAATGGTCCTACAGAGCCCCCAAAAACGTATTTTACAAGAGTAAAAAATTGAAGGCAATTACCCCAAAAAACCAGGTTATTGCGCGCTCACGCGCACGCATGTGGACTTTGAGAGTTTTCAACCATCGGCACGGTTGCGTGGAATACGTACACAGTTCCCATACAAATCTGAGCCCTCTTGAGTGGCTACACCTGAGGTTACGGTCGGCGCAATTACGGTGACGCGCCAGGCGCGTCTCTGGGGCTGTGCGTTACATACATCGCCGACGCGTCAGGCGCGTCGCTGGGGCTGTACGGGTTAATAAACTACCAATAATGACCTATATAAAGCTAAAATAACAAAACACATATCCCCCTCTCTGAAAGGATTAAAGTTATAGTTATGTGCCTGAAAAACCAAACAAAAATAGAGTGAAATAGAAAATAAAAATAAAAATAGGAAAAGTGGGGATTGGGCCTGAGCATATACATACATACATACATACACTGTACATATACCGGTACCTTTATATGAAACTTGATTTTAAATGTTTCTTGCAATTATAATGTCTGATTTAAGCCGGTGTCACACAAGCGCTTTTTCCAGCAATTTTCGATGAGCAAATTTGTTCTCGTGATATTTTGAGGCTTTTTCACATTGGGATGGGAAACTAGACAGAAGGTAGATTATGTTAGATGGCAGATTTCAGATATAACTGAAATTTTAAGCCTGCCAGACTAAAATTGCTCGTAGAAATTGACGGAAAAATCGCTCGTGTGACACTGCCTTTAGTCTAGTTGGGAAGGTACTGGTTAAAAGATTGAGAGGGAGAACGGAGAAATGGGTAGACAATTAGTAGGTTGGGTTTAGGAAGGGAAGAGAATGTGTAGACCAGATTATCTTCTTGATATTATGTTCTGAAGAAGGGACAACAGTTTCATAGGCCTACAGTATTGCCTTTCTGAACCAGATAGTGTTAACTTGTGAATCCAAGTGCTTTGCTCTCTTTGGCTCAAGTAGTTTATCAAAATAGTTTGCCAGTATATCAATACAGATCTCCCTCACTATCTGATGCCCCGATTTACGATATTATTATAGGTTTTTAGGTGTTTGGGTTTTGGCTGGTCCCAGAACGCATCCCCATTTACCCCATGAATTTTAGGGTTTGCTCTACGATTTTTCTATTTAAGATCGGGTTTTCAGGAACGTAACCCAATTGTAAATCGAGGGAGACCTGTATTACGCTTCCAAAACTTATCTAGAAATTCCTGACATACTGTAGTCAACATTCGATGATCAACATTTTTCTGACAACATTTCTGGACTATTTTACACTGGTATCGGAAACTAGACTGGTGGTAGATGAGTTTAGGTGACTGAAATAGTATAAATGTTGACCTCATAAGCTGCCAGACCAGTGTTGAGTATAAATGTTGAGTGAAGAAGCGCTCGTGTGATACCGGCTTAAGACTGTACCGAACCTAATTATTTCTCTCTCTCTCCTACAGTCGTATCGGTCGCACCTAACGGACAAGAATCACTATGAATTGTTGTCAACAATGACGTTCAAAATGCACTCCATTGTCGAGCTCATCACCACAAGTAAACTGGTCAGTCACAATATTTCACAGTTGTCCTTTATTTTGATTCTATTTTGTATCCTATTGGTTATCTTTGTATGTATTTGATTCTATTATTGTGTGTGTGTGTGTGTGTGTGTTTTTTTTTTTTTTTTTTTTTTTTTTTTTTTTTTTTTTTTTTTAGTGCTGTTCTCTTGCTTCAAAAAACTGTTTTTCCCGGACTGGAAGCCATTACTGTAATTGACTATTTGCGATGTTTCATTCTATAAGGAAGTTGGAGCTGTAGACATCGATAATTAGCAGAATAACCAGCTATAATGCGGTTTTAGTACATTTATAAATACACAAAACCAAATTCAACATACTATTTATCCATCAGAAACCTACATAATTACTGTATTTGTGTTTAATATCGATGTTTACAGGCCGAACTTCCTTATAGCCTGAAACTCGCAAGTGGTCAATTGGTATCACGCCTAATTGGTATCGGCCTATTTTGGTTCCTCAAGGCTCCCAACTCGACCATATTATTGCCTTTGTATCCTACTTTTTGCTAATTATTTTTTATTACTTATTTTGCCTTTATACTGTCTGTGTCCGAATTTTGGTTTGTTTAGTTTGTAAGTTTTATATTTAAATTATTATTATTATTATTTTTTATTTATTTTTTTTATATGACCCAGCCAAGGCTCGAACCCAGGCCAGTAGTGCAGCACTCCAACACCTTAACCACTAATGGCACTAGGCCACCGAGTATATGATTAAATAGGTGTTAACACCCCAGCCGCGGGGCCCCACATATATCGGGCGAGAGAACCATGGCCACCCCTGCGGGGCCCGACAATATCCGGGCGGGATGTTGAGCACATTATCGGCTCTGAGAAAGAGTCCACGCGTTGGGAGGACAATATGCGGGCTCTGATCGCTCGGCATGGACCGAGCGAGGTGGCTGAGCTCCCCACCACAACATCCCACACCCCTGGCCTCGCGAGACAAGGGAAAAACTCAGGAATTTACCGTATTTTAAAGATTTTGCGCTCGTGTTGCGCAATTGTTGCAAGAGAATCCGTGGTCGTGCAAGGATGATTCAGGTGTCATTGGAAAACTCTATTATCGCCCTTTCACGGATACATAATTGTATTACGCTCTGGCTCTTGTTTATGCATGAAAAGGAGCATGGAATGAAGCTCGTTTAGGGTAAATATGCCCGCCAGGCAGGTAGTAGAAGTTACAAACATCCCCGTCTGTAAGGGGTTAAACATTTGTTGATTATGTGATTAAATACTGGTTAAACTTTACAAAGCTAAAAAATAAAGCATATCAAGAGTTAAATGCATAAGGAACACCTATATTAGTTTCTGCAATCTCACCCATTCTTCCTTTCATTGTACAGTAGGGTCTCACATAAAACGAGTATATGGTCGATAAACGAGGGCGTTTTATGCGATTTCGTTTTATGTGAACACAGCATTTTGGTGGCCCAATATCGTCAATGTTCACTGGAAGCGTAAATTTCCGTCAGGAGCGTACGATATTTCGTACGTTTTGTACGATATTTCGGCGTTCTATATGAAAACGTACGATATTTTGTACGATATTTCGGCGCTCTATGAAAACTCCTCGGATTTGCCCCACTTTGGCGCCGGACTCGTTTTATGTGATCACATTCGTTCTGATCGAAAATTAAATATTAATATTTTAGGTCGGTCGTTTTAATCGAGACTCGTTTTATGCGGGACCCTACTGTACTTACATTGTCTTGATGGTGTAATGGTTAGAGCGTGTAAGTTCTGTATGAGATATCCAAGGTTTGAATCTGGGGAGAATCACATGCTTTCATTTATTTTATTTGGGGATTATTGGTGTGAAGAACGACGTTAAAAATATAATTTAAAATATTTAATTCACACTTCCGAGTCTGAATTTGTACAACTCTACAAGAGCAATGTTTAAGAGAAAGAGCCTACGGGCATAGATCAGGAATTAAGAACGGCATCGACTCCAAGATTCTTCTATATAAGCATTTTAACACAGATTGTACTAAATTTGATTGTAAATACAAATTAAAATGTAAAACTTGCAAAATTATAGAAATTGTTCAAAGTAATCAAAATGTTTTAGATAGAGAAAATTATTGGATTGGAAAATTAATGACCATCTATCCATTTGGACTTAACAATCAAATAAAAAATGTAGGCAACATTTTGTATAAAGATTTATTAAAAAACGATTTTAATAACCCATATTTTAACTTCCCTGTTTTAAACAGAAGACCTGGTAGACACGGTAATAGAAGACTAAATACATTTAATAAAAAGAAAAGCAGGTCTGATATTATAATTATTGTTAATAATTTATATTCATTATATCGAAATTTCGGAATTAAAAAATTAAAAGATTCATTGAAAGGCCTACAAAAGAAAAGTTTTGCTCCTTTTATAGAAAATATTCTAAATAATAAACATAATTTCACAAATAAATTTAAGAATATAGTCTTTGCTTTTATGGGATATATTAGAGCTAATTCTAAGAAATCCAAAGATAACCGTATTAAAGATAAAGTCATGTCCACTTTAAATTATTCCTCTAAAATTTTAGACAAAATTAATGTTAACAGTCTTATTAATTCAAAGAAAGTTAAGTCGATGTTACCAGATGGTTGTAAAGATTTCAAACCATTAATAGTGTATTCATATGAACGACCTGTTGGGTCTATTATTTGTAATTATAATAAAGTTTTAGGAAATCTTTCAGATAATGATATTTTCAATAATAATAAATGTGTGTGTGAAAGAGTCATGGATATGCCAGCTAGCAGACGTGATGCACTAGCAAAGTTCATTTATAGTCCGATATGTCACATATTAACAGGTGATGTAGAACTAGTTAAACATTTTGCAAACGACAAATTAGCGGAGCTATGTCGTAAAGGGTTTAAATTTAGAATAGGGAGTAATAAAGTAACATGGGACATAATTTTAAAAGATATTGTTTTTTCAGTCAATAAATTAAAAGATAAATTGTTAAAAATTGCGTGCTGCAATGCGAGAGAACTAGAAGCATGGTCTAAATTATTAATTAAGTTAATTAGAAATAAAATTTTCTCGCTTAAAAATGAATTTAATCTTTCAGATTTTATAGACTATAATTATAATAAGCTTAAAGCTGATTTAATAAATTTACATAAACATTTTGTAATCACTACAGTAGATAAAGCCAGCAATAATTATAGCTTCACATGTAAGAAATTTTATCTTGAAAATATGAAAAAAGAATTAGGTATTAAGGGTAACATATTACGTAAAAATATTTGCGGTAATTCTGTTTATGAAATTCAAAATAATCTGAATATTGATAACTTAATCGATGAACATACCAAGAAAAATATAATATTTGATATTAAACTTTCTGATAAGAACAAGTGCATTGCAAAATTATACATGTTACCTAAATTTCATAAAAGACCTTATAAATATCGCTTTATTGCCGGAGCAAAATTTGCTACCACTAAAACTCTATCAGAACAAGTAGTAAATTGCTTCACCCTCCTCTAGCGGGTGCTCTGTGGCCGTTTTGGGCCTTTCTGGGCCGTTCTGACTGCTATATCAACCATCAGTATGAAAGGAACTGTATTGCGCCGAAAACTAGGTGGAAATCGCTACACAATGACGCCACATACAGCTACGTAGCACTCGTGGAGCACTGACAGTGTTACCTCGAAGATGGAAGTTTAGCTGATTTTGCTACCTTGCTCACTTTTAGCGAACTATTGGTTACACTGTCATCCTCATGCACGGTGGGGGAACTGGAGTTAGTGTGGGCCGGGAGGCCACAGATGTCGGACGTATGGATCATTACTATCCCACCCATTTTCACTCGATTTCCACCCTTTTTTCACCCGTTTTTTGCCAGTTTTTTCAACTCGACTTAAGTGGTGAGCCGCTTTTTAAGGGTTAAAATACATTAAAAGTACTCATTAAAATTAAAATGTAAAACTTGCAAACTAAACAAACCAAAATTGGGACAAGGACAATATAAAGTCAAATTAAATTATCAAAATCGCTATGTGGAAACAACGCTTACTAAAATGAAAACTATTAAATAAAAGAACACAATCCACCACATAGGGTGTACATCACTACATGAGCAAGTTAATCTGTTTCCCAAGCAAACCAATCGCACACATAACAACGCACCATTGTAACATTGTAATATTGATATTGTAATACCATCATGAGAAGAACTGGCATTAACTATTATTGGAGTGTTGACAATTCGTTAGAAGTTATTGATAAAATAAATACCATGCCGAAAGTTACCTCGGTACATAGCTTCGACTTTTCAACTTTGTATACCAATTTGCCTTTAGATTTAGTATATTCAGAGCTTTGCTTTATTATAGATTTGCACTTTGACAGGTTCGTTAGGAATGGTAATTATTTCATAAATGTTTATACATATTTTAATAATGCATCACTTAGCTCTACTCCCACTAGTTCTGTATATTTTGATAGAACTAAACTTAAAGATGCCCTTAAATTTTTTAAAAGTTACATTACCAATACAAAATTTTTGTTTCTAAATTCTTCTGTTAATGTAACATCTCCATGTAAAGTAAAGAATGTTATCTATTTAATAACCTGTGAGAAATGTGGTATACAATATGTTGGAAAGACGGAGCAATGTTTAAGAGAAAGAGCCTACGGGCATAGATCAGGAATTAAGAACGGCATCGACTCCAAGATTCTTCTATATAAGCATTTTAACACAGATTGTACTAAATTTGATTGTAAATACAAAATTATAGAAATTGTTCAAAGTAATCAAAATGTTTTAGATAGAGAAAATTATTGGATTGGAAAATTAATGACCATCTATCCATTTGGACTTAACAATCAAATAAAAAATGTAGGCAACATTTTGTATAAAGATTTATTAAAAAACGATTTTAATAACCCATATTTTAACTTCCCTGTTTTAAACAGAAGACCTGGTAGACACGGTAATAGAAGACTAAATACATTTAATAAAAAGAAAAGCAGGTCTGATATTATAATTCTTGTTAATAATTTATATTCATTATATCGAAATTTCGGAATTAAAAAATTAAAAGATTCATTGAAAGGCCTACAAAAGAAAAGTTTTGCTCCTTTTATAGAAAATATTCTAAATAATAAACATAATTTCACAAATAAATTTAAGAATATAGTCTTTGCTTTTATGGGATATATTAGAGCTAATTCTAAGAAATCCAAAGATAACCGTATTAAAGATAAAGTCATGTCCACTTTAAATTATTCCTCTAAAATTTTAGACAAAATTAATGTTAACAGTCTTATTAATTCAAAGAAAGTTAAGTCCATGTTACCAGATGGTTGTAAAGATTTCAAACCATTAATAGTGTATTCATATGAACGACCTGTTGGGTCTATTATTTGTAATTATAATAAAGTTTTAGGAAATCTTTCAGATAATGATATTTTCAATAATAATAAATGCGTGTGTGAAAGAGTCGTGGATATGCCAGCTAGCAGACGTGATGCACTAGCAAAGTTCATTTATAGTCCGATATGTCACATATTAACAGGTGATGTAGAACTAGTTAAACATTTTGCAAACGACAAATTAGCGGAGCTATGTCGTAAAGGGTTTAAATTTAGAATAGGGAGTAATAAAGTAACATGGGACATAATTTTAAAAGATATTGTTTTTTCAGTCAATAAATTAAAAGATAAATTGTTAAAAATTGCGTGCTGCAATGCGAGAGAACTAGAAGCATGGTCTAAATTATTAATTAAGTTAATTAGAAATAAAATTTTCTCGCTTAAAAATGAATTTAATCTTTCAGATTTTATAGACTATAATTATAATAAGCTTAAAGCTGATTTAATAAATTTACATAAACATTTTGTAATCACTACAGTAGATAAAGCCAGCAATAATTATAGCTTCACATGTAAGAAATTTTATCTTGAAAATATGAAAAAAGAATTAGGTATTAAGGGTAACAGATTACGTAAAAATATTTGCGGTAATTCTGTTTATGAAATTCAAAATAATCTGAATATTGATAACTTAATCGATGAACATACCAAGAAAAATATAATATTTGATATTAAACTTTCTGATAAGAACAAGTGCATTGCAAAATTATACATGTTACCTAAATTTCATAAAAGACCTTATAAATATCGCTTTATTGCCGGAGCAAAATTTGCTACCACTAAAACTCTATCAGAACAAGTAGTAAATTGCTTAAAATACATTAAAAGTACTCATAAAAGATATTGTAATACCATCATGAGAAGAACTGGCATTAACTATTATTGGAGTGTTGACAATTCGTTAGAAGTTATTGATAAAATAAATACCATGCCGAAAGTTACCTCGGTACATAGCTTCGACTTTTCAACTTTGTATACCAATTTGCCTTTAGATTTAGTATATTCAGAGCTTTGCTTTATTATAGATTTGCACTTTGACAGGTTCGTTAGGAATGGTAATTATTTCATAAATGTTTATACATATTTTAATAATGCATCACTTAGCTCTACTCCCACTAGTTCTGTATATTTTGATAGAACTAAACTTAAAGATGCCCTTAAATTCCTCCTTTTCAATACTTATGTTAGATTCGGGCCGTACATTTTCAAACAAATATTAGGAATTCCTATGGGTGGAAATGCTAGCCCTTTAATTGCAGACTTATTCTTGCTTGCTTTAGAATTTAAATATATAAAAGACTTAGTTGACAGTAGCAAGAAAAATAAAATTCCAGAAAAATTAGCACTTGCTAAACTGTTAAGTAATAATAGTAGATATATTGATGATATTCTTGTTTGCAATTTGTTAAATTTTAATCAAGTTGCTAAACTTATTTACCCTAATTCTATTCCCCTCACACAATGTAACGTAAATTATAAAGTTGAAAATTTTCTTGATATAAATATAGAGATTGTTAATGAACAGTGCATACTTAAAGTATATCACAAAGTTGATGATTTTAATTTTAACGTAATAAACTTTCCTTTCCCTAGTAGTAATATCGATAGTAAAATAACTTATAACTGTTTTTATTCCCAATTAATAAGATTTTGTAAAATCTGCACTAAAGTAGATGACTTTTGGGCTAGAGCTAGGTTACTATACAGACTCTTAGTGGACAGAGGTTTTGAGGCAAGTAAATTGTTCCATAAATTTAATCTTTTTAGGGTCAATTATTGTGACTGTATTCTAAAATTTGACATCAATAATTTTAATCAAGCATTTTTAACTTGAAGTTTCTTGTATAACCTCTGCTTACTTTTTGTCTGTATTTATTGTTTATCTTTTTCTTTTTCTATTATTATTATTATTAATATTGATGATTTTTTAAATTTATTGTTGTTAAAAGAGTACTCTTTGTTTAAATCTGTTGTTACTTCATATTTTGCAATTATTTCTCTATATTATATGTATTCATTGTCGATAGTATCAATTGCTTACTTTTGCGATTTCCTTAGTTTATTTGTGCTATAAATGTAGGTTATTTGTAGGGTAGTTATTGATAGGGGTCACTTGAGGCATGCTATGCTTACAGGTACCTACCCGATAGCACTATCGTTAGTGAGTGCTGTACTGTATTTTATATATTATTTTGTAATAGTATAGATATCTTATCAATATTTGTATTTTTTACTATTGTTAATGTCTTGTCATGTTGCAAATTTGATTTTAAATAATATTTTGACATTTAACATGTAGTTTCTTTATTCATGCAGAGTTTAGTAAAATTTGCCAGAACGTCCCGGACTTCCCAAACTTGACTACTTCCTTTAACGTGACGATAGTGCGTTGTTATATGTGCGATTGGTTTGCTTGGGAAACAGATTAACTTGCTCATGTAGTGATGTACACCCTATGTGGTGGATTGTGTTCTTTTATTTAATAATTTTAATTTTAGTAAGCGTTGTTTCCACATAGCGATTTTGATAATTTAATTTGACTTTATATTGTCCTTGTCCCAATTTTGGTTTGTTTAGTTTGCAAGTTTTACATTTTAATTCCTCCTTTTCAATACTTATGTTAGATTCGGGCCGTACATTTTCAAACAAATATTAGGAATTCCTATGGGTGGAAATGCTAGCCCTTTAATTGCAGACTTATTCTTGCTTGCTTTAGAATTTAAATATATAAAAGACTTAGTTGACAGTAGCAAGAAAAATAAAATTCCAGAAAAATTAGCACTTGCTAAACTGTTAAGTAATAATAGTAGATATATTGATGATATTCTTGTTTGCAATTTGTTAAATTTTAATCAAGTTGCTAAACTTATTTACCCTAATTCTATTCCCCTCACACAATGTAACGTAAATTATAAAGTTGAAAATTTTCTTGATATAAATATAGAGATTGTTAATGAACAGTGCATACTTAAAGTATATCACAAAGTCGATGATTTTAATTTTAACGTAATAAACTTTCCTTTCCCTAGTAGTAATATCGATAGTAAAATCACTTATAATTGTTTTTATTCCCAATTAATAAGATTTTGTAAAATCTGCACTAAAGTAGATGACTTTTGGGCTAGAGCTAGGTTACTATACAGACTCTTAGTGGACAGAGGTTTTGAGGCAAGTAAATTGTTCCATAAATTTAATCTTTTTAGGGTCAATTATTGTGACTGTATTCTAAAATTTGACATCAATAATTTTAATCAAGCATTTTTAACTTGAAGTTTCTTGTATAACCTCTGCTTACTTTTTGTCTGTATTTATTGTTTATCTTTTTCTTTTTCTATTATTATTATTATTATTATTATTAATATTGATGATTTTTTAAATTTATTGTTCTTGTTAAAAGAGTACTCTTTGTTTAAATCTGTTGTTACTTCATATTTGCAATTATTTCTCTTTATATTATATGTATTCATTGTCGATAGTATCAATTGCTTACTTTTGCGATTTCCTTAGTTTATTTGTGCTATAAATGTAGGTTATTTGTAGGGTAGTTATTGATAGGGGTCACTTGAGGCATGCTATGCTTACAGGTACCTACCCGATAGCACTATCGTTAGTGAGTGCTGTACTGTATTTTATATATTATTTTGTAATAGTATAGATATCTTATCAATATTTGTATTTTTTACTATTGTTAATGTCTTGTCATGTTGCAAATTTGATTTTAAATAATATTTTGACATTTAACATGTAGTTTCTTTATTCATGCAGAGTTTAGTAAAATTTGCCAGAACGTCCCGGACTTCCCAAACTTGACTACTTCCTTTAACGTGACGATAGTGCGTTGTTATATGTGCGATTGGTTTGCTTGGGAAACAGATTAACTTGCTCATGTAGTGATGTACACCCTATGTGGTGGATTGTGTTCTTTTATTTAATAATTTTCATTTTAGTAAGCGTTGTTTCCACATAGCGATTTTGATAATTTAATTTGACTTTATATTGTCCTTGTCCCAATTTTGTTTTTTTTAGTTTGCAAGTTTTACATTTTAATTACAAGAACAGGGATATTATTATTTTATGTGGTGGTTTTGTGTTCTTTTATTTCAAATCTTATTTTATTTTACTATAGCGTTATTTCCACAGTGATTTTGATAAGTTCTTTTGTCTTTATATTGTGTCGTCCCTGTTTTTGGTTTGTTTATTTTGCAAGTTTAATTTTACATTACACAAACTGCAATTTCAAAAGTATCAATAAGTAATGTGTGTAATCCTTGTTTATGTTTCAGTTGACGTTCCAGCAGCAAGAGTTGGGTAAATCCTTCTATAACCGTGAAACTGGTAAGGACCCTTCCCTCCAGATGAAGATAGCCTGCGATGAGGTCAGTTATGCCCACACATAATATTTATGTATGTATGTACGGTCGAGGTTAATAAGTGTTGTCAGATATTTCACAAAGTTTCGGACACTGACTAATACTCTGAGGGATAAGCACTTTTCCCAGTAACTATAAAGATACCAATAACACCTTTTGAGTGTAAACCACTGGAATCTATGATGACATTTAATACCCCCGATTGTACAGTATGTATGTATGTATGTACAGTATATGCTCAGGCACATACCCCATAGCTGGGGGTGGCCGAATCGAGACAGAGCCTGAACTGAAACCACATTTAAAGTTCCAATTCTTAGGGTCCGTAATACTTATAGAGAAAATAAAAGGGGTATCTATGTGCATCCTGAAAGGTCATCCCTATCTGAGTTTGGTCAAAATTGATTAAATTTTGTTTGTATTAATAAGAAACTAAACATGAGAATCTGCAAAAATCATTAAAGGCATAATTATGGAAAGCGTTGTTATCAACGACATGCAGTTTGGTTTCTTGCCGGGATGTGGTATAATTCCTGCAATTTTCATTGTCAAGCAGTTGCAAGATGGGGAGATGTATCTTGCTTTTGTAGACGTGGAAAAGGCCTTTGATAGGGTGCCTAAGGACATTATGTAGTAGGTTCTGAGAAAACTACAGAAAATGCTGCCTCTTCATACTTATATAATCTAGGTTAGGTAATTTCTTTGTTGAGATTAACCTACATTTACCTACTCTTCCCCATCTTTTTAGGTTAGGCTAAATGTAGGCTAAACGCGAAGTTCCCTGAATTTCTTAATTTTGTCGTATTCATATTATCTCGGCAAATAAATGGCCTAACATACATACATACATACAAGTTTAAAGACCGCTTTGTCCACAGAGAATTTGGTTACAGTCTCACGTCCTAAATGGCGGCAGGGCCGCCTGGAAAGCCACCATTTAGGATGTGAGAATGTAACCACGTCCTAAATGGCGGCTTTCCAGGCGGGCCTGGAAAGCCGCCATTCCTAGGTTATATATACTGTATATTAGGAGGCAGCATTCACTGTTATCATGCTAATGGTGTAGATTATAACATTAAGATGGAAAATAAAAGTTGAGGTTTGGCCTCACTATCGCCATACCATCGCCGACTTTTTGCTTGTTTGATTATGGAGTACTGTATTATTGATTTCACCATTGTAACAATTCTTATGTCACTGTCCACTTTTTTCATCCATCGATTTAGAATGCAGAATATCATTGATCGATTACTTTGGGCTGTTACACAAGCATTAGTGTTGTTTTTGTTTTTTCCCTGTTTTTGCTCTGTCTTGAGTTTGCCACCCCCAAGAAAAAAGGAAAAAAGAAAAATAGAATGAAATAGAACATAAAAATAAAAAAATCGGAAAAACGGGGATTGGGCCTGAGCATATACTGTAGATAGATAGATAGATAGACACAAGCATGAGGCAGCTGACCGACTGTGAGTGTATGTTGTATGTGTTGGTGTGTGTGTGTCACGACCCTCACAGGCCGCCCGCCGTGACAACCAAAAGTTGGAAGAGGGGACTCAAAAGTGTGACTTTGGGGCTGACCAGAGACTATTTGATAAATGATATAAAATAAACCCGGACTGTCAGTTTGCCGAATTATTGGGTGCCGGACTCAATGAATTCTACTTTATATTCTTATAATACGATTTATTACAATGGAACACGAATCGTACACACTACCCATGACCCTGCTGTGTCAGAGGAGTGGGTAGGGGGAGTTAGGGTGATTTTTGAGGGGGTAAATATAGAGATAGAGCTTGAACCTTTGCAACTAAGTAGAGGAAGGGTTGCTAGACCTTGGAGAATTATATCACAAAATTTGTATTTTCCACCTATTTTTGCATGGATGATCGCCTCAAATGATGAATTACTGTACGTGTATGTATGTTTTTGTTTACAGCTTCAGTCACGTTGGGATAAAGGGGAGCCGCTGACGAGGAAGGACTTCGCCAATTACACCCTTGATTTCCTCAAACCATTCTATGCACAGGTTAGTAAGAGAGATTGAGAGTTGTAGTTGTTGTTATTATTAGATTATGTTGGCGTAAGTGATTGTGTAGAATGCAATCTTCTATGATATGTTTAATGGTATAGGGTGCTGTGTTGCACCCTGGGCAGGTGTCGACGACGGAGATATCCTATGATATGTTTAATGGTATAGGGTGCTGTGTTGCACCCTGGGCAGGTGTCGACGACGGAGATATCCTATGATATGTTTAATGGTATAGGGTGCTGTGTTGCACCCTGGGCAGGTGTCGACGACGGAGATATCCTATGATATGTTTAATGGTATAGGGTGCTGTGTTGCACCCTGGGCAAGTGTCGACGACGGAGATATCCTATGATATGTTTAATGGTATAGGGTGCTGTGTTGCACCCTGGGCAGGTGTCGACGACGGAGATATCCTATGATATGTTTAATGGTATAGGGTGCTGTGTTGCACCCTGGGCAGGTGTCGACGACGGAGATATCCTATGATATGTTTAATGGTATAGGGTGCTGTGTTGCACCCTGGGCAGGTGTCAACGACGGAGATATCCTATGATATGTTTAATGGTATAGGGTGCTGTGTTGCACCCTGGGCAGGTGTCGACGACGGAGATATCCTATGATATGTTTAATGGCATAGGGTGCTGTGTTGCACCCTGGGCAGGTGTCGACGACGGAGATATCCTATGATATGTTTAATGGTATAGGGTGCTGTGTTGCACCCTGGGCAGGTGTCGACGACGGAGATATCCTATGATATGTTTAATGGTATAGGGTGCTGTGTTGCACCCTGGGCAGGTGTCGACGACGGAGATATCCTATGATATGTTTAATGGTATAGGGTGCTGTGTTGCACCCTGGGCAGGTGTCGACGACGGAGATATCCTATGATATGTTTAATGGTATAGGGTGCTGTGTTGCACCCTGGGCAGGTGTCGACGACGGAGATATCCTATGATATGTTTAATGGTATAGGGTGCTGTGTTGCACCCTGGGCAGGTGTCGATGACGGAGATATCCAGTCTCTGCTGATAGCTCAGAAGAGCTGGATGGTGCCCACATCTCAACCTGGCCAGGTGGACTCTATCCTCGCGAGGAAGGGAGGATTCAGAAGGATGGAGTTTGGGAGGTCATGCCTGCAGCTGCATGTTGTCTATGAGTGATTGGATGGAATGGCAAGATATATGAGTATGGATGTGCTTCTGGAAGAATTGTAGTTGAACCGGTTAGTAGTAAGGAAAGAGAGGAGGAGCAGGAGTGTAGAGGGGATGTGCTGACAAGGAAACACTTTGGCAATTATTATTATTTACATCTGCAGGTGGTAAAACATCTTGTAATTGCTCAGTTAATGGGGCAATTAGAGTATTCTTAAAATTGTCAAACTAGTGACGTGAAACGAGAGCCCAAGAAGACCACCCCTATTAAGCCACTGTCACATGAGCGCTTTTTCCATCAATTTTCCATGAGCAAGTTTTTTCTCGTATTATTTCGGGACATTTTCACTCGAGTATCGGCAAGTAGACTGAAGGGAGATTACGTTAGGTGGCTGAATTTTGATAAAGTGTATTTTTTTAAGCTTTTAATTGCCCGTAAAAATGGCTCGAAAAAACGTTCGTGTGACAGCGGCTTTATATAGGTTTAATAATATTATTGTTCCCATTCCAGCTCCACAAGAGTTTTCTGACATGTGGAACGTGCCGGGTTAAGGAGACCACCATCCTTTCCTGTATCAGACACCGGCAGTGGGTCCCACACATGGCGGTAATATATTATATGTTTCTATTGGGATTTTAGCATCTATAGTCTATTCGCTGTAAGTAGGCGTGAAATCATGACCTCTATCCTCTGTAATTCAAAAAGGGCTTGAGCGAATTGGCTGTAAATTTCCACATGTATTCCTTGGGTGACTCTTCCCAAATGGTCCATATATTAGCTCGATTACTGTCGTCGTTTAAGTTCCAGAGGTTAGAGGTCATGATTTCTCGCCAACTTACAGCGAATAGACTATACCAGGGTGTCAAACTTTGATTATTTTGGTTTTAATTAGTGTATCATATTGACTGACTAGGAATACAACGAGACTATATTTATTACCACTGATAATGATAGTATTTGTATAGGAATACAGGCCATATGCTCCATGTAATGTCCATTGGGAATTTATCCATCACAAAGTGTTTCCCTAAAATTATTTTGGCAATTAACCATATTCCAATTAAGCCGGTATCACACAAGCGCTTTTTCCCTCAACATTTATCATTAACACTGGTCTGGCAGACCTATGAGAGTTCCGTATGGAGCTCAGTGGTCTGGTTAATCTGCTCTACATAACTAACTAATGGTCTGGCAGCTTATGAGGTCAGCATTTATAATATTTCTGTCACCTAAATTTATCTATCATTCGTCTAGTTTCCGATACCAGTGCAAAATATTCCAGAAATGTTGCCAGAAAAATATTGATCATCGAATGTTCACTATAAAAGCTCTGGGGTGATCCCGGCTTTACACCTAGCCTAATGTTATCTGGATCACGTGCTGGTACAGATCTCCCTCGATTTACGATTGGGTTACGTTCCTGAAAACCCCATCGTAATAGAAAAATCGTATAGTGAACCCTGAAACTAGTGGGGTAAACGAGGATGCGTTCTGGGACCAGCCAAAACCCAAACCCAAACACCTAAAAACTTATTATAATTTTGTAAATCGGGGCATCGGATAGTGAGAGAGACCTGTAGTACTGTACTGTAAAAAGGTAGAAACACACATTTGGAGATTACAGTTGAGAGGCAATATTATCGTTGCTTGTCTGGCAATTCACGCTGCTGCCAAATTTAATCAGGAATTTGAGAATATATTTATCTTTATTAACTCATTCTATGACGATTCTCACAATCAATATACAGTACTGTACAATCGGATCCAATCTACACTCAATGAGAGCTCTGTGGGAAAGCCCGATCGTGGCCATGGCCTTTCTCAGGGACTCGGGGCTGTTCGGCCAGGCAGCTTAGGGAACAACAACTACAACAACAACTGTACAATCGGGGGTATTAAGTGTTATAGATTCCATTGGTTTTCACTCAAAAAGTGTTATTGGTATCTTTATAGTTACTGGGAAAAGTGCTTATCCCTCAGAGTATTAGTAAGTGTCCGAAACTTTCTGAAATACCTGACAACACTTATTAACCTCGACTGTACAGTACTGTAGTGGTCCTACACTTATACAGAGATGCGAAACCTCTACATTTTACAGTACTGTATTTATATATGATTGCGGACACTGATAAGAGCTATGAACTGCAAAATGTTTATACTGTATTAACAGAGTAGCATTAATGAAAAGTTTGTGGTCACACAGCAGTTTCTGGTTATTTTAGTACCGGTACTTACTGTATACATATACAGTATTTTTTTTTTAGTAAAGTAAACGCATAATTACTTAAAAACTTGTTTCTGAAATGCTGTGTATCGACGAAATGATTCTTGGAACTTTACATGCTTGTGGAGTTTTTAATACAAAATAATAAGATTGCTGAAATCAGCGAGCTCTTCTTATGTTGTCTTTGATGGCTTGTTGGAATAAGGCTAATTGATGATCTCAATGTATATAAATTCTCATTCTATTTATTTATTCATTATATATATATATATATATATATATATATATATTGTTTTAGTTATTATTAATCATTACATGTGTTTGTAATATTTCATTAATCGATTTTAGGAGTAGAGTTGGTTGTTGGATAGAACATAATAATTTATATACTTAATTTTATTTATTCTTTTTATACTTTTTTCAGAAAGTGCATGAGGTAGATAGACTACAGAAGATATATTTTGAGGAGCTGTTCCCCTCGATGGAACCTCTGGAACAAGGTACTGTACAGTACTATACAGTAAAATAAGTTTAAAGTTTTGAAAATAGGTCATGTTTTATGAGCGATGGTTCACTTTTTGGGCGATTTTTGCATGTATTCATTATTTTTCTAGTTTCCTCCCTAGACCTCCATCATTTTTGCATGTATTCATTATTTTTTCTAGTTTCCTCCCTAGATCTCCATCAAATTAAAAAAAAATCCATTATATCCCCCTTCTAGATTAACCCTCTCACGTTCTTGACGCAATTTTGAGCCTATTAGGGATACTTTAAAGCCTTTGTTACCATCAGGGGTATTTAGAAACCTTTAGTTTAGTTACTTCAACCTCTGCAGTTGTCTTTGAGTTAGCTGTGGGCAAAAAACTAATTTTGGAGAGGTAATTATAAGAGTGAGAGAACTTTATTTAGTATTGCTAATCTGGCAACCTCTGCGTCATATGGTCGTGAGAGGGTTAATTTGTACATTTTTCAGTAGAAAAATGTTCCTGCCGAAGGCCGGTTCTTCCAACATTACAGGTTCACTATCGTTCGCCAGGGAAAAAATCGACACCTAAATAGCACGAAAGGTCTAAATATTGACGAAGAAATGGGGCAAAAATATTAACCCTTTCATGCACATATGACGCAGAGGTTGCCAGATTAGCAATAAGAAATAGAGTTCTCTCACTCTTATAATTACCTCTCCAAAATTAGTTTTCTGTCCACAGCAAACTCAAAGACAACTGCAGAAGTTGAAGTAACTAAACTATAGGTTTCTAATTACCCCTGATGGTAACAAAGGTTTTAAAGTATCGCTAATAGGCTCAAAATTGCGTCATATGTCGGAGAGGGTTAACATCTGAAAACTAATGGGGCTAAACATGAGGGAGAAAGGCGTCTAAGAAACCGGCCCATCCCCCCTTAATATAATAATACTCTTGAACTGCCCCAAACTACCGGGTAATCTTGAATACTGTATTCAGGCCTTGTTTACGTATTAGGCCTATACATTTTCAGGCCTTTTTTTATGTATTTTGGATTATTTGCTGCCTTGTTTGTGTAATACTGATTTTTTTTTTTTTTTTTTTTTTTTTTTTTTATGTATTATAATGTAAAACTTGCATAATAAACAAACCAAAATGTATACGAAGACAGTAAAAAGACAAAATAACTAATCAAAATCTGATATTTTTTCACTTGTAACTAGAGATAATGCGAGTTTGAATTATGGCATAAATACAGCATATTATTTTCTGCTTGTTCAGGATCGACGGAGATGTGCCGAGAACAGTTGAAGGCTGCCAACTGGGGTCACCATAAACTAAAGATCCTCACCTGCTGGGTCGTTGATGCCTACGACCCAGAATATCCCGCAGGTTAGTTGTTAGGGAGACATGAAGAGGGATCTTGTTGGCCAGTAACGTGTGTGTGTGTGTGTGTGTGTGTTTTTTTTTTTTTTTTTTTTTTTTTTTTTTTTTTTTTCCCCCCCCCCCCTCAGGCCGAGCAGTCCCGAGTCCGATTGACCGAAGCCATGCCAGATACTTGGGCCCCCGAAGGGTTATGGTGGTTGGTATAGGTAGCGGCAATGAACTTTACAATTACTGTATCTCGATCCCTGACCTTTCTGTAACTGAAAAGGATCTTGAGCAAACTGGCTGTAAATTTCCACACCTATTTCCTGGTGGACTCTTCCCAAATGATAGAAATCTCAGCCCGATTGCTTTCATTCATTTTGAGTTATAAGAAGTTGAGGGGTCCAGATTCTTGTCAAGTTCGTTGGCGCTACCTATAGTCACACCAAGGGTTGTTCTCAACCCGTATCATGTGTTATTGTGGTTGGTAGTTACACTGAGGGTTGTTCTCAACCAGTTACTTACAGTTTCTTACAGTAGATCCTCTGGAAAAAGGCAAACTATGCCTGTGTATCCAGCTCAGTACCAGTACTTGCACTGCTGCGGTCGTTCACGGTGTTGGGACAGGGACTTAACTGGACATTTACCGGTACCCTTTATTTCCCTTGATTTTGGCCCTGTCACTCTTTCTACTATGGGGGTGGCACTCGCTATAGGCAGTTCTGCCTTTTGCCTCCCTCACTCAAAAAAAAAACGAATCGCTAGATTGAGCTGCCCAAACTTTTGCCGTCTACCAATTTTAATGTAAAACTTGCAAAATAAACAAACCAAAACTTTGACGAACACAGTAAAAAGACAAAACAACTAAGCAAAATTGCTGTGGCAACAACACCTAAGCAAAATAATAATTCTTTATAAATAAAATAACAATCCACCACTTACGGTGTATATTACTACATGAGCAAGTTAATCACAGCTTGGGATCGAACTGCAGACCCTTCGATCAGCAGTAAGATGCGCTACCAACCATGCCCGTTCCTGTTAAGTTATGATAGATTGGAGGTCGTGATTTTTAGGCTTGTCATAATAAATAACCTGTACAGTATTTTTATAGTAGTGTATTGTGTGCATTGATACAAGATATGTTAGATTATTACAAAGATGTTTTATTACAGTTGGAGACTTGAGTGAGCTAGAGAGGACGCTGAGGTACATATGTCCAGTGTGCACCGAGAAGTTTGACTCTTCCCTTGAAGCGTTGGAACACTTCCGCTCCCGCCAACACTATGACAAATACAAACAGCATCTCTCTAATCCAGAACAGGTAGTCACTCCTCACTGTTTTTGTGGAGAGATTGAGTTGCATAAATCTGGGGCTATTACCTGAGAGACAGAAGAGTGTGTGAGTGAGTGTGTGTGTGTGTGTGTTAAAGAGTTACACTTAGTTGGATAAGATTTAGAGCGACAGAGTGTTTGTCTAGCAACTTGTGACAGTTGTCCACTGAAATCCCTGATACATCAGGGCACCCACCCTAGTCCAGCTATTGAGCAGGAAGTGCATGGTGATAACATAAAAATGCATGTGGCATTTGAAAAGTAAACTTTAGTGGTCTAAAATTTGTTTTCTTTAGAGCACCAGCTGTAGAAAGTGAAAGAGTTTAAGGTTAACTAAAATGTAATTTTATAGCTTTCTCTGTGGTAAACATTGTTTTAAATATGCTACAGAGTCGAACCACACAAATTGCGCTCTGAACTTCGGAGTTGTTGTTGTTGTTGTTCCCCAAGCTGCCTGGCCGAACAGCCCCAAGGCCCCGAGCAAGGCCAAGGCCATAACCGAGCGCCCCCACAGAACCCTCCCTGCCGACCACAATAACGCCTGGGTGACCGAAGCCACTCCATGGCGGGGAGCTGAGGAGGGCGACAGAAACGCCCGGGAAACCAAAGCCCCACCCAAGGCCCTGTGCCCCTCAGCAATTATGAAGAGAAAGCTGAGGGGCAAAGGAAACAATGTGACGTTTTGGCTTCCAATCTTGGTAGATTGGGAGGTCAATCCACGGAAGAGACGCCGTCACTTGAGATCCAGAAAATATATAAGTAAAAGGAACAGTCAGAGTAAGCTATGGGTATGGCAGAGATCGCTCAGTTCTCACTTTAATAGACCAGCCCATCACCTTATGACTAGAATCCAATCCTCTCAGCATCAGCTAGGAAAGGCCCTAGAAAGCCGCCTTTGGCGGGGGGATAGCTCCCCTATTTCAACCCCGGCGGATGTATGCGCTGTATTGAGTGCCCCTCTAGTATGTTACTCTTATATTGTTGATAACTTAATATATTGAATGTTACTGTTATAATGTGTGATAATTTAACATTTTGTTATGTTGACAGGTTATGGAGGAGGTTGGAGAGAGTGTTGACCTGTGGGTTGATGATGATGAAACCAACCCTCAAGACAGGTTAGTGTTTCTTATTCTGTACCTTAATTAATAATATAGCTCCACTGTAGTCCCTTGGGTCGTTAGTGCTACTTTTTGAACCTCAATTTTTTTTTCCCTATGTTTTAGTAGGCCATGTGAGCTCCATGCTAGAACTTTCTTTCATCATCATCATCTCCGACGCCTTGTTTCCCCCTGGGAAACTCCCGCTAAAGGATGGCCATGACAGAAATTCCTCTAGGCAATTTTGTCAAGACCTGCTTGGTGCCACAATGCCCCTTCCACCACTACGTGGAAGTTTTTCTTAAGTATATTTTTCCACTTTCTTTTCCCATACCATAGTTGGCCTTCCACTACTAGCTGCTCCACTCACCTGACTCACATGTATCTTTCTTGGCATTCTGTCTTCATCCATTCTCTGAACATGACCATGCCACCTCAAAGTACTTTACTTCTTTTTATCCACTCAACCACTCCACATTCAATGCCCAAGGCCCAAGCCCCAAGCTCGCTCCTCCATTCCAAAAGACTCCTACACTTCCTTATTACTTGGCCCATCTAGCCTATTCACACCAGCTGCCATTCTACCAATTAAGTGATCAAGTTGGAAAGAAATGTACGGTAATCAGGGACTTAAATAAGGAGTTGATTAACCTGGTAAGTGCGCATATGGCCTGTGACGTGTGTAGTTATATGCAAATAAATTACCCAATATTCTGACAGCGTTCATTATAGCTACCATATAAAGCATAATGTATTTTCCATGAGCACTTATTTTACTAATATGATGAACCTTGAAGAGCGATAAAATAAATGGGGAAAGCATTTGGGTGGTGAAAAACATAAACATTCACCACCAGATCGTATCATCAGGCGGGAGGCGGGGAGACATACACCCTCCCTCCTCAACTTCCCTCGCTATACTGAAGCGAGCGGGTGAAGTCTCAGAGTTATATAAGGTTTCTTATGTAACTCACTTGTGCTACGTAATCGCAGGAGATATATTTGCGCGAAAAATAACCAATAAATGATGAAAATAAGAGGAAAAATAGGTGATAATTGAGGAGGGGGAGGGGAAGGGGGGGATTCAGTGTAGAAGGCTAGTTACAGTGATTTATTGTTACTGCCTTATTGTAGCACAGTTAAGGCTGGTGTGGTGCAGATTTGCCATGTGCAAGTGCTGCACACAAAACAAAACACATAATCACACACTTCTAGGTCACCCAGGAGAAATACCTGATCTTATAGTTAACCTAAAAATTATTAATTGCTAAAACTAGTCTATTGTATAATTCTCCTACTCGACGAGACAGAAACTGGCGATAGAACGTGAAAGTGGTTCCGAACCCTGAGAATGGGAACTTTAAATGTTGTTTCTGTTCAAGCTCTGTCTCGTGTCGGCCACCCCCAGCTATGGGGTATGTGTCTGAGTATATATATATATATCTATCTATCTATGTATGTATCTATTTACTCAGGCCCAATCCCCACTTTTCCTATTTTTTGTTTTTTTTTTTTATACAGTATTTCAGTCAAATCTTTACCACTAACATCTATAACTCAAAATGGACTCAAGTAATCAAGCTAATATGGAAGAGTCAGTCAGGGTGTATTTGTGGAAATGTACAACCCATTTGCTCTAACTCATAAGTTACAGAGGTCAGGGCCTAATTGTAGTGAATAGACTCTGAGTGTTAATTTATCCGACTGATTAATTTTTTCTCTCCTGCTTGTAGTGACGGCAATTGTAGTGAAGACAATGATGAAAATAAGGGTGATGAGGAGAGAGAAATGGAAGCGGGGCCCCCATCACCTTCCGTTAATGTTGATCAGTCATCTGCCATGAAATCACCACCGAGTGAACCGACTGCCTCTGAAGTTTCCAAGGATTATGTTGATAAAGAAAAAGAAATAGACAAGCCATCACGTTCCCCTAATGTTGATAAGTCGTCTGCCATGAAATCACCGACTAAAACAACTGCCTCTGATGTTTCAAAGGATGACGATGATAAAGGAGAAGAATTAGCCGAGGCATCACCTGCTAATGTTGATCAGTCGTCTGCTGTGACATCACCGATTAATACTACTGCCTCTAACGTCTCTAAGGATAATGATGATGAAGAAGAGTTAGGCAAGCAATCACCATCCTCTAATGTTGATCAGTCGTCTACCATGAAATCACCACCGAGTACACCGACTGCCTCTGATGTTTGTAAGGATAATAACAATAAAGAAGACAATGAAAAATTAGACAAGCCATCTCCTTCTGCTAATGTTGATCAGTCATCTGCTGTGAAATCACCGAGTAAAACAACTGCCTCTGATGTCTCTAAGGATGACGATGATAAAGAAGAAAAAGAAGAATTAGACATGCTAAAACCAAAAGCCGCAGAACCAACACCTGCAAAACTGGCTCCAAAAAAAGCACTACCTGTAAAATCTCCACCCACAGAAAGGCCTGGTGTTGCTGCTACTGATGTTGCTGTGGATGATGATGATGATGTAGAAGAGAAGGAGGAAATAGCTCCTTCAACGCCTGCAAAACCAGCTGCCACTAAATCATCTGTCACAAAATCAACTGTTAAACCAATTCCTTCATCAGCAACAAAACCATCGACCATTAAACCAGCTTCTACCAAACCAACTGACACTAGACCAGCTCCTGCTAAACCAGTTTCTGCATCACCAAGAAAACCATCAACCACAACACCAGCTTCTACCAAACCAACTGACACTAAACCAGCTCCTGCTAAACCAGTTTCTACATTACTAAGAAAACCATCAACCACAACACCAGCTTCTACCAAACCAACTGACACTAAATCATCTGCTAAACCATCTGTTACAAAACCATCTCTTGCAAAGCCATCTGCCACACAAGCTTCTAAAAAACCAACTGACACTAAACAAGCTCCTGCTAAACTAGTTTCTACAACACCAACAAAACCATCAACCACACCACCAGCTTCTACCAAACTAACTGACACTAAATCATCTGCTAAACCATCTGTTACAAAACCATCTCTTGCAAAGCCATCTGCCACACAAGCTTCTAAAAAACCAACTAACACTAAACAAGCTCCTGCTAAACTAGTTTCTACAGCACCAACAAAACCATCAACCACACCACCAGCTTCTACCAAACTAACTGACACTAAATCATCTGCTAAACCATCTGTTACAAAACCATCTCTTGCAAAGCCATCTGCCACACAAGCTTCTAAAAAACCAACTAACACTAAACAAGCTCCTGCTAAACTAGTTTCTACAGCACCAACAAAACCATCAACCACACCACCAGCTTCTACCAAACTAACTGACACTAAATCATCTGCTAAACCATCTGTTACAAAACCATCTCTTGCAAAGCCATCTGCCACACAAGCTTCTAAAAAACCAACTGACACTAAACAAGCTCCTGCTAAACTAGTTTCTACAACACCAACAAAACCATCAACCACAACACCAGTTTCTACCAAACCAACTGACACAAAACTATCTGTTACAAAACCATCTCCTGTCAAGCCATCTACCACAAAACAAGCTTCTGATAAACCAACTGACACAAAAACAGGTAACACAAAACTATCTGTTACAAAACAATCTGCCAAGCCATCTACCACAAAACAAGCTTCTGATAAACCAACTGACACACAAACAGCTGCAAAACCACCAGCAACAAAGCCATCCTCTGCAAAACCATCTACCTGTAAACCATCACCAGCTAAACCAACTGTTGGCAAGAGAGCGCCTGCAAACCCAACACCAACTAAGCCTGCTACCCCAAAATCACCCGCCAAACCAACAGCTAAGAGGTTCATTGCTTCTCTGGATGAGGGTGATGAGGAGAGAGAAATGAATCAGTTGTCTGCCATGAAATCAACCGCAAAACCAACAGCTAAGATAGCCATTGTTTCTCTGGATGATGGTGATGAGGAGAGAGAAATGGAAGCGGGGCAACCATCAACTTCCGCTAATATTGATCATTTGTCTGCCATGAAATCACCCGCAAAACCAACAGCTAAGAGGTCCATTGCTTCTCTGGATGAGGAGAGAGAAATGGAATCTGGGCCCCCATCACCTTCCGCGAGTATTGATCAGCCGTCTGCCATGAAATCGCCCACGAAACCAACCGCCAAGAGGTCCATTGCTTCTCTGGATGATGCTGAAGAAGAAACAACTCCGACAGCACCGCCCGCCAAGGTTCGTAAATCATCCTCCACAAGTAAAGAGACGGCTCCCAACACTCCCTCTACAGTCCAAAAAATTACCATAAAGACAGATAGTGATACTAAAGCCCGTAAACAAACTGCTGTAAAGTTATCCCCAATTAAGGAAACTACTGCTGCTGCTAATGATGATGATGACAAAGATAATGAAGATAATAAAGATAGTAATGAAGAAACCACTGCACCATCTACAAAAGCCCATAAACCAAAAGTTGTAAGATTAACACGAACTAGAAAGACGTTTGCTGCTGTTAATGATGATGAAAAAACCTCTGCACCATCTCCTACTAAAGCCGGTAAACCAATAACTAAGATCTGCATGAACTAGAAAGATGTCTACTGCTGTTAAAGATGATTAAGATAGTGATGAAGAAACCCCTGCACCATCTCCTACTAAAGCCCATAAACCAGTGGCTGTAAGATCAACACAAACTAGAAAGACGTCTGTTGCTGTTAATGATGATTCTGAGGATAAATAAAGGTAATGAAAAATAACCCTCCTCCACAACCTCCTAAAAACCATAAACCAGTTGCCGTATTACCCGCGACTGAGATAGCAACACCAATTTAAAAGCCTGCTACCATTGATGATAGTAAAGATGAATTGGAAGAATCTCCCCCACCACCCGCTAAAACCTGACAAGCATCTTCCTCAAAATCAGCACCTGCGCAAAATGGTCAAAGCAAAGACTATATACTCAGGCACATACCCCATTATTATTATTATTTTATTTTTTTAAAGCAAAGACAATGATGGCAATAAGAATTCCCCTCCACCTTCTGCTGATGCTCATTAACAAACCAGTACAAAAACAATTACTGCTGCTACTATTAACCCCTTATGTACCGGCTACGTCTTTTGTACTTCATTCTGGCGTGTTCTTTTATTTAATAATTTTCATTTTAGTAAGCGTTGTTTCCACATAGCGATTTTGATAATTTAATTTGACTTTATATTGTCCTTGTCCCAATTTTGGTTTGTTTAGTTTGCAAGTTTTACATTTTAATTAGACAATTTTTGTGCAGTTTATAAAGGACATCCAGCAAATAACAGGCTCGAATATCTATCTTAATCCTTTTTACAACCACAGATCCTTCTTAACCCTTCCAGCCCGGGTGTCCTGTTAATAGGCAACCACAAAAGAAGGGCAGGAGCCCGGGTGTCCTGTTACTAGGCAGTAAGCTTGAAAGCCTATTCAGCTTGGTCTGAACGCCGTGCGTCCGACGCATGTAAACAAAGCCGATCGTTGCGTCACCGCACCTCCGAAAACAAGGAGACGTCGGATCAATGTTATTGTTGTGACGTAAGACGAAATTAGTGTCTGAAAAGCTCCGATATTGTCAACATCACGGCAAAGTTCGCTCCACTGAAATCGTCATCACAACTGAACCAGTTGAATTAGAGAGCTCTACTCGACGCCAGTCTACAGATTGGAAACCGCACTAAGTTTATAGATGTGTGGGAAGTTTCTAGCAGTTAAAATAAACAAAAATGTGGTAGCCTAGGCCTAGACGTTTTTCGGCCAGATCGCCTGGGTAGCCCACACTGTCCTTTGGAGGACCAGCCCGGGCCAGGAGGGTTAAACTGCACACAATTGTCTAAACATGGCTACAATAAAATAAAAAAGACGTCACCGGTAAAGAAGGGGTTAACCCATCAGACCCGGCTATGTATTCCATACCGAAACCCGGGGGTTTTGGCCGAAAAACGTCTACGCCTAGGCTACCGTATCTTTGTTATTATGACTGCTTTCGCATTCCTGCGCATCCCCTAGCGTAGATGTGTTTCGTACCTGTAGAATGGCGTTGAGTAGAGCTCTCTAAGTCAACTGGTTCAGTTGTGATGACGATTTCCGTGGAGATACTTTGTGGCGATATCAGCCACTTTACACTACTTTTCACTACTTAACCCGTGGAGCCCCGGCTAGTTTTGTAATGTTTGTTCACCAGAACCCGGCCGGTTTTCAAATTTTTTTTTTATTCCAGAAACAATAGCGAATGGGTTAGGAATGAAGGAAAAACCACGAAAAAACGCTCAAAAAGCTTAAAGAATGGTCCTACAGAGCCCCCGAAAACGTATTTTACAAGAGTAAAAAATTGAAGGCAATTACCCCAAAAAACAGGTTATTGCGCGCTCACGCGCACGCACGTGGACTTTGAGAGTTTTCAACCATTGGCACGGTTGCGTGGGATACGTACACAGTTCCCATACAAATCTGAGCCCTCTTGAGTGGCTACACCTGAGGTTACGGTCGGCGCAATTAGGGTGACGCGTCAGACGCGTCTCTGGGGCTGTGCGTTACATACATCGCCGACGCGTCAGACGCATCGCTGGGGCTGTACGGGTTAACAATAACATATAGGCACACACGAACAAAGACGCCTCTCCTTCTTGTGGTGGGAGATGCGCGGCGTCGGTCCAGCCGGCTGTTGTTTACATCAGTGGTGGGCGTGGGCGCGCCGATTTGGCGCTCTGCGATCCGGTGCGCACTACCAATGTAGAGGAGCGAGGAGCGGCAAAAATCTGAACTCGGAGTGCAGGCGGGGAGCGCAGCTTGAATTTTGCGCTCCTTTCTGGCGCTCCGGAAGCGATTTTTCCTGTCAACAACAGGTTCAAGAACGTCATTATCATGTACAGTCATCGTACGGTGTTACTCACGGTGTTAGTGAACTGTGATACAGTGCTACTATGATAGTGACAGACTGACAGTGCCACCTTCAAACCCTGGAAAGGTAAGAACCTGGCCAGTGCCATATTTTTTTTTTTTTTTTTTTGGCTAAATCTATCAAGATGGGTAAGAAAGGAAGGATTATGGTAAAAAAACCACTCCCCTTGTCCATTTTCGCCAGAAATCAGGTCCCCGATAGTCGCGAACGTAGCTGAAAAGAGTCAAAAGACACTATAGACTTCAGAGATTTTTATAATTTTATGGTATCGATACCATCGGAATGTTACTTGAATGTATGGGTGGGAGGGTGGTTTGGGGGATGGTGGGGGGAAGATAGAAGCGTAATTTACTCGTGTTACAAATATGAAGCCGATTGGTGAGGTAGTTTCGCCACCACATATTTTTATTTTTTTCCTTTTCTTCGTACGGATACGCTGGAAGTGGGTTGTGGGAGGCAGTTGGGGGTGTGGTGGAGGGAAGGCAGAAGGGTAAGGCACTTGTCACACAAATATGGAACCGATTGGTGCAATCGTTTCGCCGCCACAGATTTTCCTTTTATTTCCTTGTGAGGCGACCGATAGTCAGCGAGTGGGTAGGAGGAGGGGTTTGGGGTAGTGGTGGTGGGTATGCAGAAGGGTAAGGTACATGTGGTAAAAAAATAAAAATATGAAAGCCATAGGTACAGTCGTTTCGCTGCTACGATTTTTTTTCGGCGAGTCAGTATATAATTATATACGGACCTGGCACTGGGTGTGACAACTGACAAGACCCTAGTCCCGGCCATATATATACCGTCGAAGACTGGTCAGCGGGTCATCCATGATATGATATAAATCATATCATTGATATGACATGAAGAATTACAGAAACTGAGAAAGTGAGAAACTTAAACTTCAGAAAGACACCATGACTTGAGGTTTTTTGAATGTTTTTAATTTTTTGAATTTAATGAAGTGAAAGACAAAAGATTGTATTAATTTAGGTAAATAATTAAATAACTTCTAGAAGCTGTTTTTTACTTGTTTTTATTATATACCTATTTTTGGGAGCGCAGGGGCGCAGAGCGGGAAGCGCATCGGGTCGGCTGACCAAAGGAGCGCGTGAGCGCTGCCGCATTACCTTATGTCTGAGGAGCGCGGAGCGCTGCCGCATTACCGGTCCCACCGGAGCGCGCCCACCACTGGTTTACATGCGTCGGACGGACGCCTCGCACACCAAGCTTACAGGCTTTCAAGCTGCCGGAGCCTCAGAGCCCTTCCGGGTTCCGCGGGGTGTTTTTTATGGATGCCTCAGAGCCCAACTGGGTCTGAGGGGTTAACCCGTAAACGGCTGCAAAGCTCTTAAGAGGTTTTACTGGGCGACGGCGGCAAAGCTCAAGAGGGAGGCCTAAAAAAAACATTTGAACAGCCCCAGTAGCACTAAACTTTTTTGTTTTTTTCCCCTATACCTCATATCACTCCTCCACATCCCCTCCTTCCTCCCTTTCCCCTCCCCCTTCAATTATCACCTATTTTCCCGGTTATTCCCTAATTCGTTGGTATATTTTTGTGCTAACATTAGCAAACTGTGTGGAGGGTGTGCTTACGTGCCTAGCGGGTGTGTTACATGACCGAGTGTGTGTATGAGTAGGCTCAGTGTGGCTTGAGGCCTCGTGGAGGGAGGGGTTGCCTCAATTTTCTCCATAATTCATGAATGGGCTGGTCCATCTATATTTGCGATTTTGACCAGAAAAATAATATTTTCACTTGTTTTATTGTTGTTACAGGTTACTATCTTCATAGTGAAGGTAAAATAGGCTCATGAATAAGTAATAACGATATTTATCGTAAAATTACGATTATAGGCCTGAATGGAGCCAATATGCTCGCCCATGGGGAGCTAGTTCAATACCCCCCCCTCGCCGTTTTCGGGTTAATGATGATAGAGATGATGAGGAGGAACTGTGAGGCAAAGAGTGGAATTAGCTGCTAAATTAATATGAACAGAGATAACCTAACTCCTTCAGAACGAGGACCTAATTGTCATCTTATTCTGATTATTATTAGACATTTATCTCTAGGTCTCAAAGGGGTAATTACGATCTCAATAAACTCTGGTATTATGATTATATAACCAAATTTTATTAAATACAAAAACTTACTTATAATATCACGCCGAGACTGGAGTTTCTTGTTAAACTAGTAATTATCATGAATTCATAGAGTAAAGTCGATCTCTTTCTATAATTGAAAATGTTAATCGTACATTATTATGAAAGAACAATTATTACTTTTTTATTTTTAATATTGTATTGGTTGGTGAATAAAGTTAATTTATTTCCTTCTGAATATCAAGTTCAGAATACTTTGTAAATATTTCTATTTTAAATATTAAGATGTTCCAAATGCATTATGTAGAATGGAGTGTCTTTATCCTACAGTTTTGGTATCCAGGATAAGATACTATTTTGGTGCCGATACTGTTTTTTTTTTTTTTTTTTTTTTTTTTTTTTTTTTTTTTTTAATATAACTGGTATCATAATGTTTGTATGTATAGATCCACCCTTACTACCCATTCTCCCTATTAAGCGACCTCACCGCCCGCCACTTCGGTGGTGCAGTCAGCCTCTGTAGCAGTTACAGACTTTTTTAGGCTTACACTACTTGGCATGCTCGCGATCATTTCCCCATCTATTTTGACTGCCGTGGGATATAATAATAGATTGAGGGGGTGCTTTGTCCCCCTTCACCTTCACCCCCCCCCCCCCCTATGACTTATTGTCATCATCATATATATTTCCAGCAGGGGGCAAATAACAGAAAAAATAGCCGTCAAAATAGACGGGAATATAACCCCCCGGCCGTTTCCGCACCCTCCTCAGCTCCCCGTCATGGAGTGGTTTTGGTCACCCAGGCTTTATTGTGGTTGGCAGGGAGGGTTCTGTGGGGGCACTCGGTTATGGCCTTGGCCTTGCTCGGGGCCTTGGGGCTGTTCGGCCAGGCAGCTTGGGGAACAACACCAACGGGAACATAACCGTGAGCGTATGACCAATGTAACCATGACGACCGTACGCTCAGATACTACATCCTTCCCGTAATTTCTTGTTACTGCCTTATTGTAGCACGGTTAACCTCTGAAGTGCGCATGGGGGTAATTAGACACCTCTCCCTGTGCGCATGTATTTGAGGTGTTTCCGTCACTAAAATATTCATTGTACCATTAATACTTATCCATATGCGCCTATTATGGGTTGATTATAAAGGTATTAACCTGAAACAAGGTGATGGGCTGGTCTATCAGAATGAGAGTTGAGCGTTCTCTGCCATACCCATAGCTTACTCTGACTGTTCCTTTTACTTATATATTTTCTAGATCTCAAGTGACGGCGTCTTTTCCGTGGATTGACCTCCCTACTGCCAACCCTGGCAGATTGGGAGCCAAAGCGTCCCATTTTTCCTTTGCCCCTCAACTTTCCCTTTATAATTGCTGAGGGGCACAGGGCCATGGGTGGGGCTTTTGTTTCCCGGGCGTTTCCGCACCCTCCTCAGCTCCCCGCCTTTGAGTGGCTTTGGTCACCTGGGCATTATTAGTGGTAAGCTGGGAGGGTTCTGTGGGGGCGCTCGGTTATGGCCTTGCTCGGGACCTTGGGGCTGCTTGGCCAGACAGCCTGAGGAACAGGAACAGCAACAACAACAACCTGAAACAATAAAACGAGTGAAAACAGCGTTTGGATGGTCAAAATCGGAGATATAGCCCGCGAGTTGTATAATGTATGGGTGAGGCAAGCTGCTTTCCCGCCAATTTCCCCCAAGGCCACTGAGACACAGTCGATCGATACTCACTCTCTCTCTTGCATTCGCTTGCTATCAGTGATGACCACACCCTCCAACCGGATTTCTAATGTTAGCACGAAAATATACCTCAGAATAAGGGAATAACAGGGAAAATAGGTGATAACTGAAGGAGAGGAGGGGAGGTAGAGGACTGAGATTTTGCATGGCTTTTTTTTTTTTTTTCGATGTCAAAAGTTGATTTTTTATTTCACTCACTCTTAAGAGTCTCCCCGCAGTCCGCCGGGGGAACTCTTAAGAGTCTCCCTGCAGTTCCCGGGTTAAGGCTGGTGTGGTGCGGATTCACCAGGTATAAGTGCTTCAGGGACTGTTAGCACTATACCAACATCGGCCACTGTAATGACATGATGGGGCTGTGTTGTGGCAAGTCTTTTGTACTGTACTACAATAAAGACAATGAAACCCCGCTCTCTGTGGATGAAGCGGCTTGAAGGTGATGTATGTATGTGAGTGCAATGACATGCTTCAGAAACGTGGCCTGTCAGCGGATGATATCAACAGAATGGAACGCAATAAAATGAAAAAGTAAGATGAATGTGTGGGGCCAAATTGTGAACCCTAACCTCTGTAACTCAAACAGGGCTAGAGCAAATGGGCTGTACATGTCCAATCCTATTCCGTGGCTGCCTCTTCCCAAATGGTAGAAATATTAGCTCAATTACTCTAGTCGTTTGAGTTGCAGAGGTTAGTTTTCAAGATTTTTGGCCTATATTGAATGGACTAGGCCTAGTTAGCCAATTCATCTGTTTTTATGTATCACTAAAAAGTCACCGTTTCTTCTAAAGGTAAACCCTATTCCAAGTAAGTAGGCCAAAATTCTTGAACATCAGGCTACCCTCTATAACTCAGACTAGAGTAGGCCTATAGCAAAACTTATCAAAATGAATACTTTAGACACTTAAATTTCCCGCCAAATTTCGTAAACAAATCCCACTGCAACAATCGTAGTCCCAGAGAGCGCACCCTCTTATCATATCTCCAGTTGTATAGACAATCATTGAATTTCCAAGTTATTTTCCATTTAACATTTACTCCAAGGGTTAGAGAGAAAGGAAATAGTGGTAATATCATCTCCCAAACTATCCGAGGAGCCGATTCACAGACCGTATCAGTAGAGGACAAACTTAGCAGAAGTAACAAACGAGATTGGTAGTGTACCGCGTGTCACATGGATCTTCAGTCAGGAGACATCAGACCAGTGTTGCCAGATGGTGAAATTCGGAACCAGATTTGGTAAATCTGGTGAAATTTCAGAGCTCCTGGTGAAAAAAAATATTGATCGTGGAACCAGACAATATCTGGTGAATTTCAGTGTTTTGGGGGGAATTTGGGAAAAACCAAAAAATTGTAAGTTTGAACTTCCCGCCTACTGAATTGATCACCCTGCCCTCTGGTGGAGGAAGATCAGAACACACATTTTTACGAAATTTCCAAACATGCTGCTTTGAGTCTGACATCCTGATGGCCGCCTGAAAACACTTTGATATTCGGAAGCGTCCACCAGAGGTCTCCGGTGAATTTCTGGTAGGGAGAATTGGAATTTAAATAGTTTTTTAGTTATTACCAGATATACAGTAGTAGGATAGTTCCGAATATCCAACAGGAGCCTGAAAACTGTTGGATATTGGACTTTGGACATTCAATAGAGTTGAATATCCAATAGAATCCTGAAAACTGTTGGATATTGGACTTAGGCGTTTGGACATTCAAACATTACCGGGCTATGATGGCATGGCTACAAAGCGTGTACAAAAATGCCTAGTGTGGCATTTAAATTACGTCCATTTAAAGTAGATGGCATGGCTACAAAGCGTGGAAACACAGTTAGATTTAGTTGAAATATAGGGCCTATATTATGCTGGCAGTTATTTCTTATAGCATAGTGTACCCTAAAATGCCGGTTTCTCTTATAATCCGCACAGAGGCTTCGGTTTATTTAGATTATATATATTAGAGTAGCCTAGAAGTGTATAGAAGTTATAAAAAGGAGCTTAACTAGGGGAGACTCTTAAGAGATCCCCCGGCGGACTGCGGGGAGACTCTTAACCCGGCAAGCGCGATAGGCCTCACGGAAGGCTTCCTATAGGGAACGCGATAGGCCTCACGGAAGCAAGACCATAAAAAAAGCCTTCCAAAAAAAAAAAGGGCCTATCAAAACAAAGGAATTTGTCTCTAGGTGAGATAATTCCCCTCTAGTACTCATCCATGTGTTTCTCACCCCTCCCCCTCCCCTCCTTCCCCACCTTATTCCCCCCTCCCCCACTCCTCAATTATCACCTATTTTTCCTCTTATTATCATCATTTGTCGGTTATTTTTCTCTCCCGCGATAATGTAGCACAAGTGGGTTGCATAAAAGATCGTTATGCAACACCCAGACGCTGGCACACACCGCCCCGCTCGTCTCAGTTGACTCCCAGACAGCGAGAGGGGAGGGTTGCCTGTGGCTCTCTCTCGCCTGAGATTATGACCGGGTGGCCAATATCTTCGTTTTTCACCACCCAAATGCTTTTCCAACTTATTTTAGCACTCTTGAAGGTTCATATATACATCATATATGTAAAATAAAAGCATACCGAAAACAAATAATGCTCTATATTGTAAATATAACGAATTCTGTCAGAATCCAAGGCTAGAAATGCACAAATAACTACCCTAGCCCCTAGGTCTATATCGCACTTGTCAGAGTCAGAGAAAAAAAAAAATCAACTTTTGACATCGAAAAAAAAAAATAATAAATAAGTGGCCCTGGGCCATGCAAAATCTCAGTCCTCTACCTCCCCTCCTTCCCCACTTTCCTCCTCTCCTTCAGTTATCACCTATTTTCCCTGTTATTCCCTTATTCTGAGGTATATTTTCGTGCTAACATTAGAAATCCGGTTGCAGGGTGTGGTCATCACTGATAGCAAGCGAATGCAAGAGAGAGAGAGAGAGAGAGTATCGATCGACTGTGTCTCAGTGGCCTTGGGGGAAATTGGCGGGAAAGCAGCTTGCCTCACCCATACATTATACAACTCACGGGCTATATCTCCGATTTTGACCATCCAAACGCTGTTTTCACTCGTTTTATTGTTGTTTCAGGTTAATACCTTTATAATCAACCCATAATAGGCGCATATGGATAAGTATTAATGCTATTAATGGTACAATTAATATTTTAGTGACGGAAACACCTCAAATACATGCGCACAGGGAGAGGTGTCTAATTAACCCCATGCGCACTTCAGAGGTTAAGAGCGAGGAAGATATTTATGACAACACACAGGCATCTATAATATTTTACAGATGTAGGACAAATAACAAATCTAAAAGATAGAAATAGGCATGTGGGAGGAGAGACGCAATGCGATCTGTGTAAGGATTAAGGAACAGAAGACCTAAAACATTTTCTACTACACTGTTCATTTTATAAAACATGCAGAATAAAAGATCCAGGGTTCCAACAGCCTTATATTGGAAATGAAAACCAAGTAATCGGACATCTTTTATTTAACAAAGAAATAAGCGATAGAGTGAAACAGACAATCTATCAAATGTGGAGAGTACGAGAGAAAAATTTAAAGAACTGAAATAAGAAGACTGAAGAGAGAAGAAACAAGAATGAAGGAAGAAGAGAGAAGAAACAAGACTGAAGAAAGAAGATTTCAGAAAAAGGAATGAAAAATTATATATATTTATTTTTAGACAAATGAGCACGTCACAAAAAGTCACAAAAAGAAAAATAACAAAACCTCTTAGGGAAGTGCCGACGTTAAGGCTAAACTTCCCGAATTCCAACTGAACTGAACTGAACCAAGTGAGAGGCATAAAAAAACAATAGAAGACCTAATTAAAATAGGAAATTAATGTGGGCTAAACATAAATACAAATTAAAGTCATATATTAATATTTAATATGAAGGAGAAACCAAACAATATCAAAGAAATAGAAGTAGTTAAGCAGATTAAGTATTTAGGAATAAAAGTAAATGATACTAGTAAATGATAAAAGTAAATGATAAATTGTTTCAAACACCAGAAATCTGAGGCAATAGGAAAAACGAATAGAATGGCTAATATGACCTATCCGGTAATAGCACAAAGCTGCAACAAAATTCTAATTGGTAAAACTATATTAGCGCGTTTTTCAAAGGCACAAAGAGGCATAGATTACCATAGATTACCAGACACAACCAGACAGCCTCCCGAGATTGTCTGGTAGTCTGGTCAGCTCGGCCAAGACCAAAGATTAACGGACTCTGGGGGTGTGGCCATCAGCCGGGAGGCAGGACTCTGGTGACAGTTTCAGCCACTCACAGCCTTCGTTACAAGGCATGATTCAAATGTTAGACAACTGACAGGGGTGAGTGTTGTAAATATTTTATCCTTCATATACTTAAAATTTATTATTTCGAATGAATTAGTCCTTTGCATTGCTATAGAGTTGGGAAGTAATATTATTGTTTAATTAACACATTTTTCTCTGAATTATGCTTTTTTTATTATATATATTTAACAATTATAGGCCTGCCATGAGCAACTTGCCAGTTTTTCAAAACATAAAAACTCTATGGTCCAGTACAGTGTCTTTGAAAAATGTGCTAATACTGGAAGAGTGTGGTGCTCCCGCGTCGGTCCTGGCTCAAGCATAATAGGATTTACAAAACAGAAATAAACAAGTTACAAAATATTGAAAATAGGGTATTTAGACAAATATTAGGGGCACCGAGATATGCACAAAAAAGTGACCCTGAGAGGGGAGATAGGAGCATCCACAATGGAAGCAAGAATTATGGAAGGAAGTATAAAATAATTAAAATATTTAAGAGGAGAAAACAGTAATGATTTACTTAGAAGAATAACAGAAGAAAAATTAAACAACAAAAAAGATCTATGGACAATGGAAATTAGAAAATATATAAAAAAATTAAATTTAGGAGAAACAGATTTAGCGAGTATACTGAAGGAAGAAATTAAGAAGAAAGTTAAAAATTGTGATACAAGGAAATGGCAGGAAGAGCTAGGGGAGAAAAGCAGTTTAGAAATATACAGGGCCTTTAAATCAGAAATAAAGGGAGAAGAAGAACTTTATGATAATACAGAAGCTTCAGTCATATTATATAGGTGTAGAACGAATAATTTAAATCTAAGAGACAGGAACAGGCATGTAGGAGATATAAAATGCTTACTATGTAATGCGAAGATAGAGGACATCAAACACTTTATTTTATGGTGCCCTATATATAGAGAGGAGAGAGTAAAGGAAACAGCGCTACAACAACCTTACGTTGAGGAGGAAAATCAAGTGATAGGAAATCTACTGTTCAAAGAAGAAAACCAGGAACGAGTGAAGATGTTATATGGTATGTGGAGAACAAGAACCAAGAAAATGAAGGAGCTGGAATAAGAAGAAATAGATTATAATGCAACATAGAGAAAAAAGAAAAAGAAATACAATATAATATAACAGAGCACGTCACAAAAGGAAAATTACAAGAACCTCTCAGGGAAGTGCCGTTGCTAAGGCATTACTTCCCGAACAACATCTGATCTGATCTGATAATTATGTGCTTTCATGGCCGGTTATTGTAGGCTAGTTTTGAGGCATTGGTAGAAGTTCTAAGCATAAATTACTGCAGGCGGAGTGTGCTTTGAAACAGAGAGGCCTAGGAAGCGGAAAGGGGTGACAGCAAAACAACGTGGCTTGACCAAGTTGACCTTCCTCAGTGGCGTCCCTGTTTTGGTTTGTAGGCTATGTTTTGAAAGTTTTACATTATAATAAGAAAAGACCATAGGGACAGATAAAGGGACATTGTTGACTCGTGAACGGCTATTACAGGACCATTATAGGCTACTGAAACTGAAAGTGACAAACCTAGTGATAGTGAAAGAGATGGTAGTGGGGGTCTGGTCTGGGAGATGAGACTATGAGTGACTGACAATAAGGATGCTGAGTTGCAGATACTTCAGTAGGCTAATGTTTAAGGGGAATGTGTATTATGTGTTGAATGTTGGGGCTGGGACAGACTTGCTATAGATTTACAAACTTAAGTCAGCTGACGGTCAATATACAGGAGGCGCTACAATATAGGTAGCAAAATTCTAATGGTAGTTTTGGGTTCCTATCATCATATGCTTCATTTCTATATACTGTTTATCCCCGGGGGAAAAAAACAAAATCTTGGGTTTTTTATTTTTGTCTTGGATTTTTTTTTTTTTTTTTGTATTAACCTAACCTAACCTAACCTAAATGTATTTGGGGGCTATTAGGTTAGGTTTTTTGGTTAGGTTAATGACCAAAACAAAAAATCCCAAGAAAATAAATGAAAAATCCCAAGATTTTTTTTTTTTTCCCGGGGATAAAAAGTATATAGAAATGAAGCATATGATGATAGGAACCCAAAAGTAGTGCAAAACTACCATTAGAATTTTGCTACCTATATTGTAGCGCCTCCTGTATATTGACCCAGCTGACTGAGGCATGAGCTGATGTAAATGTAAGGGTCATTTGTAAATTGTAACCAGTGTAAAGCATTATTAGGCCTGCCGCCTAGGCCTAGGCCTACACAAATTATGGTACGATTTTAGTTACTGGACACCTATTTGACAGGTACTGCCAACGATTTAATACATTTGTTTTCAGTTTCCACGCATCCAACACCAAGCTACACCCTTTTCTGGTGTACAGAACACTAAAAAAGCAATGGGGCCACTTTAATAATGAGTAAACAAAGCCAATAGAATTGTAGGGCTGATAAGGAGGACATTTGTGTCACTTGACGAAGAAATCTTCAGGAATCTCTATACAGCGCTGGTTAGGCGCACCTGGAATATGTGAACCAGGTGTGGGCTCCAGGACCATATAGGCCTATGGTAAAGGATATAGAAGCAGTGGAGAAAGTTCAGAGGAGAGCTAGCAAGCTGGTACCAACGTTGAAGAACGCGGGTTATGAGCAGAGGTTGAGGACACTGGCATATAGGAGAAAGAGAGGGGATATGATAGAGACTTTTAAGATAGTGTCAGGAAAGTATGATGAGGATGTGTGTGAAGCTATCTTCTTGATGCAGGAGGGAACAAGAACGAGAGGACACTTAAGAAAATTTACAAAGAAAGAAATAGGCTTGAGAAAGCAAAGAACTCATTTTGTGATAGAGTGGTAAATGAGTGGAACGCACTGCCCCAGTATGTAGTCGATTCCGAATCCATAAGGGAGTTTGAAAGTAATCTTGATAAAGCATGGGGAAGACAAGATTTGAAGTTTGATTATAAAACAAAAATACAGAATAGGGCCTAGTAAAAATGTCGCGTCTGCTACCGCCGCCGCCAACACCGTGAACGACCGCAGCAGTGCAAGTACTGGTACTGAGCTGGATACACAGGCCTAGTTTCCCTTTTTCCAGAGGATCTACTGTAAGATACTGTAAGAAATAATAAGAGACGAAATATAAAGACAACTCGGTTGCGTTCGTGGAAGTAGCGTCGCTTTGTTTACTTTACGCTCGGAGTGACTTCCCGGTCCCGCCTTGGCGGTCGACTTAAAATGGCTAAGCTTATAAGTTGAGGGGGGGCTCTACCCCCCCATGAATTATAATAATCCTCATCTATGTGGCCAGCAGGGGGCATGTAAAACAGCTGGCCGTCACCTCGAGCGTCCTGAGTAAACAAACCGCGACGACGGACTCCCCCCGCCGCCGATTTTTGGCCCAAACGCCCCGTTTTATTCTCGTCGAAAACCACATTTAAAAAGGGTATAATCCTGTGTAGCGGGAGGACATGTACATATATCTCAATAATTTGGTAATGTTACAATATATTTTTACACTTTACATTCATAAATAGTCCACTAATATACTAGGTTAGGTTAAAGATATTGTTCAATGTTTCTTAGTAAATAGGCATCTGAACAACAGTTCCTCCCGCTACACAGGATCTTACCAACCGAAAACAAATATGTATTAAATCCTCGGTGGTACCTGTCAAATAGGTGTCCAGTAACTAAAATCGTACCCAAATTATAAATATATTAATTAAAATGTAAAACTTGCAAACCAAACATGATAGGCTAGCTATGGGTAAGGGTTGAGACAAAGATGGACAGTAGCCTATAATTAAAATACTAAATAAGTTGGTCGCCAATTATTTTGCAATATTTGAAAACAAATATGGATTTTATATGCTCTAAACATCATATAAAAATGTGTTTTAAGCCTCGGCAAAACCTAATAAAAATATATGGTACTAAAATGGAATTTTTTCGTAACATGGTTGTCAATACCTTCCTATAGACGGCACAGATTCGTACACACGCCATTTTCACCTGTCTCCCGAGGTCTGTCCACCAGCTTTTTAGTCAACACTAACTCCACCTGCCCATCTCTGTCGAAACTACAGCTGTTCATTTCCACAGCTTTGCGCATCACGTCACAAGACACTACTGGGTTCCTATTGTTTTTTTTGTGAACACGTCATTATAACGCATATGCTACGTCACGCATACCCTCGGGAGCCAATCACTGAGGTATAATATGTTGATTACGTCATTGCAATCGGCCAATCACAGATGTGTTACCCACCTTGATTTACCTGAAAATTGCCAGTCGAGTCATGGCGGTAGAATGCAATGTTCACCTCTGCCACACTCTATTATTGTAGACACTACTCATCCACCCAATGTACTGGGTACCGGTACCCTACTAGGGATATACCTACTGTATATGCTTGATTGCCTACTGATGTGATGTGTAAGAGGTAAGATTTTTTCGCATAGGCCTAGGTTTAAACTTCCGGAAATTAATGGGTAATAAATACCACATACTGAGTACAGTACTATGAATCCGCTGTAGCTGGCATGCAAGGGCTAGTTTAGTATACCACGTACGGAGTACTATGAATCCGCTGTAGCTGGCATGTAAGGGCTATGAATCCGCTGTTGCTGGCATGCAAGGGCTAGTTTAGTATCCCACGTACTGGGTCTAGGTTAGGTTAGATTGGGTTGTTTGGTTAGGTTAATATACTAGGTCTCAGAAACAAGATTCGTAGTTGCGGTAGTATTTACAGATACGCCCGAATACTAAATGGGCGGCGGCCCAACCGCCATGGCACCGGTAATGTCGTGTTGTATCCCACGTAGGCCTAATATAGGTACTACGGACACATTGTAGACGTTAGGTGTGGATTAGGCTTGTATCCAATATGCATAAGAACATAAGAAAATGGGAGTCTGCAGAAAGCCGATTGGCCTAAGCAAGGCAGATCCCTGTCCCACACAACCCCAATTACAAAGCCCAATTATAAGCTCAACACTCTAATACCCTGAGGATCATCTTACCAAAACGGTTAGAGATTAACGCAGGATTACAGGGGTCTGCAGAGCGCTGATTGGCCCAACCCTGCTCATCCCCCTTCACACCCAACCCTTCTCGTTCATATACTAGGTCTATGTTACTGGATATTTATGATTTAAATAATGCTACGTTTTCGATAAATCTGGTTATATGGCTTTGCAATTATGGAAATCATGAGGCGATTACCGACATTTCGTTATCCTACTCTTTTTCGATTTTCAATATGCGATCCAAGTTTTGCCAAAAATTGCCTCAGGTTATCCAAAATTATGCTTTTTGGGGTTTGCAATTTAGGGAAACATGAGCCAAAATTCTAGATTAGGTTACTGTAATTTGTTTACTCTTACAACTCGCAAAATCCAAGCCAAGTTTTGCCAAAACTTGGCTCGGATTTTCCAAAATTCGGGTTTTATGGCTTTGCAATTTCGGGAAACCTGAGCCAAATTTCTAAATGAGGTTACTGTAATTTTGTTATCTACAAACTCAAAATCCGAGCCAGCTTTCGCCAAAATTTGGCTCGGGTTTTCGAAATATTGGGTTTTAGGCCTTTGAAATACCTTAACCCTTCCTACCCGGCCTGCATTAGGTAAGGACAGCACGAAAGAAGGGCCACTACCCGGTATGCCTTATCTAAGGCATGAGCTTAATAGCCTAATTAAGCTTGGTCCGAACGCCGTACATACGACGTATGTCAACAAACCCAAGCGTTCGTCACCGCTCCTCCGAAAACAAGAAGGAGAAGACTCCTCAATGTTATTGTTCTGACGTCATGACGAAATTAGTGTCTAAAAAGCCCCCATATTGGCAACATCTCTGCAATATTGGCTCCACTGAAATCGTCATCACAACTGAACCAGTTGACTTACAGAGCTCTACTCAATGCCAAAATACAGATTGAAAACCGCACTACGATTATAGATGAGTGGGAAAGTTCTAGCAGTGAAAATAAACATAAATACGGTAGCCTGGGCCTAGACGTTTTTCGGCCATATCGCCCGGGTAGGGGCGACCGTCATTGGGTAAGACAGCCCGGGGAGGAAGGGTTAAAACCCGAGCCAAGTTTGCTAAAATACTGTACGTTTTAATCGCCGTTTTACGCATTTAACCTCTCATTTTCCCTGTACTTCATAGCCCTCCCCACTATCGGGCGGCGTGTCTTAAGATCGTTGTATAATGGGGAAAACGGTTTCGCCGAGGGTTGTAATTATTTCCAAACACTATATATTGATGAAAACTAACAGGGAAAAATAAAAAAATCCATGGGAAAATTGGTGACCATCTTATTTAGTTTTTCCAGATGGACTGCAGATTCAGTGCTGAATGTGATGTTTTTTTATGATAGCTCATGGATGAGGAGAGTAGCACTAGCGGCTAGCCTATAGTGTATAGGCTAGGCCTATAGCCTATACAGTATACCCGGTACTTTGTTTGATAGTATTTATCGTACGGAATAAGCTAAGAAGTATATGCGTGAAAGCAGTTCTGGTTGGGAGGAGGGGCGTTGACTGACTGGGGACAGAGGTGCATGGCAATTATTGGCGGCGTTTCGTTTGTGGCGACCCCTTCGGGGATCACGGCGTTCAGCAATAGATAGATAGAATAGGCGCCAGCACAGATCGTACAATTTTTTTCAGCAAAATTAACTATATCTTTTGGTTGTATGAATTTTTCATCTCGATCATCTACTGTATATAATCACTTATGCTATGGTAAATTATCGTTGTCATCATCATCATCCATAAGCCTATATATTTCTTCAATTTCTTGGGCTTTTTTATGACTACATTGTGCAGATTTTTTTGAGGTTTAAAATGATACCAAATGATAGTTCTTTCCAAAATATTCCTACCAAGAAAAATAAGTTTTGCTGTTCATCTATAAAATACAGATCACAGACTGGTTCCTTGTAAGAAAAAAAAGGGAAAATATCAAGGAAACTGGCCAACTTTTATTTTGTGATTTTTTTTTTTTTTAGCTAGTTTCATCATTGATACAAAATTGCAAAAGGACACTAGGCCTACTGCAGATCCTTCCCCCAAGTTCAGGCTTGGAAATGTGAATGTCGGTACAATGAGAGGTAGAACAGATGAGATTGTGGAAATGTTAGAGAGATGCAGAGTGGATGTAGGTTGTGCCCAGGAGACCTGCTGGAGAGGGGGGAGTGCGAAGGGGATTATTGGATTTTTTTTATGTTTCAATTTCATATGGAAGGAAAATTAACATGGCACAGGAGGGGCTGGTTTCCTGGTGGCAAAGAGATGAGCAGATTGTGTGATAGGAGTTAAAAGGTTTACTAAAAGACTAATTTTGCTAAGACTGAAAGTTGGGACGAGCGTCATAGATGTTATATCAGCAAGTAGGCTTAGGTAGAGTTGTCAAAGAGCAGTTCTGGAATGAATTAATAGGGTTGGTTGCCGGATGCAAGGAAAGGGAGGTACGGTAGTAATTATTGTGGGAGAAGACTGTGGGCATGTTGGGGTATATTTCGACGTATTTGAAGGCGTGCATGGAGGACAGGGATATAGCCAAAGGAACCTGGGAGGTGAATACATACCGGTACTGGAGCACTGTGATGCCACAGGGATGGTGGTGTATAACACCATGTTCAGGAAGAGGAAGAGCCATCTGATAACATATGAAACAGGTGGCTCCAGTAGCCAGATAGACTACTTCCTGATAAGCAAATCTAACAGGAAATGGGTTAGAGATACTAAGATCATACCAGGTGAAGAATGCATTCCCCAACACAACCTCCTTAGTGTGTGGTATGTGCCTAAGCAGAGATCCTGTGAGAAAGAAAGTACCGGTACATTTGTCAAAAAGGAAAGTATGGTTGTATGGAAAAAGTGGAGTACCGGTACAGAGACAGATTCCACAACAAAATTATGGAAATTGAAAGAAGTGTGGGTGCTAGGGCAGCTGATGTTGATAGCAAATAGAACTTTATAGAACTCGATGCCACAAACAAAGTCTGTGGCAAAACAAAGGGGCCACCCGGACAAGTTCTCCTGGTGGTGGAACAAAAATGTAGAAGCTGCAGTCAGAGAGAAGATGAGATGTTTCAAAGTATGGAAGGAAGGACGTGGCAGAAAGGAAGAATACCTATCCGCCAAATGTAATGCTAGAACTGAGGTCTACAGGGCAAAGAAAACCATACAGGATAGTGTGATAGAACTACAGTAGTTTGTAGCACTAATAATACCAATGGGATATACTATATATATTAGCTAAGAATGTGAGGGACTAGCAAGGATGTCGTGGGTGTAAGATGCATAAATAATGGCAGTGGCATGACTGTTTACTCAGAAAAGGAAATTAGAGAGGCATGGTAGGAGCATTATGAAAAACTGCTAAATGTGGAGTTTGAATGGAACAGGGAACAGCTCAGCACTGCAGTCCCTGTACAAGGCCCCCAGCCTTTAATAGGGTACGACACTGTTAAAAATGCTATAGATAGAATGAAGTCCGGTATAGCTGCTGGGAGCTCCGGCATTGTCACTGAGATGCTAAAAGCAGCTGGAGATATTGAGGTAAAATTGGTCAAACAGCTGATTAATGCTATCATAAAGGGCATTAGGAGTGTCAGTGAAGTGATGCACACAAGCCGACTTGGTTGGTTTGGACACGAGGAGAGAATGGATTATATCAGAATTGGGGGAAGAAATTCCGAACTGTGAACGTAGGGGGAGCTGCGGCTAGGGGTAGACCTAGAATGACATGGGATCAGGTACTCCTGTCCGATCTCAAAATATAGAACTTGACAACAAAGACAGCCCTTGACAGGGCTGCCTGGAAAGCTGCCATTTAGGATGTGAGACTGTAACCATATTCTCTGTGGATAAAACAGTTTTTAAACATGTACCGGTATGTACTGTATGTATGTATAAAGGAGGAAAAAATCCTGATGCATGGCAGAAAACTGTGATGGTAATTTTGTTTTATTTTATTTTCTATGTGAGCGAGGGAGACAAGAAGCAGAACTGCCTGTAGAGAGTGCCTCCCCCAGAGTTAAAAGAGTGACAGGGCCAAAAATCAAGGGACAATCGAGCAAAAATGCCTGGACACACAGAGTTTGAAGCAATTTGAGTCATAAGAAGAGGGAAAGACTGATTCTGGGAGATAGTTCCAGAGCTCAGCTGTTGAATAGAAGCATGACTGAGAATAACATTTCACTCTTGGGTTGGAGAGTTGCACAGAGTAGGGGTGGGATTGTGTTGCAAGATGGGTGCTACGTGCTCTACGAAGAGGGGATGGTATACACTGAGAGAACTCTGAGTAACACTGATTATTGTAATAGCGGTAGAGAGAGACTGCAGAGAATTGGTGAGTGGACGTGATATCGAGTTAATGAAACAAAAGGCTTTGTTTTCTACTTTGTCTAGAAGTGCTGTTAGGAAAAAATATCTCGCTACAGACTCAATTGAGGACTTTCGCCGTTCTTGGGTTAATATGCTGAAATCTTGGTTTGCTTTACCCTAGACTTATATGACAGTTACAAAATTATATTTTTGTCTCCTATTTAAAATTATAGTAGGCTCCCATTTCCACAAAAATGGGTAAAAATAAAAACGGTTTGTGCCATTGGATTCAGCACGTCGTGAGGCTTCCAAAAGTATCCCCACATGTCCAAATCTATTTTTTTCCAAAAATGTGAGATAATTTAACTTGTGACCATACCGTTGGAATCCTCTCGGAGCGGAGAGTTCCCCCCCAAAAAATGCAGGTGATTCCGACCTATTATAACCCCACAAAACACAAAAAAACGTTTTGGAAAATCTTAAAACGGCTCTCAAGGCCGCAAAAATGGATGGAATTAAAATCGGTTAGCGCCATTGGATTCAGCGCGTCGAGAGGATTCAGAATAGTGTCTTAACTCAATTTTTCTTTTTTGGCCAAAATCCTAAGGCCAAGGCCTTGGTTTTTTTTGGAGGTTGACCGAACATTTTCGATTTTCATATTTTTAGCAGTATATTTGGATTCTTCTCGACGCGAAAAATCCAACGGCGCAAACGGATTTTAATTTCACCCATTTTTGTGGCCTTGAGAGCTGTTTTAAAATTTTACAATACTTTACAAGGAATTGGGCAAAACTGTTTTTTGTGTTTTGTGGGGTTATAATAGGTCGGAATCACCTGAATTAATTTTTGGGAACTCTCCGCTCCGAGAGGATTCCAACGATATGGTCACAAGTTAAATTATCTCACACTTTTGGAAAAAAATAGATTTGGACATGTGGGGATACTTTTGGAATCCTCATGACGCGCTGAATCCAATGGTGCAAACCGTTTTTAATTTTACCTATTTTTTTGGAAATGGGAGCATATTATAATATTAAAGTTTGGCCAAAAAAAAAAAATTGAGTTAAAGACACTATTCTGAATCCTCTCGACACGCTAAATCCAATGGCGCTAACCGATTTTAATTCCATCCATTTTTGCGGCCTTGAGAGCTGTTTTTAAGATTTTTACCTTTGTGCAAAAATAAAATTGGTGAAATCTGGCTTGGCTTCACCCTAGACTTTTACTAATTATAAACTAATGGACTTATGTTAATCCTCACGTTCTTGACGCAATTTTGAGCCTATTAGGGATACTTTAAAGCCTTTGTTACCATCAGGGGTATTTAGAAACCTTTTGTTTAGTAACTTTAACCTCTGCAGTTGTCTTTGAGTTAGTTGTGGGCAGAAAACTAATTTTGGAGAGGTAATTATAAGAGTGAGAACTCTTATTTCTTATTGCTAATCTGGCAACCTCTGCGTCATATGGTCGTGAGGGTTAATTACTATTGTTGATATATGGGTTTGCTTTACCCTAGACTTCTATAGTCTATCTATCTATCTATTGCCTGACGCCGTGATCCCCGAAGGGGTGGCCACGAACGAACCGCCCCCATGCACCTCTGTCCCCAGTCAGTCGACGCCCCTCCCCCCAACCAGGACCACCTTCGTTCATGTACTTCCTCACTCCATCCTTCCACCTCATATTCGGTCTACCTCTCCCCCTCTGTCCCTCCACCTCGCTCTCATACACCCTCTTAGTCATTCTCTCGCTTTCCATACGTTCCATATGGCCGAACCATCTCAAGTTGTTCCTTTTCACACTTTCCAGCACATCTACCTCCACACCACACCTCCTTCTTACTTCCTCATTAGTCTGTCTATCCCTCCATGTAACTCCGCACGCACTCCTTAAGTAATTCATTTCCACTGCTCTCACTCTTGGTCTGAGTCTCTCAACCAACGTCCATGCTTCGCTTCCGTTAGTCAGTGTCGGGATTACCACACTGTCATGCAAGGACTTCTTCACTTCCATACTGACCACCCTATTTCTTGTTACTGCTTTTAGCGTTCCTACAACCCTCTTCCCCTGTTGTACCCTCTCCCGCACCTCTTCATCCATAGTCCCATCTTTACTCAACACACTGCCCAGATACTTAAAAGAGTTGACGATCTCCATAGCCTGACCGTTCAGCTTCACCTCACACTCTGTGACTTCACCCCTTTCGAAGACCATAACCTTGCTCTTCCCCGTATTTACCTTCAAATTCCGTTTTTCGCACACTGTTCCAAACTCATTTACCAGACCCTGCAACTCCCATTCATTATCACTCATCAGAACTGTATCATCCGCAAACAGCAGTATGGGTAGCTTCCACTCAATTCCCTCCCTTTTCAGCGATACACCAACATCCACTGCTCTTGATAGTATTTCTTTCATAACTCCATCCATATATACAGTAAACAACCACGGGGACATCACACACCCCTGTTTCAAACCAACATTCAGGTCAAAGAACTCGCTCTGCTCACTCTCCACACGTACTGCCGCCTTTGCACCCTCATACATGCTCTTCACTGCTTTCAGCAACTTGCCCTCTACTCCTATAGTATAGACGCATAATATAATAGCTTTCCATTTATAATAGGCTCCCATGTCCTCATTCTTTAATTTATATTTTTCCTTCTCCCACTCCTGCTTCCTTCTTTCCTCAATTTCTTACATCTTTGTTCATTATTTATCTTTCTCTTCCTTCTTTTTCCTCTTATCATACTTCCTCTATTACTGTTGTTCTTCATTATTTCATTTAGGTATATTATTAGTATGATTTCTTGTTAAATCTTCTTTCTCCTTTTATTTAGGGTTATTATTTTTTATATTTGTCTTCCTCCTTTATAATTTTTTATTTATCTAAAGTTTTCTCCATTATAATTTTATCCAATTTTCAACCTTTAATTTTAATCATACTATTTTTTTGTTTTTCCTTGCAAGTTTTACATGTACTGTATTCATATTTGTTTTAGTTTCTGTACCTTATCTAGTTTATCATATTTTGTAATTATTATTAAATTATGCTTTCCATTTATTATATACCAGTATAAACTTAATGAAAATATATATAGTATTTAATTTTTAATATTTTCTCTATTATTGTTTCTCGTTATTATGCCTTTCAATCATTATATTCTACCAATATGTTTCACAGGAAAATCAAATATTGAATACATTTATATTTGTTTTATTGTCAAAATATGTGCTCCCCAAAATAAAATAAAGTTGCATTCAAGAGTTACAAAAAAGGTAATATATTTACCTTTAGATAAACAAACTGTACTCCATCTAAAAATTAAACATATAGATTAGTATAAAGAGGGGGGGAGAGACGCACACATACAGTCACACTGTGATGTGAGGGGGATGATGGTACCCAGGCAGCAGGTGTTTGTGGTGACGACTGGGCTGTGGTTGAATGTACACCTAAATGCAAGCTAGTGCAAGAAGGTGGCCTGCAGCTGCGGTTCTCCCATGAGACACCGAGACATTAACCACTTCTTATTATCACCAACAGTCGTCAACCAACTCGTAATGGGACATTTATGTGTGATGACCGTGTGGTACTATGTATCACACAAGAACATTACAGTCATGAAATGTACCACCTCAGCTAGCTTTTCATTTGTGTGCTCTGGTGTGATATGGTTATTAGCCGTATCACATTCAGAAAAAGAAAACTCAAATGAGTCACCACAGCTGATCAGTGACTCGGTTGTGAATTTATGATGAGTGGCGTCAAGAAGTCCTTGGCATCATCACCACATGGTCAACACAACTCAGTTTAGAGAAATGACTGTAAGTGGGTAATGAGTGTGTGATTGTGTTGCCACAACCACACACTCACCACTACCATCACAGACAAATCTATCACACTACTGACTGGGTGAAGGAGAGAAATAGTCAAGCTTAAGACTTAGATTGAAAGATGACAGTTGCAGGGTACTGGAAACAGAGTGCCGGCCCCTACACTGCCCCGCCTGGTCTTCCACTCGGAGAATGGAAGGGGCACTTTTGGGGTGGTTCTCTAAGCTATAGCATTCAGGACACCAGTGCGCTGCTATTGGTCACGGTCACATAATCCAAAAATTTCTACGCAACACCTCAAAGATTACTAGGATCACAGTAACCTCTAACCAGAATACAAACTTTCGCTTGGGTTAGGTTAGGGCGAGTTAAAGCATTCATAAAGTTGAGAGAATGTGTAACTATGCGTATACGTTTCAGGAATAAGCCGACCCGTGGTCTTGTTCTCTCGTCAGTTAAAGGCTTGACTACCTTATGCACCCGACAGCAAGCCCCAAGACCTAGACCAGCACACAATTTAACCACTAATGTCAACCAATGTACAACAGCTTACAGACAACACCCCCCCAACACACAATAAATCACTCCTACCAACACCACCCTCACATCACAACAAACACAGAAAAAATAAAATAAAAACAAAAAATACACAAATAATCAAGGAAAGGGAAAATATAAAAAGGATAAAGGAAAGGATAAGGATCAGGTAAGGTAAGGGAAAGGATAAGAATCAGGTAAGGAAAAGGCACGAATATAGAAAATAAGCGAGAGAAAGAATATAAAACAAGGCAAAAGTAAAGAGATTAAGAGAAAGAAGTTTAAAGAAGAAAGAATAGAGAAAGCAGAGAGGAAAAACAAATCAAGGAAGGGGAAAAAGAAGTAGAGATAAATAGAGAAAGATAGAAATCAAGAAAGCAAAAAAAAAAAAAAAAGGGGGAAATGGAAAAAGTAATAAAGTAAAAGAAATACCAGAGAAATCAAGAAAGGTAGAGAAAGAGCCAAGAAAGAAAGTAAGGAAAGAGAGAAAGCAGAGATAATATAAAGATGAGGAAAATTGAAACACAAGAAAAGTAAAAAGAAAAATAGAGGAAAGATGACGCGACGAATCCCGAAGACGACGATCCTTCTTTCTTCTTGCCGAGACGTCCATCGATCATCGCCACAACTGCAAAGAATGGAAAAATTTGTCAAGTATTTTCAATCATATACATTTGTTTTAATATCATGTACAACTGCCAGGTGATTTTATTCAGATTACAAAGGACCTTGTAAAAAAAAAAAGCCTCATCCAATCCCATCACCGTAACTTCTCACTAAAAGTTGCAGAACGCTTGTGAAAATCAACTTTAAATGAAGCCATGTTTCTACAATTTATCATGTTATCAGAAATATTATATAATTTGCAACTTATGAAGTATAGTTTAGCAGCTTTAAGTGAACTGTTCCCTAATTATTGAAGGGTTTTCTTGAGAAGAAAAAAAAACACGTCAGGAAAACATTGACACCTAAATGGCTCAAAAGGTCATATTATTGGCAAATAGGGAAAAAGGTCTTAATATTGCCAAACTAATGGGGTGATCAGTCTTAGAATCTCAAAACTAATGGAGAGAAGGGAGTCCACAAAAAATACCCCCTAAGTGAAAATATAATATTATATTATAGGCCATTTTTTCAGATATAATGTAAAACTTGCAAACTAAACAAACCAAAACTGGGACAACAAAATAAATTGATGTAAAACTTGCAAACTAAGCAAACCAAAACTGGGATGACAAGATAAATGTAAACAAACTAATCAAAATCACTGGAAATAACACTTAATAAAATAACACAATGCAACACTATGCAATAAATTAATGTAATAGGCAGAATTTGATGCATTAGAGCAAAACCAAAAATAATACTGAAAAAATGGCCCATAATTATATAATCTAAATTTTCTACTGAACAAAATGTAGGTTGTAACTCACCAGAATGCAACTCTATTTAACCAAAAAAAGTATATACTGTATATGTAGAGGGGGGAGCACATTTACAAATTAAAAGACATGAATAAATTTACCACAGTGCTAGATATTGGAGTAAATCTTTGATGATAGTTTAAAATCAAGGCTATTGAATAGTAGTAGTGGTAGCAATGATTCATAGCAATTGAACAGTAATAATTGATAGCTATGTAATAAAAGTGTTCACCTACATGATGTCATTAATTAATTAAAATATAAAACTTGAAAACTAACTCAAAAGTTACTGTTCAAATTAATATAACGAACGCATTAAAATAAAAAAACTATCGAAACGACAACACACAAAACAAAATATGTGTGGAAAAATGCATTTAAATTTAAGTAATAATAATAGTAATTGATGGCAATGCAGTAAAAGTGATAACCTACTTTATAAGGTCATGCAAGTAACAGTACCAGTATTTAAAATAAAACTAAAATGTAAAATAATCTGACTTGACTATGATTGTACAGTAGATATGGCCTTGAAAAGTTCTTGATAAACACACTGTATTTAACCCTCTCAGGATGTTGGGACACATTTCATAGTATGGAGACAATTTTATTCAGATTAAGAAGGGTATGTGGAAATCAATAAACTGTCAAACGCGTCATAATCGTCAAGGGGATAATTGTTCTAGGAAACCACTATTGTTCAAACTATGCAACCGATATGTAGCACTGCGGTTTACAAGCAATTAGGTCATATAATCCAAGGGGCCAGAGTCCATATTGGAATAATTTAAGAGGACTAAAATGTATTTCTTGCGTTATTTTTACTGTGTGGTATATAAACTCGGTAATTCCTCACTTCAATTTGTAGTTACGTTTCAGAAAATCAAAACTTTAAGGGGTAGAGTGTTTGTATTTGGGTCTATATACTGTACTGATTTTATAATTTTTAAGTTTCCTCACTAGACCTCCAAGCTTAAAAAAAAAAAAAAAAAAAAATAGAACCCCTTTCAATATAGTTTAATTAAAGTGTAAAACTTGCAAACTAAACAAATGCACAATAATCAGTGGTCGTCCAGACATTATTCAAGTGTTATAGGAAAGGTCTATTCCTCTACTTTCAGGGATATATCATTGAATTATATTCTAGCTCTTGTTTATAAATGAAAATGTGCAGGGAATGAAGGATACTTTTAGTCCAAAACTCCCGTATGGTAGTGGTGACCAAGCAAGGTAATTAAAATGTAAAACTTGCAAACTAAACAAACCAAAACTTGGACAAAGATGATATAAAGGCAAAATAACTTATCAAAATCGCTATGTGGAAATAACACTTACTAATTTTTGTTTTTTGTTATGAAATAATAGAAGCAAAAAGTGAAGAATTACTGTACGAAATATACTGATTCCTGAAATTTTGGTATCTTGGCATCTGGGCCCCTGGATAAAAATTCAGTGGCAGGAAGTCGGCGATGGAGAGTTCACTATTGTGGGGGGCGCGCCACTCGGAGTTGTACGTGTAGAACCCTTCAACCCTGGATGGTGGTCTCTCGGTCACCGCTCACTATCAATCTGTGAACAAAAATGATATGAATACTAAGATGAAAGGCTGGCTACAATTAAGATGGACCCTACTAGAAATAAACATGTTAACCCTTTCGAAATCCAATTACACATTTCTTGTCTGTTTTTCTGGCTATTATTAGACAGTTTTATTCAGATTAGGAAGGGTATGTAAAGGTCAGATGGTTGAGATAGTCTTTGCCCTAAAAATTCTCCAAGATCATTCCTTAACTGTATAAAATTGTCTAATGATAGCCAGAATAAACTGTCGAAAATGCATAATAATCTTCAAAGGGTTAAGTTTAGGGGGTTTGCCTTGTGGGAGTTATGCATTTCATAATCTAGTGGATACTTTGTATGTACAGTCAGATGCCATAGTCTCTAGCCCACTCATAAATATTTGTGGACTTCACCCATTTCTCACTATGGAAGTATATCTGGAAACTAATTTATGAATACAATTTTCTATAAATCAACTACAGAACTATGTACCCTTATTTTTTATAAGGAATTTATATAAAAACAAAATCCAAGTACAGTACTTATACTTACATAAAGAAAAACAGGGATCCATGAATTCATTTGAGTGAGCTAGAGACTATGGCATCCGAGTGTACAGTACAGTTTATAGCATATATTCTGTTCAATACCCCAGTAAATTCCTAATTTTGGCAGCACCCAACCCACCTCCGTGACCTCCCTCACTTCACCACCTACCTTCCAGGAGGGGGGTTGAGGAAGTGGCTGCGGTGTTGCCAAAATTATGAACTTACTGGGATATTGAGGAACGGAATATATGCAGCAAATTGTACGTACTCTTACTAAGTCAATCAATCAACCAAGAGAGTAAAAGAGGGTATCCTACAAGAGCTTATAATATTTGACCTACAACTTTAATCTGGCATCACCTTGTTGTAAAGTCAGTGAAAATAGGTTAGCCTAAACAGACCTCGGATGCGGAAATACCCCGAGCCGAACAGGCAAGTGGGATACATCTATTGGCCTAACTGGTAAGGTGTCTGCCTCACACCCAAGGATCGAGAGTTCGTGCCCCCACCAGGGCATGATATTTTCGTGAGGCTATTTCCGCATTTAACGAAGTTTAGGTGTGTTGGTAAAATTGTTCAGATGGTGGAGAGTAAGATCGGAGCTCCATAAATCCTCTTTCGGGTATGGTGTAAAAACCGATCCCCACAGGGTGACTATTATGCAATGATAATGGCAACTGGACTGGAGGAAAATTATGAAAAAAAGTTATATTGTGTTCATTGTTTTCTGTTGTGTTGTCCCCGTTCAGGTTCTGTCTCGAGTCAACCAACCTCAGAAAAAGGGGGGGGGGGGAGAGAGAATGGGCCTGAGTACAGTACATACAATACATATATATTTTTTATAAAGCTGCCAAACCAGTGATGAAAATAAAAGTTGAGGGGAAAGCGGTACTGTACTTTCATTAACCAGAAAAAGCTAGGTGAAATACTGTAACCCTAGACCGTTTGTTTGGTCTAATAATTCATTTATTCATATATTATTTTTTTAGTTTCCTCCCTAGACCTTCAAGCTTAGAAAAAGAAAAAAAATTGACCCCCCCCCCCTTCAAAAATAGGAAGTAATCGACACCTATATGGCACGAAAGGTCTTAAAATTGACAACGAAATGGTGCGAAAGGTATTAAAATCGCCAAACTAATGGGCCGGTCTTATAATCTCAAAACTAGTGGGGCTAAACATTAGGGAGAAGGGGGTCCAGAAAAATGGTCTTTCTCCCCTTAAGTCTGTGTGTACCCCACGATAGTTCGCCAAGGGACAAAGTCGCCGCTCTGAAGGACAGAGTTGGCACACTGGTAACCTATAATTTGTTATGAGGCAGGATTTAACACTATCAAAGAGATAGGGTAATTTTCAAGAAGACACTGGCAGCATTGTTCCTCTTATTGTCATCATCATATATATTGCCAGCCGGGGGCAAATATAAAAAATAGCCGTCAAAATAGACGGGAACGTAACCGCAAGACCTATGTAAACATGACCATACGCCTGGTTACTACATCCTTCCCGACAGCAGCTCCCACCAAAGATACTAGGTTAGGTTAATGACAATACTGTACTGTAAACCCTTGTTATTTCAGACTAATTGGGGGATGGCCACTTACAAAATGTGCGATTTTCCGAATGTCCGAATTACATCATTGCATGTGAAATTCATCATACTGTATTAATGACAAATACAAACATTATTATGTTTTCAGGGACAGTACAATACATAGTAATTAATATTAACACAATTAACACAGGCTTGAATTAGTCCTAAAACAACTTAAAACCGAGAGAGAGAACACTGTAAACCGGACACAAATCCCGTCAAACTCGGAAATTTGCCGAGATCTACAGGGACAGGAGATACCATTCCGAGAAGTACGGGTTTCTCAGTAAAAAGAGACTGAGATGGCTTAACATAGAAAGGGGGAGGAAGGGGTCACTCCCATATAATGTCATTAACCGAACCTAATATCTTAGGTGGGCACCCCCCACACAAGCATGTCAAATTACTAAAAACAAATAAAATAATGCGAGGGAAAAAACACACCCGACAGTGTCGTTACAAAATGGTCAACAGAATGCGGGTGAGGTGTGAGGGCAGTACACCCAATATATATATATTTTTTTCTTCAAAATTAACGTTCAATTTCTCGCCTTAGAAAACTACCAGTACGGTAACCTTTTCGTAAATAATCGGAACCACACTTCGTGTAGTGCACTCGGTCATTAAATCTAAGTACTGTACAGTATGCCTGTATAAATATACTGGGAGATTAGGAAAAGTTAGATTCTGACCTATTATAGAGCTAGAAAATCATAAAATAGTTAAGCTTTGAAAATATAAAGTTTCATTGAAAAATGTTATCCATCAATTTTATCGTGGCCAATAGGTTTGCCATATTATTATTATTATTATAGTAGCTGTCTAAGCCTCCCAACAGGGTGCAGATACACCTATAAAAGATGAATCCCCACAAAATACCCGTAAGTACTGGAGAGAGACTACGACAACTAAGAAAAAGGAAAAGGGCTACAGTAGTTAGAGAGCCCAGAAGAAAAGATCAGTTTGTCAATTAAAACACCATTCTAAAAAGAATAAAAGCAAATCATGATTAAAACAAAAATTTACTGCTGCAATAAAACATTAACTCTGGACTTAAAAGCTGAGATATGGGTTGACTGTACAACCTCGTTTGGCAAATGATTCCAAAAGGGAATCACTTAAGGAATAAAACACCGAGAAAACTGAGATGTAGAAACATTAATTGGAGTCATGGCAAGGTCATTAACACTCCTCGTAAATCTTGTTGCGCGAATTGGAATAAAAGGGTCTGGTAAAACACTATGCAATGGATGCTGAGTATTGTTAACAATTTTAAATAAAAGACTAAGGGCACCAACCCGATGATGAAGATCAAGAGATAGAGCAGGGAGAATAAATTTAATAGAATTAAGAGCTTTATCAAGCAATTTCAAATGACAGTCAGCAGCCGAGTTCCAAACAGGAGAGCAATACTCAAAATGAGGCAAAATAAAAGCATAAAAAGATTTTATGATTGTGGTTTCACAAGCGATTTTTTTTTTTGTAACACTTGCGAAGTAAACCAATCTTTTGAGCAATAGTAGAAGACAAGGAACGAATATGCTTCTCAAATGTCAACTTAGGATCGAGAGTCACTCCAAGCAAACGCAAACCTGACACATCCTCAATTTGTTCACCAGAAACATGCAAACAAGGATGAGGAGCCAAAGTATGTGATCTACTGATTATCATGGAGTGAGTTTTCTTAGCATTAAGCTTCATACCCCAAAGTTCACACCAAGAGGTAATCTTAGCCAAGTCCCTGTTTAGAGATGCTGCAACTTCGATTCTACTCTCTGGAGATGGAATTGATGAGTATAAAGTTATGTCATCGGCATAAGAAACTAGTTTATTTTCAAGCTCAGAGCACAAGCAAGCAATACAAATAATGAAAAACAGAGGCCCAAGCACACTGCCCTGTGGAACACCCGAAACAACAGGCACAGAAACAGAAGTGCACCCATCAACGACAACATGCTGAGACCTATCTGTCAAAAAATCTTTAAAAATAGATAAAAGACTACCACCAATACCATGAAGTTGCAGCTTATATAAAAGGGCTTTATGATTAACAAGATCAAAAGCAGAACTAAAATGAATAGCCACAACACGAGATTCATATCCTTTGTCCAACGAAGACTGTAGATCATGAGATAAAGTTAAAAGCGCATCGCAAGTACCCAAACCTTTGCGAAAACCAAACTGTGAATTGGGTATTATATCAAGGCGATTACAGTATGAAGAAAGGCGTCTAGCTAAAAGCCTCTCAAAGATCTTTGAGAGAATAGGCGTTATGGATATAGGACGATACTCAGATGAAGGGTGCGCCTGGAAGTGTGGTGGGCGGGCTTGTGGTCTCTGCTCTGCTGCATGACTGCCTGCCGAGATCGGAACCTCTCCGGGTGGTCGGGGGCCGGGGGAGTGCTGGAGGGACCTTGGTGACCCTGGTCTCTGGGTCTTCTCCTGGATGACCTAGATGTGTGTGAATTTGTATTTTGTGTTTATGTGTTCATTGTTTTCTGTTGTGTTGTCCCTATTCTGGCTCTGTCTTGAGTCCCCCCCCCCCCACTCAAAAAAAGGAAAAGTGGGGATTGGGCCTTAGTATATACAGTAGATTGATAGATAGACCTCACTTAGCCTGGTAGTTAAGTGTATTACCGCATCTTGTTCAGCTTAGGATACCGTGAAATGGCCTAACTTCGGATGGGGGGGATATAGCCTACTTCGGACATTTCTGGATAAAATTATATGAGCTACAGTTATGGAAAAATGGCACTGCATTATGGAAGAACACCACAGACATACTGTAGCCTACTTGTTTTTCCATAATATCATGTATTTGTCCCATAACTGCGGTTCATTATAAAAAAAATCCAGAATGTCCGAGGTTATCTCCTCATCCAGAGTTACGTCATGTTACCGGTAACTTATTTTCACTCACTTTACATCAGGATTTCTGGCCTACCTATTAAAATGTAAAACTTGCAAACTAAACAAACAAAACTAGGACAAAGACAGTATAAAGGCAAAATAACTAATAAAAATCGCTATGTGGAAACAACGAATGGACTATAGTACCAATAATAGTTAGAGTTGACCAGGGTGATTTTCTGGATCCCTCATGTTTAGCTTATTAGTACCCCCATAATAGTTCTCCAAGGGATAAGTCACTGCTCTTAACCCGGGAACTGCGGGAAGACTCTTAACCCTTCCTACCCGGTCTGCCTTAGGTAAGGACAGCACGAAAGAAGGGCCGCTACCCGGTATGCCTTATCTAAGGCATGAGCTTAATAGCCTAATTAAGCTTGGTCCGAACGCCGTGCGTACGACGTATGTCAACAAACCCAAGCGTTGCGTCACCGCACCTCCGAAAACAAGGAGAAGACTCTTCAATGTTATTGTTCTGACGTCAGACGAAATTAGTGTCTGAAAAGCCCCCATATTGGCAACATCTCTGCAATATTGGCTCCACTGAAATCGTCATCACAACTGAACCAGTTGACTTAGAGCTCTCAACGCCAAAATACAGATTGAAAACCGCACTACGATTATAGATGAGTGGGAAAGTTCTAGCAGTGAAAAAAAACATAAATACGGTAGCCTAGGCCTAGACGTTTTTCGGCCATATCGCCCGGGTAGGGGCGACCGCCATTGGGTAAGACAGCCCGGGTAGGAAGGGTTAAGAGTCAGGGAAAAAAAACAAAAATTTAAAACACCGATATTTTTTTTTTTTTTTTTTTTTGCCCCTGGGCCATGCCAAATATCACTCCTCCACCTCCCCTCCTTCAGTTATCACCTATTTTCCCTGTTATTCCCTTTTCCTGTGGTCTATTTTCGTGCTAACATTAGCGAGTTGGTAGCAGGGCGTTGTCATCACTGTTAGCAAGCGAGTGCAAGAGAGAGAGAGAGAGAGCGAGCGAGAGTATCGATCGACAGTCTCTCTCCAGAGGTGGAGAAAAGTGGTGGGCTGGGAGGTTGCCTCAGCCATACATTGTGTAACTCCCGGCCTGTATCGCCGATTTTGACCATCCAAACACTGTTTCCACTTGTTTTATTGTTGTAACAGGTTAATACCTTTATAATCAACCTATAATAGGCGCATATGGATAAGTATTAATGCTATTTATGGTAAAATAAATATGTTAGTGATGGGAACAGCTCAAATACGTCAGCACAGGAGTGTGGTGTCTCATACCCCCCCATGCGCACTTCAGAGGTTAAGGATAGAGTCAGCCAGGGTGTTAAACCCAAAGACCAGTTCATTATTTTTAGTAGTTATTGTTGTACCCTACAGTCTATCTATTCCATCTATTTACTCAGGCACATTCCCCATTTTTCAAATTTTCTATTATTATTATTATTTTATATATTTTTTTAACTGGGGGTGGCCGACTCGAGACAGAGCCCGAACAGGGATAACATAACACGAAAGACAAATAATGAACACACAAATTCACACACATCTAGGTTACCCAAGAGAAGAATCAGAAACCAGGGATCACCAAGGTCACTCCAGCACTCCCCCGACCCCTGACCTCCCGGAGAAGTTCCGGTCTCAGCAGGCAGACATGCAGCGTAGTCGCCACCACAAGCCCGCCCACACACTTCCAGGCGCACCTGTACAGCATATGTATATACTGTACAGTATATGGTGATGGGCTGGTCTATCAGAGTGAGAACTGAGCGATCTCTGCCATACCCATAGCTTACTCTGACTGTTCCTTTTACTTATATATTGACCTCCCAATCTACCAAGATTGGAAGCCAAAGCGTTCCTTTGCCCCTCAACTTTCTCTTCATAATTGCTGAGGGGCACAGGGCCCTGGGTGGGGCTTTGGTTTCTCGGACGTTTCCGCACCCTCCTCAGCTCGCCACCATGGAGTGGCTTCGGTCACCCAGGTTTTGTTGTGGTCGGCAGGGAGGGTTCTGTGGCGGCGCCCGGTTATGACCTTGGCCTTGCTTGGCCAGGCAGCTTGGGAAACAACAACAACTGTACAGTATACCGGTATGTAAAAAATATATTGTGGTTTATACTGTACTTCAAATTATGTCTATGGAAGTAATAAAATGTCCTGAAAAATGCTAGTTCATGTTAATTTTCTTGCATTCCTTCTCATAAACTGCCTTGATGATTAGTTTGTTATGTAGAGCAGATTAACCAGACCACTGAGCTCCATACGGAACTCTCATAGGTCTGGCTGCCTTGATGGTGTAATGGTTAGAGAGTGTAAGTTCTGTATGTGATATCCTGGGTTCGAATCCTGGGAGAATCACATGTATGTATGTATATATGTATATAGGCTACTCAGGCACATACCTCATAGCTGGAGGTGGCCGACTCAAGACAGTGCCCGAAAAAGGATTTTTTTTTTTTTTTTTTTTTTTACTTTTATTGACGTTCACCCTCAGCTTCCTCCTCCCACATACCACACCAAACTCTTTGACTACCCGCTGCAGTTTTCCTCAGAATCCACCACCAACGCTGTGTCATCAGCAAACAGCAACTGGTTAAACTCCCAATCTCTACCATTCTTTCCTACTAAACCCAATCCTCTACCTATTGTTCTCATTTTCATCTCCCTCACCACACCATCCATATACTGTATACATTAAACAGACACGGTGACATTACACAACCCTGTCGCAAACCGACATTTACCTCGAACCATTCACTTAACTCATTATTTACTACTTTAACACATACTCTGCTCTCTTCATAAAAACTCTTAACCCTCTCCGACATATGACGCAATTTTGAGCCTATTAGGGATGCTTTAAAGCCTTTGTTACAATCAGGGGTATTTAGAAACCTTTAGTTTAGTTACTTCAACCTCTGCAGTTGTCTTTGAGTTAGCTGTGGGCAGAAAACTAATTTTGGAGAGGTAATTATAAGAGCGAGAGAACTCTTATTGCTAATCTGGCAACCGCTGCGTCATACGAGTCAGAAAGGGTTAACTGCTCTTAACAAGTTTCCTCCAATTTCGCAAATCCTTAGCAACTTCCACATTGATTCTCGATCCACACGTCATACGCTTTTTCCAAATCCATAAAAGCCCAAAATATCTCGCAATGCTTCTCTAAATACTTCCTGCATAACTGTCTTACAGCAAAAATCTGATCCACACACCATCTTTCCCTCCTAAAACCGCACTGATCTTCTCCTATTGCACCTTCTGTACCCTTTATTATCCTCTCTATCAACACCCTGCCATACAGCTTTCCAACAACTGATAATAAACTAATACCTTTATAACTTGAAAACTCCTGCCGGTCTCCCTTCCCCTTGTACAATGGCACAATACATGCACTCCTCCAGTCAAGTGGTACCGTACCTGAAATGCCGGGTGAACGAAGGGAATTTAACCCTCCCGAAAATCTCCCCAGGTTTTGAGATGCCTGGCGCGGGATTCGAACCCTGGTTAGCGACCTCAGTAGGTCCCCCAGGTCCGCGCGCTAACACACTGTACTACCACGGACGTACAATAGGATAGTAACCTTAGTTCTCCTTGAAAGAACCTGGTGATAGTCTCGTAGTGCCTCACGTGATGGGTTTATTAGACTTCGCCATCAACGACTATTTTACACTGTCCCAGACATCAACTCGGGTAGTACATAGGTTGCAGGATTTTTGCGAGGGCATTACAGTACCATTGTCCACATAACAAAGCACACATTGAATAGTCTCACCAGCCAATCTATTATCACATCTCCACCCTTCTTAATAAACTCCACAGCAATACCCTTCATGCTTTTCCCGCTCTCATTTGTTTCACTGCTTCTTTCATCTCATGTTTTCCCAATCCTTTCATTCATTCCCTGCCACCTGGGTAACTTATCTCCATCAACCACTGCATATTAAAATTTAAAACTTGCAAACTAAACAAACCAAAACTTGGACAAAGACAATATAAAGGCAAAATAACTATGTGGAAACAACGCTTACTAAAATAAAATTTATAAAATAAAAGAACACAATCCACTACATAGGGTGTACATTACTACATGAGCAAGTTAATCTGTTTCCCAAGCAAACTAATCGCACACATTACAAACCAACTATCGTCATGTTCAAGGAATTAGTCAATTTGGAAGTCCTGGACGTTCTGGTAAATACAATAATATACAATAATAAAGACTAAAAATAATGGACTCTCCTTTCGTTTTACACCCTGTATATTAACTCTTTCCATACAGGTCACGTCTTTTCTATAGCATTCTAGCTAGATTTAGACGATTGTATGCAGCTTAGGAAGGATCTGCGGTAGATATAAGGATTAATTTAGATAGTTTGTAGCCTCTTAATCGCTCGAGGTCCTTCGTAAACTAAACTAAATCGTCTAATAGTAGCCAGCATATAATCAAAAGGACATCACCCACACTGAAAGGATTAATGTGATATATAAGGAAATATTTTAAAGCCTAGTGCTCACCTCGCACCCCAATGTCCTTTGTTGACCATATGCGCAATGTTGGCTGTACTGCGGCCCCAATACTGCTGGCTCTGCGGGTTCGATACTGCTGGCTCGGTCACCTCGCTGCTCTCTATCAATCTGCAAACAAAATAATAATTATAAATACAAACTCCAAATAATTGACAGACTGGATACAAATAACCTGGGATAACATAACATCATTTATATTTTTAACTCTTTCAGGTCCGGGGGTTGCCGTTTAGTATTCACAAATAAAATTCTCTTAATCTCACAATTACCTCTTCAAAATTAGTTTTCTGCTCACAACTCACTCAAAGACAACTGCAGAGGTTGAAGTAATTATACTAAAGGTTTCTAAACACCCTTGATGGTCACAAAGGTTTAAAGTATCCCTGTAAGGATGTAATCGCGTCCTGCAGTGTGCAAAAGGGTTAACACCAATAACAACCCAAATGAAACTTACATGCTCTAACCACTACACCATCAAGATAGTTATATGTACAGCATCGGGTTTTCAGGAACGTAACCCAATCCTAAATCGAGGGAGACCTGGATTATAATGTAAAACTTGCGAAATAAACAAACCAAAATGTATACGAACACAGTAAAAAGACAATATAACTAATCAAAATCGCTATGTGGAAACAACGCTCAAGTAAAATAATAATGTACTGTACTGTATAAATAATAATATGTCAGGGTGTCAAACGAAAGCAGAGTCCATTATTTTCAGTACAGGTCTCCCTCGATATATACGATTGGGTTACTTTCCTGAAAACTCGATCTTAAATAGAAAAATGGCGAACATTAAAATATATCGGGTTGTTGTTGTTGTTGTTGTTCCCCAGGCTGCCTGGCCGAACAGCCCCAAGGTCCCGAGCAAGGCCAAGGCCATAAAGCGCCCCCACAAAACCCTCCCTGCTTACCACTAACAAAACCCAGGTGACCGAAGCCACTCTAAGGCAGGGAGCTGAGGAGGGCGCGAAAACGCCCGAGAAACCAAAGCCCCACCCAAGGCCCTGTGCCCCTCAGCAATTATGAAGGGAAAGTTGAGGGGCAAGGGAAAAATGTGACGCTTTGGCTCCCAATCTGCCAACTTTTAGGTTGGCAGTAGGGAGGTCGATCCACGGAAAAGACGCCGTCACTTGAGATCTAGAAGATATATAAGTAAAAGGAACAGTCAGAGTAAGCTATGGGTATGGCAGAGATCGCTCAGCTCTCACTCTGATAGACCAGCCCATCACCACATGACTAGAACCCAATCCTCTCAGCATCAGCTAGGAAAGGCCCTAGAAAGCCGCCTTTGGCGGGGGGATAGCTCCCCTACTTCAACTCCTTTCGGAGTTGGGCACCCGCCAATATATCGGGTAAATGGGGATATGTTCTCGGACCAGACAAAATTCAAACCCAAACACCTAAAAACCTATAATAATATCATAAATCGGGGCATCGGATAGTGAGGGAGACCTGTATGTATTATTGTACAGTATATGTAAGGCTAAAATTATGGTTTATAGTTTAAATTATGTCTTTGGAAGGGTTAAAATGGTCAAAACAAAGGTATTTTATATTAATTTTCTTGTATTCCTTCTCATATTGTCTTTGTAAGTGATAAAATGGCCAAAACAATGGTATTTTATGTTAATTTTCTTGTATTCCTTCTCATATTGTCTTTGGAAGTGATAAAATGGCCAAGACGATACTATTTTATGTTAATGTTCTTGTATTCCTTCTCATATTGTCTTTGGAAGTGATAAAATGGCCAAAACAGTGGGGGGGGGGGGAGGCCTGGGTGTCCAACTGGAGCAATTTTGAATGAGAACTTGAATTGACATGGGGAGGAATACAAGTAAATTAACCAGAAATAGCATTGTTTTGGCCATTTCATCACTACCAAAGACATAAATTGAACTATAAACCACAATTTTATCCTCACATATATATACAATGATAAAGACTAAACATAATGGACTCGGCTTTCGTTTGACACGCTGGGTGAGGCACTCAACCCTTAACCCCTTCAGCACGATCACATATTTTTCATCATATTCTGGTTACCATTATACAAATTTCGGGAAGGATGTAGTATCCGGGCGTACGGTCAGTCATGTTTACATAGGTCGATTGCTCGCGGTTAAGTTCCCTTCTATTTTAAAGTTTTGTTTTTTTCTGTTATTTGCCCCCGGCTGGCAATATATATAATGATGACAATAAGTCATGGGGGTGAGGGGGCAAAGCCCCCTCAGTCTATTATTGTATCCCACGGCAGTCAAAATAGATGGGAACATAATCGTGAGCGTCCGTGTAGTGTAAACAAGCCGGGCGGTACACCCGGTAACTACATCCTTTCCCCAAATTTCTTTTTAGTTTATAATCTACATCTAGGACTCAAAGTGGTAAATACGATCTCAATAAACCCTCTGAATAACACGGACATAAGTAGGAGAGACGAGGGTGGAGAGGGAGGAATAGCACCGGAATCATACAAGGTGGAGTTTCTAGCAAAAGTTTGAGCGAAGAGTTTAGCTTTGTCAGAGGAAGAAGTGATGGTTGTGCCATCAGAGTGGGAAAGGGGAGGGAAAGACGAGGAAGAGAAATTGTTAGAGGTTTTTGGCTAGATGCCAGAAAGCTAGGGAAGAGCTAGAGTTGGATAGTTCAGTGCATTTATTATTGATGAAATTTGTTTTGGCAAGTCGAAGAACAGACTTGGCTTGATTCCGGGCAGAAACATAGGAAGAATGAGATTCTTGAGTTTAAAGGCGTCGGTACCATTTGAACGCTTCCTCCTTATTGCGGACAGCAGTAGAACAGACGTGAGTAAACTAAGATTTTTTGGCATTAGTCTGAGAGAAAGAGAATGGAATGTATGCTTCCATGCCCGATAGGATTACCTCGGTAATGCGTTCAGCACTCTCCGAGGGTCCCCTGCCACGGAAGCAGAAATAATTCTATGGGAAATCAAAGAACTACTGCCGGATAGCCTCCCAGTCGGCAGCGCCAAAGTGCCACAAGCGCCGCCGGTTAGGAGGATCGGGTGGCCGTACTGGAGAGATAGGACAGGTGACAGATAAGTTTATGGTCGGAGGAGCCCAAAGGAGAGGAAAGAACGACAGTATAAGAAGAAGGGTTAGAAGTTAGAAACAAGTCAAGAATGTTGGGCCGATCTCCGAGGTGATACGGGTGGGTTGCTGAACTAACTGCTCTAGGTCATTTAGGATAGAAAAAACGTAGGCTTGTTCACCAGGTTGGTCAGTAGTGTGAGATAAATTTAGTTTCAGAAAAGATATAGGCAAATATTGGTTTGGTAACAGAGTGTGGATGGGTGGAATAGGCTACCAAGTGATATAGTGGGATCAAGAACGATAGGGAGCTTTAAGATAAAATTAGATAGGCATATGGACGAGATGGGTTGGGTCTGAGGGGGATCTACCAGGTGTGGGCCAATCGGCGCTCAGCAGACCCCCGTAATCTTGTGTTAATCTCTGACCATTTTGGTGGGGTCAGTACGCAAAGTATTAGTGAGATGGGTCTATAATTGGGCCTTGTAATTGGGGTTGGGTGTGACAGGGATCTGCCTTGTATGGGCCGATCGGCTTTTTGCAGACTCCCATTTTCTTATGTTCTTATGTTCTTATGTTCTTATGTGAGAGGAGAGCCATTGGCGGTGGTGAACGCTGAAATCTCCTAAGATGGAGATTTCTGAGAAAGAAGAAATGGATAGAATGTGTTCCACTGTAGAGCTTAGATAGTCAAAGAATTTGGGAAAGTCGGTAGAGTTAGGGGAAAGATAGACAGCACAGAAATATTTAGTAAGAGAATGACAGGAAAGTTTGAGCCATAAAGTTGAGAATTTAGAGGAGTCGAAATCGGGAACACGAGAGCAAGTGAGTTTGTTGTGCACATATGCACAACATCCACCTTTGAAACAAGTATAGAGAAAGTAGAAGGATACAGAGAAGGGGTTGCTGGCAGTTTCTACAGACACCTGAGTTTCGGTGAGGAAAAGAAGATCAGGTTTGTAGGAGAGATGGTGTTCAACAGAGTGGAAATTAGAAGAAAGTCTGCGAATGTTGCATTAGTTAATAGAAAGAGTAACAGGCCGAGGTGTGGGGGGCACTTATGGTGGTGGTGGTGGTGGTGGTGGTGGTGGTGGTGGTGGTCGTCGTCGTCGTCCCCCCCCCCCCCCCCGGACTCCGAGGCTGGGCTAAAATTCATAATTTTGTTCAATATTTGTGTGCAAGAATGAAGTGTGGTGTGCATGTTTAGTGTAGTTAAGTGGACAGGAGGAGCTAGCTGGACTACTCTCAGTGTAAATGAGGCACAAAGAAAATCAGTAAGAGAGGCCAAGCAAATGAAACAGGAGACTACAGCAAGCAACTGCTACTGGCAAGCGCAAACATGAAAACAAAAATCTTATTTGGTCATTACGTTTGGCTCGCTCTGTGCTGTATTAATGTCTGTCAGATGTTGAAAAAAATAAATCATGTGTAAATATTGCTGATACAAATTATTGATCAAAATGTAATTGGTGCCGAGACATCACTTATTAGGCCGACTGTACATTAGTATGCTTAATAAAGCACAATACTGTATAATGAATGTGTTTTTTTCAAGTGTATTATGTTAACCTCTGGACTGCGGCCAGACTCAAAGAGGTTATACTGGGCGAATGCGGCCAGACTCTTAAGATCCTAAAAAAAAAAATACTTTTAAAACACCCGTGGCACTCAAAACAATGCAATTTGTGTTTAGGTGAGATAATTCCCCTCCAGTACATGCTACCACTCCTACATGTGTCCCCCCCCCCCCCTCAATTATCAGGTATTTTCTCTATTACAGTACAGTATTCTCGATATTTAACGAGTATTTTCATGCGAGAGGGGTGGTGGAGGAGTGTATCTCCGACCCTCCAAGCCAGTCTGAGAGCTCCCCTTGTCTCTCAGTACCATCCGAGACAAGAGAGAGGGAGGGTGTTTGTCTCTCACCGCTCGATGTCCGATTACATACGCAGGGCTAAAATATAAGATTTTCACCAGCCAATTGCTGTTACCACTTGTTTTATTGCTTTCCAATGTTCATATGTTCATATTAAAAGTAAAATAGGCACATATAGATAAGTATTAATTATATATATATACAGTATAAGGTAAATTGACGATTTTAGTCAGGAATGAATCAGAATACCTTCGCATGGCGGGCACTTTCAAATACCATAGCTGAGCAGCTTAGAGGACCGACCGGTTAATTTAGGCTTAGAAAACTCGAAATCCTGAAAATACCAATAGGTGTTTACTCAACAAGAGTCAACATCCCTTTATAAGCCAGTGAAATGTTATTAGTGAAAACCCATTGGAAATAGTTTTTTTTTATGTTTTCCAAATTTTACCTGTAATTCTAAAAACGTTATATAGCGAACTTTGAAATTAACATGCTCAGTATCTACTGGTCGTACGAGGAGCATACCTATATAAATCGAAAGAGCGTAAGCTACTCTACAACCTCTCATACGCTTTATCTTCTACTTTGCCATGTTCCTGCGTAAAATATTGTAAATCTAAAAATCAAAAGTAAAAATGTTCACCTAATTTACCTTAGACTTTCACATGTTTTTCTCAGAACCTATATTGTCGCACTTTCGGATGTTACTCTAAAATATGTATTGGGCCTATAGGAATGGTGTATATACCATTGGAAAGGTAATTAAAAACACTACAAGTCCTATAAAGCCAATTTACTCTAGCCAACTTTGTTTGGTTGCAGCATGTTGTCAGTCGTAAAATTCTACAAAATAATTTCACCTTAATTCATAATCACCTAAATCCAAAAATACGCAAAATATATAAAATGTTCTTTATAGCAACTACAGACACACCTATTGTGAGTTGTTTGATCACATACAGCACGTGATATAGGGATTTCTGTAGGAGTAGAATGGGTCGAAGTAGTGCTATAGTTTGCAACTTTTTTTTTTACCTAAATTGTAAGATTTTTTTTTTTTTTTTTACCTAGTTTTATGGTCACATACACCTGTGCCAAATTGCATTTACATTGTAAGTAAGGCCTGGAAGTTAGTAAATAACCGGTCGGTCCCCTTAACCTCTGAAGTGCGCATGGGGGGTATGAGACACCTCTGCCTGTGCGCACGTATTTGAGCCGTTTCCATCACTAAAATATTTATTTTACCATAAATAGCATTAATACTTCTCCATATGCGCCTATTATAGGTTGATTATAAAGGTATTAACCTGTTACAACAATAAAACAAGTGGAAACAGTGTTTGGATGGTCAAAATCAGCGATACAGGCCGGGAGTTACATAATGTATGGCTGAGGCAACCTCCTTTCCCGCCACTTTTCCCCAAGTCTGGAGAGACACTGTCGATCGATACTCTCTCTCTCTCTCTCTCTTGCACTCGCTTGCTAACAGTGATGACAATGCCCTGCTTGCAACTCGCTAATGTTAGCACGAAAATATACCACAGAATAAGGGAATAACAGGGAAAATAGGTGATAACTGAAGTGGGGAAGGAGGGGAGGTAGAGGAGTGATATTTTGCATGGCCCAGGGGCTAAAAATAAAAACATTTCTTTTTTTTTCGGTGTTTTAAATTGATTTTTTCCCCCCTGACTCTTAACCCTTCAACCCCGGGTGGTACACGTGTGTACCATTATGTTTTGACCCGAGGAACCCGGGTGGTACAACATTGTACCATTGCTTGCGTATGTGCTTTCAAATGGCGCGCGTAAAAATTTCGTTCCGTGGTCGCTAGGTGACGCCACCAGACACCATGTACGCCACCAAAACAGTCTCTACCCTGCCGCCAACATGGATACTAGCCCAAAAAGTGATTCCCCTGTGTCCGATTCCCTGCTCCCTTTGACGCCTGCCCATGTTCGTCGCGCCCTAACGCAAAGGCACGTACAAGATGCGTTGACTCCCGGAGGTATTGAAATAGCTTTGAGGAGTTATGAACGTGGTGAAGGACAAAATAGTGTTGATGACTTGGGCAGTGATAGCTCCGAGTCTTATCAGTCTCACTATAGTGAAAATTTAGACGATCTAGACGAAATTCATGAAAGAGACGCGCAATTTGTTGGATTTGACGATGACGATGAAAGTGATGATAGTACTGAACGTGATATAGTTGTGCAAGGTGATGAGAGTGTAGTGAGAGTGAGCGAATGGGACAGCACTAGGTCGACTGCCAAGTTTAGGTTGAGTGACACGACACCTAGCCCTTCGCCAGCTAAATCCCCATTCAAGATACGCTTTTATAAGAAGCAAGTTCTTGAAAAGGCGGCCGCGGCAGCCAGGAAAGAGGCCCTAAAACTTGGTGAGGGAGCAGTGCGTGAGGGTGCCAGTGAGGCTGAGCGTGAGGGTGAGGTTGACCCGCCATTGTCTTCCTTATCTACCCACGCCACCCAAGTTGCCCCAGGCGCCCGCCATTCTTCCCCACCACCACCAGCACTGCCTAGGGTTGAGGACCCCCCACTTTCGGCCTATTTACCCCCTATTTCCCCCGAGAGGAGACATACTACTACAGAAAAGGGAAAAGGGAGAAAATATGTGAAAAAAGGAGCTACAAGTAGGCGCTCTTTGTTCGAGGCTCCCGCGGCTTCCACCCCTGCCGGTCCCAGCCATACGCCCCCGCAAGTTTCCCCAGGGTCCACCCCACCTCTCCAGCCTACAACAGAGGTTCCTGACGATGTTTTTGACCTCGCATCCATACCTGCACCTACAGACACTGAACCAGTGCTGTCTACGAATCGTCGTAGGCCAAGGAGCCCCGAACCTCTGCATGAAGATGACAGAGCCTCACCTGCCACTCCTTCCCCACCTCGCCGACCTACACGCCGCCCACGCATCATTCGTTCCCCGCGAGATTATGAGGGGGGGTCTGAAGATGAAGGGCACCTCACAGATGACTCTGGCCATGATTACCTGGGTCCACCGTCAGGGCAAGATGACGGCTCTGACGACAACGACGATGACTTTATGGACATCGACGACCCTCAACCCCGACGCTTTGCCCAGGGCCGTCGTGCTCCTGGCCGCCCTGGCCGCCGGGCTGGGCCTGGGCGCCGTCGCGCTCCTGGCCGCCCTAGGGTGCGCGCCGCCAAAGTTCGTGGGCGTGCTGCCCCAGCTGCAGCTCCTCGTAAGCGTCGCCAGCAGGACCCATTTTATATTTTCAACTGGCAGGATGTGGCTGCTGATGAAGTGAATGACCCTGATGTTACCCCTTTTGATGAGGTACAGGAGGGTTCAGGAGTTACCCCAAGTTTTCCCGCAGGCCCCAATGCTCCACCACATGAGCTTTTTGAGGCATTTTTTGATAAGGAGGTTACTGAGTTTGTCATAGAAGAGACAAACAAGCACCACCAAATCCAGGTGAACTTTTTTGGCAAGGTGACCAAGGGCCACATGAAGCGGTGGACCCCAGTGACTCATCCCGAGTTCATGGTGTTCCTGGCAATCACCATGCTAATGCCTCATGTAAAGAAGCACAGGTTGGCTGACTATTGGATCACCAAAGATCTGATATCCACCCCTGCCTTCGGGAAATACATCTCTCGGGACCGGTACCTCGACATCCTCGGAGCGCTCCATCTTGTCACCAACACCGACATGCATCTCTCTGACAAGCTGTGGAAGATTAGGACGTTGTACGAGATGATGCGAGAACGTTTCACGTCATACTTCACGCCCTTCTGCAACGTCTGTATTGACGAGTCTCTTGTGCTGTTCCGGGGAAAGCTGAGCTTCAGGCAGTACATCCCCTCAAAGAGACATCGCTTTGGTATAAAGTTCTTTGTGCTGTGCGATTGCCAAACTGGTTATGTCCTGGACTTCCTGGTCTACAGCGGGAAGGAAGGGGACGTGGAAATAGACCCCCTCATTGGCTTTGGCGGAGCAGTGGTTCAAGCCATGATGAACCGGTACTTCCAGAAGAATCACGTCCTCTACACGGACAACTACTACACGTCCCCCACTCTCTCAAAGTACCTCCATCAGCGCAAGACAGGGACTGTAGGCACAGTTAGAGCGAAAAGGAAGGGCATGCCAACTTTCCCTCCTAAAACCAAGAAAGGCGATGTCTTCAAAAAGAAGTCGGGACCCATTCTGGCTATTCACTGGCACGACCAGCGGAAGGTCAACCTCCTGAGCACCGTCCACAAGGGGGAAATGGTTGAGACTGGCAAGGTGGATCGCCGCACCCAAGTCAGGGTGACCAAGCCCGATGCTGTAATGGACTACAACATAAATATGAGGCTGGTGGACAAGTCCGACATGCAGATAGGCTTCATCGACTGTCTGCGTACCTCGTGCAGATGGTACAAAAAGTTCTTTCTGCACATGGTGGACATGTCAATGCTGAATGCCTACAATATCTACAGGCTTCGGAATCCGCGCACACCCAGGAAGTTCAGTAGCCTGCGGAGGTTCCAAAAACAGGTGTTGGTGGAGCTCCTGGACAGGTATGCTACGCCACAGAGGGCAGTGGCACAACCTGGGCGCCCCGTTCAGGACCGTATGCAGTGTGCACAGTATCTAAATGTGCACAAGCTCGGTTACCTGCCTCTGGAACGAGATGGAGTCACCATTAGCAGAAGGCGGTGCCATGTCTGCTGGAACAGCCAGGTGAGGCCGAGGAAGCAGAAAAAGACCACCATGCAGTGTGTGGAGTGCCAGCTGTCACTATGTGCTATACCGTGCTTTGCTGAATACCACACCAAGCAGGAGTACTAACTAATAATCATAGTGAAAGTACCAAAGACTGACAATATGTATGTATATAGGCAACAAGTGGAAATAAAACAATGTATTGTGATAAAAAAGTCATGTATTATGAAAACATATATAAATAAGTGAAAAAAGACACAATAAATTGTATATAAAACGTTTACAAAGCATATAACTAAGTGAAAGTGACACATGACATAATATTAGATGGCCAAAGTATAATAAACACCTGTGATAACGAATAATCAGTGCCTAATATAACAATAACCTACCTCAATTACTAATAAAATGTACCGTATCAAGTGAAAATGAGCATTATCAGTGACAGTGACACTCTCTCAAGCATATTTACCAAAGTGAAAGTGACACACGAAGTAATATTAGATGGCCAAAGTATAATAAACACCTGTGATAACGAATAATCAGTGCCTAATATAACAATAACCTACCTCAATTACTAATAAAATGTACCGTATCAAGTGAAAATGAGCATTATCAGTGACAGTGACACTCTCTCAAGCATATTTACCAAAGTGAAAGTGACACACGAAGTAATATTAGATGGCCAAAGTATAATAAACACCTGTGATAACGAATAATCACTGCCTAATATAACAATAACCTACCTCAATTACTAATAAAATGTACCGTATCAAGTGAAAATGAGCATTATCAGTGACAGTGACACTCTCTCAAGCATATTTACCAAAGTGAAAGTGACACACGAAGTAATATTAGATGGCCAAAGTATAATAAACACCTGTGATAACGAATAATCACTGCCTAATATAACAATAACCTACCTCAATTACTAATAAAATGTACCGTATCAAGTGAAAATGAGCATTATCAGTGACAGTGACACTCTCTCAAGCATATTTACCAAAGTGAAAGTGACACACGAACTAATATTAGATGGCCAAAGTATAATAAACACCTGTGATAACGAATAATCACTGCCTAATATAACAATAACCAGCCTCAATTACTCATAAAAACTACGGTATCGAGTGAAAATGTGAAATATTATTGACAATGATAGCCTAATACACATATTTTATATAATTGGACTCCAAATAACTATAATAACATCACTATCAATAAATAAAATCGCCTCCGGGAGGTAAAAACTCTGGCGCGACGAGTGGCTAAGTGCGCAGTAGGTTAGCCAAGCCGGGGCCTGGGCCAAGGCGACGCATCCGAACGCGGGAAGATTTTCCCGCATAAAAATCACTCCACTTCCCGCGCTCGCCATTATGCAATCACTTGGGCTAGAGACCTCTACTCAACGGCATTCTACACATGAAGGTTTGTGCAACATTTTTTTTTTTTTTTATAACTTTGTGTCATGTATTTCAGGAGTAACAGGTGAATCAACATGGACCAAAATTCCTCAAAACCCCCGGACACATAGTACAGTCACGATCTACCCTAGCCGGGGTTGGAGGGTTAAGAGTCTTCCCGCAGTTCCCGAGTTAAGTAGCAGGGTGTCAAACCGGAGCAATATTGTTGAATATGGGAAGGAATACAGAAAATTATTAGTATCGGGGGCCATGTCATATCTCTATAGGCTAATGAAGCATTTCCTCAAGAAATATATTATCAAAACACACACATCACACATGAAAATATAGCAGAAAAGTTATGTTTACTAATATAAAATTATAATGGTGCACTTATAGAAATTTACCAATTGTTTTGTTACCGGCCTTGGGATAAAACAATAGGGGATGGATGTAGATTCCGGGTGTACAGTCGTCATGTTTACATAGGGCGATCGTCGCGGTTAACTTCGCGTTTATTTTGACGGCGATTTCTTTTGGTTATTTGCCCCCTGCTGGCAATATATATGATGATGACAATATGTCATGGGGGTTGAGGGGGGTCAAAGCCCCCCCCCTCAACATAATACTGTATCCAATGGCATTAAAAATAGACGGGAACGTGATTGGTGGCGTCCGCCGCCATGTTCACATTTGTCGATCGCTGTGGTTAAGTTCGCGTCTATTTTGACGGCGATTTTTCCAATTATTTGCCCCCTGCTGGCAATATATATGATGACAATATGTCATGTGTCCCCCCCACCAGGTTTGGCGTGCTCCTGCTGGTGGCTAATTTTGTCGCCAAGAGCGGCAGATTCGCTCGCTAGCCCCGCTGGGTAGAATGTAGAATTCGGACGTATCGCCAGCCTTGTTTACACTACGCATAGTGGCATCGGACGCTTGCCATCATGTTCCCGTCTATTTTGACTGCCTTTGGAGTTTAGATACAATAAGATGTTGAAAGGGGGCTTTGCCCCCCTCACCCCCCATGACATATTGTCATCATCATATATATTGCCTACAGGGGGCAAATAACCTAAACAATCGCTGTCAAAATAGACGCGAATTTAACCACGGCGATCGACAAATGTAAATATGACGGCTGCGGCGGTAGGGGAGGCGTCGGACGCTTGCAATCACGTTCCCATCTATTTTGAATGCCATTGGATACAATAATATGTTGAAGGGGGCTTTGCCCCCCTCACCACCCCATGACATATTGTCATCATCATATATATTGCCAGCAGAGGCCAAATAACCGAAAAAATCGCTGTCAAAACAGACACAACGTTAACCGCGGCGATTGCCGTATGTATAACCGTGACGACCGTACGCCCGGAATCCACATCCATCCCGCCCCGCCTACTAGACCAGACAAAGCAGCAGGTTGAGAAGGGGTCCAGCAAACAGACCCGGCGGCCCTTCCACAAAAAGAAAGAAGCCTAACCTTTTGCATCGATATTCCAAGCTAGTTGTCACGACTATCATACGTCTAAATTAACCACGAGCGTGCCAATTGAGTAGTGTAACCTGTCAAAGCAGGCGGTACACCTGAATACTACATCCTTGCCTTGCTTAGTTGCTTTCTTTACATAACTTGAACGCACGCAGTTACGTTCGCGTCTAATTTGAATGTTTGTTTTCCTAAATTATCCCGTGGCCTGCTGTTACTTGCTGGCAATATGTATGATGATGAGTGAGGGCCTCAACCCAAAAGCGGTCAAAATGAAGGTCAAAATGAAGAAGCAAACATAGCCTAACTGTCGTAGCTCAGAGCGTGTGAATGGCCGCGGAAGGTTGCTAAAATAATACCAGGGAATTTATCCAGTTTTACACCGGGTCGAAACCATCGATATATTATTTAGACAAATATGTTAGTTAGTTACTTCATTGCCATATATGTCCACCCCGTCGGTAATTAATTATAAAAATATCCCTAAATCTCTAAAAAATATATAAACAGGGAACGTGAGCTGGGTTTAGACCGTCGCACACCCATAAACAGGGAACGTGAACTGGGTTTAGACCGTCCGCAAGACAGGTTAGTTTTCGGTTAGTTAGGTTAGGTTAGGCTAATTTGTTTGCATTTTCCAATGGGGTTCACAAAAAAACACTCTTAAAAGCCCCCAAAACAAGGGAAAAAAAAAATCAATATTTACAAGTCGCACCACAGCTGGGATCTCATTTCTAATGGTAGTTTTGGGTTCCTATCATTCTATGCTTCATTGCTATAGGCTATACTTTTTATCTACCGGATTTTTTTTTTTTTTTTTTAGCATTAGGCTAACCGGTAAATGTTTATCACCAACCAGTGACGAGTTTTTCAGGTTATTTTTTGTTGTTTTTTGTTTTTTCTTTGATACACAGTGTTGTTTAATACCAAGGACTGTCGCATTTTACTATTTTCCCATTATCCATCAATCTTAAAACACGGCCCCCGATAGTGGGGAGGGCTATGAAGATCAGGGAAATTGCGGGGTAAAAGCCGTAAATAAAGGGGTAACATTGGAAGAACTCTGAAAATACAATATTGAAAAGTAACAAAACCTGAAAATGGAAAAACCCGAGCCAAGTTTGGTTTTCAAATTTTCAGTCCAAAATCACAGTAACCTCATTTCGAAAATTGGCTCGGGTTTTTTTGTTTTTCAACGTGGATAAAGCCAGTAAGAATGTGGTTAACATTAGCCTAACCTAACCTAGTATAATGGGTGGGGGCTGCCGCCCCCACACCTCCGCTAAATCCATGAAATCCGAGCCAAGTTTTGTCATTAACCTAACCAAATAACCTAATCTAACCTAACCTAGTATTATGGGGTTAACATTAGCCTAGCCTAACCTAACCCGCTAAATCCCTTAAATCCGAGCCAACTTTTGCCAAAGAAAAACGAGCAAACTTTCGAAATGAGGTTAGGCCTACTGTGATCTTGGACTCTGAAAAATTGAAAAACCCGAGCCAAGTTTGGTCAAAACTTGGCTGGGTTTTTTCTATTTTCAGGTTTTGTTACTTTTCAATATTGTATTTTCAGAGTTCTTCCAATATTACCCCTTTATTTACGGCTTTTACCCCGTAATTTCCCTGATCTTCATAGCCCTCCCCACTATCGGGGGCCGTGTCTTAAGATTGATGGATAGGCTAATGGGAAAATAGTAAAATGCGAGTCCTTGGTATTAAACAACACTGTATATCAAAGAAAAAACCATCTTCAGACTGATCCGGTAAATAAAAATACCAAAGTACAACAAATTACCTGAAAAACTCGTAGCACATACCACCACGACCTCCATGTTAGGGTTCCATCTTCAAACTGAGCCCGCCCGGCGCCCGGGCCGGAGAGGGGCGTGGCGCGTGACGTGACGACTGAAAGACTGTGTGATTGTTTGATAATTTGATGGAAGGCTGTGATTGGTTCATGATTCATAAAAAGACCGCTAGGTGTAGTGAAGTTCGACTGCAAGCTTGAGGGTAAGAGCTCCCGAACGACAGCCATTGTTTACTATTGCGCCGCGGCCATCGACAGGGAGGTATTTTACAGTTTCTCGTATTTCATTGATAACGAATCTGCGACGGTAAGTACATGTACACCAACAAAGTATCGTTCATGAAAGTGATAACACAATAATAATCATCGATGGGGCCCGTCACTGGTTGGTGATAAACATTGCTAGCATAGAATGGTACATAGAATGGTATAAACCGGCTAACCTAACCAAAAAACCTAACCTAAATGTATTTGGGGGCTAGCCTATTAGGTTAGGTTAGGGTAGTTTTTTTGGGTTAGGTTAATGCTAAAAAAAAACAAAAAATAGGCCTAGGCCTAGGCCTAAAGCCAAGAAAAACAAATATTTTCCGGTGGATAAAAAGTATATAGGCTAGCAATGAATCATAGAATGGTAGGAACCCAAAACTACCATTAGAAATGAGATCCCAACTGTGGTGCGACTCGTAAATATTGACCAAAAACAAACTGCCTATAGGCTAACCTACTTGTAAAAATCGTCCCCAGTGTAAAACAGGATATTTACCAATACCAGTCTCGGCCCTGGTAATTATTAACCAGATCGGCTTCTCCGACGTGTGTGACCGCCGCCTAGCGAGGTGAATATAAACAAACACTCACGTGACTCGTTTACCTCCACCAACATCAGCCTCTACTACCTTCACCTAAAAACTTTGGCAAGAGTTATGTTATCGGGCGTATCACCTAGGCCTACTTCTGACCGGGTATATCCTAGTGTTTACTATGCTCCTTTGAAAGGACATTAGCCTAACCTAACCTATCCTAGTATTATGGGTGGACACCCACGCTCACGGTATAGTAACATAGAAGGTAGACGCACCGAATTCTTGAACTCATATACATAAAGGCTTCTAAAAAGCACTAAACAGACTTCTATTAATTATTTGTATGTTACTATACCGCTGTTTGACATCAACTTAAGTGTTTACACGACGTACGCCCGGTAACACAACTCATTCCAAAACTTTACTTAACCTGGGGGCTGCTGCCCCCAGACCCCCACTGCTCTTAAAAATTATGTAGGCTAGAAGTCACATTACTAGAAAGCACTGGCGATCGCCTCACCTCGGCGATCGTACATCGTAGCAATAGAAACCGGATAGCGCATTGTACCAATAGAAAACGTGAGATTAGGCCTACGTATCGTAGCAATAGAAAATTGAGTGCGCGCATCGTAGGCCTAGTCAGTTTTGAAATTCACTCTTCTATGGATTCCTACAATGATATTTATTAATGTGGGCATTATATAAGGGGGTAGACCGGTAATACCGGTAGAGCGAAAGCCGGTGTATATATAGGGTTGGAAGCATGCATGGTGGAAGCCGTCAATGCAAGGTGGGTTAAAACTATTATAGGCCATTTTTTAACCATTTACTACTATTCTCGAAGGTAATAACCATATATAACATGCTTTGGTATATAGTGCATCATGCAGTTTATCTACATTGACTATTAAAGCTATAACACAAGCTAAACAGACTTAAAATAGAACATAAACAACCCCACCTCATCCTCCACTGGCCGCCGGGCAAAAAAGGAAGGTTCAATGTTGCCAACTCGAAGGCAGCAGTTTTCGCTAGATTCGTTTCTAAAGTTGCTAGATATTACACATTCCATTATTTGTATATAAACTCGATCATTAAACTTCAAATGTTGCTTGACAATTGACGAATATCTTGCCAAACATCACATGCATAAGATTAAGCTAATAGATATTATAAATAAACATCGCCAACATATAAAATTACAAATTGACAACACTGCCCGTATAAACAATCACTGACGCCGACCTTTTGGGGGAAATTCAAAACTAATTACCGTACATACGAGTTGATTATTCTGGCCTCCCTTCTTTTTAGATTATAAGACGTTCGGACCATAGGCTAGTTTGGCGAATTTAAGAACAGCTATATACCTTTCACCACATTTCTTTGTCAGAACTTGATATATTAATAACTCAATGGTAGGCCTAAATGCGAGCGCGTTATTATACAAAAAAAAACAATTATATTTGTAAAACGTATAGGCCTACTATGGTGAATACTTCTGTGTGACTGAATGAAATGTCTAGAAATGTATCATTACTTCCTGACACTGGGAATGCTAACCAACATTCATTTCCATAGATTTCGTTCGATATGGAGTCTGACACACACACACACAGTATGATGCACATGATATGATATGTGTTAACCACTGCCACAGCATATCAGGATTCATTGTATTTTTTATAGGCCTACTGAGTAACAACCATAAACAATTATTCAATCCTTTAGTGCCAGGATTTTATTCCATCTGTTATGCAGCCGAGGAAAGATCTGTGACTCTGTGATAGTGTAAGGGGTTAATTGGGATAGTATGAAATAAGGATTTTAATTGCTCGATGTCCATCCTAAACTTCAAAAATCGTCTAATAATTGCCAGAATATATAATGATGATGAAACCGGTATTAAAATATAGAGAACATGTAAATTGCTAGTAACTTAATTTGGGGAGGACGAAAGGTGTGTGTGTGTGTGTATGTGTGAGCCGCGGCGGTCGAGTGGTGAGCATGCTCACGTGTGAATCTGCTTGACATGGGTTCGATCCAAGCCCAGGCGGACATTTAGTGGGTGTTGTATGTAGTACATCCTAGCGTGTTTCACATGCTTGCACCCAGCCGGGGGACACCTCGACGATGTATACAGACTAATAACACACATAACAAAGCCACTCCAACAGCTTCCTCTCTTTCTCCAACACCCCTTCTCCCCTCTCTACACTCCTTAGAAAAATAGGAAAAGTAATGTTAAGCCACGTTCAGAAGAAATTAACGCGAGATATTCTGATACAACTTCTAGCTTCTCTACTGGGCGAGGACTAAATCACAGCCGGGACAACACTCCACGCTTGCTGAAAAAATGCTATACAAGAGACTGCATGAGGGTGGCATATGGGATGATATGACACCTCATGATTGGTGGAAAGAGGTATGCAATGTGATGTCAGACCAAATATGAATATAATTGGTTCCTGCTTTCACAGCCACAACCTAAAATACCACACCTATCAGGCAAGCACGGACATATTTAGACAATAATGTTTTCCCTGCAGCATCCAAGAGTATATAGTTACAGTATAATCACCTCCCATTGTAAAGTCAGTGAAAATAGGCTAGACTAGACAGACCTCGGATGCGGAAATACCCTGAGCCGAACAGGCCAAGTGGGATATCTCTATTGGTCTAACTGGTAAGGTGCCTGCTTCACAGCCAAGGGTCGAGAGTTCGTGCCCCCACCAGGGCATGATATTTTCGTGAGGCTATTTCCGCATTTAACGAAGTTTAGGTGTGCTGGTTAAATTGTTCAGATGGTTGAGAGTAAGATCGGAGCTCCATAAATCCTTTTTCGGGTAAGGTGTAAAAACCGATCCCCACAGGCGATCCCCACAGGACAAGGAAGAGGATAGGAGAGAGCAGGGAGTGTTGTGAGAGTGAGACTCGATTGGGTTGGGTTGTGGAGTTGCCAGCCGCCCAACCGAGTTGCCAACTGGGCAGTTTGTAGGTGCGTGTAGCATCGCTCAGTGAAGTTGACTCACCATTCCCGTTCATCTCTCTGACGGACTCTCGGTCGATTCGGCTCAAGCTTGTTCCTCTCTGTTCGTTCCTCTCTGTTCGGAGCTTTCGCTTCCCGGAAGGTGAAGTAGTGTAAAGTCAGTGAAAATAGGCTAGACTAGACAGACCTCGGATGCGGAAATACCCTGAGCCGAACAGGCCAAGTGGGATATCTCTATTGGTCTAACTGGTAAGGTGCCTGCCTCACATCCAAGGGTCGAGAGTTCGTGCCCCCACCAGGGCATGATATTTTCGTGAGGCTATTTCCGCATTTAACGAAGTTTAGGTGTGCTGGTTAAATTGTTCAGATGGTTGAGAGTAAGATCGGAGCTCCATAAATCCTCTTTCGGGTAAGGTGTAAAAACCGATCCCCACACCATTTCATGTAGTTAATAGCCCCACTTTCGATTCCTTTAGAACTAGGATCACCAATCATTACATCCCTAATCCTGATCCTATCCCCAACCACTAGTCCCCATGCACATGCAACCCCCGCATATCATGCTGCCCGAGAGCGGCCATCTGCGGGTCCCATTACGTAAACGTTAACGTCCCCGGTTGGGACGTAAGCCCTCTATATAGGGTACGATACCACCAACTGAGGTAGGATTCTAGCCTCTATATGGGCTAGGTTGACTGCTGTGATTTCTATATTTAAAATATTACGCATCTCCGTCATGAATGACACATAGGCAGGTATATATATACACTGTGGCGATATTATTATGGACGATAATTATATTTTCTTACAACCTGGTAGTTTACTCTAATAATACCCTAATTTAGCCAAATCTAACCTTGAACGGATGAAAAATTTGCAAAAATAGTTGTGAAATTGAATGGAGTAAAATATAATGTCAGGCCTACCCAAAAACCATTGGACACGCAAAGTTTAGTTTCCAAAACAACATATGTCTAATTCTAGTCACATTTACCACAAACCTTTCCTCTGAGCTCTCCATTATTATCCCTGGAGACATTAGAAAAACCTTTGCTCTATGGGTGTCAAGTAAAACATCCCATCTGGGTTTATAGATCGGTATTGCCTTCAAATCTCAACTCAAACCAAGATTTCAAGAGCGAAAAGCCGAAAGCCAAAAATACGATGTTTTAAGGTTTGAGGGCTATTTACACACGTAATTAGTCTATAGGCCTATAGCCTATATTCCTGTTGTTGAAATCGACTAAAGTATATAGTAGGGTGGTACAAACCGGGTGATAGCCTAGTGATATAGGCTAATTCATAATGTTGATGCTTAGAATGTCTGGGATGTGTCATGCGTCAGCTGGCTGAAATCATGCGTCACTGCGTGTAGCCTAGGCTACCCGTAGCTTGGTCTGACACTCTGACAGCCTACCCTGACAGAATAGGCTAGTGCCTAATTAATCGTGTTTGTTGTTTCCACAGCTGGAAATGGGATGACAGATAAAAATACGGTCAATAGGCCTAGGCTAATTAGGCTAGGCGGCAAGGCCTAGCCTAAATTGTTAAAATATTTGGTATAGGTCTATAATTGCACCTATACGAGCTAAACAAATTATTATTGTATTTAACAGGAAGGTATGATGAGGTAAGTGATGTGGTATAGGTGGCAATATGCGGAAATGGATTATAAGGGCATTCCGCCCCCTCTGACCCCCTTACAAAAATCTACGGTTACTCACTCCACCCCAACTGGATTTCTAATGTTTTACCCAACCAGGCTGCCAGCGGGGGTGTGGGGGCGGCAGCCCCCTCCCATAATACTAGGTTAGGTTAGGTAAGGTTGTTAGGTCACTGTGTCACATCTAGATTGATAGACTTTTGTCAGAGGGGCGGAATGCCATTATAATCCATTTCCGCATATAGCCACCTATACGGTTATACCACATCACTTACCTCGTCGTACCTTCCTGTTAAATACAATAATATATTTTTTAGCTCGTATAGGCCTAGGTGCAATTATAGAAATTTACCAAATATTTTGATTTTGGTTTTATCAATTTTAGAGGTTTTTAAGGGTGTTTTGATGTGTGATAATGTTAGGAAAAGGAAATACATAGCCTAGTTACCCATTAAACAACAATATAAAAACATGCCCCTCCCCCCCCCCCTACCACTAGCAAAAAATAACCTAACTGTAGATTCGTAGATTCGATATTTGGCCATACCGTTTGCCGTGGGACGGTGGGATACAGAATATGTTAAGGGCAGAGCCGCAGAGGGCCCGGGATGGATGTAGATAATAGAATTGAGAATGGCGTGGATTCTGAATTTCTGGGTCTAGGCTACCTATTCGGTAAAAATTGAAGACAACCCGGACAGGTGGGATCTCATTTCGATAAATCTACAGTTATACTACCCCTAGTTTGTCGCTATTCTGTTGGAACTAATGGGTTAATATTATTAGTAGTAGACTTAGTATGGTTTGATGATGCGCGGAAATGTATATTTGACTTGAAATAGATACATTGAAGTATTACAAACCTTCGCAAACCCATAAACAGGGAACGTGAGCAGAGTTTAGACCGTCGCGCACCCATAAACAGGGAACCTGAGGGGGAGTTTAGACCGTCACGGAGACGGGTTACTTTTCGGTTAGGTTAGGTTAGGCTAATGTTAAAAATACTAAAACGCGACGGTCCTTGGTAATAAACAACACTGTACTGTATAGGAGTGGCCTATCAATTAAAAAATAAAAAACAACAACAAATTACCTGAAAAACTCGTATCTGGTTGGTGATAATTTTTTATCAAAATATGTTTTTCCACTTTCCAAAACTCGTATCTGGTTGGTGATAATTTTTTATCAAAATATGTTTTTTCCACTTTCCGCGTCTGCTGAACCATCCAAAAACACGCTAAAAGGCGTGTTTTGAAGGGGGGAGGTAGTGGGGGATGGGTAGTATAACTAGATTTACCCTCATTTCTAATGGTAGTTTTGGGTTCCTATTGATAATATTCAAGGACACTAGTGTGACTAGTGCGACGTTATGAGAAACACTTTATTAGGGAAAATAGGCACCAATAGATTCGCCATATTTTTCTCCATATAGGCTAGTCCGCATGGAGGATTTTCGTTATCAACCAATTGAAAAATACCCACTTCACAGACAAATAGGCCTACACCAAAAATCTAAGTCAAAGCAGGGGTGTGGGGGCGGCAGCCCCCACCTATAATACTAGGATAGGTTAGATAAGGTTGTTAGGTTAGGCTAATGTCCTTTCAAAGGGGTATAGGCTAGGCTAGTAGACACTAGGATAGCCTATACCCGGTCAGAGGTAAGAAGAAGAAGAAGAAGAAGAGTCCTGCAGTAGTCTCCTTGAATGCTACCTTCCTATCATGTTATGCTTCATTGCTATATACTTTTTATCCACCGGAATTTTTTTTTTCTTGGCTTTAGGCCTAGGCTATTTTTTTTTTTTTAGCATTAACCTAACCAAAAAACCTAACCTAACCTAATAACCCCCAAATACATTTAGGTTAGGTTAGGTTACGTTTTTTGGTTAGGTTAGGACCTAATGCTAAAAATAAAAAATAAAGCCAAGGGAAAAAAAAAATTCAGGTGGATAAAAAGTATACCTAACTAATGAAGCATAACATGATAGGAACCCAAAACTACCATTAGAAATGAGATCCCCAGCTGTCCGGGTTGTCTTCAATTTTTACCGGCTATTCTGATTCTTCTGAAGTGTTCTGTGTTGCTCAAAATGGTAATAGCAATCAAAACCCTTGACAATAATAAACATTAAACAGTCTTAATAACCCCCAAGAAGTGGCATCACTGGCATGCTGCACCAGATAGTCTTAACTTAACCCCTTCTGTACCCTTGGGAGTAAGGGAATAGAATATGCCCCACGTGCCTCCTGCGTGTCGTAAGAGGCGACTAAAGAGGTTAGATCGGTGGGCTTGTGATCCCCGAAGGGGTGAAGGGATGAACGAACCAACATCCTTGGGGGCATTTCGTTCATGGCCACCCCTTCGGGGACGGGGGACCACAGCGTCAGGCAGTAGATAGATAACTAGAATCTGTTTAAAAAGGGCCTCCAGCAATTAACAGGCCTCAAACTATCTCACTTAACCTTTTTTACACAATAGTGATGGGCTGGTCTATCAGAATGAGAGTTGAGCGTTCTCTGCCATACCCATAGCTTACTCTGACTGTTCCTTTTACTTATATATTTTCTAGATCTCAAGTGACGGCGTCTTTTCCGTGGATTGACCTCCCTACTGCCAACCCTGGCAGATTGGGAGCCAAAGCGTCACATTTTTCCTTTGCCCCTCAACTTTCCCTTCATAATTGCTGAGGGGCACAGGGCCTTGGGTGGGGCTTTTGTTTCCCGGGCGTTTCCGCACCCTCCTCAGCTCCCCGCCTTTGAGTGGCTTCGGTCACCTGGGCATTATTAGTGGTAAGCAGGAAGGGTTCTGTGGGGGCGCTCGATTATGGCCTTGGCCTTGCTCGGGACCTTGTGGCTGCTCAGCCAGACAGCCTGAGGAACAGCAACAAAAACAACCTTTTTTACAACCACAAATCCTTCTTAAACTCCACAAACTCGTCAAAATATAGCTAGAAAAAAATATAATGATGTCGCCGGTACAGAAGAGGTTAACCCGACCTGACCAAATCAGACCAATGCCTAACCAACTCCTAACATCTTACCAGTACAGGCCGACTTCTCCCAGAGGTGAACTTCTCTTTGGTGGACTGTGGACTTCTCTCCGAGGCAAAGTTACCTTGACAACCCTTCTACCATGTGATCGGCACCACCATCACCCACATCAGCAACACCAGCCTTCAAATACAAGTTTAAGACCGCTTCGTCCACAGACAAATACAAGTCTGGTTAAAAATGGATAGGTAAGAACATTAAATTTCTACCCTTCCAGTCTTCATATATTAACAACAAAATTGTGACAACAAAATAAAGTTATACCCTACTGTAATAAAATAATTTATGAACGATTGCTAAATGTAGAGTTTGAATGGGATAAGGAACAGCTTAGTATCGAAAAACCAATATCTGGGCCCCCTCCTTTGATAGCACCAGCTGTAGTGAGCGACGCAATCAATAAAATGAAGGACGGTAAAGCTCCAGGTTGCTCCGACATTGTCGCTGAGATGATAAAAGCCTCAGGGGAGATTGGTGTAAACTTAGTCACTGAGTTGATAAACACCATTATTAAAGATGAGAAAATCCCAGAGGATTGGCTCAAAAGTGTAATAGTAAATATATACAAAGGAAAAGGGGATGCGCTAGATAGAGGAAATTATAGGGGCCTGAAAATGCTTGACCAAATCATGAAGGTCTGTGAGAGAGTCCTTGAGGGTTTTGATCAGGCAAAGCATCTCTATTGATGATATGCAGTTTGGTTTATGCCAGGACGTGGTACAACCGATGCTATCTTCATAGTCAGGCAGATACAGAAAAGATACCTACTAAAAGGCAGGGATCTTTACTTTGTGTTTGTGGACCTGGAGAAGGCCTTTGATAGGGTACCTAGAGATGTTGTACAGTGGGCTATGAGGAAACTTGGTGTGAAAGAGTGGTTGGTGCGTGTGATAATGAAGATGTATGAGGATTCGCGAAGTTCGGTGAGGGTGAAAGGTGTACTGAGTGATGAATTCGCAGTCCGTGTTGGAGTCCATCAGGGTTCAGTGTTAAGCCCCCTCCTCTTTATTATGGTCTTGGAGGCGCTGTCTAGAGTTTTTAGAGGCGGACTCCCGTTGGAACTGTTTTATGCAGACGATTTAGTCCTAATAGCTGACAGTATGCAGGATGCTGAGGCCAAATTCAGAAAGTGGAGAGAGGGCATGGCGAGCAAGGGTTTAAGAGTCAATATTAACAAAACCAAGGTTATGCATTGTAGTTTGAGACGAGGCAATGTGGAAAAGAGCGGTGCATACCCATGTGCAGTGTGTGGAAAGGGAGTGGGCGTTAACTCAATTCAATGTAGCATCTGTCGATGTTGGGTACACCATGGGAGTAAGCGCTGTAGTAGAATAAAGGGGCCCCTGCCGAAGGATAAGTCAGAAATAGAGAAATTTGAGTGCGTAGTGTGCAAAGGCGAGCTTGTGTTAAGTGATGATCCTGTGGCTGTGAATTTTGGAAATGAGTCTTTGGAGCTGGTGAACAAGTTTTGTTACCTAGGAGATACCATCTCTGCCGGTGGTGGGGCCGAGGCTGCCACTGTTGCTAGAATTAGGTGTGGCTGGGGGAAGTTCAGAGAATTGATGCCAATCCTGACCATGAAAAGAATGCCTCTCCCCCTGAAGGGAAAGGTGTATGCCTCATGTGTTAGAAGTGCAATGACGTATGCCTCAGAAACATGGGCCGTTAAAGTAGAGGATGTCAACAGAATGGAGCGTAATGAGATGAGAATGGTGAGATGGATGTGTGGGGCCAGGCTACAGGATAGAATAACAAATGTTGAGCTGAGGAGACGTTTAGGTATAAAGAGTATTAGCGAGGTGATGCGTACAAGTAGACTGGGATGGTATGGACATGTGGAGAGAATGGATGAACAAAATTGGGTGACAAAATGCAGGTCTGTGATTGTGGAGGGAGCTGCACCAAGGGGTGGACCGAGGAAGACCTGGGATCGGACTATACGCGCCGATCTCAAATCCAAGAACTTGACAAGTGAAGCAGCCCTTAACAGGGTTGCCTGGAACGCCGCCATTAGGACAAGAGACTGAAACTGCACTTATGTGTGGAACACTCAGTCTTAAAATGTTATGTATGTATGTATGTTACCCAACACCTGGCCGTGGGATAAAATAGATGAGTGGCGAACCCATCTATAGGTTCTATAGGTAGGTACAGTAGGTAGTACGAATACCGGTACTTTTCTTATACTGTATATACAAGATAAAGGACCTCTTATGCAAAGTTATTTTACTTTGTTTTGTCAGTATCCTAAACAATACATGTATTATTGATAATATTATTATTATTATTATTATTATTATTATTATTATTATTATTATTATTTAATATAAACCCAAGAAATTATGTGTTTTGTATTATTCTATCTACCGGTATCTATCTACTGCCGGACGCCGTGATCCCCGAAGGGGTGGCCATGAACGAAACAGCCCCATGCACCTCTTTCCCCAGTCAGTCGACGCCCCCTCCTCCCATCCAGCACCACTTAGACATATTTGGAACTACAGTATAATTATATTTTTTCACCAACCAACTCTACTTCTACACTCAATTAATGAAATCAACAAATACATGTGGCAATCCAAGGACTCGAACCTAGGATACTCGCACCGAAATTCCGTGCATTTATGCATTACGCTATCTAGACATATACAATAATAAAGACTAAAAAGAAAAGACTCGGCGTTGGTTTGACACCCTGTAAACTATTGAAATTTGAAATCCTAGATACGGGTCCCAAACTATTCTGGTTTGTAATACGGTACTCCAGTTACAGGTCTCCCTCGACTTACGATTGGGTTACGTTCTTGAAAACTCAATCTTAACCCGTACAGCCCCAGCGACGCGTCGGCGATGTATGTAACGCACAGCCTCAGAGACGCGTCTGGCGCGTCACCCTAATTGCGCCGACCGTAACCTCAGGTGTAGCCACTCAAGAGGGCTCAGATTTGTATGGGAACTGTACGTATCCCACGCAACCGTGCCGATGGTTGAAAACTCTCAAAGTCCACGTGCGTGCGCGTGAGCGCGCAATAACCTGTTTTTTTGGGGTAATTGCCTTAAATTTTTTACTCTTGTAAAATACGTTTTCGGGGGCTCTGTAGGACCATTCTTTAAGCTTTTTGAGAGGTTTTTCCTTCATTCCTAACCCATTCGCTATTGTTTCTGGAATAAAACCATTTTTTGAAAACCGGCCGGGTTCTGGTGAACAAACATTACAAAACTAGCCGGGGCTCCACGGGTTAAATAGATTTTTTTGATATTGAACCCTAATTTTAGATAAGGTAAATGGGGATGCATTCTCGGACCAGCTAAACCTCAAATACAAACACCGAAAACCCTATAATAATATTGTAAATTGGGGCATCGGATAGTGAGGAAGACCTGTATACTGTACAATATTTCTGTCTTACTAATAAATTTTATATTTCACTTCAGCAATCAGCCTGAGGAAGTCAACATGGACCAAGACAAGGAGCCAGATTTGCAATTCTTGAAGCAAACCTTCATCCAAATAGCTGGTTCAAAGCCTCACCCAGTTGAGAGTCACAGTAAGGCTCTGCCCTTGATCAAGCAAGGGAAGACTGCCGGTGACACAGTGTACCTGCTGGCCAAGTACAGCAGTGAGGTGAAGCACAGTGATATAGAACAATGGAAGTGGATATTGGACGAGGCGCAGGGCAAAAGTTGGTTCAACGATAAAACAAAGCAAATCTGGAGATGTATCATCGTGGAAGCACAGGTACCCTAGAGATCCTTGTAGTAATTCATATTTTTTCACCAACCAACTTTACTTCTAAACTCAATTAATGAAATCAACGAATACATGTGGCACTCCAAGGACTCGAACCTAGGATACTCACACCAAAATTGATCAAACAGGGGCAGGGTGTCAAACGAAAGCCGAGTCCATTATTTGTAGTCTATATGTATTTTGTGGTATTTGTTATTATTCTATAATAAAATGCATGCATTTTTATTTTCTGTCAGGTTGAGGTTTTGGAAGGAAGTGAAACGAACGAAACCCATGTTGAGGTTTTGGAAGGAATTGCAGCGAACGAAACCCAAGTTGAGGTTTTGGAAGGAAGTGCAGCAGACGAAATCCAAGTTAAGGTTTTGGAAGGAAGTGCAGCGGACGAAACTCAAGTTGAGGTTTTGAAAGGAAGTGAAACCCAAGAATCCCAAGGCGTTCCCAAATGGTTTCATCCGGATCCTTTAAAACCTCCTTGTCTTCCGTTCCAACTTAACATAAATTGGGTGCCTACAGTGGGATCGCCCGATGCCTCCGATGCCTCCGATGGTACAGTTACTCTGAAAATTTTGTTGGCCTCATGTTTTGTAGATGTAGATATGTGTGAATTTGTATTTTGTTTTTGTGTGTTCATTGTTTTCTGTTGTGTTTTGTGTTGTCCCTATTCTGGCTCTGTCTTAAGTCACCCAAAACAAAAAGGAAAAGTGGGGATTGTGCCTGAGTATATAGATAGATAGATAGATAGATGTTTTTCTCTATGCACTTACAGGTGAAGTTGAATGGTCAGGCCATGTAGAATGTCAGCTCATTTAAGTATTTGGGCAGTGTGCTGAGTAAAAATGAGAGTATGGATGAATATGTGCGGGAGAGGGTACAACCGTACAACAGGGGAAGAGGGTTGTAGGAACGCTGAAAGGAGTAACAAGAAATAGGATGGTCCGCATGAAAGTAAAGAAGTCCTTGCATGACAGTGTGGTAATCCCAACATTGACTTACGGGAGCGAAGCATGGACGTTGGTGAAGAGACTAAAACCAAGCGTGAGAGGGGTGGAAATTAGTTACTTGGAAGTGCGTGCAGAGTTACATGGAGGGATAGACAGACGAATGAGGAAGTATGAGAGGGGTCTGGTGTGATTGTAGATATGATGGAAAGTGTGAAAAGGAACACCTTGAGATGGTTCGGCCATATGGAATGTATATACAGTAAACCCTCGCTCTTTCGTACTTCACTCTTTCGGAATTCCAAGGCTTTCGGACAAGCATTTCAATTCGAACTCATGGTTCAGCCTTTCGGATTTGTCCGAAAGGCTGAGAAAATACCTCCGTCCTTTTCGGACTACACTTTCGGACTACATTTAACTTCGGACTCATGCTTCAGCCTTTCGGATTTGTCCGAAAGGCTGAGAAAATTAAATCGCATTCGGACCAAAGAGCCGAGTTTCGGACTTGTCTGGTTAGGTGAATGTGTATTCGGACTTATAAACTTCGGACATTATTTCAGCCTTTCGGATTTGTCTGAAAGGCTGAGAAAAATTATGCATTCGGACCGAAGAGCCGAGTTTCGGACTTATAAACTTCGGACATTATTTCAGCCTTTCGGATTTGTCTGAAAGGCTGAAGTGTGAGTTCGGACTCGGCCCTTTCGGACTTTTGACACTTTCGGACAGGGGTCTCCCCCAATTAGTCCGAAAGAGTGAGGGTTTACTGTACTGTACAGTCAGGACCCCCCAATATGCGAGTTTATGGGCGACACGACCTCGCGTTATCGGAAGGCACTTCCTGGGCCTCCCTCACTCTATTAACCCTTTATTGGCGGCGCGCAACTTATGTCGTGTGAAAGAAATTTGGACTAAGTGGCGGTTCACAACTTATGTCGTGTGCCATTTTCACCACGTAATGTTGCTGAGAGAGAGAGATAAGTGGTGGCAGGAGAGTAGCAAGCGTATGACTGCTCCAGACCACCGCGGCGGACCTACTGACATGAATCCCACCCTCCCCCACCCTCACGCACTCGCTACACAGGGAATTATGTAGGGAAACTACCTAATTACATGGTTTTTGCACTCGTGTTGCACGATCGTTGCAAGAGAACTAGCGGTCGTACAAGGATGGTTAGGGTGTCATTGGAAAGCTCTGTTTATGCCCTTTCAGGGATAGATACTTGTTTTACGCTCTGGGTCTTATTTAGGCATGAAAATGATCACGTAAACAACCCTATTTAGGGTAAAAACACCCCGCTGGGCGGTACATATAAATTACCGCCTAGGCCGCTCGTAAGGTGTTAAGTGCCATGCGTCTCGCTAAATTTAGACCACACTTGCTTACTAAGAGGGAAATAGCGGATTTGGCCACTTCTTCGCTCTCGATTCGCGTATTAGTTGTACCCTTTGTGTATTCAAAGGTTTTGGTTATATTCGACCCCCCCCCCTTTACGTATTGGGCGACCTGACTGTATATGTATATATATATATATATATATATATATATATATATATATATATATACTGTATATATATATACTGTACTGTATATATATACAGTACTGTATATATAAAGTAAGAAAAAATAATATTATAAAATATACGGTCCCACTCTTTTCCCATTCTTAAGTACTAGTAAGCCATTTTAGATTCCCATGCATGCATTATCATGTAAAACTTGCAAACTAAACAAACTAAAACTGGGACGACACAATATAGTGAAAAGTATGAGAGGTGTGTGAATTTGTATTTTGTTTTTGCGTGTTCATTGTTTTATGTTGTCCCCCCCCCCCCATTTTGTTTTTTGGAAAAGTGAGGATTGGGCCTGAGTAAATAGATAGATAGATAGATGAGAGGTTAACACAAAATATTAAGTACGCCAATGTTTCCCGCAGAGTACGATTCAAGTGACAGCGACACCTCGGAGCCGTACATGCCTCCCCCGACACCCGTCTCTGAGGACACCAAGGCCAAGCTGTCCTTCTACCTGGAGAGAGACTCGTGGTTTAATTTGTTGTGAGTAAACTATTTAACTCATTTTGGTATATTGTATGTAATGTATGTTTTAGCAAGAGAGAGTGTCTGATGCGAGAGCTTAAAGATGGATGTGTGGATGTGTGTGGGGTAGGTGAGACGCACCTGTTGGGTTCTGGAGTGTGGGATGGTGAGAGTGAGCATTATTTGTGGGGTGGGGAAGGATGGATTGGATGCAGGATATAAACGTAAGAAAAAGGAAGGGGTAGCAGTAATTTTGTCAGAAAGGTTGAGGAAGTGTGTGAAAAACTATGGATGCGTGGACTCCAGAATTGTATGGTGTGAGTGCAAGATTGGGATAGATAGGTATACTTTTATGTGTGTCTATGCACCAGTCAACCAAGAAACTGGGAAAAGTGCGGAAGAAAATAGAAAATTTTGGAATAAAGTCAATAAATGTATAAGAGAAAGGCAAGAGTGTACACAAGTAATATTAGTAGGTGACAATGCCGCGACATGAATGGTAGAGTTGGAAACGAGGAGATAGAAGGTATAGTGGGTAAATGGGGTGTGGAGGGTAGGAATATGAATGGTGACTTCCTTTTAGAAGTATGTGCGGAGAGAGAGATGTTTCTGGCTAACACATTTTTTGAACATCGTCACATTCATAGATATACATGGCACAGAGGTGAAGGTGAGCAGGAACAGAAATCTCTAATTGACTATGCCATGATGGACTCCGGACTAAAAGGAAGAATTTTAGATTCAAAAGCTGTAAGAGGTATGCTGACGGGATCAGACCACTATACAGTGCTGACAAAAGTGAGGATAAGGAAAGAGTGGAAATATGAGAGGAAAGAGAGAAAACTGACAGTAGAGAGAATAAATGTGAGAAAATTAAATGAAGAATGTAATGCAACAAAATACAAGGACATCCTGAAAGAGACTATAAAGGACATGGATGTTATGATAGATCTGGGAAATACTGTAGACGAAGTATGGAAAGGTACAAGAGACTCCATGATTAAAGCAGCTGAGAAAGTATGTGGGAAGAAAACCTTTAAAATATGGAAGAAGAAAGGTAACGCATGGTTTAGTAAAGAGATAGAAGAAATAGTGAAAAAAAAAAAAGTTCAGAAAGAGTATGCTGCAAAAGAATATACCTAGAGAAACTAGAGATGCGAGGAAAGAAGAATATAAAAATTTGAAACAAAGAGTGAAGAGGGCGATACAAGACGCTAAAAGGAAGACAGATGAGGCATATGGGAGAAAGATTAGTGAACAGTTTCTGAATGACAGGAAAGCATACTACAGAGCTGTGAAAGAAGCCAGAGGGAAGAAGACTGAGAGTGTCTCAGGTGGTAGGATGAGGGACATGAATGGGGAAGTGGTAGAGGGTGATGGTGTGGTGAAAATATGGAAAGATCATTTTAGTAGCTTAGCTGTAAAGAGTAGGGGGAAGGCAAAGATCTCATCCATAGGAATGGAGAGAGGTAGAATAAACAGGGTAGTTGAAAGCCAGATAAGCAGAGAAGAAGTAAAAGAAGCAATCAATAGACTTAAAATGGGCAAAGCTGCTGGAGTAGATAACATCCTAGGTGAAATGCTGAGATATGGAGGAGAAGAAGCTGTTGACATAATGCATAGGTTATGTAAATTAGCATGGGAAAAGGAAAGTGTACCAGAGGACTGGAGGAAAGCAGTGATAGTACCCTTGTACAAAGGGAAGGGTAGTAAAGAAGAGTGTAAGAATTATAGGGGAATTAGCTTGCTTAGCATACCTGGAAAGGTACACGCAAGAGTAGTAACACAGAGGCTACAGAAGATAACGGATGACAAAATAGGCGAGGAACAGGGAGGTTTCAGAAAGAGCAGGGGCTGCGTTGACCAGATAGCCTCAATGCGATTGTTGGTAGAGAAGTATCTGGCCAAAAACAGAAAACTCTATGCAGCATTCATGGATTTGGAAAAAGCCTACGACAAAGTAGACTGGGAGGGCCTGTGGGATGTGTTAACAGTATATGGTGTGGGAGGAAAGTTGGTCTATCTATCTATATGCTCAGGCCCAATCCCCATTTTGGGGGTAGCCGACTCAAGACAGAGCAAGAACAGGGAAAACACAAAAACAACATAAAAACAAAAATAAACACAGATAAAAAACACAAACTCTCACACATCCAGGTCACCCAGGAGAAGACCCAGAGACCAGGGTTACCAAGGTCGCTCCAGCACTCCCCCGGCCCCTGACCACCAGGAGAGGTTCCGATCTCGGCAGGCAGACATGCAGCGGAGCCAAAGCGACAAGCCCTCCCACCACACTTCCAGGCACACCCTTCATATTAATCGTCTCCCCGGGCCAGGCGCCTGATGGACTATTATCTAGTCAAACTTGCGCCCGACCCCTTACTCCAAATGACCACGTGTTCACTCAACTATTCACAAGCATTCTCCATTCACTCCTGTCCACCACCACTTCCCTGCCTGATCTATAGTCATTCCTATCATCCAAAGCCTTTCTTACACAGTCTCTCCATCTCAATGGGGGTCTTCCTGCCCTTCTATCTCCCCTTGTACCGGACTCACATATTCTCTTTGTAAGCCTTTCATCTCCCATTCGTTCAACATGACCATACCAGCTCAGCACCCTTCTGTCCACTCTGGCTGACAAATGTTCCTGCTGCCCCACTCTCCTACGTATCTCTTCATTTCTCAATCTGTCTCTACGAGTAACTCCACACATACTCCTCAAGCAGCTCATCTCCATCACATCCAGCCCTCTTTTCTCCTTTTTCTTCAGAGCCCATGTCTCAGCCCCATACATCACTGTTGGCACAACAATTCCTTGATAAAGTGCACTTTTTACTTTCACTCCGAGATTTCTCGTCTTCCACATACTTCCCATTGGAAAGTTGGTAATGGCAGTAAAATCTTTTTATAGGAATGCAATGGCAAATATGAAGGTAGGGGATAAGTTAAGTGAAAGTTTTGAGGTCAATGTAGGTGTAAGACAGGGATGTGTTATGTCAGCTTGGTTGTTCAATATATACATGGATGGAGTGATTAGGGAATGTAGGGCTGTATCAATGGGTGTGGGAGCTAGACTGGAATCAGAGGGAAGAACATGGAAGATTTTAACATGCCTATAATTATGTGGACGATGCAGTCCTGTTGGCGGAAAATGCTGAAGAACTTCAGAGAGTGGTCACTGACTTTGACAGGGTATGTGAAAAGAGAAAGTTAAAGGTCAATGTAGGGAAATGTAAGGTAATGGTGTTTGAGAGAAGAATGCATGAAACCATAGATTTTAAGGACAAATATAGAATCAAGAAAGAACAAGAAAAGTTGTAAAATAACATTGAAAAATTAAGTACTAGAAGAGGTTGAAAGTTTCAAGTATTTGGGAGCTGTACTATGCAAATATGGTAAAATGGAGAGTGAGATAAAAGAGAGAAAAATGCAAGTGGGAAAAGTGATTGGAGAACTTGATAGTATTCTCAAAGGAAGAATGGTTAGCCAGGAAGTCAAAAAGTCACTGAGAAACAGTGTGCTGCTCCCAACACTCTCGTATGGAAGCGAGACATGGACGGCAAGTGACGAGGACCTCTTCAAACTGAGAGCTGTGGAGATGAGCTATTTCAGAATGGCAGCTGGCATGAATAGGCTAGATGGGCCAAGTAATAGGGAAGTGTACGAGTCCTTTGGAATGGAAGAGCAGGCTTTGGGCATTGATTGTGGTGTGGTTGAGTGGATAAAGAGAAGTACTTTGAGGTGGTATGGTCATGTTCAGAGAATGGATGAAGACAGAATGCCAAGAAAGATATATGGGAGTCAGGTGAGTGGAACCGCTAGCAGTGGAAGACCACCTATGGTATGGGAAAAGAAAGTGGAAAAATATATTGAAGAAAAACTTCCACGTAGTGGAAGGGGCATTGTGGCACGGGCAAGGGAGGCATGTCTTGACAAAGTAGCTTGGAGACGTTTCTGTCATGGCCATCCTCTAGTGGGGGTTTCCCAGGGGGAAACAAGGCGTCGGAGATGATGATGATGATGATGATGATGATGATGATGATGATGATGATGATGATGATGATGATGATGATGTATGTTAACTCATGCAGTACTAGGGATGTCCATTGCATCCTGTTCTGGCAACTATTACACAATTTTATTGAGCTTATGAAGGACCTCTAGCAATAATAAGGCTTCATACTATCTCAATTGACCATTGTAACTAACACAGATCCTTCCTAAGTTGCATAATATCGTCTAAATATAGCCAGAATAAGATATAGCACACATCGCTGGTACTCAAATGGTTAATGTATGTATGATATTTTTTATTTCATATTATTTTGCTAAACTTTTCCAATACTGTATATACTGCATCGACTGACTGGGGACAGAGGTGCTTGGGGGCAGTTTGTTCGTGGCCACCCCTTCGGGGATCATGGCGTCGGGCAATAGATAGATAGATAGATATATACGTTATATCCACAGTGATTTTGACAAGTCCGTTTGTGAGGCGGGTCATTTAATACAAGATCTCCCTTGCTTACTGCACATTCAAAGTCTATTATTCTTGTGTTCTTTTATTTATAAATTATTATTTTGCTTAAGCGTTGTTTCCACCTAGCAATTTTGATTAGTTGTTTTGTCTTTTTACTGTGTTCGTCCAAGTTTTGGTTTGTTTATTTTACAAGTTTTACATTATAAATTCTTGTCAAAGGTTCTCTAGCTCAACTACATCTTTTGTGTTGTGTACCCAGTCACAACATTGAATTGAGTTACTTCTCACCCCCTTCCCACATACTGTGCATGGATAGTCGCCGCTTCTATATGAAATAATGGTTCAAAGATTTTTGTGTGTACATTTTATGGCTTTATGATTGCAGACTACTACAGATATATATACTTTCCACCTTGTTAACAAATTTGTTTTTGATTACAGCCGACCCGATGGTATCGACATATTTCACCCAACGAAATACCACTTACCGGTACTGCAGAGAGGGACGCCAGATCTCATATACCTAGAAAAAGTGTTCGTCCGGATTAGCAACGAGGACCGAGTGCGCGTCTACACCCGCGAGGAAACCCTGTCCCTCCTGGAGTCTGGGAAGACCAGCGGAGGGTCAGTCTACCTCCTGATCCACTACGGGAACACAGAGAGGGATGAGTACATGGAGGAGTTTGGTTGGATCTTGGAGGACACAGAGGGGAAGGAATGGCTGCGGGATAGGAGTCAGCAGCTGTGGGGTTGTCTCATCGTGGCGTCAAAGGTATGGACATAATAACAGATGGTTGGCAAGGGGGGATGGGCTTATTTAGTTGCTCATTTATTTATCTTTTTATTATGTTTCTAGTTTTCTCCCTAGACCTCCATCTTTTATTTGATTTTATTTCATAAATTTTATTTTAGTAAGCTTTATTTCCACATAGCGATTTTGATGAGTTATTTTGCCTTTATATTGTCTTTGTCCAAGTTATGGTTTGTTTAGTTTGCAAGTTTAGTTTGCGCGTAGGGGTGGACCTAGAATGACGTGGGCTCGGATACTCTGGTCCGATTTCAATAAAGAACTTGACAACAGAGGCAGCCCTTGACAGGACCTCCTGGAAAGCTGCCATTTAGGAAGTGAGACTGTCACCACATTCTCTGTGGACAAACGGTCTTTAAACTTGTATGTATGTTGTATGTTTTACATTTTAACTTAAAAAAAACACCATTGATCCCGCTTCAAGATATATTTGTACATTTTTTGGTAGAAAATTTGTCCGGCCAAAGGCCAGTTTCTCCTAAATTACAGGCTCACTATCGTTAGTCAGGAAAACATGTAATAGCTAAATATTAATAATAATAAGCATGTTACTTATTTCTCACAAGCGCCACTTTTTTTTTTACTAGCAAGGAGATATTAACCCTCCAGCCCCGGCTATGTATTATATATATATTCCTCGAAACCCGGGTGTTTTGGCCGAAAAACGTCTAGGCTAGGCTACCGTATATGTGTTAATCTGACTGCTTCCAGCATTCCCGCGCATCCCCAAGCGTAGCTGTGTTATTTACCTGTAGAATGGCATTAAGTAGAGCTCTCTAAGTCAACTGGTTGAGTTGTGATGATGATTTCATTGGAGATAACTTTATGGCCAAAACAGCCACTTTACACTACTTTTCGATACTTAACAACAACATACAGGCACACACGAACAAGCGACGCTCTCCTTCTTGTGGCCGGAGATGCGGGGCGTCGGTCCAGCCGGCTGTTGTTTACATGCGTCGGACCGACGCCTCGCACACGAAGCTCACAGGCTTTCAACCACTGGGCGTTCAAGAGCCCTTCCGGGTACCTGTTATATGCTTTTTTATGGGCGTTCAAGAGCCCTTCCGTGGTGAGAGGGTTAACGGCTGGTTGGCATCAGGGTGTAAATTTTTGTTTTTAAACTTGAATGACTATGAGCAGGAATACAAGAAAATTAACTAGTAATTGCATTGTTTTGGCTATTTAATAAATTACAAAGACATAATTTGAACTATATAATCTAATTTACTAATTTCACTCCCAATACCAAACACTTCCCAATGATATTAATGACTAGATAATAGTCCGTCAGGTGCCTAGCCCAGAGAGCCGGCATATATGAAGGGTACGCCTGGATGTGTGGTGGGCGGGCTGGTGGTGGTAGAGCTTCGCTGCATGTCTGCCTGCGGAGACAGGAACCTCTCCGGGAGGTCTGGGATCTGGGAATCCTTCTTCTTGATATTTATATGTGCAGTTTGCTCGGAGTATTTCAGATCTCCAGATTACTGCACAGGCATAGAGTTGCTTGCTGAGGGGAAGGGAAGTTTGTTAGTTGAAAGGGATCTACAGATAGGATGTCTAAATAGTGAGTAAATTGCTGGGAACCCCAAATGGGCCTGGGTCTCTGGGTCTTCTCCTGGGCGACCTAGATGTGTGTGAATTTGTGTTTTGTTTTTGTATGTTTTATTTGTTATGTTGCGTTATCCCTGTTCGGGCTCTGTTTCGAGTCGGCCAGCCCCATCTAAAAAATAAAAATAAATAAATAAAATTATATGGGGTATGTGCCTAAGTATATAGATAGATAGATATACTGTATAGGATGTCTAGAAATTAAAATGCTACAGACAGCCTCAATTAATCCTTTTAGATATCACAGATACTGAAAGGCTTAATAGGAGCTAAAACATAATATAACTGTAAAATAAACTTATATTGTTTTTCTCTGTTACAACCTAAGGACGGGGACGAGGGGGAGGCCGAGGAGGAGGAAGAGGAAGCCGAGGAGGAAGAGGAGGCCGAGGAGGAGGAGGAGGAGGAGGAGGAGGAGGAGGCAGAGGCAGAGGAGGCAGAGGCAGAGGCAGAGGCAGAGGCAGAGGTTGAGACACAAGATGGGGCAGAGATGGGTACGCAAACAGAAACAGAGATTGAGGTGCAACAAGTTATGGAGACGAAGGTGCGACAAGAAATCGGGACGGAGGTGCGACAAGATATAGGCAAGGAGATGCGACAAGATATGGAGACGGAGGTGCGACAAGAAATGACTCCTGAGCCACTGGATTGGATCGGATCAGAGACAGTCACAGTTGTTCCCGACTTCAAATATATCTCCGAAAGCTACGTCAGTTTCCCCCGGACTGGTAAACCTCGAGTCGAGGTGAACGGTTCGACTGTAGCGTGGTTGATGATAAGCTCCGCGATGTTGGAGGGGAAGGGAGTCATTCTACACCTGGACTACAACAAGGTGATAGACAAGAGGTACAAGAACTGGACGTGGGTGTTTAAGATGGGGAGGAAGTGGTTCCATGATGCCAAGAACAAATGTTGGACCTGTATCATGAACCCAGAAGGAGGGAAGGTACGGACAGTTATTCATCACAACTTATATTTTGTCTTTATATTTGTTCATTAACCCTTTCACGCACGTGTGGACAAAGGGGTTGCCGATTAGCAATCAGAAATAGAGTTCTCTCAATCATATAATTACCTCTCCAAAATTAGTTTTCTGGCCACAGTGGCCACAGCTAACTCAAAGACAACTGCCGAGGTTGAAGTAACTAAACTAAAGGTTTCTAAACACCCCTGATGGTCACAAAGGCTTTTAAAGTATCCCAGAATAGGCTCAAATCGCGTCCTGTGCGCGAAAGGGTTAATTCGGTAATAATATAACCATGTAATAATGAAACTACTGAAATGAGGTGACTTTCAGTGAGGAATTCCTGTATCCTTTTTAGGCTACAGTCCACCAATCTGCCACTTTATAGTCTGTCTCTAATTTATTTTGCTAAATCGTTACAGTTGTTGTCGTTCCCTAAGATGCCTGGCCGAACAGCCCTGAGTCCCTAAGGAAGGCCATGGCTACGGTCGGGCTTTCCCACAGGGCTCTCAAGGAGTCTAGATTATGTTGTTGGCATTAGTGATCGTGTGAAATGCAGTCTTCTATGATATGTTTAATGGTATGGGGTGCTGCGTTACATCCCAAGCAGGTGTCGTCGACGGAGTCACCCAGTCTCTTCTGATAGCTCAGAAGAGCTAGATGGTGCCCACATCTCAACCTGGCCAGGTGGACTCTGTCCTCACGAGGAAGGGAAGATTCAGAAGGATGGATTTCGGAAGGTCGAGCCTGCAGCTGTGTTTTGTCTACGAGTGATCGGATGGAACAGCGAGAGATATGAGTATGAATGTGCTTCTGGAAGCTGGTTTGGGGTGGGCAGGGAGGGAGAGATGACAGTATATGTGTGTGATATTTCTTGGTATCTGTGGATGTGTTGCCATGTAGTGTAGTGGGTGGTGTTGGTTTGTGGAGGCTGCAGCCAGGAATTGAGTGCCTCTCATGTCCAGATGGTCTTTGACTTTGAGGGTGTTAGTTTCTTGATGTAGGTGATCTGTAGTGTAGTAGCTGTGCAGCCTGTGATGATTTTTAGGGCTTTATATTGAATAGTCTGTAAGGTCTTATGATGTGTTTCAGCTAGGTTAGAAGCCCAGGCAGGGCTTGCATATTCCATCACTGATCTTATGTATTGTTTGTTATTGTCATTCCCTAAGTTGCCTGGCCGAACAGCCTCGTGTATTGTTTGTAAACTGTGGTGGTAGTTTCTTTGTTGTATCCAAATTTTGTGTAGGCAAGTGACCTGAGGGCATTAAGTCTGGGTGTCAGTTTATGTTTATGTCATTAGAGTATCATATGTTACTCCTAGGATTTTGGGCGAGTGTGTGTGTGTGTGTTAGGAGGGTGTTGTTTATGGTTAGGTGCGTGGTGTATTTGTGTTTGGCTGTCCAGCTTGTGAGGAGGGTTGCAGTGAATTTTGTTGAGGCCAATTTTAGTCTGTTTGTAGTGCACCAGTCATGTAATGTGTTGAGATATGGTTGAAGAAGACTTGTTGCTGGGTGTTGGTGTGTGCATGTGAATTTTATGTCGTCTGCATAGGAAACTATATTTATTTGGGGTGTGTGGGTGGTAGGTATATCATGCATGTATAGATTGAAGAGTGCGGGTGACAGGACGGATCCTTGCGGGACTCGTTTTATGAAGTTTCTGATGCTAGATGACTGACCGGCAAATTATATGTGTGTGTGTACATCGTTACAGTATTTCCACATAGTGCTTTCGATTAGTTCTTTTGACTTTATATTATGTTGTCCCTGTTTTGGTTTGTTTATTTTGTCTTTATATTGTGTCGTCCCCGTTTTGGTTTATTTATTTTGCAAGTAAAATTATAATTAGTTATCCTGTTGCAGGCCAAGGAACTGTCCATCTGCAGGAGAGGAAAACCCGACCTACACTACTGCAAAAAAGCGTTTATCCAAATTGGCCACAACGAACCCCTCATCATAGACAACGCAGATGAAGCCAAGTCCATCATGAGAGTCGGGGAGAGGACTGGGGCACGAGTCTCCCTGGTCCTGCACGCGGCCAGTAAGACAAAGATACAGAACATAGAGCCCATTCGTTGGGTGATGGAGTTGGCTGGTGAACGAGTGTGGCTGCAACATGCGCAAGTTCACTGTTTGTGGAGTTGTAATATGGTAGAACCGAGAGAGAAGGTATGTTGTGGTCGTGGTCTTATGTTCATATTTGTTTTCACCATGTGTTAGAAGTGCAATGACATATGCCTCAGAACATGGGCTGTTAAAGTAGAGAATGTCAACAGAATGGAACGTCATGAGATGAGAATGGTGAGATGGATGTATGGGGCCAGGCTGCAGGATAGAATAACAAATGATGAGCTGAGGAGACGTTTAGGTATAAAGAGTATTAAGCGAGGTGATGCGTACAAGTAGACTGGGATGGTATGGACATGTTGAGAGAATGGATGAACAAAATTGGGTGAAAAAATGCAGGTCTGTGATTGTGGAGGGAGCTGCACCAAGGGGTGGACCGAGGAAGACCTGGGATCGGACTATACGTGCTGATCTCAAATCCAAAAACTTGACAAGTGAAGCAGCCCTTAACAGGGTTGCCTGGAACGCCGCCATTAGGACAAGAGACTGAAACTGCACGTATGTGTGGAGCACTCAGTCTTAAAATGTTATGTATGTATGTATGTATGTAACCCACCAATTAATTTACAAATAAACCTAACTAATGAAATCAATGAAAGTAATAAATACATATGTGGTAGCCCACTCCAAGGACTCGAACCTAGGATACTCATAGCGAGAGAGAAGGTAGGTGGTGGCCAGGCCGTCAAACCGGACCAATTTTGTTTGAAGACTTGAATGAATATGACATGGAATACAATAAAATTAAGGGGGGAATGGTTCACTTTTTGGTAAAAAATTTAATTTATTTATAAAAAAAATGTATTTCCTCCCTAGACCTCCATCAAACTTTAAAAAACAAAAACATTCATTAGATTCCCCTTCTATATTAATTTGTACATATTTTGGTAGAATTAAAACAATTTTTTTTTTACAGGCTCACTATTGTTGGACAGGAAATTGACACCTAAATAGCACAAAAGGTTTTGATAATAATTAATAAATAATAAATAATAATCTCCCCTTAACCCTTTCCGTACCGGCAACGTCCTTCTCACTTTATTTTGGCTACTTTTAGACAATTATATTCAGCTTAGGAAGGATGTATACCAATTAAAAAGCTGCAGACTATCTCAATTAATCATTTTAGCTACCATACATCCTTCCTAAGCTACTTCAAATCGTCTAAATGTAGTTGATATAGAATGCAAAAGACGTCGCCAGTACAGAAAGGGTTAATTAATTGAATTGTTTGTTTTGTAGCTGAAATAAAATACAAAAGACGTCACCGGTACAGAAGGGGTTAATATATTGAATTGTTTTTCCCCGGCAGAAGGAGGACCACCAAGAGCCTGTGACAACTTTCCCGTGCAGCGTGTGCCAGTATGACTTCTACTCTCCCATGGTAACTATTGGACGCTATATCCTCTCTCCCTCAGCTTTAGCCCCATTCATTTGGGATTTTAAGACATTGGTCCCATTAGGAGTATTTACCTAATTGTATTTACCTAATTGTAGTTTACAGGAGTTGAGCTAAGCTCGTGTTGTCCCGTCTCTCAGTCTACTTTTTATCCAATTTTTTCATGAAAATATGGATGCCTTGCCCCTACCACCTCCTCCTCCAGCCCATTCCATTTGTCAATACATCTATAGGGGAAGCTAAACTTCCTGATATCGTTCTTGCAGGTAGGTCTTTTTACTTTGTAGCTGTGGCCTCTAGTTATTCCTGTATCCATAATTAATATATCCTCCCTATCCAGCCTCTCCAGCACCCGGGTGCATTTGTACATCATTATCATGTCTCCCCTCTCTCTCCTCTCTTTTAGACTCGGTAGATTTAATTTGTCTAGCCTCCCTTCATATGGCAGTTCTCTGAGACTTGGAACCAATCTAGTAACTGCTCAGTGTCAGTGAAGTGATGCGCACGAGCCGACTTGGTTTTTTGACATGTGGAGAGAATGGATGATCAGAACTGGGTGAAGAAATGTCCCTGTGGACTGTGAACATGGGGGGAGCTGCGCGTAGGGGTGGACCTAGAACGACGTGGGCTCGGGTACTCCGGTCCGATCTCAAAATAAAGAACTTGACATCAGAGGCAGCCCTTGACAGGGCTGCCTGAAAAGCTGCCATTTAGGATGTGAGACTGTAACCACATTCTCTGTGGACAAACGGTCTTTAACCCTCTAGTAGCGGGTCCCGCCTTAAGTCGGGTTAGAGAACCATAGCCTAAACAGCGGGTCCCGCCTTAAGTCGTAAGAGATGTTGAGCACATTATCGGCTCTGCGAGAGAGTCCACGCGGTGGGAGGACCGCAGGCGGGCTCTGACCGTCGGCATGGACCTAGTCCCGCCACTGACGTCCCCACCACACGTCTACACATTCCTGGTCCCGCGAGACAGGGTAAAAACAGGAAATGACTGTATTTTAGGTTTTTTCCCTTCGTGTTTCAACAATGTTGCAAGCGAACCCGTGGTCGTACAAGGATGATTCAGGTGTCATTGGAAAGCTCTATTATCGCCCTTTCACGGATACATAATTGTATTACGCTCTGGCTCTTCTTTATGCATGAAAAAGAGCATGGAATGAAGCTCGTTTAGGGTGAATCTGCCAGCTTGGCAGGTAGTAGATGTTACAAAAGGACCCAATTTTTAGGGGTTAAACTTTTATGTATGTATGTATGTATGTATGTACTAGGATACTCGCACCAAAATTCAGCACACTAACCATTACTCTACCAAAATGTTGTAGTGTCTGCTTATTCAATTTACTGTTACAATGATTTTGCTCACTGACCTTAGTTGTGGACTTCCCAACCTATAGTCTATTCGCTGTAAGTAGGCGAGAAATCATGACCTCTATCCTCTGTAACTCAAAAAAGGCTAGAGCTAATTGGCTGTAAATTTCCACATCTATTCCTTGATGGACTCTTCACTATTGGTAGAAATAGTATCTCGATTACTCAAGTCGTTTTTGAGTTACAGAGGTTAGAGGGCATGATTTTTAGCCTACTTACAGCGAATAGACTATAGTGTCTGCGTAGTGAAGGTTTGGCCATCTGTCAGCGGCCTCAGTAAGACCTGCTCCCACAGAGTTTGCTTGCTGCCGGTGCTTGGTGGACCACTTTATTCGAGGCGCACCGTTTTGAGATGGTTGTCCAAGGCTCTCTTGAGACTCCTGTTGGCACATCCAGCAGATTTATCACATTCTCAGGCATTTTGTTGAAGAGACTATAGTCTATTCGCTGTAAGTAGGCGAGAAATCATGACCTCTAACCTCTGTAACTCAAAAAGCAACTAGAGTAATCGAGCTAATATTTCTACCATTTGGGAAGAGTCAGTCAAGGAAGGAATGTGGAAATTTACAGCCAATTTGCTCTAGCCCTTTTTGAGTTACAGAGGATAGAGTTCATGATTTCTCGCCTACTTACAGTGAATAGACTATAGGGCCCCTATATGTCAACCAGGAGTCCGTCAGTAGGTTGGAGATTGAAGCCTGCGTTGTCATATCACACCTAATTAAGGTTGGTCACCGTTTTTTTTTTTTTTATCTTTCTCTCCTTTTATCTCTTTCTCTGGGTTGTATCCATTTGGCCCCGTTCAGCCAACTGTTTTAAGATGTTTATTCCCATCCAGGTGTCGATGTCTTCCTGGCGAGCGATATCGAGCCTGCATTGTATGGAGGAATCCGGGTTTGCCGGAGAAATTTAGCTTTTCATAACAAAAATATATATATGCTGGCTCACTACTGCTAGCCAGGACAATATTGACACCTGGATGGGGGTAAACATCTTAAAGCAGTAGGCTGAATGGGGTCGAATGGATACAAGCCAAAGAGAGAGGGAGAAAGAGAAAAAAAAGCGAGGTGGGCTCCCTTAACTATAATAATAATAATAAAAACTTAACTAGATTAGATTTGGGTAAATTACGTTAAGTTACATATGGATGGGCACAAGTGTGTTTGTTTATTAGCCAATTGACCACTTGCGAGTTTCATTCTATAAGGAAGTTGGAGCCGTGAACATCGATATTAAAGAAAAATGCAATAATGTGGGTTTATGATGGATAAATAGTATAATCAATTTGGTTTTATGTATTTATATACCGTATGTATTTATATACCGTATGTATTTATATACCGTATGTATTATAACCGTATTTATATACCGTATGTATTATAACCGTATTTATATACCGTATGTATTATAACCGTATTTATATACCGTATGTATTATAACCGTATTTATATACCGTATGTATTATAACCGTATTTATATACCGTATGTATTATAACCGTATTTATATACCGTATGTATTATAACCGTATTTTAGCTGTAAATTCTGTTAAATATCGTAGTCTACAGCTCCAACTTCCTTATAGCCTGAAACTCGCAAGTGGTCTATTGTTTCTCTCCACAGCTACTGAAGAGTCACCTGAAGGATTTGGCCCATACAAATATGCTTGATGTTTACTTGGAGAAACTGGATCTTATTGCCGAAGTTGCTGCTCTTAACACGAAGGTGTGTATCTCTGTCTCTCAACACTTCTCGCATATTCGCATAACTGTCTTACTGCAAAAATCTGATTCACGCACCCTTTTCCCCTCCTAAAACCGCACTGTTCTTCTCCTATTGCAACTTCCGTACACTTTATTATCCTCTCTCTCTCTCTCTCTCTCTCTCTCTCTCTCTTTTTCAATGCCATAAATATATAAAACTAGATAACTTACTGAAATGCATGCTGAACACAGCAAACAAAACATTAACTGAAGTATCAACACATAGAAAAACATATATATACCGGTACATACATAAATTTAAAGATGTGTGTGAATTTGTATTTTATTTATGTATGTTCATTGTTTACTGTTGTGTTATCCCTATTCTGGCTCTGTCTTGAGTCGGCCCCCCCCCCCCCACCCCAAAAAAAAAAAATAAAAAAAAAACTGAAAAGAGGGGAAAAATTAAAAAATGGGGAAAAAAGGGAAAACAGAGGATTTTTTTTGTGGAAAAGTGGGGATTGGGCCCGAGTATATAGAATAAAATAGAATTGTTTTGCAAGTTTTACATTATAACTTCCTTTCCAGATTTGTAAGTTTCGAGAGGCAGGTACCACCAGTCCTGCCGAAGTGGAGTTCAACAATGTGGCCAAGGATTTGGGGAATAGGGTAAGCTGGGGACATGCCTTTATGCCTATGTACACTCGACCAAAAATCAATCTTTACACTGGTGAGCTGTAAATAATCTAGTGTGAACGGAATGAATCGGGTGAAACATACGGCTGTGAGGTATTATCATAAGATTTCGACCCACTTCCAGAATGTTTAGAGCGTTAGTGTAAAGATTGTGTTTTGGTCGAGACCGTCAAGTGTACTGTACATACATACATACATACATAGATTTAGATGATTTTGTGCAGTTTATTATAATGTAAAACCTGCGAAAAATACAAACCAAAACAGGGACGACACAATATGCCGGTATAGGCAAAAGAACTTATTAAAAACAGTATGTGGAAATAACACTTTAGCAAATTAAAATATATAAAATAAACAGGATCTGGTGTAGTAAAAAAGGTTGTTGTTGTTGCTGTTCCCCGGGCCTTCTGACCGAGCAGCCCCAATGTCCCGAACAAGGCCAAGTCCATAACCGAGCGCCCCCACAAAATCCTTCCTGCTTACCACTAATAAAGTCCAGGTGACCAAAGCTACTCCAAGGCGGGGAGCTGAGGAGGGTGCGGAAACGCCCGGGAAACCAAAGCCCCACCCAAGGCCCTGTTCCCCTCAGCAATTATGAAGGGAAAGTTGAGTTTTGTCTTGAGTCGGCTGCCAACCAGCTTAAAACAAAAAAATAATAATGGGGTATGTGCCTGAGTATATGGATAAATATATTTATATTTGTATTTGTTAACTTTACATATTTTTTGTAGTGGAGGAGGAGGTGGGGATCAGGAAGTCAGAAGTGTGGGAAGCCATGAAAAGAGTGAAGTTGGGGAAAGCACCAGGAACAGATGGAGTGTGTGGGGAAATGTTGAGGTATGGTGGTGAGATAGTGATAGAATGGGTATGGAAAATGTGCAAACTAGCATGGGAGAAGGGGAGTGCACCCGATGACTGGAAGACTGGCATAATAGTCCCCCTATATAAGGGCAAAGGGGAAAGAGGAGTGTGTGGTAACCACCGAGGAATATGTCTTCTAAGCGTAGTAGGGAAGGTATACAGTAGGATTGAGAGAGTGAGAGTGAGAACGGAGAAATGGATAGGCGACGAGCAGGGAGGTTTTTAGGAAGGGAAGAGGATGTGTAGATCAGATTTTTACCCTAAATTGTGTTGTGGAGAAGTATCTGGAGAAGAAACAAAAGGTGTATGTTGCCTTTATGGAATGGAGAAGGCCTATGACAGAGTGGATAGAGAAGGTTTGTGGAAAGTACTTAGAATATACGGAGTAGAGGGCAAGTTGCTGAAAGCAGTGAAGAGCATGTATGAGGGTGCAAAGGCGGCAGTACGTGTGGAGAGTGAGCAGAGCGAGTTCTTTGACCTGAATGTTGGTTTGAAACAGGGGTGTGTGATGTCCCTGTGGTTGTTTACTGTATATATGGATGGAGTCATGAAAGAAATACTATCAAGAGCAGTGGATGTTGGTGTATCGCTGAAAAGGGAGGGAATTGAGTGGAAGCTACCCATACTGCTGTTTGCGGATGATACAGTTCTGATGAGTGATAATGAATGGGAGTTGCAGGGTCTGGTAAATGAGTTTGGAACAGTGTGCGAAAAACGGAATTTGAAGGTAAATGCGGAGAAGAGCAAGGTTATGGTCTTCGAAAGGGGTGAAGTCACAGAGTGTGAGGTGAAGCTGAACGGTCAGGCTATGGAGATCGTCAACTCTTTTAAGTATCTGGGCAGTGTGTTGAGTAAAGATGGGACTATGGATGAAGAAGTGCGGGAGAGGGTACAACAGGGGAAGAGGGTTGTAGGAACGCTAAAAGCAGTAACAAGAAATAGGGTGGTCAGTATGGACGTGAAGAAGTCCTTGCATGACAGTGTGGTAATCCCGACACTGAGTTACGGAAGCGAAGCATGGACGTTGGTTGAGAGGCTCAGACCAAGAGTAAGAGCAGTGGAAATGAATTACTTAAGGAGTGCGTGCGGAGTTACATGGAGGGATAGACAGACTAATGAGGAAGTAAGAAGGAGGTGTGGTGTGGAGGTAGATGTGCTGGAAAGTGTGAAAAGGAACAACTTGAGATGGTTCGGCCATATGGAACATATGGAAAGCGAGAGAATGACTAAGAGGGTGTACGAGAGCGAGGTGGAGGGACAGAGAGGGAGAGGTAGACCGAATGAGAGGTGGAAGGATGGAGTGAGGAAGTACATGAACGAAGGCGGTGCTGGTTGGGGGGAGGGCCGTCGACTGACTGGGGACAGAGGTGCATGGGGGCGGTTCGTTCGTGGCCACCCCTTCGGGGATCACGGCGTCAGGCAATAGATAGATAGATAGATAGACATATTTTTTTGGTCTTTTTTGTCTTTTGACTGTGTTCGTATATGTTTTGGTTAGTTTATTTTGCAAGTTTTACATTATAATTTTGTTTACTTTACAGAACGTGGCCACCGTGTTGAGATGTAGGTGGTGTAGCTGCCAGCCCATAGACAACACGGAATGGACCAATCATCAACAAAAAAATAGGCATTTTGAGGTAAGGAGATGTCTTCATTGTTATTACCGTACAGTATTTATAATTATATTTATAATTATTGTGACAGTCTTAAGGGCAGATGGGCCGGTTTTCTGGACCACTTTCTCCTTCATGTTTAGCCCCATTACTTTTCAGATTTTAAGATGTTTGCCCCGTTAGTTAGTCAATTTTAAGACCTTTCGCCCCATTTCTTTGTCAATATTTAGAACTTTCGTGCTATTTAGGTGTAGATTTTTTCCCTGGCGAACGATAGTGAGCCTGTAATGTTGGAAGAATACCGAAAAATGTACAAATTAATCTAGAAGGGGGATCTAATTAATTTGATGGAGGTCTAGGGAGGAAACTAGAAATATAATTAATACAGTACATGCAAAAATCGCCCTAAAGGTGAACCATCTTCCCTTGAACCCTTAAGGGACCTGTAGCCTGTGCTTTTTTTAAGAGAAATTGACTCATCCCATCTTAAGGAAGGAATTTTAGTTTGCTCCTTAGACCTCCATCAAGCTTTAACCCACTGAGCACCAGCTGAATGTAAGGAATGTACGAGGGACCAGCAGGTTGTAATTTTTTCGTTTTCCCTGAAAACACACGGGATGGGTTAGAGATGAAGGAAATACCACAACAAAAAATGCTCACCTAGGTCATTTAGGGGTCCTGCGGGGCGGCGGAAAGTCGCAATGGGAAATGGGTAGGCAAAATACTGGAAAATCCCTCCCGCACGTGTCCCTGGGTCAACATCCTGGCAGTTGGTCAAGCATAATTGCACGTAAGTATCCAAACTAGGTGTAATGGATCCTAAATTGAGGATAAAAATTGCTTGAGAGAGAGAGTGAGAGTATTGAGTGCCTGGCTTATATTTCACTAGGGAATTAAAGTTAACTAATGGTGTGTGTTATTGGAGGAATCAAATGTTGCGTGAGAAAGTACAGTACAGTATTAAGTACAAGTACTGTATATTGCCATATAACTCTTTCAATATGGGTGACATCTTTTCTGTATGATTCTACCTACATTTAGATGATTTAATGCAACTTAGGAAGGACCTTATGAAGGGAGCAGAGCATGTGTGAGAGTAGGAAATGGTGAGTTGAGTGAATGGTTTGAGGTAAAGGTAGGTTTGCGACAGGGTTGTGTAATGTCACCATGGCTGTTTAATATGTTTATGGATGGTGTGGTAAGGGAGGTGAAAAGGAGAACTATGGGAAGAGGATTGGGTTTAGTAGGGAAGAATGGTAGAGATTGGGAGTTGAATCAGTTGCTGTTCGCTGATGACACAGCATTGGTGGCAGATTCTGATGAGAAACTGCAGCGGGTAGTCAAAGAGTTTGGTGTGGTTTGTGGAAGGAGGAAACTGAAGGTGAACGTCAATAAAAGTAAAGTAATGGTGTGTAATAGGGGAGAGCATAGGGTGAATCTAGATGTGAGGCTGGATGGGGAAATATTGGAACAAGTAGAGTGTTTTAAATATCTAGGAGGAACGATAAGCAGGAGTGGAGGTATGGAAGTGGAGGTAAAACAGAGTGTGTGAAGGAAGGAAGGTTTTCGGAGCAATGGGAAGTATGTGGAAGACGAGAAATCTCGGAGTGAAAGTAAAAAGTGCACTGTATCAAGGAATTGTTGTGCCAACAGTGATGTATGGGGCTGAGACATGGGCTCTGAAGAAAAAGGAGAAAAGAGGGCTGGATGTGATGGAGATGAGCTGCTTGAGGAGTATGTGTGGAGTTACTCGTAGAGACAGATTGAGGAATGAAGAGATACGTAGGAGAGTGGGGCAGCAGGAACATTTGTCAGCCAGAGTGGACAGAAGGGTGCTGAGCTGGTATGGTCATGTTGAACGAATGGGAGATGAAAGGCTTACAAAGAGAATATGTGAGTCAGGTACAAGGGGAGATAGAAGGGCCGGAAGACCCCCATTGAGATGGAGAGACTGTGTAAGAAAGGCTTTGGATGATAGAGGAATGACTATAGATCAGGCAGGGGAAGTGGTGGTGGACAGGAGTGAATGGAGAATGCTTGTGAATAGTTGAGTGAACACGTGGTCATTTGGAGTAAGGGGTCGGGCGCAAGTTGGACTAGATAATAGTCCATCAGGCGCCTGGCCCGGGGAGACGATTAATATGAAGGGTGCGCCTGGAAGTGTGGTGGGAGGGCTTGTGGCTTTGGCTCCGCTGCATGTCTGCCTGCCGAGATCGGAACCTCTCCGGGTGGTCGGGGGCCGGGGGAGTGCTGGAGCGACCTTGGTGACCCTGGTCTCTGGGTCTTCTCCTGGGTGACCTGGATGTGTGTGAGTTTGTGCTTTTTATCTGTGTTTATTTGTTGTTTTATGTTGTTTTTGTGTTTTCCCTGTTCTTGCTCTGTCTTGAGTCGGCTACCCCCCAAAATGGGGATTGGGCCTGAGCATATAGATAGATAGATAGATAGATAGGAAGGACCTGTGGTAGCTATAAGGGTTGTTTTAAAGTTTTAGATAGTATGGGTGACATCTTTGCTGTATGATTCTACCTACATTCAGATGATTTAATGCAACTTAAGAAGGATCTGTGGTAGCTATACGGGTTGATTTAGATAGTTTGTAGTCTTTTATTCCCTAGAGGTCCTTCGTGAGCTGAAAATATTTGTCAGAATAAAATCAAAAGGACGTGACCCCCCCCCCCCCCCGCACTGAAAGGATTAATGTTTAACAGTAACATTTTCTCCACCAGAATGTTGTGAAACAGGAGAGACTAAACCAGACCAAGTTCCTCCAACACTTCCCTTCTCTCGGCCTCACGGAGATAGGTAAGGTGGTTGTTGTTGATGTTGTTCCCTAGGCTGCCTGGCCGAACAACCCCAAGGCCATAGACACGGTCAGGGCTCTCAAGGAGTGTAGATTATGTTGTTGGCGTAAGTGATTGTGTGGAATGTAGTGTTCTATGATGAGGTATGGTTGTTGTTGTTGTTCTTCCCCAAGCTGCCTGGCCGAACAGCCCCAAGGCCCTGAGCAAGGCCAAGGCCATAACTGAGCGCCACCACAGAACCCTCCCCGCCGACCACAATAAAGCCTGGGTGACCGAAGCCACTCCATGGCGGGGAGCTGAGGAGGGTGCGGGCCCTGTGTCCCTCAGCAATTATGAAGAGAAAGCTGAGGGGCAAGGGAAAAATGTGACGCTTTGGCTTCCAATCTTGGTAGATTGGGAGGTCAATCCACGTTAGAGACGCCGTCACTTGAGATCTAGAAAATATATAAGTAAAAGGAACAGGCAGAGTAAGCTATGGGTATGGCAGAGATTGCTCAGTTCTCACTCTGATAGACCAGCCCATCACCACATGACTAGAACCCAATCCTCTCAGCATCAGCTAGGAAAGGCCCTAGAAAGCCGCCTTTGGCGGGGGGATAGCTCCCCTATTTCAACCCTTTTCGGGGTTGGGCACCCGCCATGAGGTATGGTTGACTGCAGTGGTTGATGTAAATGTAGTTCTTAATGCTGAGCACTCCCTTCATTGGCAGGTCTAGGGCATGCCCTTGTTACAGGGACTTAAATGAATATTTACCACAAATTGCTAGACTGAGCTTCCCAAACTTTTGTTGTCTACCAATGGCACGGTGTGGGATCAAACTGGAAACCCTGATCTGAACTGATTATCAAATGTCCAGACTTTGACCATGCTGTGTTAGATGAAGTCTAGTAAGAGTGAAGGTACCATACAGTCTGGACTAAATACCTAGATGGAAAGAGGTAGTTTTACTGTACAGTAAACCCTCGCCATCTCGGACCTCTAGAAGTCGGAAACCCGTACTAGTCGGACTGGCATCGGCCTCTCGGACATGCACTTCCGTATTTCGGACATTTGCGGCATCGTTCCGACCGTCTCTGACGTTGTCGGACTTTATATAAGTATTTGGAATATGTCCGTCATAACCGTCCTCTGATATCTCGAATATTTCCGAAATGTGTCTTAGCGGTGTCCGACAAAGGATGACGTGTCGGATGACCCCTCACGTCACCGGACAATAAGGGTGAATATCCGAGAAACAGAAGGGAGGTCCGACGCCATCTTACATCCGGGGCCCAAGCGCCCGGCTCGGATGCTGGGGAGGCTGGGAGCGTCAGTCCGCACCAAGCTCTGTTGTGTTACACATCGACGCGTGCCATTATTTAGTTCACCATGCCTCCCAAGGATAAGCCTAAGCGTAAGGTGACTTCTGTATCACTAGAAACAAAGCTACAGATGTTAAAGGATCTGGACAGTGGGATGAAAGCCAAGCAGCTTCAGGAGAAGTATAGCTTAGGCAGATCGACAATCTACGACTTCATCCGAGACAAGGAGAAAGTCCGGCATCATGGCTCAGCTGTGCTTCATGGTCCATCTACCGCCAAGATCTTTCGCAAGGCCAAGCTAGCCTATCAAGACATCGACGACGCAGTGCTGAAGTGGTACCAACAACTTCGTGCTGAGGGCGTACCAGTCAGAGGCATCGAGATCCAGCATGCAGCAGAACACTTCGGACAGCATCTTCATCACCCAGACTTCAAGGCTAGCGAGGGGTGGTTGTGGAGGTTCCGAAACCGCCATGGCCTCTCAAACAGGAGTATTTGTGGTGAAATCTTAAGCGCTGATACTTCGGCCATAGAACCCTTCACTGATCGCTTCCACGCCCTTATAACCGAGGAACACCTTCAACATTGGCAGCTCTATAACGGTGACGAGACTGGCTTATATTGGCGTTCTCTATCCTCCAACACACAGGCCCACCGAGAAATCACGTCCACACCTGGCCACAAAACTGTGAAGGAGCGCATTTCAGTGCTTTGTTGCGCTAATGCCGACGCAAGCCACCGTGTGACCCCTACAATCGTCGGCAAATCTCAGAAGCCGAGAGTAATTAAGGACCTCATCATTACCAAGCAACTGCCAGTCGACTATTATGGATCAAAGAAAGCTTGGTTTAACCAGGTCATCACCGAGGATTTCTTTCACAAGAGATTTGTACCCGACGTTCGCTCGTTCCAGAATAGAGTGTATGGTGTACCCTATGACGAAGCGGTTGCCATCTTGTTGCTCGACAACGCACCTGCCCACCCTTGTACCACGAAACTGGAGAGTGCAAACGGCAAAATTAAGACCATGTTCCTGCCTCCTAATACCACAAGTGTTATTCAGCCTATGGACCAAGGAATAATTGAAGCTTGCAAAAGGCGTTACAAGAGGAAGTTCCTGGAGCAATGCCTTGTCATCATAGAAGATGGGATGGACGAAGAAGGTTATGTGGATACACGCGGGAAGAAATCTCTACAAAAACTGAAGCAGTATACCCTGAAAGACTGCATCTACAATTGGGCAGAGGCGTGGCGCGAAGTTTCTTTCAACACACTGAGGAATGGTTGGACCAAGGTCTTAAATATCCCGAAGGTGCAAGATCCGGGTTTTGAAGGGTTTGGGGCAGGTGACTTCAGGAACCTCTTGAACCAAGGTAACCAGGGTGACATCCCCGAAGAAGAAGTTGACGACTGGCTGCAAGAGGACAGAGACCTACCTGGACACGAGCATAAGACTGATGAACAAATTGCAGCCGAGGTGTTGGGGGTAGCAGAGGAAGAGACCTAGGATGAGTCGGACGAAGAGACCTAGGATGAGTCGGACGAAGAGACAGAAAGTTGCAGTCCCTATATGAACCACTGCGTAATGGTCGATTCCATATACAGAGGGCACACCTTAATCGGAAAAAACAACAGAAAATCAGCTCCTTTTTTGTACCCTCTGCTCCTCCCAGAGCTCGTACTTCGTCTGCTACCAGTGGGGTGTCGCTTGCTAGCACCACCTCCCTCCCAAGTGTTTCCTCAGTTCCTAGCACCTCGTGGAGCACTGTAGACACTGTGCCACTCTCAGACTTAGACATGGATTTGGATGAATTAATGAGTAGCATGCCTGTGCCCATGGATATACCTGACCCTGACATTGTTTGTGAGGTGGAGAAGGACAGTGTGGGTAAGGGTAAAGGTAAGGGTTCCATGACAGGCAAGGGATATGGTCCTAAGAGTGGGGGTGTGAAGAACAGTGAGGTGGAGAAGAACAGTGCAATGGACATTGAGGTGGAGAAGAACAGTGAGGTGAAGAAGGGGAGTGAGGTGGTCATGGACAGTGAGGTGGAGAAGAACAGTGAGGTGGAGAAGGACAGTGAGGTGGAGAAGGACAGTGGGGTGAAGAAGGACAGTGAGGTGGAGAAGGACAGTGGGGTGGAGAAGGACAGTGAGGTGGAGAAGGACAGTGGGGTGGAGAAGGACAGTGAGGTGGAGAAGGACAGTGAGGTGGAGAAGGACAGTGGGGTGGAGAAGGACAGTGAGATGGAGGTGGCGGGTGAAAAGGGGATGCTACAGTAATTAATGCAGTTGGGGAGGGGGGAAGGAGGACATCAAGACTACAGACAAGAGCTATGAAGGGGTAAGTGTAATATAGCCTACTGTACAATACATATTGTAAAACTAAAATACATGTACTGTGTTTTCTATTACAGATTATAGGGTTCGAATAGGGTTGTCTTCGTTTTCTAGGTTGACGCGGACGTCTCTCTTGAGGTCGGATTTTTTCCGTAGTCTCCGATTTCATTGTTGTCTCGGACGAACATTGGTTAGGTCGGATTTTATCCTCTGTTAGGTCGGACACAAGCCGGACCCCGGACATCTCGGATTTTCGGTCATCTCGGACTGGGTCTCCCCCCAATTAGTCCGAGATAGCGAGGGTTTACTGTACTGTAATTATACAGTATGTTTACCATAAATGGGGGGGGGGAGATTTATTGGTCTATTTATATATTGGGCCTGAGTAAATAGAAGATTCCCTTTCAAGATATATTTGTAAAATTTTTGGTAGACAAATTTCTCAGCCGAAGGCCGGTTCCTCCTAAATTACAGGCTCACTATTGCTCGCCAGGAAAAATTATACACCTTATGGCACGTAAGGTCTTGATATTGACAAAGAAATGGGGCGAAGATCTTAAAATCTGAAAACTAATGGGGCTAAGCATTAGGGAGAAGGGGCTTCAGAAAATATAAAACCCCTTAATTTATTTAATTGTTATTGGTATACAATTTATGTATATGTTTGTTTTTGTTCAGAGTCATCACGCCGGGTAACAGATGAAGTTCTTGGTGTGATGCACAATCTACCGAATGACCAGTGGGAGGACCAGCAGGGTTGTGGCTACACCTTCCCTTATGATCCAGAACGACCCCATGGTAAGTCACAGAGAGAAAGAGAATTATTATATTTTTCCACCAACCAACTTTACTTCTAAACTCAATTAATGAAATCAACAAATACATGTGGCACTCCAAGGACTTGAACCTAGGATACTCACATCAAAATTCTGCGCACTTATGCATTACGCTATCAAGACATGAGAGAGAGGGATTGACTGCAAGGTATATATATTATAATGTAAAACTTGCAGAATAAACAAACCATAAATTGAATGAACACAGTTAAAAGACAAAAGAACTTATCAAAATAGCTATGAGGAAACAACGCTTTAGCAAAATAATAATTTTATAAATAAAAGAACACAATCCACCACATAGGGTGTACTGTACATTACTACATGAGCAAGTTAATCTGTTTCCCAACCAACTAATCGCACATAAATTATAACAACGCACTATCGTCACGTTCAAGGAATTAGTCAATTTGGGAAGTCCGGGACGTTCTGGCAAATTTGATTAAATTCGGTATGAATAAAGAAACTACAATTAATATTTAAATTTTGTATTTAATAAAATTTGCAATTTGACAAGATATAAACAATAGTACAAAATATAAACAGAACTCATTAACGATAGTGCTATCGGATAGATACCTGTAAGCATGGCATGCCTCAAGTGAGGTTAATGTATAAGAGATGTTACAAAGATATATAGTTTCAGATGTGAGTGAGATGGTGGTCATTGAGCTATAAGTTAGTGTTCTTTTATTTATAAATTATTATTTTACTTAAGCGTTGTTTCCACATAGCAATTTTGATTAGTTATTTTGTCTTTTTACTGTGTTCGTATACATTTTGGTTTGTTTATTATGCAAGTTTTACATTATAATTATAAATATGTGCCAGTATAGTTTGTTGATGTACAATACTGTAATTTGTTCAGGTCTCCATCGATTTACAATTGGGTTACGTTCCTGAAAACCCGATCTTAAACAGAAAAAACCCTATAGCGAACCCTAAAATATATGGGATGTGTTCTGGGACCAGTTATAACCCAAACACCTAAAAACCTAAAATAATATTGTAAATCTGGGCATCAAATAGTGAGGGAGACTTGTATATGAGCAAACTGTTATTATTATTTTACTTAAGCATTGTTTCCACACAGCGATTTTGATTAGTTGTTTTGTCTTTTTACTGTGTTCGTAATAAGTTTTGGTTTGTTTATTTTGCAAGATTTAAGTTATAATAGATGTGTTACAGTTTCAGATGCGAGTGAGATAGAGCGGACATTGCACTACAAGTGTTTTGTATGTAACGAAAACTTCAACTCCGCCGCCGAGTCAATACACCATTTCCGCTCCCGCCCCCATTATGACAACTACCTCTTATACCTTCAAACAATACCAACAACAATGGGAGAGGTAAGTTAGGTTCGTTTTTTACAGTTCAAGGTAGGGCTACAAAGATCTATTTATCTATCTATACAGTATACTCAGACACATTCCCCATTTTTTTTTTTTAAGCTGGGGGTGGCCGACTTGAGACAGAGCCCGAACAGGGACAACACAATACAAACAAACTATTGAACACACAAAAACAAAACACAATTTCACACACATCTAGGTCGCCCAGGAGTAGACCCAGAGACCAGGGATCGCCATTTATGGGTTAACGTAAATGTGAGACATCTCCAGCTCCCCTGCAGACCTGGGAATTGCGAAACCCGCTCTAAACCGCTCCTTTTTATTGATTTAGCCCCACATTTGCAATATCATTGCACATTAACCAGTGGTCGTACCGACATGATTCAGGTGTCACTGGAAAGGTCTATTCCTCTACTTTAAGATATATAATTGAATTACGTTATAGCTCGTTTATACATGAAAATGTGCAGGGAATGAAGGTCACGTTTAGTCCAAAACCCCCGTATGGTACAGTGCAGAGCAAGTAATTGTCATATGATATTGCCAGTGATTGTGTTAAGACAACAACAACACTAGAACAGGTAAGTTAGGTGATTTTTATTAGATTTATTTCACTCAAATTCACTTACTCATATAGTGATGTACAGTACATTCTATGTGGCGGTTTTGCGTTCTTTTATTTCAAAATTATAGTTTGCTAAATACTGTAGTTATTTCCACATACCGGTAGTGATTTTGATAAGTTCTTTTGTCTTTATATTGTGTCATCCCTGTTTTGGTTTGTTTATTTTGCAAGTTTTACATTATAAATTCTATTTTGCAAACCCTACAGCCCGACTTCCAGTTCTGCAGACAGAGCTACGTCAAAATTGGCGAGCGTGTACCTGTGCCGGTCAATGGATACGAACAAGCCAAGCCATGCATCGAAAAAGGGAAGAAGTATGGCGACTCTGTGACCCTGCTTGTGAGCTTTGTGAACGAGAAGTGCAAAACAAACGCCAGCAACTGGGATTGGCTGTTAGAGCAAGCGAAGGGAAAACCTTGGGTGAAGAATTACGATGACAAAAACTGGGTCTGTGTGATTGCTGAGGAGATGGACTTGGTGAGTAGTTGTGGCTTCTGTAATTGTTATATTTGTTGTATACCAGATCCTTAAATGTTAATACAGTAGACTCTCAAGTTATCCGAAATTCGAAGGGTTTTGAAACATTCGGTTATGTGAATTATTCGGATAAGTGAGCTTTTATCCTATCGGAGGCTGAAACATGAATAAATGTGTAAAATATTAGTATAGTGGAGCCCCTATCTTCGCGACTAGTCTACGCTGTTTCAATCTTTGCGGTAGACACCAAATATTCCCAAATTCCATGTTTGCTCAAAAAGCCTCAATTATGGCTCAAAATTCCCAGTCGAAACCCGAAAAAAAAGAGCAAACATAATTAAAAATTCAACATCAAGCTAGAAAACAAACAAAAACAAACAAGTTGACTGAATTCCAAGAATCTGCCATTGTCAAACTGTTTGCTGCTTCGAGACGAAATCCGAGTTAATCCAACATCCATGCATCACTTGCGAAAGTTGTTGACGCCATTTTTTTTTTCTGTCCACACTAGCCAGACGCTCACAGTCCACTCGCCATTGTGTTTACAATTTTGTTTTGCCTGAACCTTGTATCTCTCGCATATATTATGGCCTCTAGTACATTTAATGATAAGGGATGGTGGGCCTGGTGGTAGTAGCAATGAAGGAAGTGAATGCCCGGGACAATCAAAACAGTCAAGCGTGCCTACCGTGTCGGACGTAAGCCACTGAAATATGATGATGAGACGAGTTAGGCTAGGCTATATATTATGACAGTGATATAAAATAAAGTGTGTGGTAAGTAATCTCCTTATAAAATGTATTTATTAGTATTCTCCTCATAATATGTACAGTATATATATTGGATGAATTTGGAGGAAGATGGGTACTTTACTATTTGGACAAATTTGGAACCAATTACCATTTTTCCCATAAGAACAATGCTCCAATCTTCGCAGGGTTTTTTCGGGAACAATTAGCCGCGAAGATCGGTGCTCCACTGTATATTATAGCTCACCTTTTAATAGACATCTAGAGTTGGTGGAAGTTTGGTTGAAATTCAAATCCATTTCAAAGTGAGCTTGGAACTAACCCTATTGGAATGACATTGACTTTGGTTATTCAGAAAGTTTGGATATTTGGAGTATGGATAAATGAAAGCAGTGAAGAGCGTGTATGAGGGTGCAAAGGCGGCAGTACGTGTGGAGAATGAGCAGAGCGAGGTCTTTGACCTGAATGTTGGGTTGAAACAGGGGTGTGTGATGTCACCCTGGTTGTTTACTGTATATATGGATGGAGTCATGAAAGAAATACTAGGAAGAGCAGTGGATGTTGGTGTATCGCTGAAAAGGGAGGGAAATGAGTGGAAGCTGCCTATACTGTTGTTTGCGGATGATACAGTTCTCATGAGCGATAATGAATGGGAGTTGCAGGGTCTGGTAAATGAGTTTGGAACAGTGTGCGAAAAACGGAATTTGAAGGTAAATGCGGGGAAGAGCAAGGTTATGGTCTTCGAAAGGGGTGAAGCCACAGAGTGTGAGGTGAAGTTGAACGGTCAGGCCATGGAGATCGTCAGCTCTTTTAACCCTCTCACGTTCTTGACGCAATTTTGAGCCTATTAGGGATACTTTAAATCCTTTGTTACCATCAGGGGTATTTAGAAACCTTTAGTTTAGTTACTTTAACCTCTGCAATTGTCTTTGAGTTAGCTGTGGGCAGAAAACTAATTTTGGAGAGGTAATTATAAGAGTGAGAGAACTCTATTTCTTATTGCTAATCTGGCAACCTCTGCGTCATATGGTCGTGAGAGGGTTAAGTATCTGGGCAGTGTGTTGCGTAAGATGGGACTATGGATGAAGAAGTGTGGGAGAGGGTGCAACAGGGGAAGAGGGTTGTAGGAATGCTGAAAGCAGTGGTCAGCATGATAGTAAAGAAGTTCTTGCATGACAGTGTGGTAATCCCGACATTGACTTACGGAATCGAAGCATGGACGTTGGTGGGGAGACTTAGACCAAGAGTGAGAGGGGTGGAAATGAGCTACTTGAGAAGTGCGTGCATAGTTACATGGAGGGATAGACAGACGAATTATGAGGAAGTGTGAGAGAGGTGTGGTGTGGATGTAGAAAGGCCAATGCTGGAAAGTGTGAAAAGGAACACCTTGAGATGGTTCGGCCATAATGAACATATGGGAAGTGAGAGAATGACTAAGAGGGTGTACAAGAGCAAGGTGGAAGGACAGAGAGGGAGAGGTAAACCGAGAGAGAGGTGGAAGGATGGAGTGAAGAAGTATATGAGTGAAGGCGGTGTAGGATGGGAGGAGGGACAGAGGTGCATGGGGGCGTTTCGTTCGTGGCCACCCCTTCGGGGATCATGGCGTCCGGCAATAAATAGATATTATAAATTATATTTTGCATACCCTACAGGAGGATCCCCTAAGGCCCGACTTCCAGTATTGCAGACAGAGCTACGTCAAAATTGGCGAGAGCATACCCGTGGCGGTTAAAGGATACGAACAAGCCAAGTCATACATCAAAATCGGGAAAGAGGTCGGCGACTCTGTGTCCCTGCTCGTGAGCTTTGTGGATGGGTCTCGCAAAACAAGTTACAAAAGCTGGGAGTGGCTGTTGGAGCAAGCGGATGGCAAACCTTGGGTGAAGAATTACGATGACAAGAACTGGGTCTGTGTGATTGCTGAGGAGAAGGACTTGGTAAGTAGTTGTGGCTTCTGTAATGGTAGTTATATTTGTTGTAGGCCAGATCCTTAAATGTTAACATAGTAGCTGTGGCTTCTGTAATGGTAGTTATATTTGTTGTAGGCCAGATCCTTAAATGTTAATACAGTAGCTGTGGCTTCTGTAATGGTAGTTATATTTGTTGTAGGCCAGATCCTTAAATGTTAATACAGTAGTTGTGGCTTCTGTAATGGTAGTTATATTTGTTGTAGGCCAGATCCTTAAATGTTAATACAGTAGCTGTGGCTTCTGTAATGGTAGTTATATTTGTTGTAGGCCAGATCCTGTTAATACAGTAGTTGTGGCTTCTGTAATGGTAGTTATATTTGTTGTAGGCCAGATCCTTAAATGTTAATATAGTAGCTGTGGCTTCTGTAATGGTAGTTATATTTGTTGTAGGCCAAATCCTTAAATGTTAATACAGTAGCTGTGGCTTCTGTAATGGTAGTTATATTTGTTGTAGGCCAGATCCTTAAATGTTAATACAGTAGCTGTGGCTTCTGTAATAGTTGTTATATTTGTTGTGGGCCAGAATCTTTACCTGGCAGTTGCGTGGAGACTCTTAAGAGGTTTTACTGGGCGACTGCGGGGAGACTCTTAAGATCCTAGGCCAAAACAAAAAAATAAAAAAAGGTTTCTCAGCGGGCTTATACATTTAAAACACCCCGGTGACACTTAAACACCCTTTCTCTGCGGGCTTATTTACACTATTTAAGGCATATTCAGGCACTCTGAATGATTAAACAAGTATCTGCATTAAATTAACTGTATTCTGCCGAAAACTAGGCGAAAATAGCTTCAAAATGACACCAGAACGAGCTTCGTAGGTGGCGGGGTTCACCCGTAGCGTTGCCATAGACATTTGGGAAAACTCGCTAATTATTTACTCTCGCTCGCTCGGCAACACTGTCGAGACAGCCGCGCGAGACCACAGTCTCCCTCAGTGAGCGGCTGGCTGCTCTGAGGGTCGGAGGCTCCCAGACATGCTCCGACTAACCCACTCCACAGGGCCATTTCCACTAAGTGGATTATGACCATGAACACTGAAGAGCAGACCCAGAGCAGTCCCTCACCCGCATGGCAGGTCCACCACTGTTTTGCTATTTTATTTACCCCAGTGGGGCCCTGGCTGGAAGCATACCAAGCACTGGAATTTTCTGAAGATAGGAACCAGTGGTTCACTGCTCCAGAAGCTGATTGCGCCACCAAAGTGGCAGGCGGTGGGGTCGCTGCATCATTTTTCAACTCCTTTCGGGGTTGGGCACCCGCTCGCTATCAATGTAATGTGGGGGTGGAGTAAACAAGACTTGGAATGAGGTATTGTTGTATTTACCTAATTGTTTTACCTAATTGTAGTTTACAGGAGTTGAGCTAAGCTCGTGTTGTCCCGTCTCTCAGTCTACTTTTTATCCAATTTTTTCTTGAAAATATGGATGTTCCTTGCCCCTACCACCTCCTCCTCCAACCCATTCCATTTGTCAATACATCTATAGGGGAAGCTAAACTTCCTGATATCGTTCTTGCAGGTAGGTCTTTTTACTTTGTAGCTGTGGCCTCTAGTTATTCCTGTATCCATAATTAATATATCCTCCCTATCCAGCCTCTCCAGCCCCCGGGTACATTTGTACATCATTATCATGTCTCCCCTCTCTCTCCTCTCTTTTAGACTCGGTAGATTTAATTTGTCTAGCCTCCCTTCATATGGCAGTTCTCTGAGACTTGGAACCAATCTAGTGACTGCTCTCTGGATTCTTTCTAACTTGTGAATATGCTTCTTTAGATGCGGGGACCACACCACTGCTGCATACTCCAATCTTGGTCTAATCATACTCTTCATAATTTTCGCTACCATGGTCTCATCCAAATAGTTCAGAGCAACTTTCATATTCCCGGCCATTGCATACATTCCGCTAAAGAGCTTGTTAATATGTTTCTCTGGCGACAAAGTATCTTGTATAATCAACCCTAAATCTTTTTCTTTTTCGGCCTTGCTAATTTTATTATCTCCCATCCTGTACTCCCAATTTGGTCTATTCACACTTCTTCCCATATTTAACACATGACATTTACTTATATTAAATTTCATTTTCCACTTGGTGCTCCATTCGTATATTTTATCTAAATCCCCTTGCAGCTCCTCACAACTACTTTTATTTGTTATTTGTCTCATAATTTTTACGTCATCTGCAAACATTGACATGTAAGAGTTTATGCCTATCGGCAGGTCATTCACGTACATAAGGAACATGAGAGGTGCCAACACAGATCCCTGCGGCACACCACTCTCAACTTTCCGCCACGATGAGTAAGTTCCTCTAATGTTGGTCCTCATTTCCCTATCTGTTAAATAGCTCTCCATCCATTTCAGCAAACTCCCCCTGACACATCCTAGCGTCTCAAGCTTAGATAACAATCTCTTATGTGGTACCTTATCGAATGCTTTGGAAAGGTCTAAGTAGACGCAGTCCACCCATCCGCCTCTTTCTTGGAGTACATCTATCACCCTACTGTAATAACATAGCAAACTGGTAACACAAGATGTCCCTTCTCTGAATCCAAATTGCTTTGGGGTTATTATTTTCTTTCTCTCCAACATTTTCATCCATCTCTTCCTAATTAGCTTTTCACAAATCTTGCATACAATACTAGTAAGTGAAACTGGTCTATAGTTTAGAGGGTCCTCAGGGTTTCCATTCTTGTATATCGGAATGATATTAGCTCTTTTCCATTCAACAGGAACCTGTCCTTTATCTAAGGAAGCTTGAATTATGTCCCTCACTGGCTCCACTAATTGCTCTGCACACTCCTTTAAAACCCAGGCAGACACTTCATCCGGTCCCATAGCTTTCCTTACTTCAAGTCCTCTCATCGCAGATAACAGCTCATCTCTAGTTATTTCAATCTTACTAAGACCACTCTCCAGTACTCCCGCCTGTGGTTCGTCAAAACCTTCCTCTCTAGTAAAAACTGACCCCAATTTGTTATTCATTACCTCACACATGTCCGATACATTTTCATACGTCCTAGCATCAACTCTTAATTTAGTAATTTGTTTCTTTACCTTCAACTTACTGTTTATATATTTATAAAATAATCTAGGGTCACTTTCACATTTATTTACTATGTTCTTCTCATAGTTCATTTTAACTTGCCTAATTATGTTAACATATCTATTCCTCTCCTGTTTATATTATTCCGATTACTCTCAGTGTTCCTTCTTCTTAATCTAGCCCAAGCTGCATCACGCCTACCCAAAGCTCTTTTGCATTTCAAATTAAACCAATCTTTCTGCTTAGTAAAATTTCCAGTTTTATATCTTGGGACAAACATATTGGTTCCTACTCTATAAATTTCGAGGAATCTACTATATTTACCTTGTACGTCCCGTTCCTTCAAAATAAGATCCCAATCTACTCCCTCTAAATATCTTTTCAAGGATACATAATCAGCTTTACTATAATTTAATCTGTCATTTATGTAGCTATTGTGAATACAGTGAATACAGTTCAGGGTAATGGGATTGAATACCTGGTGTACAATTGACCACTTGTGAGTTTCGTTCTATAAGGAAGTTGGAGCTGTAGACAACGATATTTAACAGAATTTACTGCTAAAATACGGTCATAGTACATTTATAAATACATAAAACCCAATTGAACATACCATTTATCCATCAGAAACATACATTATTACTACATTTCTGTTTAATATCGATGTTGACAGCTCCAACTTCCTTATAGCCTGAAACTCGCAAGTGGTCAATTGATGTACTCGGTAGCAATGAAAAGCACTGGCCCTACACCACCCTGGTCTAAATACGGCTTGATGAACGACCTATACAACTACACAATAATGCACATGGAACTCGTGCACCAAGTGGGCGCTAGGTTGGAAGGCGGTCAGTAAAAACGGAGTATCACCTAGCGTGCAGTTTTCGAGAATAGCGATACTTCCTAAAGACTTGTGAACGGGGCGAGCTTGAAGGTGGTTTTGAGATTTTAATAATCGAGACGAGATCCTTCGAGATTGTAGATCTTACTGTACTGTATAAATCGTTTTTTTTTTACTGATAGATTGGGATCCTGACTTACGATATTGTTTACAGTCTGATCCACTTACGATATTGTTTACAGTCTGATCCAAGTTGATGACCAAGAAGGTGTCCCTGTGAGCTGCTTCATGGAGGCTACACCGATCATCACTGAAGGACACAACAATGATTAAACTGTTTCCTTGATGGTGAAGGTTACAAATCATATCAAGGATCATGACAGTGGATCTTGGATGTAGCATATGGATGATTATGGATACAAGCTAGTGTCACACATGCACTTCAGCGGTGGATGTATCGTAGTCGCAGTATTCCAGTAAAATAATATCTAAAATTGAATCTACTATCTACTAATTATCTCTTTAATGTTGACTATATTTTGCACCTAATTGTATGCAGTCCACTTTAATACATGAATAAACATCAAAATAAATTAAAATAAGATGATAACTTGTAGCAGATACATGTCGCCGATAAGCTTGTTTGTGTGACGTTGGCATTCTGAAGAGGCATGAACCTGTGTTCTATCAAGGAAAAGAGAAAAGGTAAGTACAGGACATTACTGTACAGTATACTCATTTAACCCCTTCTATACCGGCGACGTCTTTTTAGTTTTATTCTTGCTCTATTTACACAATTATGTGCAGTTTAATTAAGATCTGAGGTAGGAAAAGGGTTAAGTAAGATAGTTCGAAGCCTGTTCATTCCTGGAGGCCCTGTAGAAACTGAATAAAATCATCTAATATTAGCCAGAATAAAGTTAAAATGATGTCGCCGGTACAGAAGGGGTTAAAACAACTGCAGGTTCAACATTTACAGATAGGCCAATTAATTTATGGACTGAAACTGTGCTACTTACCAGCTAAAGTTATTGGTTCTCCATATATTTTACACCTACTGTACTGTAAATACCAATGGGCAAATTAATAATAAAAAATTAAACCTAATTGTGTATGTTATTCCACTGTGTAATGGTTTAGGTGCTATGTTCTGGGTGTGGTGTCCCGAGTTTGAATCCCGGGAGGACCATATGCTTTCATTAGTTTATTCAAGTACATTGGGGTTTGTAATGGATGATTAATGTTAAGAATGGGGTGTGACTTATTCCACTTTATTATAGCTATAATCCATCATTTTCATCAGCTTCAGTAGAACCTATCATCATAAAGTAAAACATTTAATAAGACTTTATAATAAAATGTTTAGCGAGTTATGCTCTGCAGGTAACTTTTTTTTGCAAGACGCTGTAATTGACCACTTGCGAGTTTTGGTCTATAAGGAAGTTGGAGCCGTAGACATCAATATTTAGCAGTTATCAGCTAAAATATGGTCATTATACATACATAAATCCAAATTGATCATACTTTTTATCCATCAGAAACCCACATTATTATTACATTTTTCTTTAACCCCTCAGACCCGGTTGGGCTCTGAGGCATCCATAAAAAACACCCCCGCGGAACCCGGAAGGGCTCTGAGGCTCCGGCAGCTTGAAAGCCTGTAAGCTTGGTGTGCGAGGCGTCCGTCCAACGCATGTAAACAACAGCCGCGCATCTCCGACCACAAGAAGGAGAGGCGTCCTTGTTCGTGTGTGTCTGTATGTTATTGTTAAGTAGTGAAAAGTAGTGTAAAGTGGCTGATATCGCCACAAAGTTATCTCCACGGAAATCGTCATCACAACTGAACCAGTTGACTTAGAGAGCTCTACTCAACGCCATTCTACAGGTACGAAACACATCTACGCTTGGGGATGTGTGGGAATGCGGAAGAAGTCAAAATAACAAAGATACGGTAGCCTAGGCATAGACGTTTTTCGGCCAAAACCCCCGGGTTTCGGTATGGAATACATAGCCGGGGTTAAGGGGAGGCCACACCTTTGTGGGCCGAATTACACTAAAATTTGGCATTTTCCATTTTAATGTTAAAAGTCTTCCTTTAGGGTAGAAGAATCATGTAGTAACACACAAACACATTTATCAACCCTCCCCTCCTCCCCAGGCCCCCTCCCCATCTCCCACCACCCCAATTACAGTTAGCTGAATGGGGCCAAATGGATACAAGTCAGAGAAAGAGAAAATAGGAGAGAAAGATAAAAAAAAGCAGGTGACCCCCCCCCCCCTTAAGTAGTGTTAACAGTAAGAGGTGAGGGTGAGTGGTGGGGAAATGGACAAGACAGGGATAAAGAATAAAGGATATCACAGTGGCACTTAGCTGTATTTGGAAGAGATGGTGGCCTGATCTTTCCCTCACTATGGCTCCAGGCTTTGTTGTTGTTGTTTTTGGCTCTAGGCTTTCTGCGTACAGTCAAAAGCTGAAGTTTCTCCGTACTTTTTCTCTGAGTAAAGTAATTTCCTAGGCTAATAATAATTTAAATGGCTGAATAATTGTAACCCTCCTGTAATTTTGATACAGTTGTTCAGATGTTCAAAATATCAATATCCTTGGATTTTACATTATTTAGAGGAAAGGTGGCACTTTTGCCTGTAGAACTTGTAAAGGACCTCAAGTAACCCTTCAGTGTTACAGCCCCACTCATCCTCGACCTTCTGGAAGCAGGTGTTGTCACAGTGTTATCTGCTATAGCCTTGTCCTTGGGTAGGGGTGTTTGGAGCCTGGCCTCACGGAACAACACGTCCTCAGGCGCGATACAGGAGTGGACACAAGAAAGGATGGCCGTGGGTGACACAAGTTGTGGAGAGGGAGCAGCTATAGTCTATTCGCTGTAAGTAGGCAAGAAATCGTGCCCTCTATCATCTGTAACTCAAAAAGGGCTAGAGCAAATTGGCTGTAAATCTACATCCACTCCTTGACCGACTCTTACCAAATGGTAGAAATATTAGCTCGATTACTCTTAGTCGTTTTTGAGTTACACAGGTTAGAGGTCATGATTTCTCGCCTACTTACAGCGAATAGACTGTAGATGGCTTTCCTGACTTACCTGTGTTGGTGCTGGGGGGAGTCAAGATCAGTTGGAGGTGATGTTTAGCTCTGAACTGCTGGGGTCAATGTTAGCCTTCTTGTTGACCTTCTCAAGAACATAGATGGACTGCCGAAATATAAAATCTTTCTCTCCTCAGATAGTTGAACTTATGTTCTATTAACCATGGTAGTTGGGATCTGCATGCCAAATACAAGATCTGGTGCTAAAGTCCTGCCTTGTCCTCAGGGCAGCTCCCAGATGCCCTCTCTCTCAAAGCTATGGTCAAAGACAAAGTCTGCACTGTTTCAGACTTCCAGCTGCTCTCTTGATTCATTGTCAACACAACCATGTGGAGTGTCCTCACACATGCTAGAAGTGTGTGTAACTCCCATGGTCCTTGCTGCACCCCTCAGCAGGGAGACTCTTCTTGACTGAGCACATTGCCCTATAATGTACTACCTTATGACCTTCTCTAACCCTTTCCCTGGTGCTCAATCAATGTTTTAAAGGAATCAAGTTGGTATGAGAAGCAAGTTTAGAAGTCCACCTATTTGTAGTTTACAGGAATTGAACTGCGCTCATGTTGTCCTGTCTCAGTTTCTATTGACTATCCAGTATACTTGTAAAGTCATGGATATTTCTTGCTTCTACAACCACCGCACTTAAGTTATTCCACCTATCTATCGATCTATACGGAAAGCTAAAAAAAATTCACATTGGACTTGCACATAAGAAAATGGGAGTCTGCAGAAAGCCAATTGGCCCACACAAGGCAGACCCCTCTCACACCTAACCCTAATTATAAGGCCTAATTAGAAGCCCACCTCACCAAAACGGTCAGAGGTCAGAAGAGCGCCGATTGGCCCACACCTGACAGATCCCCCTCGCACCCAACCTATCTCGTCCATATGCCTATCTAATTTTATCTTAAAGCTCCCTATCATTCTTGATCCCACTATAGCACTTGGTAGCCTATTCCACCTATCTACAACTCTGTTACCAAACCAATATTTGCCTATATCTTTTCTGAAACAAAATTTATCTAATTTGAAACCATTTGTTCGAGTTCTTTCGCTATCACTGAAATTTAGTAAATTTTTCATGTCTCCTTTATTAATCCCACTAACCCACTTGAACATCTCTATCATATCCCCTCTAACTCTGCATCTCTCTAATGAATGTAAGCCTAATTTCTTCACACAGAAGATTTCTAATATTATGGATAATTTTTGTCATTCTACGTTGTACTCTCTCCAATGAATTTGTCCTCTATGCACCTCTCCTTCCTTAATTTATACATATGCCCTCTGGTTCTTCCATCGTCCAGCCTGATAAAATCCTCCTTGCGAGTCTCTCGAAACCTCTCATACATTGCTATCAGGTCTCCTCGAACTCTTCTCTCCTCTAGCGTGGGAAGCCCTAGTCTTTCAGGGTATTGTAGGTCCTTTAGTTCTGAGATCAATTGTGAATTGACTATTTTGTAATGTAGTCAATTCACAATTATATCTTGGATGAAAGCCTTCCAGGATTGTTAAATTTAATAAAACTATATACTGTATATACCTTCAAATACTCTCCCTTACATATTAATATACTAATGTATATGTCAAACAATTAAATGTGTTATCTCAGTTGGAGGAAGATTCACAAAACAGTTTTATAGTGCACTGTATAATGCAATGCAGTTTTTACCACCCTGCTCAAGGTGGGTGCCATGATGTTTCAGGGACTTCAGTTGCCACAGATTGCTAGACCGCACCGTCCACCAACAGCACTGGCGTCTGCAAATAACGCACACTGGCTGGCCCGAGCCTCGAACCCTCCACCTATCCGTTTACAGATGAGTGCTCTACCAACCTTGTGGCATTGCAGATATTGAGTCTTTACAATAATCAATAGGTCAGGTGGGTAAAATGATCTCCATTCAAATAATTTCAACTCACTTACTGTAGCTGGTAAAACTCTTAACTGTAGATATGGTGACTGGAGTATGTCCCTGAGAAAACAAGATTTGGTAGAAATCGGTGTCAGATCAAAAGACTGGAGGGGAGGCGTGGTCATAATTATCTGAAATCTGTTTTAGAGTTCGCCACCTGCATTGGCACCGATTAGCGTGTCGCCCATCAGTAATTTGTTTAGGGTTTATTCCCCTAGATGGGTTTACCCATCAAGGCTAACGAGTCCCATTTTCATTCTTAATATAAATCACCCCAAAATGAAATTAATGACAGCATGTGATCCTCCTAGGACTCAAACTCGGGACACCACATACAGAACTCGAACACTCCATATAACGGAACTAGTAAGCCGAACGATAGTGAGCCTGTAATTTGGGAAGAATTTTTCTACCGAAAAATGTACAAATTAATCGAAAAAGGGGATCTAATGGATGTTTTTTTTTTTTTTTAAGTTTGATGGATGTCTAGGGAGGAAACTAGAAAAATAATGAAAATGAAAAAAAAAAGACAAAAAGTGAACCATCTCCTCTTAAGCCTACTGAGAAGCCATATAAATAACCTACCTTTTGCCAGAACAGTAGACTATGTAGAAGCGTTCCATTAACCCTTCCTCCCCGGGTGTCATTTTAATATGACACCGCGGCAGATGGGCCGGTACCCGGGTGTCCTTTTAACAGACAGTAAGCTTGAAAGCCTATTCAGCTTGGTCTGAACGCCATGCGTCCGACGCATGTAAACAAAGCCGATCGTTGCGTCACCGCACCTCCGAAAACAAGAAGGAGAAGACTCGTTTGTTATTGTATGTCGTTGTTTCAGACTTTCAGTAGTGAAAAGATCGTCGTATTGCTAACATTGCCTGAAAATGCTCTCCACTAAAATCGTCATCACAACTGAACCAGTTGACTTAGAGAGCTCTACTCAATGCCAGTCTACAGATTGGAAACCGCACTACATTTATAGATGCGTGGGAAATTTCTAGCAGTTAAAATTAACCAATATACGGTAGCCTAGGCCTAGACGTTTTTCGGCCAGATCGCCCGGGTAGCCCACCCTGTCCTTTGGAGATAAAGCCCGGGCCAGGAGGGTTAAAACTGAAAAATATAGTCACCTTCAGAACGAGTGTACAGGCTCGTGACATATTTGTGGTAAGACTTTTTTCGGTCACTGTGTAGGGATTACGCATCATCTACAGAGAGCTATTATGGTGACATGCGGCCAACTGGTAGCACCATCTGTCGGTTGCTCATCAGACATTTAAACCCAGAAACTGCTAGAACATGTGCAAAATACAGGGTCAAGTTGAGGAGTACAAAGGAAATCAAGCAACAACAGGTCTAGTGACCCTTCTAGGCTGCTTGTCCTCCAAAACACTGAGGATCAAGTATCCAAACAGTGGTTTAGAGTGGGTAAGGGAACACTGGAAAGGGAACTACTGCCCTAGAACTAATGTCCGTGGCAGGATTAGGAAGTTAGTAGGGGACAGATGGGTTAGTAACTGAGTGGGGGATAAAATAAAGTTATTCATTTACAAACGCAGTCCGTCGCGGGTTTGATGCGAGATATTTGTCTAAGCGGAGTTTAAAATGTATCAACGGTGCTGCAGTCTATAACGTCTCGGGGAAGCCCATTCCACAAGTTGACAACTCGATTGAAGAAGAAATTCTTAGATTCGTGTGAGTTAAAAGATTTACCAATAATTTTGCAACCATTTCCCCGCGTGTAATTAGATTGGTCGATAGTGAAGTACTCACTACAGTTCATATTGTCGATGCCTTTGATGATTTTGAACACTTGAATTAAGTCACCTCTTAATCTGCGCTGGGTTAAAGTTAATAGATTTAATTCTCGAAGACGCTCTTTGTATGGTTTGTTCTTTAGGCTAGGTATCATTTTGGTAACTCTACGTTGAACTCGTTCTAGCTTGTTTATATCTTTTTGGTAATAAGGGCACCAGGATTGAACGCAGTATTCCAGAAGAGGGCGGACTAAGGAATTGTAAAGGGTTAGGATAACTTCTTTGGATTTATGCTCAAATGACCTGCCTATAAAGCCAATTATTTTGTTTGCCTTCTTAACAACTTCTGAACATTGTTGACTCGGTTTTAGGTTACTCGATATTGTTACTCCCAGATCGGTTTCTCTGCTTACATTCTTAAGCTGAGTGCCATTCATCGAAGTTTGCTTTCTCATTTAGCTATCCGATATGTAGTACTTTACATTTATCCGCATTGAAACTCATTTGCCAAATTTGGGCCCAACATGACAATTTATCTAGATTGTGTTGCATATCGTCAACTTGTTGTTTTGAGAGTACGCTATTTGCAATTTTTGTATCGTCAGCAAATTTTGAGATTGTACAGGTGAGACCCTCATCTATGTCGTTGATGTAAATTAGAAAGAGAATTGGTCCTAGTACCGATCCCTGGGGTACCCCGCTACTTACATTGGTCCATTTAGATGCCTTACCGTTTATGACTACTCTTTGCTTTCTGTCGCTGAGCCAATTTTCTATCCATTTCAACACACCGTCTTGTATTCCATGCGCTTTTAGTTTTAGCAGTAAACGTTTGTGGGGAACTTTGTCAAAGGCCTTTTGAAAATCAAGGTATATAATATCTACAGCTTTACTCTCATCGTAGAGGTTGAGGATATCGTGGAAGAAGTCTAAGAGGTTTGTTAAACAGGAACGTTTTTTACGAAAGCCGCGTTGAGTATCTTTAAGTAAGTTATTTGCCTCTAAATGATTTACGAGTCTGTCTCTTTTGACCGTTTCTAGCATTTTACATACAATTGAGGTTAAGCTAATTGGACGATAGTTACTGGGTAGGGATTTGCTGCCTTTTTTTAATATCGGTGTTACGTTGGCTAGCTTCCACTGATCAGGCATATCCCCAGACTGCAAGGATTCATTGAATAGCAATGTCAGTGGTTTGGAGAGCTCATCCATTGCTTCCTTTAGAACTCTTAGTGAGATTGTATCAGGTCCAGGCGTTTTATTTACCTTGAGTTTATCTAAACAATTCAATACTTCTCTCTCTGTAACGGTGATATTGTTTAGAACATCTGAATCGGCGATGGTGTAGGGATATCACTGAGGTCTTCGGTTGTAAAAACTGATGCAAAGAAGGTATCGAGGGCATTACGCATTTGTACTTCGTCTTTGGTGTATTCTCCATTTTCATCGACTAACGGTCCAACAGTTGAAGTAACTACTTTTTTGGAAGCCAAAGCGTCACATTTTTCCCTTGCCCCTCATCTTTCTCTTCATAATTGCTGAGGGGCACAGGGCCCTGGGTGGGGCTTTGGTTTCCCGGGCGTTTCTGCACCCTCCTCAGCTCCCCGCCATGGAGTGGCTTTGGTCACCCAGGCTTTATTGTGGTCGGCAGGGAGGCTTCTGTGGGGGCGCTCGGTTATGGCCTTGGAATTGCTCGGGGCCTTGGGGCTGCTCGGCCAGGCAGCTTGGGGAACAACAACAACAACAACAACAACTACTTTTTTCTTTCTGATATAAATATAGAATTCTTTCGGGTTTGTCTTACTTTGATTTGCAACATGTAACTCCAGGGTCTTTAGACTTTGCTTAATTAACTTTTTGGCTTTGCGTCGTAGCTCTACAAATTTCACCCGTTCTTCGTCATTTTGTGAGGATTTTAATCTATCATTAGCAAATTTTTTAGCAAGCAGACAGTCTGAAATATCTTTATTCCACCATTTGGGCTTATCATTATGGCCTGGACGCCGTATTTTCGATGGTATGCAGTCTTGCACTGCCTTAAGGTAAGTGGTTGTGAAACACTCCCAAGATGTATTTATGTCGTTATTGTTAGTCAGAAAGCTCCAGTCAGTTTCTTTAAGCTTTGATTTAAGTTTATGAAAATTTGCTTTCTTGAAATTAGGGACTTTCTCAATGCTGCTATTTGATTTGTTACTAGTAAACTTTAAAGTGAAAGTTATCGTACGATGGTCGCTGTTACTGAATTCATCACCAACATTCAAATTCTCTATTAATTCTTCTTTTGTTGCGAGTACAAGGTCAAGCACATTATTACCACGGGTCGGAGATTGTACAAATTGAAAAAGTAAACTCTCTTGCAAGTTAGCATAGAGGTCGTGTCCAGAGTGTGAAGTAAGAATATCGCCCCATTTAGTCACGGGTAAGTTGAAATCGCCAAGAATTACGGTATCTTGTATGTTAGTTATTTCTGCAATTTGTTCATAAATTTCACTGTCAGTTTGCACTGATTGAGATGGGAGTCTGTATAATAAAGCTAGTGTTATTTTAGTTCCTCGTTTATTATTTAATAGTACGCAAGATATGTCTATATTCGCAATTTGAGGTTTTGACATTAAGACAGGATTAAGACTTTCCTTTATAAAAAACAGAACTCCTCCTCCATTTCTATTGATCCGACTTTTCTCAAACATTGTATAACCAGGAAGCGTATATTCGGCTAAGAAGTCTCTGTCTTCCGTATTTAACCAAGATTCTTGTAATGCCGATTATATCATAATGTTCTGTAAACACGATTTCCTCTAGATCTGAAAATTTATTGCGTATGCTACGAGCATTTACATAAAACACCTAAAGAGTATTAGAGTTGGATGTTACTGATTGTGCATTGTCTGAATTTTCAGTTCGTATTTGACTTACACTACTCTGTCTGGGGTTTGGTTGACCCCGTTTTTTGAACGGAAGAGGGAGGGGGAGAGGTGGTGGAGTATAAAGGGAGGGAGGATAGAAGGATGGGAGTCAGGTGAGTGGAACCGCTAGTAGTGGAAGACCACCTATGTTATGGGAAAAGAAAGTGGAAAAATATATTGAAGAAAAACTTCCACGTAGTGGAATGGGCATTGTGGCACATGCAAAGGAGGCATGTCTTGACAAAGTAGCCTGGAGACGTTTCTGTCATGGCCATCCTCTAGCGGGGGTTTCCCAGGGGGAAACAAGGTGTCGGAGATGATGAGGATAGAAGGATTTGGTATGCAGAGCTGCCACTACTTCCTATGTGTGCCCCAAATTTTGAGACATTTCCCAGCACTGGCACAGTATTTGAAGGGTTGTTTTTACACGTTTAAATAACGTGTTTCCGGAAGGACCGTTGCAGTCCCTGGGTTAATTCACTATGCATGGACAGTTGAAATGCAGATGCAAAAAAAAAAAAAAAAAAAAATCTGAAGGTCAAGGTTGTTGTTGTTGTTGTTGTTCCCTAAGCTGCCTGGCCGAACAGCCCCGAGTCCCTGAGGAAGGCCATGGCCACGATCGGGCTTTCCCACAGAGCTCTCATTGAGTGTAGATTGTGTTGTTGGCGTAAGTGGTTGTGTGAAATGCAGTCTTCTATGATGTGTTTAATGGTATGGGGTGCTATGTTACATCCCGGGCAGGCGTCGACAACGGAGTCATCCAGTCTCTTCTGATAGCTCAGGAGAGCTGGATGGTGTCCGCATATCAGCCTGGCCAGATGGACTCTGTCCTCGCGAGGAAGGGAGGATTCGGAATGATGGATTTCGGGAGGTCGTGCATGCAGCTGTGTGTTGTCTGTGAGTGAGTGGATGGATCGGTGAGAGATATGAGTATGGATGTGCTTCTGGAAGTTGGTTCGGGGTGGGCAGGGAGGGAGAGAGGACAATAATTGTGTGTGATACCGTGTGCTGGGTGTTGATTTGATATTTCTTGGTGTCTGTGGGTGTGTTGCCATGTAGTTTAGTGGGTGGTCTTGGTTCGTGGAGGCTGCTGCCAGGAATTGAGTGCCTCTCATGTCCAGATGGTCTTTGACTTTGAGGATTTTGGTTTCTTGATGTAGGTGATCTGTGGGTGCAGTAGCTGTGCAGCCTGTAATGATCTTCAGGGCTTTGTTTTGAATAGTCTGTAAGGTCTTATGATGTGTTTCAGCTAGGTTAGAAGCCCAGGCTGGGCTTGCGTATTCCATCACTGATCTTATGTATTGTTTATATACTGTGGTGGTAGTTTCTTTGTTGTGTTCAAATTTTGTGTGAGCAAGTGACCTGAGGGCGTTAAGTCTGGGTGTCAGTTTCTTTTTAATGTTTGTGGTGTGCTGTTTGAATGTCATATGAGTATCATATGTTACTCCTAGGATTTTGGGTGTGTGTGTATGTGTTAGGGGTGTGTTGTTTATGGTGAGTTGAGGGATGTATTCGTGTTCTCCTGTCCAGCTTGTGAGCAGGGTTGCTGTGGATTTGGCTGGGGCTAGATTAAGTCTGTTTGTAGTGCACCAGCCATGTAGTGTGTTGAGATAGGGTTGAAGGAGATCTGTTGCTCTTTTTGGGTCATGGTGTGTGCATGTGAGTGTTATGTCATCTGCATAGGAGGCTAAGTTTATTTGGGGCGTATTGGGTGTAGTTATATCGTGCATGTACAGATTGAAGAGTGCGGGCGATAGAACGGATCCTTGTGGGACTCCGTTTGGAAAGTTTCTGATTTTAGGTCAAGGTGAAGTTATGGAGCTGATATCTACTGGCATGGGATCAGGTACTCCGGTCCGATCTCAAAATAAAGAACTTGACAATAGAGGCAGCCCTTGACAGGGCCGCCTGGAAAGCCGACATTTAGGATGTGGGACTGTAACCACATTCCCTGTGGACAAAACGGTCTTTAAACTTGTGTGTATGTATGTATGTATTGTATGTACAATACTTATCATTTATATTTTATTATTGTAGTATTGTAGGAAAGTAAAAGACAAGTGGGTTAGTTAGTGCAATTCTCGGCTATATTGTAGTGCTCATTACTGTGTGTTAGCCTCCCTTTGGAAACTGTGGTGAGTATGATACCCAGCCTGGTACAGAAGAGGCACAGTTTGCCACACAGATGGTGTTCCTCAATATCTCAGTAAAGTCGTAGTTTTGGCAGAGCCGCACCCACCTTCCCCCCCCTGAAAGGTAGGAGGTGCAGTGAAGGAAGGGGGTTGGGGAGGTGAGTGCGGCGCTGCCAAAATCACGATTTTACTGTGATAATGAGGAACGCCATATGTGCGGTAAACTGTACTTTCTATTATCTAAGTTTCCACAATTCACCTTGGACAGGTTAACACCCAGCTCCTCGGTACCAACCTACCCATTACAAATTATCCGGTGCATTGAGTCCCAGCTGCCTATGTCAGGGTTCAAACATGGGCCAACATAGAAATAATCAGAAACACTAACCACTCGGCTGTAATGGAAAATGTTGTCAAAAACCTGGTTATCTGGAAAAAAAATAAAAATACCATATTTTCTATCCTATAAGATAAGCGACGCACTCTTATTCCAGAAAAGCGGATTTACATAAACAATTTTCCCACAACTTTGATCTGGTAGCTTCTGGTCGTATTTTGTCACCTATAATAATCTATTTTCAAACTAGCTGCCGATACCAACGCAAAATAGCCTCAAACTATTACCAGGAAAAAGTTGAAAATAAAAAGTTGGGGGATAAACTGCGGGTTTAAATCTACCTTTAAGACTCACCATCAGTCGTATGGAGAAATACCCTAGGGGAAAAAGAGTATTCTCTGGCATTGCAAGACAAAGATCGGAGAAGTATAGCTGAATAGATAGCGTGGCAGACTGCATACACAGAATCAGATCACATCCAGAGGACATGTGGTATCCTAACACTTCAGCCCAGTTTTCAGATGGTTTAAGTTCTTGAGCATTCCTCGCTGACGTTGAACCCTGGAAGCCAAAATTTGAAGCATCCGGAACTAAAAAAAAGAAAAGAAAAAAAAAAAAAAAAAAAAAAAGTACTAACTGGCTGCAGTTCAATACCGGTGAGTCAACTGGTAGAAAACTTTGTCTTGTGTGTACAGAAAGGGACGCTCTACTCTATTTGATGGACGTACAGTACTGTGAATTCTTAGGATGTTGGACACTAAACCACTTCACTAAATCACCAAATTTAGTTCTCAGCTTTCCCAACAAACTACACAGTGCTATCTTTCTAGGTTAACATAACATTTCTCTTACAAGCATTATTAGTGTCTGAAGGTCTTAGAAATAGACGACTCACTAATCCCACTTTCCAAGGAGTTTCTTTATATTTTCACAAGTATGTTTCTGCAATTTGGATGTACACTGTACCTTCAGAAGCTAATAATGCTTGGTGTATTTTGGTATCATCTGTAAATATTTTATGTTCTTTATAATAAAATAACATTTATAGATAAAATAGTTCCAGCCTTTCAAAAGGGTATAGCCCAGATGTTTAATCCGATCCTTGGACCAAGCCTGGAGGTTTTCTCTAGTTGGCGTCCAGAATGACTCATTGAGAGACTTCTGGGTCTGCTCATAAAGTGTGCTCCTAGTTGTGGATTTTGGATGACCCTGATTTGCCCTTGCTATGTTTTGGATGGTCATAATACCGTCAATCCCATGACTCGGATGAAAATGTTAAGACATGGTACTTAACGTGAGCGCATCTATTGGGTATAGTCATTGATCTTGAAATCTGCTGTGTTGCCATAGAGGATTCCCTGATTTGAGAACTAGGAAATTTTACATAAGAATACTGCCCAAGGCAACATCATTGACGAGAAACAAGAATGGTGATACCTTGTACCTGGTATAGTATATAAATTGTACAGTACAGTATTAGGAACGCTGATTCGGGATGATCTTTTCTATTGGTCATAACTTTATATCCTACAACATTCAAATAACACCATCATACTGTATATCTTTTCAACAGTCATTATTAACCTTGACATTTTGTCATTCATCTCTTATGAATATTCCAAACTTTTGGTGTACTGTACAGTGCAACCTGCCCAATTCGGTTTTCTAATTGTTGAAAACCCATAATTTTAATTTTCATATTGGCCTGGAGAAAAAAAAAAAAATCCATAGACAGGTGGAAATTGCATGACTGAGGATACTGAATAGTGCAGTGGTGAAGGACTGTGAGAGGAGGCTCACAGAATTCATAGGTGCCTTACTACCAATCAGCCTGAACTGAGACGTCTTACTGTACAGTAGTCCCTTGTGGTTTTGCAATAGCGGCACCATACATACTCTCCTAGGTCCTGCCAGTAGCAAGCATAACTGTGCGCTTAGCAATCAAATTCCCTAGAGCGTGTGTGTGTATATATATATATAATATATACAGTATACAGTATATACCGGTATATATATATATAGTATATATCATGAACTTTATTTTTAGACTCGCTAGATAGGAACGGGAACTCTGAGAATCATTGTATTATGGTGTTTGGTAAGTAAGGCTGGAGGAGAGGAGAGTGACAGCGTTGTTCCATGCGCAAGCCAACCTGTACTTGTCTGTGGCCTTGTTTGTGACGTCAGAAGCTATACAACGTGCCTGGCCATATTTTTTTTTTTTTTCCACCTTACCTTTTGAGTGACCGTATCCGCTGTTGCGATGGCTGCCACAAGTGTAGGGGAACCTGGGTGGGGACGGACATGAGCTGCCTAGGCGCCCGGAGGGTGATAAAAAAAAAAGGGATGTGGCAAAGAAACAGTTTATGTGCGGGAAAAGGCCAACGTGGACGGACCACAGATAAGGGCCCAGCCATAAATAGTCTGTTTCAGTAAGTTGTTGTTGTTGTTGCTGTTCCCCAAGCTGCCTGGCCGAACAGCCCCAAGGCCCCGAGCAAGGCCAAGGCCATAACCGAGCGCCCCCACAGAACCCTCCCTGCCGACCACAATAAAGCCTAGGTGACCGAAGCCACTCCATGGCGGGGAGCTGGGGAGGGTGAGGAAACGCCCGGGAAACCAAAGCCCCACCCAGGGCCCTGTGCCCCTCAGCAATTATGAAGAGAAAGTTGAGGGGCAAAGGAAAAATGTGACGCTTTGGCTTCCAATCTTGGTAGATTGGGAGGTCAATCCACGGAAGAGACGCCGACACTTGAGATCTAGAAAATATATAAGTAAAAGGAACAGTCGGAGTAAGCTATGGGTATGGCAGAGATCGCTCAGTTCTCACTCTGATAGACCAGCCCATCACCAGAGTTTCAGTAAGTACTGTACCCTGGTGGCTTAATGACGCCCTTTATAAAATATCCTATGTTATGCTTAACGTAACATATTTTTTCTATGGCTTATAACTAGTCACATGGGAAATAATGGGGGTCTTTGTCAAAGGGCCCAGGCTACTTTGGCCTTTTCTCAAGTAGTCCTTGCGATTAGCGATTTTGCGATAAGCGAGGGTTTTGCCAGACTACAGTACTATGACCACTAACCGTAAGGGATACTATTGTTCTGTAGATGAGTCTGTGTATTGGGGATCTTCTTCTTCTTCACAACGATGCAGTGTCCACAGGGATGTAGCCCCCAGATAACTGCGCAAGTAGTACAAGACTTAAGGTTCATGGCGAGGGGGCACGATTTCTATCAAAATCGCCAAATATCCTTATTGCATGGGCATAGACACTGCCTCTCATAATACATATCAGTAAGGTGATGAATACAGACACAATATGGAACGATACAAGTATATTATGTTTGCCTCATTACAGAAATAGACAATACAGTAATGATAACCTAGAGGATATTACCACACAAAATAGATAAAGCTGGTCACTTGCCTTTAAAATTCCCGGCTAAGGTAACTCAGCAACGGGACCAAGTGGGACATTGTATGGCTCAAGGATGAATGCCTTTATTAGCAGTTTATATTTCTACCAAAGACGCCTCCAAATTCTTGATAACACAATTAAGTGTACCTGTCAGAACAGGCTCCACTCTTCACAGCCTTATGAGGTCTTTTGTCCAGTAGGCTGTTGACAATTACTGCAGTTTTTTAATAACAATAATCCACTCTACACATTGTGGTAAAGTAAAACATGCAATATCATTTAACAAATAAATTAAAAATACCAGGTACTTTTAAAGGTTAATAATTTCTTTATGGCATTCAAGGGCAACTTGAACAAAGAGTTGGCCTGTTATAGCCCTGTCGTCAGAGATGTAGGTTGGTCCTTACATGCAGGCCAAGAGACCAGCAGTGACACACACAGGGTTCATTAATATATAAACTAAGACTATAACTGTGCTTTATTCAGTGCTACATTTATTATACGAGACTTAATAATTGCTAACTGTTGAAATATCTGAAACCTAGTCTAAAGATACACAGAACGTTTTACCTTTTCTAGTCATACAGTACTAGAAAACTATATAAAAGCCAGTAGGCTCAGCAGGAGTCACACAGGATGCTCTAACTAATCCTAGAAAACATTTAAAAATATTTAGAAATACGAACTCAATGCCACCAACTCCTCTAATTTGTATTCGTCTGCCTGATTGGACGATTAACTGCATATCTAAAAGTTTCAGCGAATTTTGAGCATTGGAGACTTTCAGTGCATATCATAGCTCCAAAATGTTTGAGGGAGTTTGGGATATTTCAGACATGTTCCGGGGCGCTTACTGGAAACTTGCATGGCATATCAGTAGGTTTCAAGGGGCAGCAGTATACCCTTCTCTAACACAAATATTATTACATTTTATATTGATATCCAAAATTTGAAAATGGATATTAATTGTGATCGTGTACTCAACCTTTAACTGTGTTGGTGGTGTAATGGTTTAGGTGCTTATGTTCTGGATGTGGTGTCCCGAGTTGGAATCCCGGGAGGACCATATGCTTTCATTAGTTTATTCAAATACATTGGGGTTTGTAATTGATGACTAATGTTAAGAACGGGGTGTTACATATTTGGTCTAAAATTATCCAGGTAAGCTTGACTTAAGTCAGCTTTATGCAAGAGTTTTGGTGGACCCTTCCATCTCATAATGAACTCAGTCAAAGCCAGGAACTGGATGACATAAGAACTCTTCGGTGGACATTCCTCAATCCAAACTATGTCTATGTAACTGATAGAGTGGCTAACATGGACAACATCTGGTTGACTTGTTTATAATTCTAGGGAACAGTTATTATTAGAAGCAAGTACAGTATTAATATTTCTTACAGTAAATGATAACTGGTGATACAGTACAATATATCTATTACTTAGTCTTAAAAGAGTCAGATAGGGTGCTTTGATCTTGTATATATATAAGGATAAGCAATGCTGTGAAAAATAAACCTTCACCGATTGACGTTTAACAATCTACCTCCTTCCTTAAAAGGGTACACAAGCACCACAAAGGATAGAGAGACATACTGTACTATTTATGCTCCTCAGTGGCCTAGTGGTTAAGGTGTTGGAGTGCTGCACTACTGGCCTGGGTTCGAGCCCTGGCTGGGTCATATCACAAAAATATTAAACATAAAGGGTTCTATGAAAACTTTGAATAACCAGTAGGCTATGTGCAAATGTAAATTATATTAAAAAACAAGCAAAGAATTCTTGTCATTAACCCCCGCACCTCGGCTGTCCTCTTATACGCCACACCGAACCTTCACCACAGGACCTCGGTAGGCCTCTTATACTGCCGCGAGAGTAATATTCACGGCTGCGTAACTCAACAACCCGACGACATAACGATGTCCGGTCAACACCAGGATCAAGATAACAACATGTACTTCATTTTCCAATTAAGTATGTCTTTCTACATATTACCATTGCTTAGCTATTACGAAAATAAGGCCATGACGCCCAACCCTCGCCGATTCCGCGGGTACGGAGCATAAGAAGATCGCCGAGGCAGAAGGGTTCAGGTTGTTGCCAAAAGATGTTATGATGGCAGGACACAACTAAATAAAAAGTTGATACTCTGGAGCGGAGCAACAAATGACGGTACAGACAAGTTACTAAATCTAGATGAACCTTAACTACATACAGTACATATTATTCATATTATGAACCTTAACTACATACAGTACATATTATTCATATTATCACCAACCCACCAATTAACTTACACATAAACTGCACAAATACTGGGAAACCTGAAATACACAATTGAAACTCGTACCAATGAGTTAAATTCATACAAAAGAGGAGATACAATAAAAGGAAACAATTTCCCCGATCTGTATAAGATATATAAATGTTGAGTAGACAATCAGAGCCATAGCAGACAGATGTATTGGAGTTGATAGCCAGAACATTAGCAACTTCTTGTAATAATTTTTTTTATTTTTTGCTAGACGTCGTAATTCCCGTGAACATTAGGCGTTTGTCAAACTTCTTGTGTAGAATGGGGAATTCTTAGGAATTATTGACATTCTTATTTCGAAAATCTGAGGATTTGGTCTAATTGTAAGGAATGTATTTTTTTTAAATATCAGAGTAAGATATACTTTTTATTATAAACAATTTAAGGAATAGTGTACTTTTTAACCCACAAACTGCTAGAACCTGTGCATAATAAAAGGTTAAGTTGAGGGAGGGAGGGGGGTTGGGGTATAAAGGGGGGAGGAAGTGGTATGGAGAGATGCCACTACTTTCAATTTGTCACGCAATGTTGAGACATTTCCCAGCACTGGCACGGTATTTGAAGTGTTGTTGTTACGCGCGTTTAAATACCGTGCTTCCGGAAGGACCGTCGCAGTCCCTGGGTTAATATTGAGTACCCTTTTGATGGTTTTGTAGTAGATTGTTCACCAACTCTGAAACAAGGAGCAGGAAAAAGATCAACAACTCCCCATGGATAAAAGAGGAGGAACTATTTGTTCTTCTTGGAAGTTTACGCAATACTATAAAGTAAAATACATAGTAGGATATAACGGATATAATTGCAGAGGGGCACAGGGCCTTGAGTGGGGCTTTGGTTTCCCGGGCATTTCCGCACCCTCCTCAGCTCCCCACCTTGGAGTGGCTTCGGTCACCTGGGCTTTATTAGTGGTAAGCAGGGAGAATTTTGTGGGGGCGCTCGGTTATGGCCTTGTTCAGGACCTTTGGGCTGCTCAGCCAGACAGCCTGGGGAACAGCAACAACAACAACGGGGTAATTTCGCCACAAACAGTGGTTTTTGCTCAATAAAAACACCACATATGGACTACTAAATTTGTTTTGCTTTATCTATATATTCAGGTCTTCTGCTAATGATATCTATAATTGTTTTCATAATTTTTTTTTATTTGAGCCACGTCAAAGATTTTTGGGGTTCGTTTTGTTGTTTCTGTTCGGGCTCTGTCTCGAGTCGGCCACCCCCAGCTATAAGGTATGTGCTTAAGTAATATACAGTACATACATACCTCACAGCAAAATTACCCCGCCCGCCATAGTAATCTTTCCACGATCATTTCCACTCAATCGTTCTCTGAAATGGAAAGGGTTACATACGTCCACTAAATTACTAAATCAAACTCCAATTTCGTCTGGATAATGCTGAAGTCGCTACGTCAAGTGGTTCGCCATGGACAATGTGGTGACTTAACTTTGAGGAAGAATTTTAGATTCAAAAGCTGTAAGAGGTATGCTGACGGGATCAGACCACTATACAGTGCTGACAAAAGTGAGGATAAGGAAAGAGTGGAAATATGAGAGGAAAGAGAGAAAACTGACAGTAGAGAGAATAAATGTGAGAAAATTAAATGAAGAATGTAATGCAACACAATACAAGGACATCCTGAAAGAGACTATAAAGGACATGGATGTTATGATAGATCTGGGAAATACTGTAGACAAAGTATGGAAAGGTACAAGAGACTCCATGATTAAAGCAGCTGAGAAAGTATGTGGGAAGAAAACCTTTAAAATGTGGAAGAAGAAAGGTAACGCATGGTTTAGTAAAGAGATAGAAGAAATAGTGAAAAAGAAGAAAGAGTTCAGAAAGAGTATGCTGCAAAAGAATATACCTAGAGAAACTAGAGATGCGAGGAAAGAAGAATATAAAAATTTGAAACAAAGAGTGAAGAGGGCGATACAAGACGCTAAAAGGAAGACAGATGAGGCATATGGGAGAAAGATTAGTGAACAGTTTCTGAATGACAGGAAAGCATACTACAGAGCTGTGAAAGAAGCCAGAGGGAAGAAGACTGAGAGTGTCTCAGGTGGTAGGATGAGGGACATGAATGGGGAAGTGGTAGAGGGTGATGGTGTGGTGAAAGTATGGAAAGATCATTTTAGTAGCTTAGCTGTAAAGAGTAGGGGGAAGGCAAAGATCTCATCCATAGGAATGGAGAGAGGTAGAATAAACAGGGTAGTTGAAAGCCAGATAAGCAGAGAAGAAGTAAAAGAAGCAATCAATAGACTTAAAATGGGCAAAGCTGCTGGAGTAGATAACATCCCAGGTGAAATGCTGAGATATGGAGGAGAAGAAGCTGTTGACATAATGCATAGGTTATGTAAATTAGCATGGGAAAAGGAAAGTGTACCAGAGGACTGGAGGAAAGCAGTGATAGTACCCTTGTACAAAGGGAAGGGTTGTAAAGAAGAGTGTAAGAATTATAGGGGAATTAGCTTGCTTAGCATACCTGGAAAGGTACACGCAAGAGTAGTAACACAGAGGCTACAGAAGATAACGGATGACAAAATAGGCGAGGAACAGGGAGGTTTCAGAAAGAGCAGGGGCTGCGTTGACCAGATAGCCTCAATGCGATTGTTGGTAGAGAAGTATCTGGCCAAAAACAGAAAACTCTATGCAGCATTCATGGATTTGGAAAAAGCCTACGACAAAGTAGACTGGGAGGGCCTGTGGGATGTGTTAACAGTATATGGTGTGGGAGGAAAGTTGCTAATGGCAGTAAAATCTTTTTATAGGAATGCAATGGCAAATGTGAAGGTAGGGGATAAGTTAAGTGAAAGTTTTGAGGTCAATGTAGGTGTAAGACAGGGATTTGTCATGTCAGCTTGGTTGTTCAATATATACATGGATGGAGTGATTAGGGAATGTAGGGCTGTATCAATGGGTGTGGGAGCTAGACTGGAATCAGAGGGAAGAACATGGAAGATTTTAACATGCCTATATGTGGACGATGCAGTCCTGTTGGCGGAAAATGCTGAAGAACTTCAGAGAGTGGTCACTGACTTTGACAGGGTATGTGAAAAGAGAAAGTTAAAGGTCAATGTAGGGAAATGTAAGGTAATGGTGTTTGAGAGAAGAATGCATGAAACTATAGATTTTAAGGACAAATATAGAATCAAGAAAGAACACAAGAAAAGTTGTAAAATAAAATTGAAAAATTAAGTACTAGAAGAGGTTGAAAGTTTCAAGTATTTGGGAGCTGTACTATGCAAATATGGTAAAATGGAGAGTGAGATAAAAGAGAGAAAAATGCAAGGGAGAAAAGTGATTGGAGAACTTGATAGTATTCTCAAAGGAAGAATGGTTAGCCAGGAAGTCAAAAAGTCACTGAGAAACAGTGTGCTGCTCCCAACACTCGTATGGAAGCGAGACATGGACGGCAAGTGACGAGGACCTCTTCAAATTAAGAGCTGTGGAGATGAGCTTTTTCAGAATGGCAGCTGGCATGAATAGGCTAGATGGGCCAAGTAATAGGGAAGTGTACGAGTCCTTTGGAATGGAAGAGCAGGCTTTGGGCATTGATTGTGGTGTGGTTGAGTGGATAAAGAGAAGTACTTTGAGGTGGTATGGTCATGTTCAGAGAATGGATGAAGACAGAATGCCAAGAAAGATATATGGGAGTCAGGTGAGTGGAACCGCTAGTAGTGGAAGACCACCTATGGTATGGGAAAAGAAAGTGGAAAAATATATTGAAGAAAAACTTCCACGTAGTGGAAGGGGCATTGTGGCACGGGCAAAGGAGGCATGTCTTGACAAAGTAGCTTGGAGACGTTTCTGTCATGGCCATCCTCTAGTGGGGGTTTCCCAGGGGGAAGCAAGGCGTCGGAGATGATGATGATGATGATGATTAACTTTGATTATTACGCCGCCCAATCGTTTTTGTTTTTTTTCCAATACTGTACTGTACAGTATTTTGGTAAACAATTTCCTTTCCCAAAAGCCATTTGTTTGCATAATGCATCAAAACCTCATATGACCTTGTTAGGTCGGCATTCTTTTAAAACCAAAGCTCAACAGCAGCTGAATCCATGTAATAGTTTCAAGAGCTATAGGCCTTTGAATCGGTATTATTGCCATCACAGCGTAATAACCCCATTTAACCTACTGTAGTTCGTAGTGCAAGGACGTAAATTCAGGAGTTGGTGGTGAAAAGTATACGGGGAATAAAACAATGACGCTAAAACATCTTGGTGGTTGCTGGAACATAACACCATGGTGGTGGTGGTGGTGGTGGTGGTGGTGTACAGTATATAGAAATACAACCAAGATACAGGTCTCCCTCGATTTACGATTGGGTTACGTTCCTGAAAACCCGATCTTAAATAAAAAAATCATATAGCTAACTCTAAAATGAATGGGGTAAATGGGGATGCGTTCTGGGACCAGCCAAAACCCAAACACCTAAAAAACAATAATGATATCGTAAATTGGGGCATTGGATAGTGAGGGAGACCTGTACAGGCAAGTGGAGGCCGACGGTAACATCCATGGATTTCTGGAAAAAAAAAAATGAACCTACCATAAAATATATACGTTGTATTTTTGTGTACAGTACACAAAAATTGAATAGCAAACCCTAAAATCAATGGGGTAAATGGGGATGCGTTCTCGGATCAGACAAAACACAAACACCTAAAAACCTATAATACAGTATAATCGTAAATTGGGGCATCGATAGTGAGGGAGACCAGTATACAGTATAGAAATACAACCAAGTACGGACCAGTGGAGGCCGACGGTAACATTCATTGATCTCTGCAAAAGAAATAAACCTACCATATTATATAAACGTTGCATTTTTCACTCAATCTGCAATCACCCTAACTTACTCGGGCCCAAATGCCTTCTGTCCAAACTATACAGTAACAAGATAACCTGGTCATCATGAGAACACATTAAATATAGGGCAAATTTGTTTTTCCCACTTTTTATTATTCATATATTTTTACCGTTTTGTGCTTCTGTACCTTGCATAAGCAGGATTATAAATAAATATATACCTGTACAGTATATAAAATCATGAATTCATATATTATTCAAAGTACATTTCCAGATTTATTCCTGAATTTCTGGTTAGAACGGTGTTGTAAAAAGCTACCTTTCTCATGGTATGAAAGTAACCGTCCCATTGTTTGATGGAAGTATAGTTGGCGGTGAGCCAGGGGTCTTTTGGATTTCATGCCAAGAGAAAGGTAGGTGTTGCATCCGTCTGAAATATCTCTCACATAATACCTGTCAGAAGATAGGTACTGCAATAACATCTATAACATCTTGGGAAACAGATTAACTTGCTCATGTAGTAATGTACACCCTATGTGGTTAATTGTGTTCTTTTATTTATAAATTATTATTTTACTTAACCCGTGGAGCCCGGCTAGTTTTGGAATGTTTGTTCACCAGAACCCGGCCGGTTTTCAAAAATTGGTTTTATTCCAGAAACAATAGCGAATGGGTTAGGAATGAAGGAAAAACCACGAAAAACCGCTCAAAAAGCTTAAAGAATGGTCCTACAGAGCCCCCGAAAACGTATTTTACAAGAGTAAAAATTGAAGGCAATTACCCCCAAAAACCAGGTTATTGCGCGCTCACGCGCACGCACGTGGACTTTGAGAGTTTTCAACCATCGGCACGGTTGCGTGGGATACGTACACAGTTCCCATACAAATCTGAGCCCTCTCGAGTGGCTACACCTGAGGTTACGGTCGGAGCAATTAGGGTGACTCGTCAGACGCGTCGCTGGGGCTGTGCGTTACATACATCGCCGACGCATCAGACGCGTCGCTGGGGCTGTACGGGTTAAGCGTTGTTTTCACATAGCTATTTTGATTAGTTTTTTGATAAATTATTATTTTACTTAAGCGTTGTTTCCACATAGCTATTTTGATTAGTTTTTAATTTTTGCTGTGTTCGTCCCAGTTTTGGTTTGTTTATTTTGCAAGTTTTACATTATAATACCTCTCACGTTATACCTGTCAGAAGATAAGGTACTGCAAAAACATCTGCAATTTCTGTACACCTAGTAACTATTTGATAAAATACTTTAGCTTAGCTGGCAGCCCACCATTTCCTTACAAATGTATCTCCACATATTGGTTGGCTACAGATAAAGCGTACCATTGTAAACATAGCCTCACTCGTGCCTCAAATTTGATTTTATTAAGAGTTGTTGTTGTTGTTGTTGTTCCCCAGGCTGTCTGGCCGAACAGCCCCAAGGTCTCGAGCAATGCCAAGGCCATAAACGAGCGCCCCCACAAAATCCTCCCTGCTTACCACTAACAAAGCCCGGGTGACCGAAGCCACTCCAAGGCAGGGAGCTAAGGAGGGTGCGGAAACGCCCGGGAAACCAAAGCCCCAGTGCCCCTCAGCAATTATGAAGGGAAAGTTGAGGGGTAAGGGAAAAATGTGACGCTTTGGCTCCGAATCTGCCAACTTCTAGGTTGGCAGTGGGGAGGTCAATCCACGGAAAAGACGCCGCCACTTGAGATCTAGAAGATATATAAGTAAAAGGAACAGTCAGAGTAAGCTATGGGTATGGCAGAGATCGCTCAGTTCTCACTCGGATAGACCAGCCCATCACCGCATGACTAGAACCCAATCCTCTCAGCATCAGCTAGGAAAGGCCCTAGAAAGCCGCCTTTGGCGGGGGGATAGCTCCCCTATTTCAACTCCTTTCGGGGTTGGGCACCCGCACTCTTTATTAAGAGTTATTTCCATATGGCGATTTTGATTCGTTCCTTTGCGTTTATCTTGTGTCGTCAAAGTTTTGGTTTGTATATTTTGCAAGTTTTACATTATAAAAATAAAATAAAATCATTGATCTGACTCTATCCTTCAGAGAGACTATATTCTTCAGAGACTCCATCCTTCAGAGTAGTAACTGCCTCCTGGAGAACGTGACGATAGTGCGTTGTTATATGAGCGATTAGTTTGCTTGGAAACAGATTAACTTGCTCATGTAGTAATGTACACCCTATGTCGAGGATTGTGTTCTTTTATTTATAAAGAATTATTATTTTGCTTAAGCGTTGTTTCCACATAGCGATTTTGATTACAGTCCATCCTCCTATAACGCGAGTTTAGGGGCGGCACTGCCCCTCGTGTTGTAGGTATTTCGCGTTGTAGGAATAACACTTTAAATGGAGATAATTCTATATGGGACTGGGCCCCCTAATTTTGCCACTTTTCCGTATTTTTTTAGCTTAATAAATATATAGGCTAGGCTATACAACTTCCATTTCATCGGAATAATATTCACCGCCAAGCATAGTCACAGCTGGGGTTTGTTGTTGTTTCGTGGACAAAATCTAACCAAACAAACTGTCCCACATTAATTTATTATCAACAATTGGATATTCGTTACTGTGGGCTCTTATTACTCTACTTCCTAATAATAGGCAAGTAAATTATAAGATCATGTTTGGATAAACAAATATACCGAATTAAATTAGAATGAAGAAACAGTAAGTTGAGCGAGATGTTTCAGCTTGCCGTCAACCCAGCTGGGCCAGCTCCGAAGCTCTCTTGCCGTCGCGCTGTAGGTGGGGGGGGGGGGTCGCGCAGTAAGAGGAGGCGCCGGATTTGAAGCACTCGGCAAGGCCATTTCGCGTTATATGTTTTCGGCTCGGGTTATAAGAGGTTTAGGTAATTCGGGACCCCCCCCTCGTGTTGAAGGAGGATCGCGTTGTAGGAGCTCGTGTTATAGGAGGAATGGACTGTAGTTGTTTTGTCTTTTTACTGTGTTCGTACAAGTTTTGGTTTGTTTATTTTGCAAGTTTTGCATTATAATAAGAGTATACATAGGCTCACCCATGGTCTCACTCACCAAACATTAAGACTATATTTCTTTTCACAACGAAGCAAAAAAGATACACTTGATGATGACCCTTGGAATATTGAGGCATTTTCACAGTTTATTCAAGGTATCATTATACGATTCTATACAATTTAGGGGGCGGGAGGCTAAGAATCCACCTCCCCTTGTAGACTAGGCGACACAGAGAAAGAGGCGAGGGAACGTGAAAGTGCTCCTGGACCCTAAGAATTGGAACTTAAATGTTGTTTCTGTTCGGTCGGTCTCAAGTCGGCCACCCCCAGCTATGGGGTATGTGCCTGACTATATACATAAATACATACAATTTAGGAAGGATCTGGGGAAATTATAAGGGTAAAGACTTATCTCAATTAACCCTCTTCCTCCCATATACCCTCTTAACCCTCTCACGACCATATGACGCAGAGGTTGCCAGATTAGCAATACTAAATAGAGTTATCTCACTCTTATAATTACCTCTCCAAAATTAGTTTTCTGCCCACAGCTAACTCAAAGACAACTGCAGAGGTTGAAGTAACTAAACTAAAGGTTTCTAAATACCCCTGATGGTAACAAAGGCTTTAAAGTATCCCTAATAGGCTCAAAATTGCGTCAAGAATGTGAGAGGGTTAATTAATCTGCACAAAATCATCTAATAATAGCCAGAAAACAGAAAAAGAAATGCGTAATCGGATCTTCAAATGGTTAACGTTTAGTAGTCGAGTACGTACCATATCAAGCAGGGGGTAGTGTATTCATTACTTGGGTGTCTTGACCTGCCTCTTGCTATTTCTGGTAGGGGGCGGTGGTGGGGTCTTGTCAGTCGTCAGAATTATTGTCTTCCTCCTTTTAGTTGGTGTTGTTGTTGTGGTAGTGGCTGGTTTACGGACTCTGCCACCACGAGGGGTTGGAGGATTTTCTTCAGTTTTATCATCATCATCTTCAGTAGCAGAAGAACCCTTCTGCTTTGATGTTCTTGTGGCGGCTGCTGGCTTATGTCCTTTTGGTGTGGGAGGTGGTGGAGGAACCTCGTCATCATCTCCACTATTATTATCAGAAACCGCAGCAGACGGATTGGTCGTGGATGGTTTGCTAGATTCAGGCACTTTGGCACGAGAGGGAGACATTTTTTTGTCTTCGTCATCTTTAGGAATTGCAGTCAAACTCGTCGCCGACTTTGCTGTACCGGTATTTCGTTTCTGGAGTTTGGCAGGGGGAGCTGAGGAGACCTCAGCATTGGTAGAACTTCTTTTGTTACTCCGTGATCTGGGGGTAGTTGGTCCCTCGGATGATTTGACGGCAACCGGTTCTTTACTTGCCGTTGATCTCCGAGATCTGGATGAAGGCGGGGGAGATGGCTCTTCATCTACACTCTCTTCTGCATCATCGATCTCGTAATCCAGTTCTTCACCTTGATCCTCTTCATAATCCAGTTCTTCACCTTCTACAATATCCATCTTTCCAGCATTTTTCTTATCTAACTCTGTATCATTTTTATTATCTAACTCTTCTTCTCCCTCGCTAACCTCATAATCTAATTCCTCACCCTTTTCGTAATCCAGTTCCTCATCTTTCTCTTGATTAGACTGTTGATTTTCTTCTTCCGCTTCTTGATCCTCTTCATAATCCAGCTGTTCATCGACTTCATAATCCAAGGCCTCATCCATCTCGTAATCATCTTCTTGATCTACCTTCTTGGCTTGCTGATCTTCCTTCTTGGCTTGCTGATCTACCTTCTTGACTTGCTGATCTACCTTCTTGGCTTGCTGATCTTCCTTCTTGGCTTGCTGATCTACCTTCTTGACTTGCTGATCTACCTTCTTGGGTTGCTGATCTACCTTCTTGGCTTGCTGATCTACCTTCTTGGCTTGCTGATCTTCCGTCTTGGCTTGCTGATCTACCTTCTTGGCTTGCTGATCTACCTTCTTGGCTTGCTGAACTACCTTCTTGGGTTTCTGATCTTCCTTCTTGGCTTGCTGATCTACCTTCTTGGCTTGCTGATCTACCTTCTTGGCTTGCTGATCTTCCTTCTTGACTTGCTGATCTACCTTCTTGGCTTGTTGAACTACCTTCTTGGGTTGCTGATCTACCTTCTTGGCTTGTTGATCTTCCTTCTTGGGTTGCTGAACTACCTTCTTGGCTTGTTGAACTACCTTCTTGGCTTGCTGATCTTCCTTCTTGGGTTGCTGATCTACCTTCTTGGCTTGTTGATCTTCCTTCTTGGCTTGCTGATCTACCTTCTTGGCTTGCTGATCTTCCTTCTTGGGTTGCTGATCTACCTTCTTGGCTTGTTGATCTTCCTTCTTGGCTTGTTGAACTACCTTCTTGGGTTGCTGATCTACCTTCTTGGGTTCCTGATCTACCTTCTTGGGTTGCTGATCTTCCTTCTTGGGTTGCTGATCTACCTTCTTGGCTTGTTGATCTTCCTTCTTGGCTTGCTGATCTACCTTCTTGGCTTGCTGATCTTCCTTCTTGGGTTGCTGATCTACCTTCTTGGCTTGTTGATCTTCCTTCTTGGCTTGTTGAACTACCTTCTTGGGTTGTTGAACTACCTTCTTGGGTTGCTGATCTACCTTCTTGGGTTGCTGATCTACCTTCTTGGGTTGCTGATCTACCTTCTTGGGTTGCTGATCTACCTTCTTGGGTTGCTGATCTACCTTCTTGGGTTGTTGAACTACCTTCTTGGGTTGCTGATCTACCTTCTTGGGTTCCTGATCTACCTTCTTGGGTTGCTGATCTACCTTCTTGGGTTGCTGATCTACCTTCTTGGGTTGCTGATCTACCTTCTTGGGTTGCTGATCTTCCTTCTTGGCTTGCTGATCTACCTTCTTGGCTTGCTGATCTACCTTCTTGGCTTGCTGATCTTCCTTCTTGGGTTGCTGATCTTCCTTCTTGGCTTGCTGATCTTCCTTCTTGGCTTGCTGATCTACCTTCTTGGCTTGCTGATCTACCTTCTTGGGTTGCTGATCTACCTTCTTGGCTTGTTGATCTTCCTTCTTGGCTTGTTGATCTTCCTTCTTGGCTTGTTGATCTTCCTTCTTGGCTTGCTGATCTACCTTCTTGGGTTGCTGATCTACCTTCTTGGCTTGTTGATCTACCTTCTTGGCTTGTTGATCTTCCTTCTTGGCTTGCTGATCTTCCTTCTTGGGTTGCTGATCTACCTTCTTGGCTTGTTGATCTTCCTTCTTGGCTTGTTGATCTTCCTTCTTGGCTTGCTGATCTTCCTTCTTGGGTTGCTGATCTACCTTCTTGGCTTGTTGATCTTCCTTCTTGGCTTGCTGATCTTCCTTCTTGGGTTGCTGATCTTCCTTCTTGGGTTGCTGATCTACCTTCTTGGCTTGTTGATCTTCCTTCTTGGCCTGCTGATCTTCCTTCTTGGGTTGCTGATCTACCTTCTTGGCTTGCTGATCTACCTTCTTGGCTTGCTGATCTACCTTCTTGGCTTGTTGAACTACCTTCTTGGCTTGCTGATCTTCCTTCTTGGGTTGCTGATCTTCCTTCTTGGGTTGCTGATCTACCTTCTTGGCTTGCTGATCTACCTTCTTGGCTTGCTGATCTTCCTTCTTGGCTTGCTGATCTACCTTCTTGGCTTGTTGATCTTCCTTCTTGGCTTGCTGATCTACCTTCTTGGCTTGCTGATCTACCTTCTTGGCTTGCTGATCTACCTTCTTGGGTTGCTGATCTACCTTCTTGGGTTGCTGATCTTCCTTCTTGGGTTGCTGATCTTCCTTCTTGGGTTGCTGATCTACCTTCTTGGGTTGCTGATCTTCCTTCTTGGGTTGCTGATCTACCTTCTTGGCTTGCTGATCTTCCTTCTTGGGTTGCTGATCTTCCTTCTTGGGTTGCTGATCTTCCTTCTTGGCTTGCTGATCTACCTTCTTGGGTTGCTGAACTACCTTCTTGGGTTGCTGAACTACCTTCTTGACTTGCTGATCTACCTTCTTGGCTTGTTGATCTACCTTCGTGGCTTGCTGATCTTCCTTCTTGGCTTGCTGATCTACCTTCTTGGCTTGTTGATCTACCTTCTTGGCTTGCTGAACTACCTTCTTGGCTTGCTGATCTTCCTTCTTGGCTTGCTGATCTTCCTTCTTGGCTTGCTGATCTACCTTCTTGACTTGCTGATCTTCCTTCTTGGCTTGCTGATCTTCCTTCTTGGCTTGCTGAACTACCTTCTTGGGTTGCTGATCTTCCTTCTTGGGTTGCTGATCTTCCTTCTTGGGTTGCTGATCTTCCTTCTTGGCTTGCTGATCTACCTTCTTGGGTTGCTGAACTACCTTCTTGGCTTGCTGATCTTCCTTCTTGGCTTGCTGATCTTCCTTCTTGGCTTGCTGATCTTCCTTCTTGGCTTGCTGAACTACCTTCTTGGCTTGCTGAACTACCTTCTTGGGTTGCTGATCTTCCTTCTTGGGTTGCTGATCTTCCTTCTTGGGTTGCTGATCTTCCTTCTTGGCTTGCTGATCTACCTTCTTGGGTTGCTGAACTACCTTCTTGGCTTTCTGATCTTCCTTTTTGGCTTCCTGATCTCCCTTCTTGGTTTTCTGATCTCCCTTTTTGGCTTCCAGATCTTCTTTCTTGGCTTGCTGATCTTCCTTTTTGGCTTTCTGATCTTCCTCCTCGGCCTGATCCTTATCCTGATCTTTGACGTCAACAGTATCAACAACAGAGACACCCCCCCTTCTTCTTCTTGTTGTTGTTGTTGTGGATGACTTACACAATCTACCAGAAGGAGTTGGAGGAACATCGTTGTGTTCATCATTATTATCACCGTCATCAACAGGAGCATCTCTACTCTTTAATGATTTTGGCGTGGCTGGTTTACGTACTATGCCAACACGAGGGGTTTGAGGATTTTCTTCAGTTTTATCATCATCATCTTCAGTAGCAGAAGAACCCCCCCGCCTTGATGTTCTTGTGGCGGCTGTTGGTTTACGACCTTTTGGTGTGGGAGGTGGTGGAGGAACCTCGTCATCATCTCCACTATTATTATTATCAGAAACAGCAGCAGACGGCTTGGTCGTGGATGGTTTGCTAGATTCAGGCACTTTGGCACGGGAGGGAGATGCTTTTTTGTCTTTGTATAACTCAGGAATTGCAGTCAAACTCGTCGCTGACTTTGCTGTACCAGTATTTCGTTTCTGGATTTTGGCAGGGGGAGCTGAGGGGACCTCAGCATTGGTAGAACTTCTTTTGTTACTCCGTGATCTGGGGGTAGTTGGTCCCTCGGATGATTTGACGGGAACCGGTTCTTTACTTGCCGCCGATCTCCGAGATCTGGATGAAGGCGGGGGAGGTGGCTCTTCATCTACACTCTCTTCTGCATCATCCATCTCGTAATCCAGTTCTTCACCTTGATCCTCTTCATAATCCAGTTGTTGCTGTTGTTCATCCATCTTATGATCCGACTCCTGATCTTTCTTCTCAACCTGATGACCCGACTCTAGATCTTCCTTCTCGGCCTTATGAACCAATTCCTGATCTTCCTTTTCGGCCTTGTGATCCGACTCTCGATCTTCCTTCTCGGCCTCATGATCTTCCTGATCCACGTCTTCATAATCCTGATCCCCCTCATGTTCCTCCTTGATTTCGTCCTGATTCTCGTGCCCTGAATTTTTATCCTCTTCATTCTCCTCCTCTTGATCCGACATTTGATCCTGTTTGTAATCCAGTTCTTGATCTTCGTTATTGATCTCCTCGTCCTTTGAATCACAGGCAGCGGGTGTTGTACTCTTGGCTGGGTTTTTAGTTTCCTCAGCACTAGTTTCCTCTCTTGGTGATCTAGTGGCTTCAGAATTCACCTCCTCCTCCAACTCGTTGGCAGAAGGCATGGCAGTGGTTTTTGTACTCTCAGCTGTATTTTCGGAGTCCTTGTCTGATTTACTGTTACTCCATCTGGATGATCTAGTACTGGTAATTTCCTCCTTGGCTTTGGAACCGCTCCCTTTCGTACTGGTAATTTCCTCCTTGTCTTTGTAACTGCTTCCTGTCGGTGCTGTTACTGGTACTCTCTTCTTGGCTTGAGTTGTGGAATCAATGTCGTCCTTTTCGTTATGAGAGTCGGAACCGGTACTCTGCTTTCGTGATTTTGTAGAGGAGCTCTTGTCCTCGTCTTGATCTCCAGAACTGTGAGGGGAGAGTGTGTTGTGTAATTATTAGTTGCAATATCGGTGAGGACCATTATCTTTTATCTAACTTTTTATGCAATAAATAAAAATTATAAACTATAAATCAATTGCAGTATAAATTAAATACTGTAGAATACCGTATATACTCGAGTACAAGTCGACTTTTAAGACATTTCTTTAGGTAAAAAAGTCAGGGGTCGCCTTATACACAGATAATAATTTTAACCTAAGAAATGCGATAAGCATATCGGAAGGGTCACCATAGCGAACACGACAGGCCTCACGGAAGCAAGACTATAAAAAAAAATCCAAAACACCCCAGGGGCTCTCAAAACGAGGTGGAAGGACAGAGAGGGAGAGGTGAACCAAGAGAGAGGTGGAAGGATGGAGTGAAGAAGTACAGTATATGGATGAAGGCAGTGCTGGTTGGGAGGAGGGGCATCGACTGACTGTAGTGCATAGGGGCGTTTCGTTTGTGGCCACCCCTTTGTGGATCACGGCATCAGACGCTATCGATCGATGGCGCAGATCCATAACATCAGCGGCGCCCAACCACTACCAATGCGAGTTAATTTACGTTTGTGTCTTATTTTGTATTTTGTGTGGTACCGGGTAGTTAAGGGTATAATAACAACTTTGTACAGTAATATGTTATATATTTTGTGTTTTTTAGGTGATGAAAGGTAGAAATAGTACAACTTTCGGTCGGTGCAGAACCAATACCTATTTTTCCCATTTATCTTGAACTTCCATGTACGCGCAAATAAAACTACGCGCCGACAGTGCAGTACGCATCCCCCGCGTAATTTGAGGGTTCACTGTATATCACTTGGCCGAGTTGGCGGTGGGAAAGTGTAAAATAGTCATGGTTGAAGTATAAAAAACTCAACACGTGTTAAAAATATCTATCTATCTATCTATTGCCTGACGCCGTGATCCCCGAAGGGGTGGCCACGAACGAACCGCCCCCATGCACCTCTGTCCCCAGTCAGTCGACGCCCCTCCCCCCAACCAGCACTGCCTTCGTTCATGTAGTTCCTCACTCCATCCTTCCACCTCATATTCGGTCTACATATTCGGTTAAAAATATACTGCTGGAAAATGATGGCAGCCATCAAAACTTTCAAAAATAATTAAACAAAAAAACTAAATAACCCTCAAGATGTGGATAAAGAAGAATACAGAAAAACAAACAACTACTGTAGCCTACTGTACTAACCTCTGTCGCCGTCGTTGATGATGTGGGCTGGGTGAATCCCTAGAGCTACGTTGGCTGGCTTTATCTCTAGAGCGACGTGGGCTGGATGAATCTCTAGAGCGATGTGGGCTGGCCCTATCTTTAGAGTGACGTGGGCTAGATGAATCTCTAGAGCGACGTCGACTGGCTTTATCTCTAGAGCGACGTGAACTGGATTTGTTCGAGTTCTCGTCTTTTGTTAGGTCTACAGTTTTTGATTCCTAGAATGAAATTGTTTTCATATAAAATATAATGTATAATGAATCGTGTCTAAAGTAAAATAATAATTTCATATAGGCCTACTGTATGTATATTTACAAGCATTCAAGTCAATTGACTTTTTTTATCCAAGGTAGACAAAATTAGTGAAATGTAATATCTTAGCTTCGAACTTGAATGACATGAAATGAACTAGCAAGAATGAACAAAGCATATATACAGTATGTACCGTTACACTCGCAGAAAAAACAGTGTTTACACTAATGCTCAAAACATTCTGGAAATGAGCCAAAATCTTGTGATAATACAGTTCAGATCAGACGTATGTTTCACCCGGTTCATTCAGTTCATACAAATATATATTCAGCTCACCAGTGTAAAAGATTATTATTCGCGAGTGTACAGTACAGTGGTGCTAATACGTCATGTCTCAGCTGTCATTACTTTTGGCTCTCTCTGTGCTGTATTAATGTCTGTCAGATGTTGAATAGGGTGGGTAAGTGTAGGAACATGTTTGCTTAGATATTGCTGATACCAATTATTGATCGAAATATATTGGTGCCGAGACTTATTAGCGCGACTGTACAGTACACACATACAAAGACAAGAAAAATGGTGCAGTTTTTAATGCCGTGCACTCCATTGATTGAAAGGGCTAGGGCGTGTCCTTGTTACAGGGACTTTTGTAGGATATTTGCCACAAAGCACTTACATCAAAATCACTTGCAGTAGACTGAACATCATCATCCTCCACATATTCTTCCTCCTCGGTGTCCTCCAGCTCCGACCATTGATACTCTACTTCCGAGTCAAAGTCTTCCTCCTCTGATTCTTCCTCCATCTCTCCTTCTTCTTCTTGGATGTCAACAAAGCCGTCGTCCATGTTGCACACCCCGGCATAGTCTTCCCAAGGTAGCTCTTCGGCCGTGTTGCATTCCTCGTTGGGCGGGCTGGATGTTTTGGCCGCTTCAACCTGGAAAAGAGGAATATAAAAAAGGAAATTATTAGAGTGTAACATAACAAATAAAACATGTGGCAGCTTCATCTGCTACTGTACCCCTTTAGTACCGGTAATGTCTTGACTTATTTTAGTTGTATTTAGACGATTTTGTGAAGCTTAGGAAGGATATATGGTAGCTAAATGGATTAATTGAGATAGTCTGTAACTTATTAACTGGTAGACGTTCTTTCTAATCTAAATAAAATCGTCTAATAGTTACAAGAATATAATAAATTAAAATGTAAAACTTGCAAACTAAACAAACCAAAATTGGGACAAGGACAATATAAAGTCAAATTAAAATATCAAAATCGCTATGTGGAAACAACGTTTACTAAAATGAAAATTATTAAATAAAAGAACACAATCCACCACATAGGGTGTACATTACTACATGAGCAAGTTAATCTGTTTCCCAAGCAAACTAATCGCACATATAACAACGCACTATCGTCACGTTAAAGGAAGTAGTCAAGTTTGGGAAGTCCGGGACGTTCTGGCAAATTTTACTAAACTCTGCATGAATAAAGAAACTACATGTTAAATGTCAAAATATTATTTAAAATCAAATTTGCAACATGACAAGACATTAAAATAGTACAAAATACAAATATTGATAAGATATCTATACTATTACAAAATAATATATAAAATACAGTACAGCACTCACTAACGATAGTGCTATCGGGTAGGTACCTGTAAGCATAGCATGCCTCAAGTGACCCCTATCAATAACTACCCTACAAATAACCTACATTTATAGCACAAATAAACTAAGGAAATCGCAAAAGTAAGCAATTGATACTATCGACAATGAATACATATAATATAAAGACAAATAATTACAAAATATGAAGTAACAACAGATTTAAACAAAGAGTACTCTTTTAACAAGAACAATAAATTTAAAAAATCATCAATATTAATATTAATAATAATAGAAAAAGAAAAAGATAAACAATAAATACAGACAAAAAGTAAGCAGAGGTTATACAAGAAACTTCAAGTTAAAAATGCTTGATTAAAATTATTGATGTCAAATTTTAGAATACAGTCACAATAATTGACCCTAAAAAGATTAAATTTATGGAACAATTTACTTGCCTCAAAACCTCTGTCCACTAAGAGTCTGTATAGTAACCTAGCTCTAGCCCAAAAGTCATCTACTTTAGTGCAGATTTTACAAAATCTTATTAATTGGGAATAAAAACAGTTATAAGTTATTTTACTATCGATATTACTACTAGGGAAAGGAAAGTTTATTACGTTAAAATTAAAATCATCAACTTTGTGATATACTTTAAGTATGCACTGTTCATTAACAATCTCTATATTTATATCAAGAAAATGTTCAACTTTATAATTTACGTTACATTGTGTGAGGGGAATAGAATTAGGGTAAATAAGTTTAGCAACTTGATTAAAATTTAACAAATTGCAAACAAGAATATCATCAATATATCTACTATTATTACTTAACAGTTTAGCAAGTGCTAATTTTTCTGGAATTTTATTTTTCTTGCTACTGTCAACTAAGTCTTTTATATATTTAAATTCTAAAGCAAGCAAGAATAAGTCTGCAATTAAAGGGCTAGCATTTCCACCCATAGGAATTCCTAATATTTGTTTGAAAATGTACGGCCCGAATCTAACATAAGTATTGAAAAGGAGGAATTTAAGGGCATCTTTAAGTTTAGTTCTATCAAAATATACAGAACTAGTGGGAGTAGAGCTAAGTGATGCATTATTAAAATATGTATAAACATTTATGAAATAATTACCATTCCTAACGAACCTGTCAAAGTGCAAATCTATAATAAAGCAAAGCTCTGAATATACTAAATCTAAAGGCAAATTGGTATACAAAGTTGAAAAGTCGAAAAATACGTCGCCGTTACAGTTCAAGAGGTTGATAAAATACAGTGATCACCCCCCTAACCGGACTATATAGGCCATGGCCAGTTCATTACCAGGAATTTTCCGAATACATGAAGTTACAGATCTACCTCGCTATCCAATGCCACAATTTACGACTTCCCAAATTGACTAATTCCTTGAACATGACGATGGTGCATTGTTATTATGTGCGATCAGTTTGCTTGGGAAATAAATTGACTTGCTCATGTAGTTGTGTACACCCTATGTGGTGGATTGTGTTCTTTTATTTATATTTTAAATTGTATTAAGTGTTATTTCCACATAACAATTTTGATTAGTTCTTTTATCTTTATCTTGTGTCGTCCCAGTTTTGGTTTGTTTATTTTGCAAGTTTTACATTATAATAAAAACAAACAAAACCAAAAACAGGGTCGACACATTATAAAGACAAAAGAACTTCTAATGTAAAACTTGCAAAATATCAAAATCACTACAGTACTGTACGTGGAAATACACTTTTAACCCTTCTGACCCGGGGTCGCCCTCCTAAGGATAGTGTCGGGTACCCGGGCGATCTGGCCGAAAAACGTCTAGGCCTAGGCTACCGTATCTTTGTTATTTTAACTGCTAGAAATTTCCCACGCATCTCTAAACGTAGTGCGGTTTCCAATCTGTAGACTGGCATTGAGTAGAGCTCTGTAAGTCAACTGGTTCAGTTGTGATGACGATTTCCGTGGAGCAAATTTTTATGCGATGTTGACAATATCGGAGCTTTTCAGACACTAACTTCGTCATACCATACAACAACAACATTGATCCGACGTCTCCTTGTTTTCGGAGGTGCGGTGACGCAATGACCGGCTTTGTTTACATGCGTCAGACGCACGGCGTTCAGACCAAGCTGAATAGGCTTTCAAGCTTACTGCCTGTTATAAGGACACCCGGGGTCCTGCCCATCTGCCGCGGTGTCCTTATAACAGGACAGACGGGCTGGAAGGGTTAAAGCAAAATATATTTTTTGAAATGAAAGAACACAAAACCACCACATACTGTAGATTGTACATCACTATATGAACAGCCCCAAATCTCTACGGAAGGCCATGTGGTCTGGCTTTCCCACACAGTTTTTTCTATTACTAACCTGTTCTGGTAGAGTTTGGATATGTTGAAGGTAGTTATGGTAGTGTTGTTGTGATCGGAAGTGTTGGAGAGCCTCCCAGGTGGACTTGAACGGCTCCACACCACACACAGAACAACAGTAGTCATCCTCACGTTCCACATCTTCAACTTCCTTAACTGTAGGGTCAGATTTGTGTTGGAATTGTAAGTTGTTGTTTTGTTTACTGAGTGTGGCATATATTCATATTTCTTTTCACCAACTCAGCAATTAATTTACAAATAAACCCAACTAATGAAATCAATTAAAGTAATGAATACATCTGGCGTAGGGACGCGGCGACTACCCATGCGCAGTATGTGGGAAGGGGGTGGGAAGTAACTTAATTCAATGTTGCATCTGTAGTGACTGGGTACACAAGAGATGTAGTGGAGCTAGAGGACCTTTGAAAAGTACCATAGACTTTGAATGTGCAGTGTGCAAGGGAGATCTTGTATTAAATGACCCGCCTGTCAGTGTTGATTTCGACATTGTAACGCTGGAGTGTGTGAATAAGTTCTGCTACCTGGGCGATACAGTTTCCGCTGGAGGTGGCACTGAAGCTAGCTCCATTGCTAGAGTCAGAAGTGGATGGGGAAAGTTTAGAGAGCTGTTGCCACTCCTGACCATGAGAGTAATAGTAATAGTACAAAAAACATACAGCATTCACTATCGGTAGGTACCTGTAAGCATAGCATGCCTCAAGTGACCCCTACCAATTACTACCATACAAACTACCCTATAACTAACCTGAGGGATAGGCTGGATCATAAGGCTTCCACTTCCCTCGACGAATGTTGTACATAAAGCGACCAACACGCAACACTTGTTCTGATACCTTCTTGGAACACTCTGAGGAAACAAAATTAACTAATAAATATATATAGACATTAATTGATACATAAACATTCACAGAAGATGTAGGGATAAGAACATAAGAAACCAAAAATCTGCATAAGGCTAACCGGCCCACACGAGGCAGATCCCATGCACACCCATGTAGATTAACAGAATATGAAGACCATTTATTATAGTCTGTTTTCTACCCTTAGCAGCTGATTTCTCCATACTTACATATCTGTATACAATACAATGGTTTAGCGTCATTTTTCCATTACATGCGTTGTAACGGCTAAGACGGGGTTGCCTTTCAGTAGTTGGTGGCGACTGTAGTACAATAAAGTCCCGCCACAGCACTGCCCCACCAAGTCATCACTGTTGCTGATGTTGGTATAGACTATAGTGCTAACCGTGCCTCAGCAAGACTCAACAGAGTCACCCTGCAGCACTTGCACCTGCAGTATCTGCAACCACACCAGCCTTAACAGTGTTACAAAAAGACAGCACCTTAACAAGACTCTACTGTATATTAGGCAATTGGACTAATGAACAATAAAGTCCTGCCCCAACACTGCTCCAACATGCAAACACTGTTGTGTTGACACAGGTGTGGTGCCAAACAGCGCCCAGGTAAGACTCAGTCCCCTGTGGCACCTATCCGCACCCCACCAGCCTCGGCAGTGGCATACCAAGACAGTGCTAAGATAAAGACTTTATTGCATAGTAATGGCTGTTGGTCCATATATATATATATATATATATATATATATATATATATATATATATATATATATATATTTATTATGGTATTTTGTTATATCATATTAACCCACGAAATCCGGGGGGCTTCATATGATCCCGATCGCTGTGTCCGGGGCCCTTTTGGTACAGGCGAACTTCATAATTCAGTAGCTACTGATTGAGACCACCTAGAGCAGTCAATTTTTTTAGCAAATTGTAGAACTTTTTGTTGTCTGTAGAATGCCGTTTAGATGACATCGTACGACGCGTAGTTGAAGAGTTATGATAATTTTAGCGTCAATTTTTAGCACCTCATTTGAGACTCATATGAGGCCTCCCGGATTCCTGCCATTTTTTTGTTTTGCCTAATATGAGGCTTCCCGGATTCCGAGGGTTAATGCCAAGGTATCATAAATAGCAACATATTTCACTATAAGTCTTAGCAATAGCTGAGTAATCATGATTTCAATTTATCATCAGCTGGAATAAACCTGACAAGTTGGATTTATTTTGGCTCGGTTTAATATTTTCTAACGAAAAATTTACATAATTTAGCATAACATAAAGGAGGTCTGGGAGGCATTTTCTTTGACTTAAAGGGGGTGTGAGGATACTTTATATTGATATATATTTTTTTCTAGGGAGCAAATTAAAAACAAATTGCTCAAAAATAAATAAATAAATAAATAAATAAATACAAATATAGTAAAATCCCAATCCCAATCCCAATCCCAATCAATCCAAAGCCACATTTACCTTTCTCTTGGAGTGGCTGGGTTGAGAGGTGTGACTGGAAGCTCTCTAGGGTCTCTTTCTCTACTTCACCAGCCGCCTGTTGGGGATACAAATAGAACGTTGTGTTATTGTTCTGTTATTAGTCTCGTTTCGTTAACCCGTACTGTACCGGTGACGTTCTTTTTATCATATTCTGGCAACTGTTAGATTATTTTATTCAGCCTAGGAAGGACTTCTAGCAATCATAAGGCTTCAAACTACCTCAACCAACTCTTTTAACTACCACAAATCCTTCTTAAGCTGCATAATATAGTCTAAATACAGCTTGAGTAAAAGATAATGCATGCCGCTGGTACTCAAAGGGTTAAAGAGAATAGACAATAGAGATTTTTAAATTTGTGTTTTGTTTTTGTGTGTTCGTTGTTTTGTGTTGTGTTTTGTGTTGTCCCTGCTCTTGCTGTCTTGAGTCCCCCCCCCCCTAAAAAAAAAGACAGCGATTCAAGACAGAGCAAGAATAGGGACAACATAAAACACAACATAAAACAACGAACACACACAGACAAAATACAAAATCACACACATATATGAAGTCAAGAAAATATTATCATCTTCACAAACGATTGGGACAAATGAAAGTTAAGATCAATATTGTTACCTGTGCATGTGAGGGTTGGTGTATGTGTTTGATCCAGTGGAAGGTGGACAAACTCTCCTCCTCCTCCTCCTCCTCCTCACATAAACAACACTCTAACACATTCTGCCAGATCTGGGGACAAATACAAATATTTTATAGTACAGTTAGCTCACAGAAAACTATCTATCTATCTATATATTCAGGCCCAATCCCCACTTTTCCTATTTTGTTTTGAGGGAGGGGGGCGGCGGTGGTTTAGAGGGAGAGGGAGAGACACCCCCTCACTTAAAACACACCACCAAAATTAACACTACTCAGGAGCAGTTTAGTGACTTTTTGCAGATAGCTCCTCAGATGGTGTTTCTATTTACTCTGTCAAACTTTATTAAATTCATCTTTACACACCACCAAAAAACAGGCTGTGAACCAAAGAGACTTTATATAACTAGTTCTAACTAACTCGACTAAATCTAATAACTAACCAAACCTAGCCTGAACAATACCCAGTACAAAAATGGTGCATTACAACTTACTTCCGAGGTCAGTTCCTTCATAGCTACGTTGGTCTCCATATCAACCATAATCTTGGGGTCAGTAACGAGCAGGTTTGTGTCTCGCAGATTCGTCAACTGGACAAAAAAAAAAAAACACGGTATCAATAAGTTATTTATAACATCGTTCTTAACCCGCTGAGTGCCAGACAATTATTGACCCTTATAGTGCATCTGCCAGTGCCAGAGGATTTTTTATTTTTATTTTTTTGGCTAAATCTATCAAGTTGGGTGAGAAAGGAAGGATAATAGTAAAAAATCCACTCCCCTTGTCCATTTTCGCCAGAAATCAGGTCCCCGACGTCCAAAATGTAGCTGAAATTTTCAGAGTAAATCATCGACTTTTATGGTATCGGAACGTATAGGTAGGAGGGTGGTGGGAGGGTGGTTTGGGGGATGGTGGGGGGAAGGTAGAAGCGTAATTGACTCGTGTTACAAATATGAAGCCGATTGGTGAGGTAGTTTCGCCACCACGGATTTTCCTTTTTTTCCTTTTCTTCGTACGGATACGCTGGAAGTGGGTGGTGGGAGGCGGTTGGGGTGTGGTGGGGGGAAGGCAGAAGGGTAAGGGACTTGTCACACAAATATGGAACCGATTGGTGCAGTCGTTTTTCCGCCACAGATTTTCCTTTTTTTTTCCTTGTGAGGCGACCGATAGTCAGCGAGTGGGTGGGGGGAGGGGGTTGTGTTGGTGGTGGCAAGAAGCCAGAAGGGTAAGGTACATGTGGTAGAAATATGAAAGCCATAGGTGCAGTCGTTTCGCTGCTACAATTTTTTTTCGGCGAGTCCGTATATATGCACCTGGCACTGGGCGTGACAAGACCCTAGTCCATATATATACGGACCTGGCATTCAGGGGGTTAAGGGGGGGTGACCTGCTTTTATTATTTCCTTTAAGCCGGTATCACACGATCGCTTTTTCCCTCAACATTTATCTTTAACACTGGTCTGGCAGCTTATGAGGTCAACATACAGTATAAATAATTTCGCTTACCTATGTTCATCTATCGTCAGTCTAGTTTCCGATACTCGTGCAAAATATTCCAGAAATGTTGCCAGAAAAATTTTGATCATCGAATGTTGACTATCAAAGCTCTCGCGTGATACTGGCTTTAGAGTGCAAGTGAGCGGGAGCGCGGCAGGCCACCCATCCTCTCTCCAGCCAGCCGGCCGGGGCACTGAGGAGTATGAGCCATACTCTCGCTAGACATACAGCGCTGCCAAAGGCAAATGTAGCGCGACATTTGCTCAGTATTAGCGAATACCTATGGTAGCGCTGGGGGTGAAGCCCACGCTCTACAAAGCTTGTTTTGGTGTCATTTTGAAGCTATTCTCTTCTAGTTTTTGGCTAATTACATTTCATTTCATTCAGAAACTTGCTTAATCAATCAGGAGTGCCTGAATGAGCCCTAATATTGGGGAAATGGGCGGAAATATGCCCGCAGTGTAAGTGTTAAGGAGCGTGGAAAAAAAAACTAATTAAAATGTAAAACTTGCAAACTAAACAAACCAAAACTTGGACAAAGACAATATATATAAAGGCAAAATAACTTTACAAAATTGCTGTGTGGAGACAACGCTTACTAAAATAAAATTTATGAAATAAAAGAACACAATCCACCACATAGGGTGTACATTACTACATGAGCAAGTTAACCCTCTCCGACATATGACGCGATTTTGAGCCTATTAGGGATACTTTAAAGCCTTTGTTACCATCAGGGGTATTTAGAAACCTTTAGTTTAGTTACTTCAACCTCTGCAGTTGTCTTTGAGTTAGCTATGGGCAGAAAACTAATTTTGGAGAGGTAATTATAAGAGTGAGAGAACTCTATTTATTATTGCTAATCTGGCAACCTCTGCATCATATGAGCGTGAAAGGGTTCATCTGTTTCCACACACTAGAAATAAGAACCCAAAATTCTAATAAAATGAAAGCTGAGTACAGTAGTTTGAACTGACCTCCTGACTGCTGGCGGCGAGTTCATTGATGCACGTGACCTTGATCAGGTATAGGTTCTGGAGGCGCTTGTGGTTTCTCGTGGCTTGGTGTCGACGGAATTTCTGTAATGAGAAGGAGTTATATATGAGAGAGAGAGAGAGAGAGAGAGAGAGAGAGAGAGAGAGAGAGAGAGAGAGAGAGAGAGAGAGAGAGCGAGAGAGCGAGAGAGAGCGAGAGAGAGAGCGAGAGAGCGAGAGAGAGCGAGAGAGCGAGAGAGAGAGAGCGAGAGAGAGAGAGCGAGAGAGAGAGAGCGAGAGAGCGAGAGAGCGAGAGCGAGAGAGAGAGAGAGCAAGAGAGAAACATTTTTGGAGGACTATTTAAATATACAGGTCTCCCTCACTATCCAATGCCCTGATTTACGATATTATGGGACATTTTTATATAAATTTGTTGTTTTCTATATTATCTTGAAGGAGGGTCTTGGGCAGGTGATTTTATAAGCTTGATGGAGGTCTAGGGAGGAAACTAAAAATATAGTAAAATGATGCACATATGAGCAAATAAATACGCCCATCCCCCCCTTAAGCCGGAGTCATACGAGCCGTTTTTCGAGCAATTTGTACGGGCAATTATGGTCTGGCAGCTTCAAATATTACACTTTATCAGAATTCAGCCGCCTAACATACTCTACCTTCAGTCTAGTTACCGATACCAATGCAATAAAGTCCCTAAATATAACGAGGAAAGACTTGCTCATGGAAAATTGACGGAAAAATCGCTCGTGTGACAGCAGCTTTACTACCAAACGAAATACTGTACCGTACATACCTTTTCACACCTAAATACCCTCTGACATACTTGGCAGGGGTACAACACTGCGGACTTCTGTAAAACAAAACAAATATACAGTTAACATTATGTGCTGTGTGTGACATTTGTGGGTTAGTAGATTTGGTTTAACCCAATATATACAGTAGTTAAAAGAACTAACCAAAATTGCTATGTTGAAATAAAAGGAAACAAAAACCAAAACCACCCAAATAATAATTAATTAACCTCTGAAGTGCACATGGGGGGTATGAGACACCAC